>OX393561.1:30918198-30948198 GCA_947652115.1 Blastomussa wellsi
CACCTTTTACAGTTGATAATAACATGAAATAGTGCACTTGATGTCACAATGAGTTGATCAGGATTGAAAAATTTTTCTTCTTGAATGGGCATTATTCCAACTATGCCACCACTTTGGTGGGTAAAACAAAAATGTGGTTAGATATGCCATCCTTAGGATGCATTTTACTTTCTGTTTACATTTTATCTTGTCATAATATATGTTACCAACCAGGGACGAAGCAACCATATACGCATGTATGCACATGCATACCTCGAAAATCTAAAATATAATTATATATTTATTTATTTCATGCTTTGATTAATGAAAATTTGCCCTAGAAAACATGGGTAATGGCATTTCTGAGGCCCTAAAAAATGTTCTGGGAGAGCATGCCCCCTCAGATCCCCCCCAGCGGCTTGTGCCTTCGGTGCTCGATTACCTTCCGTGCGTACCTAGATGGAAAAACCCCTGGCAGCTACAGTCATTTTTTTTTATTTTGAGTCCATTTGTACATAAATGAAAACAGTTACTGTTTTGTGATTAAAAAAACAGTTACTGTTTTGCGATTAAAAAATGACTGGACATAATGTCCTAGCTACCACAGATGGAATTTTGTTGGACGTGAGAAAATATTTTGACTGAGCATTGTACAATGACCAGCTGTTATTTTCAGTCCTGGGAATGAGACAATTGCATGGCACAGTAATATCACATGCCATTTACCACATCGCCCTGCTGGCAAGTACAGTTCCATGAAAAACAACACCATGTGCCGACATGTTTAAAGTTAATGTACATACATGGATGGCAGGGTTATTTATTGATTGACTTATGTCAGGCCAGACAGGGAAATATTTGCCTCTCAGTGATTTTGAAGGAACCTAAATAATTTATTCCCTTGGAAAATATGCCAAGACCTCAAGCTAAATATTTTCCATGTCCGGCCCTCCCAGTCAATCAATATTCTCGGAGTGTGGGACAAAAGAGCCACTACCCACAAAGCCACAAGAACACTTAAATGTGTCAGTTGTTCAAGATGCAGCTAAAGAAGTCACGTTTTACCATAGTTCATCTATTATCTCTGACTATGAAATGTCCCAACAGAGGAGAAAATCAAGGAATGGATACAATTGGCTGCAAACAATATTTCCTCTATAAACGACAGTGTGTCTGATTATGTCACCATTTTGGTCGGGCAAAACAGAAAATTAATGTGGTCCGACATGACACCACTTAAAAAAATGACCAGATATGATGCCCGACCATGGTTGGTATTTTATCGGACAGGAGAAATTTTGATTGACCATTGTCAAATGACCAACTGATCTTTTGTTCAGAATTAATTTATAAAACATGGTTGGCACATGCCATGTATCACCGTGTACAGCCAGTCCTATAAAAAACAATACCACAAGCTGATATGTGCACATATATAAGGCCCGAAGGGATCATGTGACCTGGTTTAGAAAAAAACTGTCCCCTATGCTCATCAACAAGGCCGGTAGATAAAAAAATTAAATTAACTATACTTATTGATTGACTTATGTCAGGATGGACAGGGAAATATTTCGCTTTCAATCATATGAATGGACCTCAGTGTCCACAGAACATATGCCGAGACCTCAAGTTAAATATTTTCCATGTCTGGCCCTCCCATTATGTAAATAAGCTCAGAGTATGCGGTAACACAGCCACTACCCAGAAAGCCGCAAGAACGTAAACCAATAAATAAATGAAACTTGTCCAAGAAATTAGTAAAGAAGTCATGCTTCATCATAATTCATTATACATCACAATGAAAAACAATGTTTGAGGGAACTAAGACATTTCTGACACAATGAAGCCTTTTAGAGATCTTTGATTACAAATTTAGACCTGATAGATTTTGTGTACACTGGAATGGTTCATACAGGGAAGGAAATTATGTTAAGGCGGTGGAATCATAACCACTTACCAATTCAGCATATGCCTAACTTACCAGTTTTTCAATTGATTATCAATTAGTTAGAAAACGAGAAAGTAAAAAAGAAAATGATTGATTAATTTAAAGTTCATTTTTTAGCATGACACTATACGAGGCAAAGTACAACAGCCAGGAAACACTGCTGAACAAGGAACCCAATTCTAAGTTTTGTAAAACTTATATTTAGCTCCAAATTACATGTATATTGAGGACACTGGAATATATTAATGACTTTTTTCAGTAAATGGGTAGTTTGACTAAAACAGGTTTTTGGTTTGGTGTTTTTCTTTCCATAACGGTAATTTCACTCAAACAGAACTTGCAAAAATTGAGACAGAAACTTATAAGGATTATCATTACTTTGTAACCAAGCCTAAGTAACCAAGACGCCTTAGACAATAAGACATTATTATTCAAATGAGAGGTCAGAAGGATAAGATTACGTGAGACACAAGTTTTGTTCTCCGGCAGCTAATCAACCGGAAAGCGGCATGGAGTGTGATAGTCTGATCACTCGGTGACTTTGGGATTTAACCTTTTTATTGCCAAAAACAGGTACAAGCGTCATGTTCCTAAATGAAAGAATGGTACTACTGAATCTGCTGAATCTGATAACACTTTAATAACTTCAGGTATGCAACATCTAATAAAAGCAAACTGAAAGACAATCCAAATATCATTTTTTTGAGGTTTTGCTGTCAATTTGCCTGTCATTCAACAGTTCTTGTCTTTCTCCCTATTAAATGCCTTGTACATGTTGGTTAGCATTTTTTTATTTCCTGGGGTATCAAATGGCCATCAATCTCCGGAATGGATGATTAATGATGAAAAAATGTTTGCGGCAATTTACTGAGTCACCACTTCCAGGTTGACGCCAATAAACCGAAAGCGGAACTGGCCTGACAGGAATGCAAACAACTATTTGCTTTCATTTGGTTATAATGTGACAAGTTCTCAAAACAGCCTTAAATGAGCCAATAGTTACCTATAGCAAAATGATGAAGTCTGTCTATTGCTCTCCTCTTGTAAATATATGCAGATTTTTTATGACATGTTCAAATCTTTTAAAACTGCTGTTTGTTTCCAGCGACAACTCTTTTTAATAGCACATGATCAGCTATACCCCTGTACATGTATATCATACAAACATGCAAAACAATTTCTGAAACATTTCCAGTTAACCAGTAGAGGTTGTTAATAAATTATGCCCTTTGATACTGTCTTTAAAACATCAATTTATGTGCCATGGCTGTGTTATAATCTGCAAGTTCGTTTCAGGTAAAATAAACAGACGATTGACTTGAAGCACTTTTTCAGCACTTGCTCAAGATTTTATCAAATAGAAAAATTGTAGTTAAAAGCGAAAGTCAGAGGGAATTTTTCTGTATATCTACATACTTTAGTGTTACGTTTAAAACCATTAAAAGAAATGTACAAACTAAAATTAATGTACTTTCTGTGTACACTTACATATTTTATTTTTGAAACATTTAACAGACACTAAAATTATTTTCTCTTGAAAGCATCGCTCTTCCAGAAATGATTAAGCACTGCAAATATTTGTAATATTATTTTTATAAGGACTATGTAAGGGTAGGAGATTTTCTAGTGGAATCATGACCAAAACAATACCATGATTTATGATGAAAACACTGACATAGATGGAGCTTCTCACACGACAGTGACTGGAGTACCAGCCAGGATAGGGAGTCCCTTATCAAACAGACGGGCATGCTTGTTATTCCACTTAGGGGTGTAAATTTTAGATTTTTGTCTCTCTTCGGGTGTTCTTTGGAAACTAAAACCTCAAGGTATCGTTTAGGACTGCATACAAAGAAATGTAGTGTTGTTTAGTTTTAGTGTTTTGATTATTCCTCTTTAAGGGGTTAAATTAGAAATTTCATTCAAACGTCCCTTTCTGTTTGATATGGGAGTCTCACATGCCCCCACGCCATCCCCATCCCTCTCCAGGCAAGCAGCACCACATAATGGGCGCTTATTATTCTCATCGCTGTGCACTGCAGTGGTGTGTGTGTAAGGGGGGGGGGGGGGGGAGGGGTGAACGACGGGTGGGTTTTGGATATGAACTTACTCAAAAATTTCATGTTCAGTGATGCCAAAAAAATTCAAATGGATACAAAAAAGGAATTTAAAAAATTTAAAAAGACGGTACAATCAAAGGGTTCTTGCTAAATAACACTGCTAAAATTAAACCATACTTGCCGAAACCAGAGGACTTCTGAAGTTTTTTTGATGGTTTTGATGCTCTTTCCAGCAATACTCATACAAAGGTTTTCAGTCACAAATAACCAGTCCAGGAATTGTAGTAGGCCGTAAACACGTTGCCAGTATCTCAAACAGCTCCTGCGAATACTTTCGAAGAAAAATAAACTCAAATTTACCGCCAAACAGCCATCATGGATTCCTCCTTCACGCCAGGCTCGAAGCGATCACTGGGAATGCAACGAATATTACTTACCGGGGGAGGGTAAGTGGACGGTCTGTGACTCGTGCAAAGTCGAATTTTGTGTTGGTTTTCTTTTTCTTGCAGTAACCGCAACATGTAGAATGCTGATACGTGTATGACAGGCTTAACCACATTTGTCATTTTCTGTTTGAAAATCCTAAAATTCTATTTGTCCACAGCGAGGAAAGAACACTGCGCCCGAAGAAAACAAAATATCAAAGTTTCATTTGCCTTACGATTACAGTAAAAACGCGCATACAAGAACCTGGTTAAGAACCGAGAAGCTGAAATTTGGCATTTAGATACCCTAAAATATAAGAACCTGTTCAGCCTGGCAAAGAAAAATAAGTTCTTATACAAAAAATAACTCCAATTTTGATGGTCAAAATTCTGGATTTTAATTGTGTGAAAAACTTATGACAGTGAGAAACTTATGACAAAAAGTTATTGTGTGCATCTTTTCTCTGATTTGCATTTTTGGGGTTTTCACCGTAGAAATATGTTCTCCATAAAGCTACAGTGCAATATATGGGCGCTTTAGCAAACAAGGCAATCATTTTTGTCGAAAATACAAGTGCTAAACTATCATGTCTTAGTAGGGCAATATTTCGGCCAATGGTTACACTACGACAAAACCTCTGAAAAATAAGAACCCATTAAGAACCTAATCAGCCTGAATTGTGAAAAATCTACCCTAAATATTCCCCAAAATACCAAATATTCTGGCTTCTTATATGCGGGGTTTTACTGTATCAGTCCACGCTAAATTATGTTTTGTGAAAGGAGCTACGTCATTATATTTTGAGTTATTTCTTTGACAACCTAAATGACCCTTAAAATTTAGGAAACCTAAAAATAACAGTTTGCTAAAGAAGAAAAACACCAAATAGTGATACTTAACAAAAAAGGACCAAGGATGGCTGAGGATGGAGAAGATTGAAACAGGTTGGAAATGACGATTTTGAAAACTTTAGGCTAAATTTTTCAAAGTGTACGAACGATGACATAACTCCCTTAAGCTAACGATGTGTGCGAAAATGACTATGGCTTCCGAACTGCTCTTGCGGCTACGTTAGTTTCAACGGAATTAAAGTGGCTCTGAATATAAAACGAAACGTTTTATGATAAACAGACGCAGACACTTCGAAAACGCAACGTGCGCCAAAATCGAAACTTACAGATTGATTTCTCGTAACTTATTTGGCAGATTTTTTTCTTACAAATATGGCTTTCCACTTTTTTCGACTATGCATGACACACATCAATTACCAATTACTAGCAAAACCACACTTGTTTTTTGTTCGTAGTCACTTTCGGTTTTATACAGTATTCATGAAAATGGTTCCTTATGATCAATCTCTTTCTCTTTTGATTTCGTGTTGTTTTAAGATTTTTTTATTTCCTGAAGTATCAAATCATTGTCAATGCTAGGAATAGAAATGATTAATGATCAAATTTATCAGTGATAACAAGCTAGAAGATTTATCATTTGAGAAAGACATCTACTCAAGATAGAACCTTGACACTGAAATGCTTGCTTGGATTGACCCCGAGCCTTTCAAAATATCCAGAATCAAACAAACCATTGATAAACGCCTAGACAATTGTTTCTATCGGGATCGGTTTAACGATGTGCGTTCTTTGAACTTCGGTTCCCTGAAATTTCTCGTGATTTGAAACTTTCTTCACTGAGTGTGAGTGGAATCTCGGTTTTAACGCATGATTTATTAAATTTCCGATCACTGTTTTGGAGTTGACCAACAGAGGTTGTTAATTGGACAGTGTCCAAACAAGCACTTCCACCAACGTGCTTTGAAATCTTGTGAGAATGAAAAGATAATCCCTGTGAAGAGAATTCTGACATTTCTTTCGGATAAGAACTCGGACAAAGTCTCAAGCAACTCGTTATATTAAAGCCTTATCTCGCGTTAATTTTCTTATTGAATTATGTGCGAGACCAAGAACTCGGCTTAAGGACTTGAAACACTTTAGAATGGGCTCTTGTCTGAAGAGTTGTGAAGGCCCCTAAGTTACTTTGCGAAATAATCGAGAAGCCTTGTTCTTATCTTGCAGTATATTTTCAGTTACGGGCTGCTTTGACAAGAGCATAGTTCCGGCCTGCTAGGTATACTAACCTCTTTTTCACTGGTCAGGTTCAGCCCTGAACAATCCCCAAAGGCGAAAAAAAGGCTGTATTTACACGAAATTGATTTCCAAGCCACCTCCATTGTATAAATGGCCGAGGCCTAAAAAATGCTCGTAATTTATTTTTAATTAAGTTACATTATATCTTTGAGTATGTAACCCATATACGACCTTTCGAGAATCAGAGAACCTAAAGAACCGAACTTAGTCTAAATGATAAATCAACACAAAGGTACCGCAAATGAAAGAGAGACGGATTTGATTTCGCGTGTCAAGTTGAAATGATTAATGTCCAATGTGTCTCCGAAAAAAAAGATCGCTGTGGACAGTTATTAATTGCCGTCTAACCTTTTGGCCTGTGCGCAGTACGCACGCAGGCTTAGCATATATTTATTGCATGCGAAGTCATATGATACAATACTTATCTGCCCCGCATATGCTTCAACTTGAAATCAACGATAATAAAAGACATAGAACGATGAAAATAAGTTGCAATTCTAAGCTAGACGGATCGAATGGCAGTGGAGAAATTTGCTGAAGTCAGTGCTTTTTATTCGGATAAAAAAATAAGCGAGAATTTTTTTTTATTTTTTTAATAAACGTTTGATTGGACATGAGAATGTACGACAGTTTGTAGGAAAAACTGAAAAAAGTAAATTGTGTTTAGAAAACTATTATATTACTGGAGATCCCTTCGGTTTAAATTGGTTTATTTTGGAGAGGGACTTCATTAGTAATGACTTGAGAAAAAATTCCACTAAACCTTACTTGACTAGAAACTACAGCAGTATATTTTCTACTAAAACTGAATCATTAAACATTTATTGGTAAACAATGTGTTAAATGCTACTAACACTGCAGTAAACAGCAACAATATGCAACTTTTTAAACAACAGTAGAGAAACTGCCATAATTTACCCGAAATAGTCCAATCAAATTGCGCGATAAACGTTATTTCCCACAAAACCAAACCGTAATATACTGCTAATAGTAATCTGGATTTTTTTCCTATTGTCAAGAGGGACGCAGTGAAAGACGGAAACGCCGAGGATACAGAAAAAAATTCCATAATCTGGGATAACAACCACTTCACGATAACGATTTGAAAGTAATATTTGCCAACAACGCAATTTCCGTCCGGAGGTCATAACCGTATATTAACCCTAAAATAACTTCTAACTGGTACATGGACTGGATACAAAAATATATGTTTTGTTTTCCCGTGCAACTATGAAAAATTGAGACGACATATTTTTCACTTTACTGAAAAGCAGTTATTTTTGTCTGGTTTGCACTGAAATTGTGAAGTTAATAGCATAAGTATAGGAACGTTTAATTTATCCCCTTTTATTGCAGCAGAAAACAAAGTTTTGTATGTTTTAAAATAGCCCAAAAAATTAATGTTACAGAGGAATAAGAAACACTGCGTTTCAAGTGATATAACAAAATAGACATTTTTTATGTCTTTTCTCGAACGTTTTCGGCTTTTTCAGATTCCGTCAGCTGTCGCGTTAAGTACAAGTAAGATTTATGATCTATTTGAAATTTAACTGAGAAAAAGTACAATAAGCTCTGCAATTGCGTAATGCTCCAAATTTCAAAAGCTTTGAAATAAAAATCGGCGAAAAGAGTGTCCGTAAATAGACCTCGTAGATCGGTTGAAATTTCTATTGAGTCACAGAAATCAAGGCAAAGTGAGTTCATGGAGAAATTTCGGTTCCTGCTAGTGGTCTAAAGTACAAGCTTGTAACAAGCGGAAAGCACGTCCCGTTCTGGGATTGTAACATGTCAAAATCATTTTCCATTGTTCTGAAGTCATTAGAACATTTCTCTGCGCCACCATGGTGCTGTCTTTACGGTGTTTTTGACAAGCGAATGTCCGCCTGACCGCCTTGACCCGCGTTTGCAGCTCTGCAATTTGCTGCTGGTAGACAGTGATGGATCATGATGCATCGGTGTCGCACACCCGACTCATAGTTTTCATCGTAAACAATGTGACTCCCTTCCGGTGGAGTCGATCTGACCCCTTAAGGGCAACAGATTTGCGGATTTTGTGGATTAGACAAGTAATCATATCACAAAGTGAAGTTGGGAGAGTGATATCAACGCTTGAGATTCCAAGCTTCCACGCTTAATAGCCTACAGCTCCGAGTTCTACCCGCGCACGGAGGCTCGTTTATTTTGGCTAGCTGGTCTCCAAGGCCGAAGGCTATATTACACCGAGATGCGTTCAACGATTTTCCACGTGTTTATCCTATATTTCACAGCCACAGAGGAAATAATTGCAGGTAAGCCGGTCCTGTAGAGATTATTCACACTTTCTCTATCCGTTTTCACGGGTATAGTGTTGTTAATAAGAGGGAGAATCTGTGAATTCTACAGCTTTCCATAACGCGCTCTAAGTAGGCGCTTCTTTACGTGAGACTGAGCACAGTTGTAAAGCAGATTTAGCAAGAGCAGCACTTGAAGATCCTTGCTTTATTCAGCAGGGAGGCAATTAAGCTGCAGTTAGGAGGCACCGCAAGCCCTTTATTGGATGTAGAAGCTTTGTTAAACGCCTCTAAACGGCTAGAAAAAAGGCAGGAAAATAATCCTACATTTTTATAACTTTCTTTCGTGAATGCGACCATAAGGCATTCCTTCATGGTGAACTCCGGAAAACCCAACACAAGTTTTCTACAACCAAGGCATTTCAATTTGCCTGTCCATTAACGTACCCCACTTGCTTGCACAAATGCTGGGTAAATGTTCAAGACGATGCTATCAAAATGAGACGAGTTAAAAACGGTAACACTCTACCAAGATGGTTATTATTCCTTAAGAGCTGAGCTTTGAGCTAATTTGCGTGAATTCAGTTGCGGCTTGTTTAATGTTAGAAAACGGGATGTGTGCGGTTATCTAAACTATTTGCGGCCCTTAATTCAGGCAGTCCTTGCCAAGACTTAGAAAATCTTATCTCAGTTCACTCAAGTTCTTTTTTTCGCTCTAGAAATTTTCTCCGAAACTGATTTATCTTCTTTTAAAGAAACGTTCGTGAATGGGGCTTCGCAGGGAACCATTTTATTTCTGTAACTGACATGTAATGGACACTCTGGTTTGATACTAGTTATCGCAAATTGCATATTGTACTTCGTGTTGGCCTGGCGGCCAGAAACTAGAGTTTAGTATACTAATTTTATAACATATCCAAACGATATCACATTGAACGCAGTGAATAGACTTTCTACTACACGACGAAACAAACTCATAACTTATTTGTTCTGATGTTCTCAGTAACTTTGACTTTTGAGCGAAGTCCGCAGGGCTAATATGCGGGTCGAAATGTTCAGTTCTTTCTTGGTCTTAGCGGCTAAATGATAAGACTACTTTTACGTGCGAAAAATGTACAAATCTTTCACTGCTAGCAACTGGAACATTTAACCTTTTGAATCCTTCGCGGCGTGAGTTTGCGTGAAAAGAAGCTGTGATGAGAGTTTATAGCCATCATCGATGATTTTACTGCCGCACAACACTGAACTTGTCTCTCGCAGCTTTTCGTAAAAAGCTTTATATGCAATAATTGTGTTTTTTCTTTATTTTATGAACAAGAAGTGACGAGTATCAACTGGTTAACCCAACAGGATTTTTTAAACAACCGAAAGAGCAAAATTGTATGGGCATACTCGTCTCAGAGGCCGGGAACCCATTTCGTGCCAGCCTGTGCTTTCTTCAATGGTAGTTTTATGAAGTCGATGTACTTTTGAATTAGTAGTATTAAAGTTTGTTGGTCGAAAAGTGTGGATGAAATGAATTCTGAACTTTTTGCTAACAAATGAGAGCCTATTCAAAAAGGTGCTACAGAACGGTCGGGAAATCTCTCAAAATATCCTGCAAATCATTGGGCTTTCTCTCGTGATCAGAATGGGATCACTAAGGAACTATGAAAACCAGGTTGGCGATCTAAACTCACCCATTTAGAAATACATATCGTACAGTTTTGAAGAAGATGAGTTGCCTTTTATCGTAGACTAAAGCTTCTGTCCAAATCGTTTCAAAACAACGTACTCTGGTGAATTGAAAATGTACTGAGAACTATACCCCCTTGAAGCAACACGGCATGTACAAATTGTCGTGAATGTTCGCGTGTGCAATCGTTATCTTATGCAAACTCTTTCTAATCTATCGGTTCCTCTCTGAAATAGCTACAAGATAGATCACTTCGAAGACGATCAAATCAGTTCAGTCTCTCAATGAAGACCATTACTACTGTAAACACACTCAGCGTTTCTGTAGTCAATCGATCACCAGTGAGTTGTCGGCTGTCCCGAGTGATGAATGACCCTAGACGAGTAATTATTTTTCATTAGCAGTTAATTAATTTTCTTTTGACAGTTTCTGTTGCCTGCTATTGTTGTAAAGTAAATACAATCGACTCGGAAACAATTTGCTTGTTCTTTCGTCCGCTTTTTACATGGTATAGTGAAGGGGAGAGTTGTCCGAAGGTGCTGGAAACAGCGTCCGGGAAAATTAAGGCGAAAACTTCACTGTCGGGTAGAAATCGTAAACCGCAGTGGAGTAAAGCAATATATGATTAGCAATACACATGCTGGTAGATCAAATTCCCCCGCTTATCGTAGCTAGCAATAGCCTTTTTCCCTGAAATAACAGCGATGGGTTTGAGAAATGTGCATAATGAAAAAAGTTTTCAGATGAGTTGGGCACGGTTTGTGGCCTATATTACTTTAATCTATTTCTGGGACTGATTCACAGTTGCCGCAAAGGTTGAAAAATATCATTAACTTTGTAAGAACAACCTTCGCGCATTAACTTTACTTTCAGTTAATAACAATTGAAGCTATTTTACAAAACGTATTTAGCTTATTTCTGAATAATTTAACGCTGGGAGGCAGCTTTTAGTTCGGTATTTCATCTGTCCATCAAGTGATTAATCCCAGGCTACCCAAATTGGCAGCGGTGTTTCTCACCAGAGAAAAAGCAAGCGAGGATGTAAAACAGGTGAAGAAATGATTAAAATTGTGTTGAAATCAACATACCTCAACTCCTCAAGAGAGATTATATAGAGAATGATGAGAAGCTTTTTGTAAATAAAAAAAATGGTATCTCAGTAAGCAACTTGAATGCTGACTGATTGACTGATTGATTGATTTCTATCCCGGGCATTTACCTGAATGGCAGTCTGTCTGACTGACAGACTTTCTTTCGGACGTATTGCCTGACTGACTGACTGATTGGGTCTTGCTGAAAAGCTGGCTGACTGACTGACTGACTGATTCATTGACTGACCGACTGACTACCTGCCTGACTCAATAATTAACTGACTGGCTGATTGGCTGACTGACTGCTTGTCTGTCTGTTCGACTTACTGACTGATTCATTGACTGACCGACTGACTGCCTGCCTGACTCATTGATTAACTGACTGACTGACTGGTTGATTGGCTGACTGACTGCTTGTCTGTCTGTTCGACTGACTGGCTGACTGACTGGCTCAACTGGCTGGCCGACTGACTGCTTGTCTGTCTGTTCGACTGACTGACTCAACTGGCTGGCCGACTAACTGCTTGTCTGTCTGTTCGACTGACTGGCTGACTCAACTGGCTGGCTGACTGACTGCTTGTCTGTCTGTTCGACTGACTGGCTGACTCAACTGGCTGGCTGACTGACTGCTTGTCTGTCTGTTCGACTGACTGACTGACTCAACTGGCTGGCTGACTGACTGCTTGTCTGTCTGTTCGACTGACTGGCTGACTCAACTGGCTGGCCGACTGACTGCTTGTCTGTCTGTTCGATTGACTGACTGACTGACTCAACTGGCTGGCTGACTGACTGCTTGTCTGTCTGTTCGACTGACTGGCTGACTGACTCAACTGGCTGGCTGACTGACTGCTTGTCTGTCTGTTCGACTGACTGACTGACTGACTCAACTGGCTGGCCGACTAACTGCTTGTCTGTGTGTTCGACTGACTGGCTGACTCAACTGGCTGGCTGACTGACTGCTTGTCTGTCTGTTCGACTGACTGGCTGACTCAACTGGCTGGCTGACTGACTGCTTGTCTGTCTGTTCGACTGACTGACTGACTGACTCAACTGGCTGGCTGACTGACTGCTTGTCTGTCTGTTCGACTGACTGACTGACTGACTGACTGACTCAACTGGCTGGCCGACTGACTGCTTGTCTGTCTGTTCGACTGACTGGCTGACTAACTAAGTAGCTGGCTGGCTGACTGACTGACCTACTGACTGACTGACTGCCTGACTGGCTGGCTGGCTGGCTGACTGACTGACTGACTGACTGACTGACTGGCTGACTGACGGACTGACTAACTGACTGACTGACTGACTGACTGACTGACTGACTGACTGACTGGCTGGCTGGCTGACTGACTGACTGACTGACTGAATGAATGACTGGGTGACCTCATAATCTTATCTATGCAAAACAAAAAAGGGTAAAAAGGAAACAGACGATTTTATATAACTTTAATTACAAACTTACACACTAAATGTTGACTGACAAGTTAACATTTACATCATCATCAACACTTATCTTATTATTAACCAATACAAATTGAGGGAACTGTCCCCTCATTTTCTCTTGGCTTAACTTAACCAAATTTGCTGGAACTTGCAGGTTGTTTTTCACCCCTTGGTCTGGCATCCCGCTCAGTACAGGATTCCCAGCTTTCCGCCTCCACATCCATGAGTGACTGGCAACTTCCTTCCGCAGGAAGACTCAATAATACTATGTAAGTTCAGGGAGACCAGACTGTACTTAGCACAAACTATCAAGCTCGCTGACTTACAAAACATCATCCAAGGAAGAACGTATGAAGCCCTGCATTGAACTTAAAAACAAATTTATATTCTCATTGTGTACCACTGGCAAGGGTAAACAAATTCAAAAGCTTCACATCGCTTATTGTATTAAAATTGGCTTGTTAATTAAAAAAAGTGTTATTTACGAGTCTCCACAGTTGAACACGAATTGGAAGTTATAATTAATTGTAACCCTACAGTTTTCTATCACTTTACTTCTAATTACCGTAGTTTTGTTGAGGCCAAGACAGTGAAGCTTGGATCGATTGTAGTGAAAAGAGTAACACTTCAGAGTTCAGATAATGTCAAATGGATTTCAATTCACTCTCAATCGCTTCTCTTAAAATTTTAGGAGTTTGACTTCGTTGGGGGCCTGGTGCGCCGAAGCACTCGACATGGACCAATGGCTTCAAATTGATTTACTGAAGACAACAAATGTGTCAGCGGTTGCTTCTCAGGGTGACATCTTGGACGGTAATTGGGTGACTGAATACTCGTTAAACTACAGCTGTGATGGAGTCAAGTGGTTCTCATATATGTTCCAAGGAGCGCCTGTCGTAAGTTATATTTCAATTAATAGTATTGCCATATGCTGTAGCGCGCGATCTCATTGGTTGAAGAACCGAGGATGTTGATTGCATTATATTTTCTTGCTGACCAAGCTAAAAGGATACCAAATGTTAGAAGAGAAGTTCGAAGAAGTTATTATAAAACACAAACTAAACGTGTTGTGTTATCCTGCCAAAGTACTCTCGTTTTCAGTGGGCCTGCGATCCTTCTCGTCTGAGCTGCTCCAGATCGAGACCTCTGGCCGGTCCCACTTTTTGAGCATGCGTAGAATACTCGTTATGTATTTTCAGCCAATCAAATTTGTCGGATTTGACAACGAGTTCGTGAATCACGGACTTCCTGCGTCGAAGTTGGCCAGAAATCTATCTTTATTCTTAGCACAGTCCAAGTGGATTGTGGCCTCTGGGGACAAGAATGCCTGCCAAAGCAACTGCTTTTTATTCGCTTCTTGAGCAGCGTGAAAAGAGAACTGCTCTCATACCTCGATGCTTTATCTACTTATACCAACTTCATCAGTGCATGAAAACATTGCAATTCTAGAACTGATAAAATGATTATTTTTCCTTGTAGATTTTTCGGGCAAACAACGATTCTGACGGTATAGTGACGAACAAGTTATTTTCCCCGATATTAGCACGGTTTTTAAGAGTTAGACCTCTCGCGTGGAACCAACTTGGATCAATATGTTTGAGATTAGAATTGTATGGATGCCAGACAAACCAAGGTATAGTGAAATCTAAAATCCACAATAATCAAAACTTAAAAAACAATAAAGCTCCCTGAAAGATTTCGTAACTTTCCTTTTTGTAACCATAATAACTATAACAAGCACTACAATTACACATGCAGGTTTCATTTCATTTCCTTGTTTCATTTCAGCCTGTCCTCATCCAACACAAGCTGCAGTTGCCATAGCTACAGCACAGACTACTATTCATTCTTCTCCTGTAAGCAAGGCGCCCTTAACAGGTGCTGGAGCAGAATCTAGATTCTCGACCTCAAGCTCTGGGTCAGGCGGTAACTCACACAACACAGACGGTGCGGCAGCAACACCCATCGGTGAGTTCATGGGCTCTCTCCGATTGTTCAAAGGGTGGATAACGCTCTCCACTGGAGCAGGGATGGCGCAGTGGTGAGAGCGCTTGCCTCCCACAAATGTGTCCCTGGCTCGATTAACTGACCCGGTGTCAGATGTGGGTTGAGTTGTTGTTGTTGTTGGTTCTCATCCTTGCTCTGATGGTTTTTCTCCGGGTTCTCCGGTTTTCCTCCGTCCGTAAAAACCAACACTTCTATTGAGGGTCTTACTAGGGAGGGGCGAGGTGTCACTTGACGGTTGACGGTTAAGAATAAGGCGATTTCACGGTTGACGGTTAAATTTTAGGTCAATTCGATCGGGAATGCCAGGGCCACAGGTTTGGTAGTCGAAAGACGGTTATGTGGAACCATCGTTAAACCAAGGCGATTTGATTTGATAAAAAGTGGATAAGTATTGGCAAAACCCAATTACGCTATCCACTGGATAGTGATTCCAGCGCTGTTCGCGCTCCCTTCTCTGCCTCACTAAACTGTCTGTTCTGCAGGCTATTGTATATCTAACCTCTTTAATTTCTATTCTTCGCAATCCCTGAAATTTTTCGTTATGTTGCCTCCCACAGCTTGTTCATATGCACTGGGAATGCAGTCTGGCGCAATTAACGATTCACAGATCAAAGCATCCTCGTTCAAGAGTGTTTGGACCCGCCCATCTGAGGCTCGACTTCATAATCAAGGGTAAGTTGAATTAGCTGCTAAGACGATTGCTTTCGAATTGACCCAAACTAACGACTGGTCGCCAACAAGGTTTGTCTCTTATATATATAATTTGATACGGCAAGTTTTCAGTATCCCAATTTCGATATATCACCTCAGCACGAGGCTCCGCGCAAAAGCTATAGAGCTTCGGGAGGGGGGAGGGGGGGGCGGTTATTGTCTAGAACCTTCATAGTGAATTGTTTTAGGCTGAAATCTGATCTATTAGTCTAATTAGTAATAATCACGACTCTTAGGAATACCATACTTTTATATGTTAGGACTTTCGTGAATAAATAAAGATACTACATACTCTCCCTGGACGGGAAGCATCGACAGCACATCGTAGGCATCCCCTAAGCATTTTTGTCAGGTTGCCCCAATAAGTCGTTGGCATCTATTTATACACCTGGCCCCGGTTGTTCAAAGAGTGGATAACGCTATCCACTGGATAAATCACTATCCAGTGGATAGTGCAGTTTGTTTTGCCAACACTTATCCACTGGATATCCACCTCATAGAAATCTCGAGCTCATAATGTAATTGATAAATCGTACCCAATAATAGGCTGTTCACAACCGTTTTTGCGTTTAAAATAGAAGATGTGGACAGTGTAGCAAAAGAAGATCAGAAAAGTAGTACAAATCAGAACGAACGCTGACTTATAGCCAGTTATCACCGTGACGTAAATCTACAGATTGTTAATAGCCTGCTTTATTTCCTCTTAGGAGCTCACAGCAAATGTCTCTTGGAGGGTGGTGTGCGGAAGATTCAGACAAGAATCCTTATCTGCAAGTGGACTTGGTGAACAACTCTGTTATCACGGCTATAGCGACACAAGGTCTGCCGGCAAATGGAAACCTGGCCTTGAGATACAAACTTAACTACAGCTGTGATGGGAAAGCTTGGTTTGAATACCAACAAGGAAAGGTACGGTTTCCCTGGTTGAAGATTAATCAGTGAGTAGCCATCATTTGTAAACATCTGTAGTCTGCAAAAAACAGTGCTTGCCTAGTTCCTATAGGCCTCAATTTTCGGCACGGTCAACATTTGCTAACTGCGGGTTGTGTGAAATATTTCCTTCACTCCTTCATTACTTGTAAATTTTTTCATGTGTAATAAAGTTGTTGTTGCTGTTGTTGTTGAAAGTCAAAGAAATCACTTGACTGTGTTGAGTAATGTATTAAAACATTACTTAAAGCATGTTATTGTTTTTGGTTTTAGATCTTTGAAGGTTACAGAAAAAATTTACGTGTCAAACAAAACACTTTACCAGTGACCTTGAAAACGCGACTCGTCCGAATTCGACCGCTACTGTCTGGGCAGTATGATAGACCCTGTGTACAACTCGAGATCTATGGATGCAAAATGGCTAATATTGGTAAGTTAATATTACTCCTTTGTTGCCCAAAGCGTTATCGCTTCCTCGTCTTTGATTTTAGCACGAGTTTGCCATGCCAAGTTTTTCAAAGGAAACCACATGGGGCTGCATTGTTGTTGTAAATTGCACAAAGCGGGATGGAATTCCTCCACATGCTGAATACGCCGAAAACATTTCAGAAATATGTCAGGGTAAATGAAATAAATAAATGAATGAAGGGAATTGAAGGATGTGGAGAGAGTGTGTGACTATGGGGGGAGGGAGCGGGGTGCGGGCGGAGAGAGAGCCTTTTGTTCGCGCCCAACCAGCAGCCATAATAGCAGTGTGTCTTTAAAATCATGGTCGCAGTATTGTGGGTTCCCAAAGTATTGAAAGGTCTTGTTATTGATGTATTTGTGCACTTGCTTTTCAGTTTGCGGAAGCAAAGAGCTGTATAACACCACTGTAAATCCTGACCACTACCCCACCCAAAATACAAGGATCCTAACAACTAAACAGTCAACTTTAACAACGAATCAAGAAAGACCTACAAGGCAAAAGGACATGATTGTTATAGTTCGTGAACGCAATCAAGGTCATTCAAGCAACAATTCTGCGGGTTATAACTCCATTGGAAAAAGTTTTATTTTCTTAACATTTTTTCTACTGCTGCTGAACTTTCTCTAGGTTTCTGAAATAATAATTAATGAACTTTTAGATAAAATATGTCCGTGAAAGCGCTGCCTTCATTAAAGTAGCTATATTACAGAGGTATAATTTGGTTTTATCAACTGGGTTGATAATGTGAATTGGCCATCGTAAAGAGATTCAAGAGCTGACGTTTCGAGCGTTAGCCCTTCGTCGGACCGAATCAAGGAATTGTGGGTCGTGTGTTTTTTATATACCGAAAGATGGAGCTTCGCTATTGGCTGGTGCCTGGTAACGTGAAAACAACGGAATAAATTAGTTGAATGAAAAGCGTTCGTTGATACCGTGAGGATCAAGAGTGCCGATTTGAAAAATAAATTTTTGTTCTAGAGTTTTGCGGCTTTCCGTGTTTCCTTGGTGAAGGGAAAGGCCGCAGACTGCCATATGCTGCTTACACTGATTTGAGAGATTGACCGGTTTCGATGCATTTTTGTCGTCTTTCTCTACGTCGCGTCACATTTCACCCTCACAACCACGCAGCAAAATCCATCATTCTCAAACTTTAAATCACTTGAAAATGATCCCGGCACTGGTAGAATCTTTTCGCAACCTCCATTAATTTTATTCAAACGCGCCAAAAACATAGGTAACTTTTTAGTCAGAAATGCATTTAAAACAACTGATCAACCCGGAACTTTTAAATGCGCTCGCGCACGATGCAAAACATGTCCTTTCATTTACAACGTTGACAAAATATCGGTACCCAAGCAATCTATCAAGATCACTGATCATTTCACCTGTACCTCAGCCAATGCCATCTACTGCATAACTTGCACTCTTTGCAAAGTTATACATCGGCGAAACAGGGAGACGACTAGGCGACCGATTCCGAGAACACCTTCGCGACGTAGAGAAAGACGACAAAAATGCATAGAAACCGGTCGCGAGAGACTTCAATTTCCCAAATCATTCTAAGCAGCATATGACAGTCTGCAAAACACTAGAACAAAAATTTATTTTTCAAATCGGTACTCTTAATCCTCAACTAATTTATTCCGTTGTTTTCACGTTACCAGGCACCAGCCAATAGCGAAGCTCCATCCTTCTGTATTCTCTACTTGCACAAATCCCATAATACACCTCTTTTACCCCCAAAATTTTGCATAATCATTGTTTGCAGTTTCTCCTGGGACATTTCCCCAAGGGAAATCTAAAACAATGCCTATGCAATTTTTTGGGGGGTAGAAGCGGTGTATTATGGGATTGTACAAGTAGAGAATATAAAAAAACACATTATCAACCTAGTTGATAAAACCAAATTATATTGTTATACTTCCCACCGACGCAGCACCACAGTTTCTTTAGAAACATACCCCCTCTATATTACAGAGGGCTACTCTTGAGAAATTTTGTTGAAACTTTACTCAAAGTCCTTTACGGTTTACTGTGACCTAATTGTGTTGGAGGAACACTTTAGTGCATTTCTATTTCGGCTTTCTGAAGTTAATTTTGTACATCCCGACGTTGAAGTGACAAAGCTCCTTTGTCACGCAATACTACCAGCTGAAAAAATCAAGTGGCGTGACAAGCGAGAAGAAGGCAACGAGAACAAAACGCGGAAATATCAATTGTGTAAATATTTTTTAGTGTTAATATAAAAGCCAACGTATCAGCTTACTGTATATACCAAAATTGCGCAGTACCCTTTATTTAATGGTGTAACACTCCCCAGCTTTCCCAATAAAGAGCTACAGTTCGTTTGACATCTTCCTTTGTTACTGTCCATCAGGAGCATTTTGAGCACGAGTTAAGGTAACAGGTAATGATTTTAGCAATGAATGAAGCTGAAAACAGCAAAACCCGTGAGACAGTGCCCCTTTAACAGCCAAAGGGTGAACACTTTCTAGGACAAATAACAACAACGTTTAGATACAAATATAAATTTCAGTTTACTTTGAAATCTCAGATGTCTAACACGTTTGGAGAAACTTTGTGCCATAATTTTTCCTGTTTTTTTTTCTTTTTCACTGCTGAATGGCCTGTTGGAGATGGTATGACTTGTTTGACACTTATTCTGTCATATTTTGCGGCATTCGCCGAGCCTGTGCTCTGCCTGAGACTTTAGATACCGCTTTCCAGCTATCTTCACCACTTTTTTGCAAGCGTGTGCATCTGTCGTGATCTCAATTTAGTCTCGCCTCTCGACAAAGGAAAAGGAGGAACTACTCGTAGTCTACCACCATCTACCGCTCATAAAAGTCCCGGGGGGGGGGGTACTCCCGGAAATTTTGGATAGGGGTGTGCCGCCCAGGGTCCTGAACCCTTACCCTATTTAAGGGTGGGGGAAGCGAAAACTGATACCCTATTTAAGGACCGAACCCGAAAAATGATACCCTATTTAAGGAAAAAACAAAATTATTAATAGCATAAAAGGAAGACTTTTTTCGGCTATCATGAAACCGATTAAACCTCTGTTGCAAAATGGTTACAGTACTGTCAAGTTAACACAAAAATTGAAAAAACATTCGTTTAGGCGGGCGTTTGCAAACTCTAGTATTAGATAATACAATTTAGATACCCTATCTAAGGACTAGGCCAGGAACGCATTGCCAAAAGGAGCAAAAATGATACCCTATTTAAGGATCGAGAACCTCGAAAACCATACCCTATCGGGCGGCACATACCTATATAGCCCATATATGGGAGTACCCCCCCCCCCCCCGGGATAAAAGTCATAACATCGTACAAATTAACTGACTAATCTCCAGTTTTGCTGTCTACTGACTAGATCTATATATTCCCCATTTACACCATCAATAAAAAATTCCATGTGAAATGGGGCATTGTGTAGTCAGGTACCGTTTCCACCCATTTTATCACGGTCTTCAACCCTACATTGCTTTTAGTCTCTTGCATTTGCTACTAAAGAGATTTTCAATATCAGTTAACCTCGTAGCCAGCATCTGAGTTTACCAGCCAAAGAGTACTTGAAGAAATATCTGACCATGTACGGGGGAAAGCAGGGCAAATTGTTAGCTGCGGCATTCGCTAGTGTACCCATTGTATTCCTCTTGTATTACCCATCTGCATCACTCAATAGCCATATATCAGCAGACTATCAACATGTCCCTCCGATGCCAGACGGAAGTACTTGGGACACCTCGTTTGCCAATAAATAGCGTGACAATTTGCAACGATTGCTATGACATAGAAGGCCCCCTCCCCCAAACAAATGTTGTAAATTAGGTAGCAGTCTGGAGGTATTGTACCAAACTCAACGAAACTTGGTTTATATAAAGTTGCTCTGTTGCTTAGTTAAGTGAATGCTTATATAAGGTCACAGTCCTACTTGGTGTCGATATAATATTATTCTGATTACAGCACGAGTGACTCAATGAAGCAATTCTCAGCCAGAGCAAGATCGGGAAGTTCCATTTGTCATGAACATGACGCTCTTTTATATAACTTTAGATATTTGTTTCATACTGATAAAAGTGGGCTACTGTACCAGCCTGCATGCATTGTTACAACAAGCGTGAGGGTCATTTATTAAAGGCTTTACAGCGGTTAACCGTTGGTTAACCATGAAAAATAACGCCAAATTGACGTCATAATTCCCATGGCTGATCATTCCAATGGCAACATTCGACTCAGCGTATGGAAATTTATGACATGCAATGATTTTCCTCCCTTTTTAACGTATATTCTACGAAATAACGATGGCTAATTAACAATTAGACTACGAGCCCGAGTTTTCTACGAGCGAATAGTCAGCGAGGCGCAACCGAGTTGCGTAGACTATCTCTCGTAGAAAACGAGGGCGAGTAGCAGAACAATTAGACTACTCGCCCTCGTTTTCTATGGACGATAGTCAACTCGGCTGCGAGTTGACTATCGCTCATAGAAAACCGGGCTCGTAGTCTAATTGTTAAGTAGAATCAATGATAAAACCGGCCGAAAAGGTTGGCATCCAAGGTAATTAAATGTCGAATGGTACTATCTAAATGACCGTTAATTGCAATCGTGACGTCATTCTCGATGGTTAATCGTGTCGAATTTGTTTCAGAAACTGTGGAAAATGTTTTTTTTGCAACTAAATGTCGTAGCCGAACAGGAGCCCATATGAAGAAAGAACAACATAAACTTGTTACCTTATGAAAATTATAAATACGTCCAAAAAGTAGCTGGATATTTTGCGCTTTCAATATTTATCACACTTACAAATAATGACTTCCATTGAAAGGGATTTAAGTCCCTGTCACGTGACCATCCTTTTTCTTCCATTGATTTCAGTAGTGGTTTGAGGTTGTTACCGTGGCAAAGTTTCATTCTATTGGCTCGATGTAAGGGCTTCTATGCACAACTTCTCTCGCCCTCGTTTTCTACGAGCGATAGGCAACTCGGCTGGGCCTCGTTGACTATTCGCTCGTAGAAAACTCGGGCTCGTAGTCTAATTGTTAAATATAATACGAAACGAGTCCTGGTGAACAACCTTTAACGTAAAATTCATGTCTGGACTCGTTTTGAAGCTGCAGAAGCTGAAGGGGTGTCCAATATGGCCTACCGCAAATCCTCGAATAAGCGCGGCCACCAAAACTTGTAAGCGCCGCCCTCGAATAAGCACCGCACCTGCTATTTGTTCATGTTTTTCCTTTATTTTAATACTGGTTAAATAAAGAAATTGTGTACATCTCTAGTGCGTGACTCACTTCATTCTCTTAACGTTATAATTTGTGATGCACTTGTTTTAAATAAGCGCCGAACCCCGAATAAGCAACGAACGCTTTTCATTCAACTAATTTATTCTGTTGTTTTCACGTTACCAGGCACCAAACAATAGCTAAGCTCCATCTTTCTGTATATAAACCACACACGACCCACAATTCCTTGATTCGCTCCGACGAAGGGCTAACGCTCGAAACGTCAGCTCTCGAATCTCTCTACGGTGGCCAACTCACATTATCAACCTAGTTGATAAAACCAAATTATATTGTTATACTTCCCACCGACGCAGCACTACAGTTTATTTTGAAACTTACCCCCTGAAATTAATAAGCGCCGCGGCGCTTCATCGAGGAATTACGGTATGCAAAGTTGCCTTTTTTTACTTCTTTTTTCACGCGATCGCTGATCAACCTCAGTAAAGTGGATCTGGGACCCACTACCTCAGCGGAACCTCGATTTTCATTGGTCCGCTGAAAGCACTTCCTCTATTCTTGGTTTTCATGTGACATCATGAAATTCTGAAATCAAAATTCGCTAGGCCTGCTAAATTTTCGTTGCCACTAGGTGTAAGGCTAACGAAAAATATATCTTCTCGCAAATTTTCAGCTCGATAGTACCCTTCGTTTTGAAAGCAGCATCTTGAATATTTGAGTTCTCGGCCGTATGTGACATCAAGCTACGAACCGTGACAAAACTGTTTAGTTTAGAAAAAGCCTATCCTTTCTATTTTCAGATGTTTGAACATTTTAGATATAATAACTGGTGTTTATGTGTAAGTATAATAGACCATTATAGTACAACTGAATTCCAGATGGTTTCGCGTGCATCACGGCGGCCATATTTGCCCCGGACACGGATATGGCATCTCCATACTTATTACTAAGCATTGTAAATTTGCGTGAAACGTTTCGGCAAATAACTCACGAACGGTACACCGCACAGGCCTTAGACTTGGCGAAATTTTTTATTCAGTTATCCTCCACATTCTCTAAAATTCTAAGCTTCTCTAGTTCAATTTTTTTGAATTTAGTTTAGTGAAAACCTTGTCGTGACGTGTTATCTATTGTTTCAGAACCAATGACATGTCTCGTTCAAAGAGGAAGTGGCACTAAACCAAAATAACTCGAGACCAAGGCAAGGTACCAGAAGCAGCTCTCATAACTCGTTTGTAAATGATGGATCGCGGCGATACTGGTCTGGATTTCCAGCGTCTACTAGTCACTGAAGATGAAAGCCTTGATAGTCATAACAATATAATGGCGCAGCTACAGCTAGAACATCGTTTACCAGACGGGAGGAGGACGTGCGAACGATTGCTCGAGAACCTGGGATTACGTGCACGAAAAGAACAAGGAGACACAACATTCAATCAGTTTGTGTTCCAAGGGCAGTGTTTGGTTCTTGGAGACTCTGGGGTTGGCAAAACAAGTCTGGTTAAGTCTCTTACTGGAAAACCATTCGATCTCGAGCAGCCCAAAACACAAGGAGTTCAATATAGTCTTGTGAACCAGAAGTGGCAAAACTTGCATCTAAACGATCTTATATTTGGAAACTTAAGTCGATTCTTTAAAGAAATTCTTGTTCAGTTGACCGTCTTTGGAAAGACCGGCAATGTCATTGTTCAAGAGTCCACGAATGTTAATAATCTAAGTATAATTGCCCGTATTACCTTTTTCGTATTATTTTTAGTGTTGTTGACTTGGTTGTTTGGTTTCCTATTGGGTTTAGTTTCGTGTCCAGCAAACGTTGTAATACTTTACATGGTTTCGATAGCATTTCCTGTTGTAATTATAATGTGTTTTTTTCACTGGGAACGTTTCAGATTAGTAGTAATCACATTTAGTTTCATTGTCAACTATCGTGGATTGCTAATGGGCGCATTTCTTTCTGTTATGCTGAACGCTTGTTTCTGTGGGCAGTCTGGAATTAGCTATGTTAAGTTTTCAAAAACTTGGATTATTCATGCGATCCTTTTGATAACAACAGTTGTTTTACTATTGTTAGGGGTTCTCTATCTTTATGGAGAATCAAGATCGTTTGGTGTCGAGAGGAAGTGTCGGTATCCAGGGCAACTGAAATTTAAGAACAAACGACCTGTAGAACTCATCTTCATTGGCCGTTTTGTGATAACAGCCATTATTGGCTTCACTTGCTTTACAGTAGTTATGACACTGGCGAGATGTAATTTGCATAAAACTAGCAAATTAACAATGGCAGTGGTTTTGTGCTGTCAAATTCTTCTATTATTTCAATCGGTGCCATTAATTGTGAAATCACTTCCAGGGTGGCATCATAAAGCAATATTCATTTTTACCATAATTTGCTTTTTCTTTCTTAAATATGTGTGCCATGTAGATGTGTATTTTGTTCTAACATACCTTCTATTTTTCTGTGATACAGTCCACAAAGAATACTTTTGCATTACTTCTACTGCAATAACCACTAATGGTAATGACCAGGAAGGTTCAAATACTTTCACTGCACTTTGCATAGAAAAAGCAGTAATTAATCAGAGAAATTTAAGAGCTGCCTTGAATCAAAAGTTTTCTACCCTTAAACTGAAGATTCTTGATTTTGCTGGAGACAAGGAATACCAAGCTTATCATCATATGTTTCTAAGGGGTCAGGCCATTTATGTCATTGTATTCAATATGGCTGAGTTTGCAGAGAACAGTTTCAGAGACATAAACACAAGAATTAAGAGACTTCATCTGTGGTTTGAATCTGTCTGTAGCCATGTACCACCACATACGCCGATCTTCCTTGTTGGAACACACAGGGGGGACATGAACAAAATCTGCATGGAAACCTTAAATAGCTATCTCAAGAAAAATCTATGGGATCTCTACTGTGATGAGATGATTGACAATGATGTTGACAAGTTGATCTTCTTTCCCATTGAAAACTCTGATGGTCAAAATGATGCTGGGGTTCAAACACTTCAAAAGAAACTAATTTCTGTTGCTGAGGACTACAAGGGAATTATAGGTTGTGACATCCCCCTGTCTTGGATCCAAATTCAGGATGAAATCATCAGCCTGAAAGAAAACAAGGAAGCCAAGTTCTGTGTGACACTTGAAGAGTTTCCAACAGTATTTGGAAATTTTATTTGCACCAACTGGTCTAAAGAAACCTTAAAGTACCTACATGAAAAAGGCTTGGTGATATACCTTGACAAAGACCCAGAGCTGTCCAAGTGGGTTCTGCTCAAGCCTGAGATACTGGTTGATATTATCATTCAGCTTGTCACCCCACTTCAACAAGTGATGCAGGAAAGGCGTTTCAGACGTGACTGGAAACTTCTCCAGGATAAAGGAAGGCTGACCAAATCACTTCTGGAGAGAATCCTCTCTAAAGCAGTGCAAGAAAGTGAGAAAGCTATGACTGCTTTTCTTGAAGAATATGACTTGATCTGCCCATTGGCATACAAAAATCTTGAGATGTACAACTCTGAAGAACTGCACCCAACACATTTTGTTCCTTCATTGTTGCCAATATCTGCAAATGAGTGCACACTTTGGAATGACAAAAGCACAGATAAGAAATTCTTTGTGTTTTTCAAGAAGTTCCTACCAGAGCCTTTGTTCCACTGCCTGCTTTCCCGTGCCCACAAGAATAGCAAGGTGGAGTTTCCACGCAGTCAACCTGATGTGTTCAGAGATGTTGGGAAGTTTTGGATGAATCCAGGGCAGCCTTACAGACTGAAACTGATGAAAGACACAAGGATGATTGAAGTGACAATTAACTGTTGGTAGGTGTTTAGACAATGGATATTTTAAAACATACTTTACCAGAAACTGAGTTTATGTACTCTAGTTACAGCAAGTTACTTGTAATCAGGCTGTGTAAAAATTCATTTGCATATTATTATCAGAAATTATACATTGTCCATAGTTTCACCTAACTCCATCTTGGTGTTACAGTCAACTGCTGCCTTGTAAACAGCTCGCTATTAAAGACACCCAGTCATTACGGATAAGTTGAAGTCATGATCAATAAGAATTACTGAAAATAACTTCCATTATTATCCAACTGTGCTTCATAGAGTACATATCACACCCAAAAACGAGTACAAATATCACGTGGTATTTGTTCTCCAGAGAACCGGTTGGATAATACATCTCTTATTAGACGTTTTGTTGTGTAGTATCGCTGAGAATTTTCACTCGTTGTTTGTATAATTTTTGACTCGCCCTACAGGCTCCTCAAAATACGGCACAACTTGTACTCTTGTAACTTAATACTCAGAGACACTACACAACAAAATGTCTAATAAGATGTATCATTCTATTACCGACTTTCTACTACAGACTTTCTGCACTTGGGGACACCAATTGTGGTCATAAAGGAGTCTGTAACAATTATGTAATTGACTATACACAGATAAGCCTAGTGACAGCTTGTAAACATTAATTTTGACTTAAATTTATGGAGTCAGATATCACAATTTTTATGGTTGTCTTGTATGCCATCTTCAAGATGACCTTGACATACAAAAGATTAAGATGAACAACAATACAGCAGCTAGTCGCCCTTTAAAATACTTGTAGATACAAATCGGCTTGATGAATGGTATTAACATGAATTAATATGGCATTTCGCAGCTCCCATGGTTTCACCAGTGACAACTCATTATTATATTGCTGTCTCACAGGGACTGGTATAATTCATGAACCTGATTGGCTAAAATCATTACTGAGTGTGGTCCAGGTTTTCCCATTTAGACCAGCATCTAGACTGGTTGCATTTTGCAGTGAGAAAGTTACAAACAAACAAAAAACCATTGACTTTTTTCTAATAAAAAATAATATAATGGGAAGGCCCAGAAAGCATGTACTAAAAAAAATATTAGATGAAAGGCCCCAAAAGCTTGACAACAGCATATCACTGTTTGCAAACAAAATGCCACCCAGTATGAACCGGCTAAATTAAGCAAATTTATGTTTTCCTTTTTGGCCATAATTATACTGAAAAAACATCTTATTAACTGAGCTTAGGTGTGGGAGGTGCAGTGGCATAATGGTTAACGTGCTGGACTCCTGATTGGACAGTCTGGGTTCGAGCCCCTGGCCAGGGCACTGCGGTTTGTTCTTGGGCAAGACACTTTACTCTCACAGTGCCTCTCTTCACCCAGGTGGGGGATAACCCTGCGATGGACAAGCATCCCATCCATAATAATAACAGTTAGTTTCTGTATTTAGCTATCTTACAATGCTCGCAATTGTCTTTGGCACCCGCAGAGACCCGGTGAGATCCTTGAATGCTCTATTGTCTCAAGTGGTGCACAAGATCGTCTAGTCTTATCACAGCATGATCTACATCATGGCACTTTTCTATTGGTTACACCCATAGCCATGTCTAGCTATAAAAGCACTACGATTCAATGAAAGGCACTTCCCTTCGTGACGGGCGTGCTACACTCAGCAAGCATAAATTGTTAAATAGTAAAAAAAATTCCCTCCCTCCCTGTATGGGGATGTATGTTTGTCAATAAACCTGGAGGTCACCTCCTTTGGGGTTGGCGGAAGCGACTTCCCCCAAGCTCTGGGCATGGTTTTGCCCCTTTCATTTGTGCACCTGCCAGTAGTCTTGTCCGATCTGGTGCTGGCTTTCTCAGTACTGGGGAGATAAGTGAGGCTTCCATAGGTCACGTGTTCAAATTTGACCTGCCAATACTCTTCCGTCCATTTCCAGTATGGGATAGTCCCGTAGCGCTGGTGATAAGCGAGGCTTTAAAAGGTCAGCATACTTGCCAATACTCTTGTTCGCCCGATGGCTGGGGCAACAAGTGAGGCTTAATGCTATTGGTGTGTAATCTAGTTGACCTGCCGATACTCTTATCCGATTCCAGTGCGGTAGTGCTGGAGATAAGTGAGGCTTTAAAAGGTCACGCAACTCAAAGTTGCTCTCCATGCCAACCACAGGGATGTGTCCCCCCCATTAATGCCAAACGATGTGTGGTTTTCTCTATTCGTTCATGAATGCGTCACAATAATAATGGGTTGCAATAGTACATCAAAGCAAGCGACAGGGACATTAAAAAATCAAACATTTGTTGATTTGTTTGTAATAAATAACTTTCTGCTTATTGGTGCCACATCACTTCACCTTGCTTCTCTTTGCGACAGTTAAATATTCAGGAGCGAATCCAGGATTTTTCTTTGGAGGGGGTTCACCACTAAGGAATGATGTAATTGATGGGTGATGTAAGCAGAATACTTGTTATCTTAGAAAGCCTCAGGTCACCCTCCCACTCTCCCATGCACCCTCCCCCTAATAAAAAATTCTGAAAAAAATTTCCATCAATTTGTTTTGTAGCAGTGGAAATGGTATGAAACCCTCAGATGTATTATGTCAAGTCTTTTCCATGGTGGATGGAATTTGTAAAAGGAATTTCCCCTTTGTCAAGTTCCATTGTGGACCTGCCTGTCCGTCATGTGAGTGCCCTGGTCACCAGGATGAAGATGAGTTCATGGCACACCCAGTGGGTCAACCATTGGCTACCAGACTTCATGTGTATAACATTATGCCTGCACGTCAGGGTGATAATATTCCCTTTCTGTATTGTGTAAGTAACAATTTCAAGGATCAGTTGGGAGAATGGATACCATAGGCAAATAAGCTTTGTACAGCTGCATATCTGTTTGGAGCGTTATCACAAAGAGCTATTTTAAAAGATGACAGTCAGTCACAAGTTAAGTATGTAGAGTGCATAAAAGCGCTTCCAGAACAAAATAAGATAATGTAGTAGATGGAATAACCAATTTTCAATTGTAACTTATATGAAATAATTATCCTAAGGAACCTTTCATTTTTTCATGGGGAGGGGCGGGGGGGTGGTGAGATTTGATAGATAGTATCTGTAATATATAATTACCCCCTCTTCATCAAAAGTTTTTAGCCTGACCCCCCCCCCCCCCCCCCAACCTCGTAATACTAAGTGTTTGAGATCCCCCAGATGCCACAATCTAAGCTAAAATTGCAATAACGGGACGCATAATTGTTGGTGGGCCCGGGTCAACTGCATTTTCAAACAAATAATTATTTGGCGTGGTTGACATGATGCTGTTTTTACATGATAAAGGAGGTCCTGGCACATGCTGCCCCAGGAAAATTTAGATTTTCAGAACCTCAGAAACGATATTTTAGGGCATTCTGGTAGAATTTTCTTACTATTGTAGATGTTACTGTAGTTTATAGTGATAATAATAGTAGTAATATTGCAAGTGCAATGGGCCATGTTTGTTAGTTAAAGTGAACTGTATTTGCAACTGAATATTTGGAGGGTTGAGTTGATGATGTTGGGTACATAACAATGTAGGAGGGTCTGGGGCATGCTGTACGGTGGCCCACAACTGTCACGGAAATATCAAATTCCTCACGGCAAAACCAAAAAGGCTCACGGCAAAACCAAAAAGCTCACGGCAAAACCAAAAGGCTCACGGCAAAACCAAAAGGCTCACGGCAAAACCAAAAAGCTCACGGCAAAACCAAAAGGCTCACGGCAAACCAAAAGGCTCACGGCAAAACCAAAAGG
>OX393561.1:30953198-30968198 GCA_947652115.1 Blastomussa wellsi
TATTACAATTCATATTACAAACTGGCCTTAATGGTGCCTTTGTTGAGTGCTCCGTAAAGAAGAAATTGATAAATGTGAAGGGTGGATAATGTAAATGGTTCAGAAGTGACATTTCAATTTCATTTCCTTTTATTTAGATGTAAGGCCTCTGAAACAATAAAAAGAACCTTTCATCAATAACTGTTGTTTATTAAATCAACAATAACTATGATAACTCATTAATTTATTTTCTTGTATACACGGTGTCTTCCCATTTGCAACTTTACATGTAGCAGTTAAAATTATACAATGTTGTTCTCAACCATTAGCTACCACTGAAATCACCAAGGTATTATGTCCTCATTTATTATCTACAATAGTTTACATTCATTAATGGAAACAGGAACCAAACTGATGGATGCAATTGTAGCACACATGCATCTATAAATGAGTTACTCCAACGTCAATACATCAGTCGACAGAACAAAACGCAGCTGAAAAGCAGCTTCTCTATTAAATGCAAACAAGAAAAGCTTTTACATTACTAGTGGCCAGGTAATGTAGAATATCAAACCTGTCACTGTCATAACACAAAACCTTTCATTCAAGGGCAAAAATGCTGTCCAAAGTAGTAAAAACATGGTAGTGTTTCAATAATTAAAATACATTTCATGAAGGTCAGGTCTAAGCCAGACCTTCATCTTCAAGTGTACATGTAAGACTAGTGTAACTGCAAGTAATGCAATCATCGTCGCCCAAAAGCCTGGCCCTTGCAATACGCAAGTAGGAAGACACGTGTAAACTCTTCAGGCACCTCCATATGGTTGACTGGAAATGTTACAGTTTTCCCACAAGCAGAGACAACAGGGAAACATATGGTGTGAACTGGATTTCTCTGTACACAGTCGTGATCAAACATAACAGTGATGGAAAGATCATCACCATTAACTGGTTTGTGCTGCTGTCCTGTGAGCCACCCTAAAACACCCGGGGGTGTAAGCACTGCAGACTGAAAGTTCCCAGGGCTATCTTCTGCCTCCAACTGGTGTGTTTCTGTTGGCTCTCTATCTTGAAGTTTGTCTTCGTAATTCCAAGCCAGTATTTCGGAGTAGCCTGTCATTTTTTCATCCTCAAGCCTCATAAGAAAATCTTGGAAATTATCAATGACTGTTTCCTCGACCATTCTCTTGGAGGTCCCCTGTTGTGAATATACAGGCTTCAAAACTGAAACAATGTAATTTGCATCAACAATGTTTACAATGGAATTATTCACAAAGAGCGGCTTGCAAAGATCAGCATTCTCCTTCACCAGACTTGCTCAGCCAAAGAGCTCAAGCCCTTTTCTAAACTCCTTGAGAAACAGGGACCTCCTACTGATGAGACTCACCATCACTGTACCAGTTATGTCATCTATGTGCTCTACATCAACGATGCCTGTATATCCATGCTCGAAAATGGTATCCTGATGGGGAACTGGATCTTCTCTAATACTTTGTAACAACGATTTCTCACTAGGGGTCAAGTGGATGTCTTCCTTCAATTTATTGACATCAACATCAGGACTGATCAGCATCTGAAATGTGCCCTCAGTTAGAAAGCGAGGAGGGGGTCCTCCTTGTACAAGGCTTACTGCTACAATTTGCCCACATGCAAAAAAAACCATCATGAACATGTAACATGGAATCTCTGGGGGCACCATCAGGAAAAAATTCCTTTCCTATTTGACGTACTCAACTTGCCAGAAAGTCTTGTGCCATAGCTCCGCTGTCAATTCCGTCTTCTCCTGCAAAGTGAACTCTCAGGACCTTTTGAGGAGAGCTTTTCTTTGATTTACGCTGCCATATCCTCAGTTGTCTCTGGAAAGGTGACCCTCTCCTGACTACAAGAAAAAATTGATCACATTTGTCCACAGAGCTCCCAAGAGATCTTAAGAGGTGTTCGCTACTTGTAAACTGTATAGATTTCTCTTCAGGGGACTTGGTTACGGTTGTTGTATCGTTGATACCAACAATGGTGCCAATACTAGGCTGGGTGAAGGCATGGGTGAATCCTCTTGGATGCTAACACGCCCACTTGTAGGATTTGGAGCACTTTTGCCATCATCTAGTGTAACATCGAACTGGCCTGCTTCATGGTCAAATTCTAACTGGAGGCTCTTTGCTAGCTCTTCATCTCCATCAATTTCTGACTTTGACTTCTTTCCTGGTCTCAGCACTTCTGATGTCTGCAGTTGTACATAGGTAAAGGACAATTCTCTTGTAGTCTTTTCCAATTTCTTCATGATACCTTAGAAGGTTGAAAAATTCAACAGTTCCTGGCAGAAATTGCGCTTGCTTCCCATCTTCGAAGACAAGCATATATTCTTCGTCTTCTATGTAGAGTTGGCTTTGGTAGGCCTTCCACTTTTCAATTGCTTTTGAGAATATCACTGTGTATGGGGCTTTGTTAGATACTCGAAGTGCAATTCTTTTCCCCCTTAAAGGTTTCAACTTCATATCAGTCTCCTTCCATTCCAGCAGACCTACTGAAATTGTTACTTCTTCTTTTTCTGTTTTCTTAGTGCACTTTGTCTTCCACTGTTTTCCCTTAATCTTTCTGAACTGGTCAAAAGACTTCAGGGGTTTACGTGTGTCTATCCCTGGGGAAAGCTCTGCAAGAAAAATTATCTTGTTACACTTCCCACCGACGCAGTAGCACAGTTTCTCTAGAAACTTACCCCTTCTTTTCATATCTCAAATACTTCCCTAACTTTAAAGGCCCCTGTCCCCTAAATATTTGTCCTGGAGATCTCAAGCTTGCAGGTGAAAGGCAACCACACAATTGAAAACAGATGCCAAAAAATACTATGACCATCTTATGGCGATAATTATAAACAATTTCTTTGCTTAAGTTCACCTAACATTTGATTTGAGGTGAAATAACAGGCTTGTGCCTGCACTTAACATTGTACTTATTTGGGCATGTGCTGACAAGTACTATTAGTATCTAGATCTAAGAAACGCTTTGGGAAACAAGTCAAGCAATAAACATATAAACAAATTTATAATAAAGTTATTACAGCAATAACGGATGCAAATATTTATGCCACAAAAAGGCAACAAAGTTGACAAATTCCAACACTGTTATATTTTGACTGCAATTTATTGAAAATAAAACTTTTATGTGTGAGCGATCAAGTGGGGCAAATTACCCCACACTGATAGGGCGATGGAGCTTTCTTAAAGTCAAATCAGTCTACAAGTTTTGTACGATGGCTTTTCCGTCATGTCCTCTCCGTGTCTTATGCCAAATAAGTATGACCTTACCTTTTACATCCGTGACTGATGATAATCTTGACTGAGATGACGAGGTCGAAGCAAATCCTTGAGACACAATATAGACAGAGCACACGGTAAATTTAACACGATTTCCCTTGTTTAAACGGTATTCATCGAATCTCACATCATTTTGTCAAGTGAAGCTATAAGTTGTTACCTTGGCCACATTTGATGCAAAAGTTTGCCGTTGACACGGTCTCAGCGCCACAGTTTGAGCAAAACATCATGGAACGCTAGACACGTGCGGCTAAATACAGGAATCGATCCGGAGACTTACAAATTTTTAAACTTTGATATTTTGGTCTAACAAAGAGAAAAAGACCAGGTGAATTTTAAAAGCATCGAGGTGTGGATTCGAACCCGGGTCGTTCAGATTACAAGCGCTTCGCAGTACCGCTACACCATCGAGGCCCAGCCAACCAAACCCTAAAATTTTAAAAATTTATAGTGCTATAGTAGGCTAACCGGAGGGGGGTGTACAACATTGGCTGAAATATATAAATAAACAACAGCAACAATGGACCCTAGCCCTAAAACAATAGAGCTGGGAAAGAGCTGGGAGCTAACCATACTAGTTCCCGGTGCATTCGGAGGTCGGATCGATTCCTGTATTTAGCCGCAAGTACGCTAGACAGACACGGCCATGTTGGATTAATCCCAACAACCCGTGCGAGCACAGGTAGTGTCCAGTACCCGCGGCCGTGAGCTTTTTGGTTTTGCCGTGAGCCTTTTGGTTTTGCCGTGAGCTTTTTGGTTTTGCCGTGAGCCTTTTGGTTTTGCCGTGAGCCTTTTGGTTTTGCCGTGAGCTTTTTAGTTTTGCCGTGAGCCTTTTGGTTTTGCCGTGAGCTTTTTGGTTTTGCCGTGAGCCTTTTTGGTTTTGCCGTGAGGAATTTGATATTTCCGTGACAGTTGTGGGCCACCGTAATGCTCCCCCGGGGAAATTTAGATTTTCAGAACCTCAGATACACTATTTTAGGCATTCTGGTGGCATTTTGGCAGTATTATCGATACTGTAATTTTAACAGTTAATGGTCGATGGTCTCCCCTTTGAAGTCGTAATTTTTGGGATGCCCCCTAAATTCCACCAGCCCCCCCCCCATTTAAATTGCACCAGCTGCCCCCCCCCCCCCCTTCCCATCTAATTACAGTCCCTAAGGTGTATTTTTCAGGTGACATACTAAATATTTTAAAAATGTCAGTCTATATGACTGTACATTTGTTTGGCGAGGGACTTACAACTGTACAATCACGTCTCACTTGCGGACAAACAGAGCAGCTTGTTTCAATGAATGCTAGTACATATTCTTGCATATCAGATATAGTATACATAAGTGTGTATTTTTATAGTTTATGACTTTATGTAGCAACCGCATTATTGTGACTTATTTAGCTTTAATTAGCTTGGTCGGTCATTTTTCCGGCTTTAAGAATTGGCCAAACAATGGATGTGTCCAGATTTTGGTGGCTCATTGCATTGGAGCTGGCCAGATTCAGGTATTATCAAGTGTACAGTTTATAGCTCAGTCAGTTAACACCGAAAATGTTAACCTGGAGTTATACTACATACTACCATAAAATGCTAGTAAAATGGCCTGAAGTGTATGCATGTAACATTCCCTAAGGAATTTTGGGTAGGCTTGTAACTGGAGGGGGGGTATATATCTAAACGGAATTAGGCTGGGGAATATAATATTAACCCTTTGATTAACAAATTCACTGCATTTTACCACATTTTTAAACATTAAAAGCGTTTTTGTGCCAATAAAGCATTTTTCTACACAGAAACTAGATTTTCATGACAATTAAACGACAAAATGTACAAAATTTTACTTTGGATCACGCACCTAGGCCAAAATTTGGACTTCGTTGCTGAATCGTTCTGAATTTTTTTCTTCCTCCTTTTCCTTTCCTTTTTCTCTGCCTTTCTTTTCTCGCTACATTCTACTCTCCACAGCCTGTCTAGCTGCTGGAAACGTTTCGGTCCAGATCATTGGTAAACCCGGGAAACGAGGCCGAGGCCTTTTTGTGCACCAAAACTGAATAGAGTGTTTTTATTATCTCTGTCAGAATGATTTCGATACTCATAATGGACAGTTGTGTGGAAAGACCTGTCCCAGCTGCATCAGATTCTTATCACAAATGTCCGCTGACATGCAAACTGATGACGTCACAAGCGGTACAAGGAGCATGACCATTAACCACACGTATATGCGCGCTTCGTACTCAAAGGGTTAATAGCATAAAAACATGTTTAGAAATGAACTGATGTCATAAGATATGGCCTTATATTAAGAGGCCAATGTCAATGTGTACGAAATGTTCTTATCTGCAGTCTAGTTGAATGTTTTTATCCACACTACTTGAAAACATATTCATTACCTATTTTGATTTGAAGTACAGTGGTCTGGGGGGCACATTGTTCAAGTTGGATGGCGGTGGGCTTCATATCTGACGTGGGCTTAATGATTAAAACTGGAATATTATTTCACTAGTATAAAGATGTGCCTTAAACAGGGAGGGCTTAAAGGGGGGTGGGGACTGTAACCAGCATTTTAAGATCTTTATATAAAATATTTCTACAGACTATTATAGTCTACACAAGATTTATCTGGCTGTGTATAATTTGTACTGTTACATTTAATAGTTTAAGATGGTGCAAATAGGCTTATGGGGGGCCTTGATGTTGAAATTTCCTTGGAATTTCAAGTTCTTCGAAATTTCAACATAAAGGTCATTGTATGAAAACTCTTTGTTGGCCAAACAGCAAATGCTTCACAGCCACCAAATAGATTTAGAGAGGGTCGAAATTGTTGACAAGCCATCGGCGTGGTGACAGAGGCTAATTCTTGAAGCTTGGCATTCCGTGCGAGATAAAAACGCTATAAACGAACACATAGCGCTACCAAACGTGTACAAACACACAGTCTATTGTTGCACTTTAAATTCTTTCGAGGTGTGATTTAGCATCCAAATTTATATCCGGCCGTCATGTATACCAGGACGCCGTTGGAAATTTGAATGTTTCATCTTGCTGAAGAAGGCAACAGCAGTAGCCGAAACGTCCAGAAAGCCAGTGTCAACTTTAAATAGCAAATTCTAATACAATAATTAATATTAGAAGGAAATACAAGTAACTAATACAAATAAAATTTGTAATGGTTCCCGGTGAAGAAAGTCGCTTTAATTAATTGGTCCTTGTTACGTTTATTGCTGCTTTGAAACCCTCAAGGTTTTCTGAGCTCTTTGATACGCTATCAAGACTGTTCCAGGCAATAGGGCCCTTAAAAGAAAAGGTGCTTCTTCCAAATTCAGCTTTTGGTTCGTTTAATCGCAAGTCGAAGAACAGGGCCTTTGCGCTTGGATTCTGTAAAAGAGAAAAAGGAGATAATCTACTGCAGTTCAAGCCTTGCTTGACATTAAACAATTCAATCCCTAATCTTCGATTATATAGATATCCTATCCTATCTTGCCACTTTACACGTTCAAGGACGTCACAATCTAGTGTGTTCTGCAGAATTTTATGAATAATTCTGCCTTCTTTAATGTTCAAGATATCCATTTCGGTGAACATAGAGACAGGGTAGTTCCCCCAGACTGAGACACAACAAGTGACATGCGGATGGTTTTGAAATACATTTGTTCCAATAATGGTGATGGTAGGTAACTAATCTTCCTCGACACGCGCACGATTTGCGTACTGTCCACATGCTTTCTCCAAGAGAGTCTGTTATCAATTAAAACACCAAAAGCTTTGTTTTGTTCAGTTACAATATTCTATTATCTTAATGCTGCATCTAACAGGCAATAAGGGGGTCCACAAATCGACCGTTCTGTCATTCCGGTGTGTATGGCGAGTTTATTAAGTTCACACCATGCAGGTATGGATGTCTCCTGAAAGAGTACAGTGGATTGAGTTTTGTTACCACGTCGTCAGGCCTAAGGATGGACTTCGCCTCGAGATACATTTTCAGAGACAGTGTATGTAGCAGGGACGGCGGAGCGTATTTGAAAGTGGGGTGGCTTGAAAACGAGCGCCGGTGGCGCGAGTTTCTAGGGGGGTCTAGAGGCTCGGAAATGGTATTTTCAACGTTCTCCATGAGATATTTCTTAAAAAAAGACAACCTGGATAAGTGTAAAATGACAGGTACTTTTTGCGCTACAGCAATATTTTGGAAGTTTTGTAAATACGAACCTTGTACTAAAACAAAAAAATTGTCATGGTCGTGAAAAGTGGGGTGCTGAAGCTCCGCCATCCCTGTGTAAACCATGTATGCATGACCCTCATGCATGCTCTGATTGTCAGAATGACGTTCATTCATTTGGTTCATTAGTTCAAAAGAAAATCAGGTTTGCAACGGAACTATAGGTTACATGGGCCAAAGCAAGAAAAGAAGAGGTCTGCGTGACACTTGACGAGTTTGCAATGGTATTTCATAATTTGTTTGCACCACCTGGGTCGACAAAAAGACCTGTTGTTCGATGTTGTACTTCTACTGCAAGCCCGAGATTCTGGTTGATACCTGTATATCATCTAGCCTTTACACTCTTAAATAAGGTGTGTTACTGCAACACACCTTTTTGTTGTCCTCAAAACAACACACCTTAAATACACACCTTTTCATGTGTTACCCTAACACACCTTGGTGAGCTATCTAAACACACCTTGGTGTGTTCCCAATACACACCTTAAGTTGTGTTTCACGCTTGTCCTAAATTTGACACACTTTCAGGTGTGTTCTGCAAAAACACGTGTTTTGCCACACTTCTTGATGTGTAACAAAGCACAATAAACAATATTCTCGTTTGATAGATTTTTCTATCGCTTCGATAGAAATTGATGGGTAAAGGGCTGTTACATGTAAATCGTTTGTTGAAGGATATATTTTCTTGGTATTTTCATACTTGTATAAACTGGAAATCTCAGTAGTCTCTAAACCCGTCGTTGGCACGTCATAACATACAACTGCAAAGGGTTTTACGTCAAAGTGCGCCCCAGTCTCCCATTTATCGCCTGTGTGGTTTTAGCTGACAAACTTTTACTGACTCCCGATCATGTCTCTGTGATTGCCATGGATTTATTGCCGGGATATCCATGCACGATGCTTAATCAAGGGCCTTTAAAGTCAAGGCACGTACAGGAAGATCAGGAGAAGCTCTTTTGCGAACAACTGGAGGCAACAGGAGAACAAGGCGATACAGAAGACAAACAGTTTGTGTTCCCAAGACAGTGTTTGGTTCTGGGCGACTCTCGGGTTGGTAAAACAAGTCTAGTTAAGTCGCTTACTGGAAAGCCATTTGATCTCGAGCAACCAAAAACGCAAGGAATAGATCATAGTCTTGTGAACCACAAGTGGAAAAACTGCAACTTAACGGATCTTGTCTTTGGAGATTTGTGGAGGTTCCTCACAACGGGCGAAATCGAAGTGGCTTTGATAGGAACCGGAAGAGCAAACAGCCGTGTTGTTGTTCGACAGTTCGAAGTGTTCCCGGGTCTTGTTCGGTGGCTCATATCCGTGTACGCATTAGCAGTTGCAGCCTGGATTCTCATAGCCACGCTATGCAATTTTCCTGTGGCGTATCTATTAATTATTTACATCATCCATGGCCACATGATTTTCCAAAGTTGTGCTTTTCCAATGTTGTGCTTCAACAGTAAATTAAGATCTATTTTCGCTACCTTCGTTTTCATGATGAGCCGTCGTGGATTAATAATAGGGTTATATCTAGGTTATATCTGGTGTTATTTTGAAACCTATAGTTTTTCCATGTTCGCCAGTGCTCGCGCTCTCTTTTTGTTTGGCACAGTCGCTGGCATTTCGTTCGTCGCTTTGTTCCTCTTTGTGGGGCCACTGAAAATACCTTTTGGCGCGGGCCAACTGGCCAAGAATCAAAGCTTTATTGTGATTCTCTGCTTTTATCGGTTACCATTATCAATCTTCATTGGATTAATTTTTGGCTTTGTAACATTAATATCGTTTGAGAGCCTTCAATTAACTTGCTTAAAGCTCTCCGATGAAATGGACCTACCAACTTGCCTTGAACGTACTGGACAAATTGTTTACAATTTATTGAGTTCCTTTTTTTGGGATTTCCCACTTGTATTTTTGGACATGAAATGTTTCCGTGACATTATTTTATCTATTAAGGAAGAGTCACCTTGGTTGAATTTTATCGCACTATTAGCTGTCGTAGTTTTTTACCACCCCAGGTTTGTATTTTCTAATAGCATTCCCTTTATATGTCTTTTTTACCTTCTATCATGAATGGTTTTACATCTATTCAGTGTTTCCTGACAAAGAGTACCTGTACCTTCCTAACCGCTTCATAACACTGGCACTAATGGGGAATGGCAAAATGAACACAAAAATGTTAAAAAGTGCCCTGAAAAAGAAATATCCCTCTCTTAAACTAAAGATCCTTGATTTTGCTGGAGATAAAGAATACTATGCCTATCATCATATGTTTCTCAAGAGCCAGGCTTTTTATGTCATTGTATTCAACATAGCTACGTTAGTAGAATGTAACTTTAGGAATATTAATGCGGGGATTGTAAGACTTCAGTTCTGGTTGGAATCTGTCTGTAGCCATGTGCCACCCAAAGCACCAATCTTCCTTGTTGGAACACATAGAGGGAGCGTGGACAAACACTGCATGGAAAGTTTACATTGCCATCTGATGGAAAACCTTTGGGATTTCTACTGTGATGAGCTAGTTGTCAATGATGTTGATAAGTTGATTTTTTTCCCTGTTGAGAATTCCAAAGGAGAAAACGATGTTGGAGTTCAATGCCTTCAAACAAAAATCATGTCTATTGCTGAGGAAAGTTTGCCAACCATAGATCGCGACATTCCTTTGTCGTGGATTACAATACAAGATGCAATTATTCATCTAAGAGAAAAGAAGGAAGCCAAGTTCTGTGTGACACTTGAAGAGTTTCCAATGGCATTTGACAGCTTCATTTGCACCAACTGGTCGAAGAAACCTTGAAGTACTTCCATGAAAAAGGCTTGGTCATATACCTTGACAAAGATCAAGAGTTGTCGAAGTGGGTTTTACTCAAGCCCGAGATACTGGTTGATATTATCATTCAGCTTGTCATGCCACCACAACAAATGATGCAGGAGAGGGGCTTGAGGCGTGACTGGAAACTTCTGAAGGACAAAGGACTGCTAACCAAACCACTCCTGAAGAGCATCATTTCACAAGTGCAGGAAGACAAAGAAGCCATGACCGCATTCCTTGAAAAATACGATTTGATCTGTCCCTTGTCAAACAAGAGGGTAAAAATGTGTAGCCTAAGTGATGATGAAGAACACCAGCCAACTCACTTTGTTCCATCCTTGCTGCCAATGTATGGAGATGGCTGCATTCCAGTGTGGCATGATAATACCACAGATAAGAAGTTCTATGTGTTTTTCAAGAGGTTCCTTCCAGAACCCTTGTTTCATCGCTTGCTATCACGTGCCCACAAAAACAGCAAGTTGGAGTTTCCAAATGGCCCAACTATTATGTTCAGAGATGTTGGCAAGTTTTGGATGACTCGTTTGCTGCCCTACAGGCTGCAACTGATGAAAGAAGAGCGTATCATTGAAGTTACATTCTGCTCCAGGTAATTTTAGAAACAAGTATGACTTTTGTAATACATGTAAAGTTGCACTGTTAAGGTGCCTACAAATGAGGGGACATGTCACAGGGACAAAATTGCCCAAAAATTCGTGTTGCACAGGCTTAAAATTATCAGGACACACGAGGAGACGTACCACTGCAACATAACTGGAGATATGTCACCGCTCCATTTTCACGTATGTGTAAGTATTGTGACTATATCGCTGCTACACGACGTCCCTGCTACATGTCCCCTACATATGTGAAAAACACATGATTTTGTTGCTGCTACATGTCACGGTGACCCCTCGCTTGTATGTGCCTTTATACATTTTAGTTAGCATGTACTATTTCAGACTCTCCCCTAGACCCTTCCAGGCTAATAGCCCACTATGATGAAAGAAATGTTGTTCTTGTTCTCTTTCTATTCCGATTTTACATTTAGCAAGAATGCACCATGCCAATTATTGCAACTCAATTTTCAAAGCAAGTCCGTTTTTTTTAAGCGATGATTTCTTGTTTAAACTGTCCGCCATTACCAGAGTCGGCTTCAGTCGAGTTGCATTGAGAGAGCTGGATCGAGATAAAATAACTTCATTGCCTCACTAGTTTAGTGTGAACCCAGCTGATTAGTATGCAGCACGAACTTTTAGAAGCAAGTTGCTGTTTTCCATACTAAATATGCTGGTTCACACAGTAAAAAATTAAACTGGTGAGCCGATGACGTCATTTCCTCCCAATGGCTGAAGCCAACTCTGATAATGGCAGAAAATTTAAACAAGAAATCGGTGTTCAAAAAAACGGACTTTTGCAAATTGAGGTGCAATAATTGGCATGGTGCATTCTTCTCAAATATAAAATCGGAATTGAATGAGAAGAACAACAACATTTTTTCACCGCAGTAGCAAGTTACAAGAATTTAGTAGTGCATTACACAATATCCCCTAGCTTAATTTTCTTTACTCGTGTGATCACATTGCCCACTTGAATGGATTGATGTTTGGCAACCCACTGAAATACCGGTACTGTAAAGTTTAGGCTACATTTATGTGATTAGGTTATCAAATGTACATGTATATCACAGTGGTTTGAAACATTTTTGGTCTTTGGTATACTACATTGAACAATAAAAGGAAACCTGATCTTATCTCGAGACAAGTTGATGTTGAGTTGTTTCAAATAATGCCTTTCACCAGACAAGGGAGAATGGTGATAAACAACTGCATTGCTAAATGGAGGTTGGGTGCCCAAGACAACCAGGAGCTCCCAATATTGGCAGCCAGCTCCTAGATGGAGACTGCTCCCATGGCTGGCAAATCCTGGCAACCCAACCATGAGAGCCCATGCAGAAAGGGTAGAAGGACGCCCACTGCACAGAAAGAACAGTGGAATCAAGGGAGGGGAGGGAGGGGTAACAGGCCTGGAGTTGAGCGACCAGGCAGAAACAACAATTACTTGAACTCTACACAATATACCTTGATGAATGCACATGGAATCCAGGTGCATGTGGATAACAGAAGACCATTGCCTGCACAGGAATACCAAACAAGACCAAACACTCAACAGATGCATACAACCACATGTACACCATGAAACACTGCTGACCACAAGGGAACACATGCTCAGCAAATGCACTCACGCATGTGCACAACAGAACACTGCTGGCCCTCAAGGGAATGCAAATGCAGTTTGTTGCTAATACCATTAACTAACATGATCGACACTTGTTACGCACCGCCATAATTGTTGTCTGAAATTCAAAATGTGTTATTATTTAAACGATAGATGCTACTGAGCTAAAAAATTGTAAACGGATATAAATTTAGCTGTTATAAGCACTTTCATATTTCTGTTGTCTTGGATTTTAGAACCTGATGACATCACGTCAAAATGATCTATTTGTTTCTTGTCGAGGAAAACTTGTAATTTAGGCATTATTTGAAACAACTCAACATCAAGTAGTCTCAAGACGTTATTGTAGGTATTATAATCACAGAATGCCCTTTACTTAATTACTTATTATTGATAGGAAAAAATATACTTATGGTATTGCAGACGAACTCAAATATTACCTAGTATAACTGGCTTCAAGTTAAAGGTTAAAGTCAAATTTGAAACGGAAAAATATGTTTCTACGAAGAACAACACTCTTGACAGATTTAATAAAAAATGGTTAATAACGTGATTAACATCACACTTATTAAATGTTTAAGCTAGTTTTTAAGAAATCTGGCTACATACGTAGTTTGTTGAATTTGTTGTGAACAGTGTTAGGTCCGAAAGGATAGAATTACAGTATAAAATCAATCTTTATGTAACACGCAGCAATAATCAAAATATTTTAATGTATTGTAAGTAATATTGTTAACGTGTAACGTAAGTAGTGTATTGTTTTAGTATGTCACATAATCAAAGTAAAATGTCACGCAATTAAAGTATCATCAATAGTGTGTCTTCTAAGTGAAAACAATCTATCGAATTGTAATATATTGAATTTTCCTTTGTGCAAGTAACAGTGCAAGTAATATCAGTAATGTAATGCCTGTAAGCAGTATTTGTGTGTAATGTATTGTTTAGTATTGAAGCAAAAGAAAAAAATTAAAAAAAAAACTTAAGATGATTCTGCAGAAAATTCGAGCGATAATGGCAAAAATAAAGTTACCAAAAAAATCTCATAGCATGGTAATATTTTAACTGAAGGTAAGAAGATCAGATTCTTATCAAGACTTAAGCTTTCAAGCTGACCCCACGAGAGAAAATTGAACTTGAAGTTATCCAAGTTTCAATTAAAAGGGACCTTTCACGTTAGTTGAAAACACAATAACACACGCTTTTAGCATTCTTACAGGGTTTGACATTAAATTTCTCGAGAATGCGTGGGGATTTAATCGCGGGGTCACCTAGAGAAATGAATTACAGTGAGATGTTTTAAATAGTATTCAAAAAGTTACCGTGTTGTGAGTAGATATTTGGTAAATAATTTTTGCACCTATTGCACGAACTTTGAGAGGAATCCATCTTAAACATTTCAGTACAAAGGTAGTTAAACTTTTCACACATGACCAGAATTAAAAAGTGGCCTGATCAAGAAAGTAAATTAATGGCTTAGGTTGTATTTGGAATGAACAGCCCAACCTGACCGCATGGTTGACAAACGTCAACCATATCAAGAAAAACAAACTAACAAATTTTGTAAATTAAATATAGCTACAAGACTGGAATGAAGCCAGCAGATCTGTTGTGTCAAGTGTTTTCAATGGTTAATGGGATTTGTAAAAGAGACTTCCCCTTTGTCAAGTTTCATTGTGGACCTGCCTGTCATGCAGATAAGTGTCCTGGTTACCAAGACAACTACATGTACACGTCACATCAACAACATACCAGACGCCATGTGTATAATGTCATGCCTGGGCGCCAGGGAGACAAGTTTGCCTCTTTGTATTGTGTAAACAACAATTTTCAAGAGGAGTTGGAGGAGTGGGTACCATAGTCATCGTAGGCTTGAAAGGTGAAACAATTTACATGTTTTCCTATCCTGCAAAAAAAAAACTAAAAAGAAAAACTAAAAATGCCCAGCTGAAAAATCCTACTGACACAAAAAAACTAATGAAACACCTGCCACAGTTGGGATTGCAACGGATGTTGGCAACTCTTGGTCGGCCATTGTCTGATGTCAAACTGTTATTTGCAACCCTCTGATACTGTTAAGTCATTATCAGTAATATAAGTTTAGAGTGGCTGTCAGCCAATATTTGACCAGTACTTTAAATTTTTATAATTATTATAATTTTAGTTGGAAGGCTGTAATCTGAATGTTTAGTTTTTAAACCAAATTGTTTTTACCATGTTTCAAGCAAATGCATAGTACACTATATCTTTAACCTTCAGCATCTGAGATAATGATAATTATTTTTGTGATAAAAAATGTCAATTAGCACAATTTTTACTTTTGGGTAGCAGCTAAACAGCTCTGTTGAACTGTGTAGCTGGGCATGTGGAACACCAAGGTGCAGGAATGCAGAAAACTGTCTTCAATGCCTATTTACATCTCATTAACAACAATGAAACACATTGATCTCATTCCTCATTGTTTCATGAC
>OX393561.1:30975698-30993198 GCA_947652115.1 Blastomussa wellsi
ATTTTTACTTAAAATTTTTAAAGGCCTTGCTGACAATCGTCAGGCTTTACTTGGAGTTGGCGCCGCATTAGGTGCGAGTGCACTGGTTTCGGCTGGTTATTGTTATTTAAAATACCGTCGGAAAAAACGCGACATGAGTAACTTTCCTAACCTTAGAAACAACAGAACTATCATGGCAAAACATCTTACACCGGATGTGTTCTCCAAACTGAAAGACAGGTGTACTTCCAATGGTTACGATATCGACAACATTATAGAATCTGGTGTACTTGAAACAACAAGCCACGATAAACTCTCGGGAAGCTTCGGTTTAATAGAAAACTCGGCGGGATTGCTGGCGGGCGATGAAGAGTGTTACGATCTTTTCAGCGATCTTTTCGATCCTGTTATTGGCGAAATGCATGAGATTGATGACACGAAGAGTCTAAGGTCGGAGGTGAATTTGGATTGGAAGGAGATAACAGGTGGAAAGCTTTACGGAGCAAACGTGCTATCCTGCAAACTGAGTACCAGTAGAAATATACAAGGATACCGTATGATTCCCGGATGTCCAGAAGAAGAACTATTGGATGTTGGACACCTGATAGGGAAAACGTTGAAGTTTATAGAGGGTAAGATAAGACTAAAAAAATATTTCATGAATTCTATGATCATTAATAGAGAGGTGGGTGGGGGGCTTACCCCGGGCGGGCATTTGGCTTGAGGTTAGCTCCGTATTGCGGGGAATTTGAAGTAAAACTTCGCCCGCCATGCCGGGCATTTGACTATGGAAGAAACATTTGTCAGTGGTCTCAAAGCTTAAGGATTTCTTAATCCAGCACCGCTACGAATGTTCACGATTCTTGCGTCAATCGTAATTTATCCTTTGTCTTTAAAATCCGAAAAGGGTGGGTGGGGAATTTCACGCTCTGTGAAGCACTAACTGGTGGGGCATTTGACCGTGTAAACTGTCAACATAAGGGCGGCAGGGTACCTTGCAAGGTGTAGGCGTAGGTCTGCAAGAGATACAAAGTCTTTTTTTTGCCGCATCACAGTAATATGTATTTCTCTACGAAACAATTGAAGTCTATCTTTGCATGAGACTGGTGTTGGAACGATGCTCAACATATTTACATTGGAATCCGGATTCTCCGAAGCGACGTTTCTCAAATCTTCCGACGGTGATAATTCGAACCAAAAGTCGTTTTCCTTCCCTTAGTAAAACATTAACTTTACGTTCGATTTTTCAACCAATTTTATTTTATTTTTTAGGATCGAGAAATTAGGATTACACTGTCCTGATTGTGCTCGTAACATGCTGGGAAATTTCTCACTAGGATGCCAAAAAGGTGCTAAAAAATTGCCAAAAATCCAAAAGGTGGTGCGAATTTCTTGATACTTTTATATAAATGTGAATTAAAAGCTTTATTTTTCGTTCTTCGCAATAATTCCTAACATCAGCCAAAAAATAGCTAAAGGTGTTGCTGGCAAATATGGGAGAAATTGATGGTACTGTTAAGTCTAACGGAACAAAACACATGGTTAAAAAGTTTAATAGGCCTGCGAAACGCTGCCAAGTGACAAGTTATGTGTGCAAAAGGTTGACAAACATTCAAGAAATTCGCATGGATTGAAGTTTTCTATGAAATCGTTGACTTTTTCATGCTTAATATGTGCTCTATACCCAGAAAGGCAAAACTTGCTCGAGGTGTTGCTCCAAACGCCAAAAGTTGCCCAAAAGTTGCCGAGCACAATTGGGACAGGCCTATTAATAGCAAGTTAAACATAGTTCAATTCTGAGAAGACAGAATTGCTCTGATTTTTACTTTACTCTCCACTTAACAGATGCGTTCGGACGTTGCTATGTCTCGTTGCCACGGCAATACAAGAAGCTTACGCTAGGAGAATATGGCCTGCATCCTGACTATTTCCCGCCACAGCTGTCGCGTCACTGGCCAAAAGGCCGGTTCATCTGGTTTACCGGCGACAGACAGTGTCGTGTATTCGTGAACTTCAGGGATCACATAAAACTTGTTATAACTCAGCCTGGAGGTGATCTAAAAAAGGCCTTTAGACGATACAGCGAACTGCTGTCATGCATAGAAGAGAATCTTAAACCAAAAGGAAAGAAATTCATGTGGAGCTCAAAATATGGATTTTTGGCGAGCTCACCTCATAATGTTGGTACAGGGCTTGAAGTGCAAGTCAATGTTAAACTGCCAAAGTTGAGCAAGGTGAAAACTGTCTAGCCATTAAAGAATAGACTATATTAATGCCTGCACAAAGTGGCAGTAGTTTTTCAAAAAAAAATTAATGGGAAGGGTGTCAACTCTAAGAAGTCAGACCTGTTTTGATAGAAAAACAGAATTCCTACGGGAATCTGAAGATTTTTCCGGGAATCGGAAGAACCGCGAAATTGTCGGGGAACCATGAAGTAATATGTGGGAAGCGCGGTGGGCTAATGGTTAGTGCGTTTGATCGTACGGTCCCGGTTTCGAGCCCTGGCCGGGACACTGCGTTGTGTTCGTGGGAAAGAAACTTTACTCTCACAGTGCCTCTCTTCACCCAGGTGTATAAATAGGTACCAGCGAATTTACTACTGGGGGTAACCCTGCGATGGACTAGCATCCCATCCAGGGGGGAGATGAAATTCTCTCAGTTGCTTCATGCTAAGGAAACCGGGATAAGCTCCGGCCTGATGGGCCACTAGGCTCGTATGCGAACTTTACCTATGAAGTAATATAGAAAAACACCAACACTGGGCTTTTTAATATCTGTAGTTTGACAGTTTCAGAGAGTGTTAATTTTAAATTACGTTTTCTTCTTAATTTGTAAGGATCCAAGATTTGAACGCGTAATGGACGTACTACCTGTGAAACTAGAACATGGAGGTTGGTAAATTAATATAAAACCTGAGCCATTTTTCAGCTAGCTCCTAGTAAAATTTGAGAGGTCTATAATTTCACAGCTGACATCAAAATTTGGGCTAAACTGCTCAGCCGTCACTGATCATGAATTTGTTCGTTAATTTGTTTGTACTTTTCAGCTGAGCCACACGTATTGTGCATCAGCAACAAGCACAGAATGAAGCTGACAGAGGTGAGTTATTCGACACAATGATTGTCATATTTGTGAATAAAAATAACATATGGTTTAAAATAAGCTTTCGGCTCAGCCAACCTACAGTCTTTAACGATAATCTAATGAACAATGTTAGATTCCTTTCCTGGTTCCTTTGTAAATACACAATGACAATTTACTCCGAACTAGGACCAACTAGTTTAGAAAATTTTGAAAAAGGCGTTTGCATAACTGATCTGTCTGCATAACAGATCTGTCTGGGAGTGTGTCGTCCCTTCATGCTAAAATTCAGTTTTTATTCATTTGGAGTCTTTATTTTATTTGCTACACCACACCATGTTAATGCAAAAATGAAATGAATACCTAGGAATTCAGGTGTGTAGATGGATTTGAATAAACACCTCGTCTAGGGTCGCACTACCGCTTACACTATATATATATATATATTAGCATCCCAACACTGAAAAAATTGCCTTGAGTGATATTTTCTTCACTATGAAGGTTATTTTTTAGTGGACTGCAAGGGCGTAGCTAGGAGGGTCCTGGGGTGCCCGTGATACCCCCTGCTTTGAAAGACTTTTTTTAAAGTAAATAACATACAACATAAAACTGTAAAAACGAACGATAAAATCCGACGTATTTGTCCGGCTTAGACGACGCCTCTGGTTCGAACCGGAAATCCTCTATGCGCATTCTGTCTACTATTCTGGCTGATAATGAATCAGATTGCTGTTACTATTTTGCAGGTCGACTTGGTTAATCAGGTTGTCAACAGTATCACTTTGCTTCTTGAGCTGGACAAACGAATTAAATTTGGAGAGGACATTCGGGATTTACTCCCGTAGAATTTACGTAATTTACGTCACATCAGTCTAAATACATATCAATTAAGTAACCTATTCTAAAAAATACTTCAAAGGGTTTCCAATCACAACCTTGGCTTCTTGATAATATCGTTTATAAGACTCCGCTTGTACAGTCCCCTGTTTATATTTCCCATTTAATTTCCCCTCCACTGCTTATAAACCCCTTCCCCGCCCCTCCCCCCCCCCCCGCCCCCCCCCGTGCACTTTCGAAGTCCCTCTTGTTATTCGCAAACAAAACCAATTCCCTTTTTCCCCTACCCACTCCCCCCCCCCACCCTCCATTTCTCTCTTTCCCTTCGGAAAGGGAAGTTTTTATAAGCCCGGGGCTTATAGTAGAGTATTGGTCTTAGTTAACCATGTATCAATCAATAATTACATAACTGTCTTAAAGGGACCTAGTCAGCCTCCGCTATTTTCGATGACATCGAAATTATGGAAATTGTACGATGAAGCGTAATCTTATTGTATTGCTGTAGGTTATGTCACTGGACATGTTTATACTACCTTCACCACGTTTCTCGGTGATCTCTTTCGCTTCGATTCTACACGCTCTGCGTACAATATAATACTGGAACTCTCGCATGTAAACAATAACAAAGTTGTGGCTGACTAGGGCCCTTTAAGCGTCTTAGACTATGAGCAGTCCCTTCTGAGCGGCCATTTTTTTCGCTGACTTCGTTCCAGCTCCAAGCTCGGTGTACTAAGAAAAAAGGGACTTCTCGTAGTCTATAAGCGTCTTAATTATAAAAGCGTCATAATTATCTACACACTTTAACCGCTGGATTTTTGCTGAATCGGTAATTGTTCAGAGATTGGACTAATCGGAACTAAGAAATGTCGTCTGCTAATTCTTTGCAAAATAGTGTATTCTAATAAGTTGTTCCTTGATAGGAATTCAAAGACAACGATGGCAAATAAAGATTTTAAGGGCGTCAAGCGTTCTGTGATCTCGGTCGGGACAATGTTCCGAAACTCGTCACGATTTCTGAATACCGGGACATCTGCTTGTAAGCATACGCAGAAGGTTGATTGATCCTTCGAGTATAGGGTCTGAACCGATGATAAGCATGATTCATTTTCTCTTCTCAGCAAATATTTCACTGGAAATCATAAATTACAGAATCACTCTATTCAACACTAACAAAGTCCAGCAGGATCCTGTCACTAACGGTTTTAGATTAGAACGTTCGGCGTCATCCCTAATTTTAAATGAACGGCTAAATACGCCAATAAAACTCGTATTCTGAAGGCATTCATGCTGAATACAAGTGAGGTTGCAATAAGATTACCATTTGGTAGCTTCCGAAGCTTTAATGGCGTTAAAGTTCTAGAATGTTAATAAAGGACCCTAGTCAATACGGACAATTGGAGACAATATGCGGAAATGACTGTGAACTGCGAACTGCATAAGGCAATTATATAGACTTCCGGCAAAACAACTAGCACATCAAAGCAAAAAGATTTTGCTTCAACATACAATTTCCATAATGGCGTTGGCTGACTAGGGCCCTTTAACTGATTGTAAGCGAAAGCTCTAGCCTTTGCAACATAAATCTAATAAATATAAGCCCTTCACCCGCAAATGGTAAGGGACACTGTCACGGAGATTTTTCGGATTTTTAGTAATATGGCACTATGATGATGACTTAAGTAGTTTCTCTCATACAGGAAATGCCTCCTAGAACATCATGACAAAATTATGAAGTACCGTAGAATCCCGGTTATAAGCCCTGGGCTTATACAATTTCGTAAGGGTTTTTGGGTGGGCCTATAATCGGGGGGGGGGGGCTTATAACCCGGGGGGCTTATAATAGGGAGGAAAAAAACGTCTAAAATATGTCGCTAATGTACCGCCTAATTATTGTTAACTGTATACGGTACCCGGTATAACAGGGGTATAACCGGGAGGAAATTTCTATTAGCAGAGAGGTGGGCTTATAATCGGGTGGGCTTATAACCGGGAGGAAATTTCTATTAGCAGAGAGGTGGGCTTATAATCGGGGGGGCTTATAACCGGGGGGGCTTATAACCGGGATTCTACGGTACCTTATTGAAAGTGGGAACCATAAGTAGTTTTAAGCTATTTTTTCCGAGCCACAAGGTGAGAACTTAAAATAGTTGGCCTGACTTTTAACAACACGTGACCACTATTTGTAGATTTCCAAAGCTCCAAATACAATTTAGGGGTCTCTTATTTTTTAAATAATGCTCCGGTAACAGGGTCCCTTTGGTGAAGAATAACCTTAGTTGATAGTGACGGCGTTAATGTCTCGCTGCACCTTTTATACAAGTGGAGGCTTGCAAAAATTAGAAATAAAAAGCACAGTTCATAAAAAAGTTTACTTTTGAAAATTCCTGGTTATTCCTTTTCAGCTCAGGGGCGGATACAGGGGGGGGGGGGGTGGATTGGGTGGATTTCCACCCCCATGTTTAGGGCAAAAATAAAAAAAAATGAAATTAAAAGCGGAGGGATCGTTCTCCAGTGTAAGGTTACATACGTGGCTTAGGAGCACAATGACTACCGAAAGGCTTTCAGACTTAGCTGTTATTGCGATGCATTGCCACAGTGTTCGCATCTATCGCGATCAGGTGTGCGACAAGACGAATGATGTTAGCTTCCATCCCAGGTTGTAAGTATGGTATCCTTAGTTTATTGAATTTGGAGGAAACGTCTTCTAACAAGACACACTAATAGTGAAGTTGTTTCGTCGTTCAAATTGAGTTCTATATCTTGCGGTTCCAGTCATGACGATGTGGCTACAGTAACAGTAAATATACCGATGCTGCCTCTTTAGGGACGGACCATCAGGTATTTTAGGGGGGTGGGTTGGATTCAGCTTTTAGGTCTTGCGCGACTTTTTTCCTGGAGTAGCATTTGTCCTAGATTTTTTCGTAAACCATGGGTTTGCATCATTTTTTTTTATTTTCCCCATTCAGGTTGACAGCGATTTTTTGAGGGGGATTTCTGCACGCCTCACCCATAGAATATCTAATGTCCGTTCCTTATCCACCCCGCTTTTTAAAATCCTGTATCCACCCCTGAAGCTAACCCTTTTTACGCGCCGTTGGGCTGTTTGAAGACGTCCATTTTTTCCTACCCAGAAGAAAAGACTATTTGAAAAATACTGTCACCAAAGACTGTTTCTCCCATATTTTTAATATAATGATGAAGTTAGTTTTTCTACTCCATTGACATTAATTATTTAGTGAACAGCAGATATGGCAAACCCCGTTCACTCTCCGTCGGCACCACAAGTTCGCAACATTTAAGAATAATTGTACTTGGTTTGTCAATAGAGCTAATCATGATAGAATAGCAAAAGAAAATAAATAATTAACAATTATTGGACGAGGTTGAACAAAACATCGTGATTTGTCAGTGGCGAGCAGATCATTTATTTGCCGAAGCCGAAGGCTTGGGAAAACCGAGTTTTCATTCGTTAACTTAATTTGAGTTAACTTTTCGACCGCCTGCTTTCCTGATGAAGTATAAATGTAGACAAAACCATTTCTCATTCAGTTCATTTTTTCCTCCTTTTCATTGGCCCAGACCCTACCACGTGACCTAAAAATAACTGCCTACGAGTAATGGTCTGCTCATGCGCGTTATGACCATTAGCGCCCACATGTGATTTTGCTACGAATAATAATCTGCTCATGCGTAGTTGTGTCCAATTCCGGGAAAAATAGCAGCTTTAACGTTGTGAGAGAACTTGCCTGGCTTGTCCACTCAAAAAAAACAGCAGAAATGTAACAAGGAAACGAAAATATTTCCCTTCGGCATTGTCTGAAAGAAGGAGAACTGGGTAAAGACTAGCTTGTATAAGCTTATTTCGCAGATCAATTATTTGCCTTCGGCTTCGGCAAATAATTGATCTGCTCGCCACTGACAAATCACGATATTTTGCTCAACCTCGTCCAATAATTGTTAAAACTTCACATTCGATAATACGAGCTAGTCTTTCGTTTCCTTCGTTGTATTCCTGCTGTTTTTTCGAGTTTACGAGGCAAATTCACTCACAACACTGGAAAACAAGCTGCCATTTTTCCCGGAATTGGACACAACTACGTATATGCAGATTATTATTCGTAGCAAAATCACTGTTGGACGCTAATGCGCATGAGCAGACCATTATTCGTAGGCAGTTGTTTGCAGGTCACGTGGTAGAGTCTTGCCCAATGAAAAGGAGGGATGAAATTAATCGGATGATAAAGCACTTGAACGTTGGAACAAGATATTTCCTTCTTCAACCAACCTACAAAAAAACAAAAGAAACAGAACAAATAAATGACGAAACGACAACACTTGTCCGCTCGCCGCTCTAAATCTCGCGTGAGACCCAAATGGAGAGCTTGCTCGAAGGCTACTCCGGGATTCCTCGGATGGCTAAGGTCCATTCTCGTTCCCATAGCTCTTTTCGTTTCTCTCAGCCGGTGGGGAAATGAAGTTCGAAGGGCTCTGGGGACATAGAATTTCCAGTCCTAGATGCTTGGACTTCCGGACTTCATGTTCATGACTTCCGTTTAAGTTCTCAACCAGCCAATAAGAAATATTCGAATTTTTTGAAAATCGTATATCCCCAGAGGCCTTTGTTTCTCGAGCAGAGGCCCTGTCAGCTAAGAGAAACGGGGCTCGATATTCAGGATATTGCTCCGATCACTGGCAAAGTTGTCAACTGGAGGAAACGAAGGAAAGAGAGGCAAACAAATATTCAAACTTTTCATTTGACTTGAGCACTTTTTTCAAACCTCGACCTCTTATCTGCCATACAATAAGTTATTCGGCCAGAATCTAAAGCATTTAATACTAGCTGAGAAGATCGTCAATATTTCTACGCGTTTAATTTAATTGCACGGGTTTCTCCAAGGTCACTTTTGTGTTTGATCTAATTATTTTAAAAGTTTCGCAACTGGAAATTTTATTTTGCATTAATCAGGAGATAGTCGCAGAGATTCCAATTTGAATAAAATAGAACTAAAATAAGAATAAGGAATAAAATTTGATGGTATAGATACCATTGTTTTTGCAGCTTACACTAATTTATGCTTTATTAAAATGCGACGTCGTTTCAACCTAATTTGCCCCAAGACATTTTTAGAACTGAGAGAAATTAAAAAGAACGCTTGATTGATCGTAAAAGGAATAATCATTATGACTGACGGCAGACTGTCTAAGTGGCAGGCTTCGTTGCCAGAATTTTCGGTTTATTGACGATGCTTTATCTTCAAGCTCAAAAAGTTCTGTTTGACTGTACTTTCAGCTTTTTGGCTTAGCACGATATTTTTCGTGGCTGAAAGACCGTAATAAAGGACTGAAGTTATCAGGTGGCTCTACCTTCGATTTGTCATACTTCCTTTGGCCAGAACGCGTAACTTAACTGAACAATGAGATTATTTTCAAGCCGCTTTCGCTTTATCGATCATTAATTGACAGTACCCGGAACAAAAAATGGGTGATGTTTTTCAAACGGTTTTTCCCAAATTTGTTTTGTCTCTCCAAAACAAACTACATACATTCTACGCAATGGGAAGATGTCGCGAGCAGTTTGATGCCCCGAAATTACTCGCCGCCTTTTTCAATAAGTAAACATTTAGGATGAGATTGACATAGAAATAGAATTTTTAATCAGGAAATTCTACTCTTTGACGAACCAATTCTTCAAACGGTGATTCTACAATGACAGGGTCGTCCCAGAAGGCTGAAAGAAGTCAAATCCACCGTATTATGTTTGTAATTGAGTTTACATATCATTAAGCAAGCGACACGAGTTGAGTACCTCTGACATGTGATCCACGGCTGACTGCCTCTCTGTTCTAAAAAAAGAGCACTTTTGCTTGTTGTTATTAATTTTATGTGTGGCCTTACCACATGGTTAATATTTATAAGCATGCAATGATTCGAGAGCCGACCGCAAGAGAGATTTCGCGGTGAAACTTTGAACGCCGTTTGTGTTTCCCCGGCGTCTTACTTAGTTGCCACCTTGTTTCCACCTTGTGGTTTTCGAAAACAGAGTTTGTGGTCCTCCCATTTTAACACAGAAAACACTGCGGATTAGAGATTTGACAAGATTGTACATGTCATGCCAATCTGATTTACTGGAGTTTTGAGGCAGTTTTAGATTCTCTGATCAAAGATACCCTCCACGGGTTTCATTGATACGGATTAAATCATGGTCGAAAGTATTTTCGGAGGAAAAGTTACTTATCCTTTGGGCTGCCATGAAAGAAACATTTTTCATCCGCGATTAGCAGAGAGACGACTTTCTGTACCAGCTACTCATTTGAAGACAATCTCCGAGACGGGCGACGACAATGTGTCGTCGCTCACCCCCGCAAGTTCAGAGGAAGAAAACATCGTATTCGATGGACCAACCTCTTACCGCCGGCCCAGAACAATGTCGTTACCCGCGATTTACCGAGATGGTTCCTACTTGAGGATAAAACGCTCCTCGAATACGCTAAGCCCCTGTAAACGCAGATATTCGGAACCAGGTGGCATCGCAGCGCAAAATATTATTCATCGCTTATCGCTACGTTCGAGCGACAGCGATGAAAGCGAAAATGGTTCTGAGAAAAGACCTTCGGTGAAAAGCATGGATGCAAGGTATTCTGTTCGCGAGAGTGGTTTTCCCGATTTCGCCGGGCCTCGACGGCATTCCGACCCAATGCGATATATAACGGACAGTATGGATCTACTTGGAATTTTGCAAGAGCCTCTTCAAGGCAAAAAGAAAACAAAGTCTGTCGCATGCTCAGCAATGGGAACGTTATCTGACAAAATCAAAGGTCGACAACCGCGAAACGATAATGCACAGACTAGTAAGCCAGCCAGAAAGCGAAAATCCTCTCTTGTTCCCGTGCCTTTTAGCTCAATGCAACAGCACTCAAAAGCTCAAACTCAACCGTCTTCTGGCCGGCGTCCGATGTCGTTCCCTCCAAGTAAAAAGGATGGCAAACGAGAATGCAACCTCCCGGAGTTGAAAACAGCGTTTTTAACTGGACATGATGCAAATGGAGCCGATTCAAACGATTTCAATAACAACGAAGGACAAGTGCTGGAAAGGGATGGGTCGAAAGAAGACAAATACTCCGCAAATGCGGACATCTTGGTTCAGTGGATGAAATTTTTTGGCTAGCTGATTGTTCGCTTTGCTTCGTGCAAAACTCTTACACACCTATGATATGATAACAATGAGAGTTTTTCTATTTTTCTTTTTGTAACCATCTATGAGAGTATTCACTGTCCTTGATTGTTTGTTTTTCAATAAATAATTGAAACTAAAAGGGTATTTCCGACTAGTTTATTGTCTTGTTTGCCAACGAAATTTAGACTCGATCAATACATATTTTTAAGGCCATGATTCGGAAATTGTTATAAAAGTCCTTTCTTTCGGGACAAACGAAACTATACACTACAATACAAGAAACAGAATACTGATCGTAAAAAAATGAATAACTGATGCAAATTCAACTAAAAAAAGTTTTTGGCACCTTCCTGTGTTTAAAAATAGAACGGCTTTAAAAATTTGCTTCGATAATATCCACTAGTTTTTCGGTGTATTAAACCGCAAACTGCCGTTACAAAAACGATCAATGATCAAATGCGATCGCAGATGTAATTCGCCAAAATATGCGAGGTTATTTTGCTTTTACGCTGGTTTTTGGGGTGTTTCCTTGCAAGGTAAGGGTGATATAGACTCGCAGCCTTAAATTTTTATTGAGTCAGTAAAAGTGAAGAGTCAGAAAACAGAATACTGACGCACCACAACAGTAAATAATGCAAATTTGGTTCAAAAATCCAAAGTCGAAACGGCTATATATAGCGTTAATTTTTAATAATCTTGGTCACAAACAGCTGTCGATCATTCTAGAGAGAGTTAAAATAGATAAGAAAATTTGCAATTTAAAAATAAAAGAGCTAACGCTTTGAAGAACATGTGTTCGAAATTAAAAACTCCCAAACAGAGCTGCACTGACTTCATCGACTTTTAATATGTTGCAATATTCCCCAGTCGTAAATACATGCATTAAAACGCGCATATATATATTGCGCAAGTAATTCTAAACTAATACGATGTTTATCAGCCGCTTTCTACTGACGTCTTCGCAAACATAAGACGACTTTTAATTACACTGTGTTTTTAGATTTACATCAATTTACGACAGATTAAGGATTCTTCTGTCATAACAAAATGATATTTATAAATGGCATCTTCACGCGGCGTTCAAAATTTTTGCCTCGCCGTGGGAGATCACGAGGTTAAAATAAGTCCGTGAAAGTCGCAGCATGGTATTTGAATGGTTTCTATATTGTTAGAGGAAATAAGAGCCGGTTTACCTTTCATGTTATTTGTTACCAGGTTATGCCATTTATTCGTGTAACTTATTTCTTTAAGTCTTGGTTTCATTAGTCTGCGAACGCAGATCATGATGTTTGCGCACCCCGCAGTTGGGTCGTTCTTGCTGTTGATTTAAAAAGAAATGCCTAAAAACCCGTTTGTTTTCCAGTTTTATTTAAAACAAATTAATCAGTCTAACAAGTTCACGATGCGGAACTTCACAGCACGTTGTAGCTGGCAATAAAAGAAGAAAAATAATCATACATATTTCCGTCAACTAGATTAATATTTCACTTTAGTTATCAATGAACATTTGAAACTAATCGGAATTATAAATAAAAACGATGTATACATACAAATTAATATCAAATATTTTTCCACAAATATAAATTTAAATTTTTAGCTCTATACATATTCAAATTTAAATTCCATCTTTCGATTTCTTTTGCATGAAGTTCGACATAATATTCACTAAAAAGGTAAAACCGATTGATATGCAAGGCTTAAAAACTACAAAAATATTATAAAGTCTATGAAAAGCGAACGTTATAGTTTTTAATTTTTAGCCTTGTATATATTCAGATATCAAATATAAAATTTGCCCTTATGTATGACACAACGGTAGCAAAGTTTTTTCAATGCATTTTTGACATTTTAGCCATTTACAAAAATTTACTCTAGAATGTCTGTGACTGTATTTTTGAATTTAAAAAAACAGTCCGAAATCTGCTGCATATATAGACGAAAATCTTTCCGTTAACTGCAAGAGCACAGACTTTATCGATATAATTGCGGGCTACCAGTGGAGCCTGCAAGCCGTTCTTCGCAAACTCAGAACTTTTTCGCTTAATCTGATTGGCCGAGAATCAAAACAATGCACTATGCGCATGCTCCAAAAACGGTCCTGGCCAGAGTCTGTGTTCTTGGTGCTGACCAAAAGATAAGCGGGCTCTGGGGACGAGATTGGCCACTGATTCGGTTTTTGCCCTGTTCGAGTGTTCTTCCATTAAGAATGTATGGAATGCAAAGAACGCATCACGCGTACTTGGACCTTGGATCACGTGAAACTCACGAGCGTGTCAACCTGGACGTTTTCCTCTTCACGTCGCGTCGGATGTAATTTTTCGGCCTCGTTCCGCCTGAAGCGAGTAGTGAGATCTGTTCGCCCTTGACCTCAAGCGTATAGCAAGAGTATCGTACGATCAAGCGGCAACCTTTTGTTACGTTGTTTGTCCAATCTGTTTGTCCTTTACCTGACAAACGTGTAGTGAGGGATTGTTGTTCGTCCGGTCTGTTCGTCCTTTCTGCGTGGAGCAGATTTGGATCCCAAAATATTTCATTACCCAGAGCCAAAAATCATCATGCACCACTGATTACAATTTACCACACCTCTGTTACACTTCTGTTAACCAAAAAGCACAATTTATCGTCCTCGCACGCACTTTCTAACCTAAATCCGGTTATTACTATTTTATAATATGGCCTGCAGCAACGCTGACAATCGGGGATCGTGAGTTTCCTTGCAATTCAGTCGGAAAACATACAAGCTGTTTCTTCACCAAACAATCTGTAAGTGTTCGACGACTGAACAAAATTGTTTACGAGGCAATATCCGCGTTAAAAATAAACAAAGCAGAGATCAATCTTTGCAGTTGTTGGCATGTTTTTTGTGGTCCTAACAGAAGTGGGATCTGTGACACAATGAAAACTGAAGAAAACCCAAGTCAGCTTTTTATTGTAAGAAAGAACGCGGTAGTGGAATTCGCATTCAGCCATTTGGTCTGCGCATTCATTCATAAGAAATTTTAGAAATCGCGATCAGTTGAACCTATGTATACAGTAGTTCGAACCAAGTTTCACCAGGGCCCGCACGTTTTCGGACAGCGGTGACCAAATCGCTTTAGATGACATAACAGATTATGGGATATATAAATCGCTTTAGACTACATAACAGATTATATGGGTACATAATTATTTCCCCATACATGGCATACCTAATCTTCTAATACTTCTCTTCTTGTACTTCTTGTACTCTTCGCCGTGGGGACCCGCTCGAGTTAGTTCGTGCTAACCAATCCAAACGGATCGCGGCCTCCGAGACGGGATCACTAACCCCCGGGCGGTACGCAGCTCTTTACAAGGTCCCAGGGTATTGGCTGAAAAAATTATAAACAAACAACAGTAACAATGGACCTCAGCAGTGAAAAAATAGAGCTGCGTGCTATTAAGATCCAATGAAATTAGAGGTTCTAGAGAACTGCGAAGCGAGTGCATGAGCTGACAAGCAGTCCTGATCTCCACAATTTTGCCAATCCGCAATAGGGTGATCCGCAATAAATGACCCCCCCCCCCTTATAGTATCGTCTACAATTTACTTAGAATTGGTAGTGGTGGTCGTGGCCGCGACGGTGGTGGCAGTGGCAATGGTGGTGGTAGCGGTGGTCGTGGCCGCGGTGGTGGTAGTGGTGGTGGTGGTATTGGGAGTGTTCTTGCCGAGGCAACGGCTACTTTAGGTTTAAACCTTAAATTTGCACTGCCCAATATTTAATGTCAATCAACCACTTTTCTAAGTCACAGGCCCTGTGCAGCCAGGCTTCCGGGTTTCTAGCAAGCTACCTCTCTGGCTAGTTTCCAGATTTCCAAATTCAAATTCGCGAAAGCAGTCTGTGCCGACTATAGCTCGCACTCGGAACTAAGCATTCGGGTTTCTCGTTGATTCGTTTGCTCCAGCTTAGAGCATGGGAAAACACGTTCGTTTTGACAGGAGGTGAGAATTTTAACTTATCTTCTATATTGACTTGTAAATGACAAGCAAAACGTTTCTGCATGCATTTGCGTCTCGATTATTATGCGTTGTTATAAAAAGAATGTGCTGAACCAAACACCGCATTTAGTGTTTGAACTCTGGTGTCGTTAAGATTGAAAATGGAGCAATTAAGTCCTAAAGAAAAGAAGCGAAACTTCTCAGATTCCGAGAAATACCAGAAGCTTTTGTTCCACTCTAAACGTCATTATCAGAGGACGGAATATCAACGAAAAAGTCAAGGCTGTTCTCCTAAACCTTCACAACTAAGGAAGATGGATGTTACAGAACCTGAGAATACATCAGCACTCGCCACGGAAGGAAGAAGTGATGAGCCTGTGGAGACACAAGAACCGTCAAAGGCCACACCCGCTCCGCTGAACATATCAACAAATTTCGACACCAATCAAAAGAAAAGAGGGGGTGGGGGTAAGGGGGGACCCCCTCTACACCCCTTCGACAGAAGAATGGTGTCGAATCAAGAGTGTATAAAAATTCGAGTCACAGATCGTCTCGTCACTTGCTCGAAGCAAGAAACTGGAAGTCTTACTCCTGTTTCATCAAGCTCAGCATGCATGCTGTTGGTTTTAGACCATGTTTTTTACACAAAGTGTGCCACTGACCGGTCATTACAGAGGCGCAGTTTCTCACAATTGTACACATCCAATTGAAATCTACAACGTTGTTTTCAATGCGAGTCTGAGCGAAATGTCCGAGAACTGGAAATGCAATTTCTCGGAAACCCCTGAAATTTACATCATTCGAACGAGTTTGATTGTGATAGGTCAGGTTTAAAAGTCTTTTTTTATAATGAACGCAGATTGACAGCTAAGATGATCCTCTACATGTCTACTTTAACAGGACATCGAGTCATTTCACTTCACTGGCAAATTCCCGTAGTTTGGTCTGAGCGTCTTTAATTTTTCCTTCGTTAGAACAAGACGTCGCAAAATTATTTTAATGATTCGTAAGCGTAAGAGGGACAGAGGCTCGTTGATTATTTTAAGCAAGTGGAGAATAGGTTCCATTTCTTACTCTGGGTATGTTGATTACTTACGATAGAACTGGCCCGATTTATACTTGAGACGGATGATCCGTCTGGGATGAATCTGGGCAGAGAACGGTAATCTGCCCGATAATTCGTCTGTGTATAAATACTGGAAAACAGACGGATCATCCGTCCAGACAACTTATCGCGATAGTTCATCTTGACCGACGAACTTGCTATCGTGGATAATTGGTCAAGACACACCGATAGTTCGTCCCAAAGTTCGTCCCGTATAAATACTAGACGGATGATATGCCTTGACGGATAATCCGTCTCCATTATAAATCGGGCCATACACAGACGAGTTGGAGAGAGATCATTATGCACAAGCCCCATGAATGGAATTCTAACTTGCTGACGTCCAGCGGTAAACGCCCTTAGGGTCGGGAGCGAAAATGATGGCTGTATTCGCAGGCTGTGGTCATGTTTGTGTTTAATTATTTTTCAAATGTTATGAGAATGCAAGCTGCGTGTGTGTTCGTGTGTTCAAAACCTAAGTAGCTCGCGTACCCATCCGTACCGATTTAAGGTGGCTGAACACAGTTTCTCTGGGTGGTCAGCGGTATTACCCATCCAGGCGTGGCTTTTAATCATGAAAGCAAACTTGATGACCAAGTCGGCAGCAAATATATCACAAAGAAGTCTCACCAGCTCGAAAAATGCCGTTTACAGTTTTTGCGTATTGCCAAGAAGGGTAAATTACGGCCGGAGCATGCGCAGTGTGTTCAGAAATTGTGAGCGGATCGTTATGAAAACAAATGGAATTTTCTCGAAATCAAGTCACTAGAAATTAATGATTTTTGGCATGCTTTCAGACAATATTACGACTTTAACACCTAAAGTATAAAAATGAAAATCTGGCAGGGGAAATCAGCAATACGCTTAGAATTAAGTAGAACAGAATTTTTGTAAATAAATAAAAAGCTGTCAGTCAGAATCGCGTGACGTTCCTGCCATAGAGATATCACAGTCCCATTAACGTGTGGGCAATTTTAAGCCAAAATCTAATTAGAGGATTTTCCGTAAAATGGAATAAACTAGATTTTTAAGGCCGCATTTGATCTCTTCCGTTGCCATGGAAACGGGCCACTTTAATAAAGCAACTTCAGAAATAGACTGCAGTGGTATTGCATAATATGTATGCCAGATATGGGCTTATCAGCTGTTAGCATTTAAATGTGAGATCATGATGAAGTACAGGTACTCTAATCTACCAATACTTTCAGCCACCTTAATTAAGTCTTAGCGATTTATGTGTGTGTGTGCGGTAGGTAAGTTAGTAAGTTTATTAAAAACTCTCTGGCAGTAAAACTGAATTATCAAATTAAAATTACAATCCTGCTAGCTTACTAGCTTATATACTAAGGTATAAATGTACAATATA
>OX393561.1:30998198-31043198 GCA_947652115.1 Blastomussa wellsi
GTCCATTCAAAAAAAAACCTGGCTTCTGATTGGTTAAGTCTTAAAGCGACCCCCTATACTACTCATCGCGTGGGAGTCAGAGATTTTCCGAGAAACCGTCCTTCGCTTTGAAGCTGTATCGCGCTCAGTTTGGGTGATTTTGTATATAAAAAGAAAGTGGCTAATAAAATGCTACAGGCCACTATAAATCTTCCAGCAAGAGTTTCAGTTGGAAACAAAACAGTACGAATCCAGCAACGACTTGGCAATGGCGCTTTCGGTGTCGTCTACAAAGTAAAAGAAGAGGCAAGTTCCATGAACTACGCGTTAAAAGATGTTCCTTGCTCGGATGTCTTGACCCTTCGTAATGCTGTGCGCGAGGCTATAACACTGAACAAAATCTCTCATGAGAATGTGATTGCCATCATGGGGGCAGATCAGTTCCTCGATAGCCAAGGCCTACATATGTTGCTTTTAACTGAGTACTGCCCGGGCGGAAGTTTAAACGAGCGCCTTCAACAGCCGAGTAGCGAAGAATTGAACTTGAGGTGGATTTGTCAAATGGCCGCAGCTCTTGCCCATCTCCACTCACACGGAGTGGTTCACCGCGATTTGAAAGCGGATAATGTGCTTCTAACCGCAACGGAGGATGCGAAGTTAGCTGACTTTGGCCTCGCTCGCGAATACACCGCACTCAAGCGAACCTACGATCAACAAGACGACGGGTCATGGCTGACTTGTTACACGACATACTACATGAGCTCAGGAATTGGCCCCATCCACTGGGTGGCTCCAGAATTTTTCACTGGCCATTACACAGAAAACGCCGACGTGTTTTCCCTTGGTGCGCTATTTTACGCAATCCTTGAGCGGGATTTCATCGTGATTGATGGAAAAGCAATTTACGGTGCCTTTGTAATTATTCCTCCTGTAGGAAAGGTTGGCCTTGGGCTTGCAATGAAAGAGATTGATCATCGTATCGGAATTGCGTTCTCAAGCTATACACAAGGTACCTACGATTTGCAAAGGGTGGTTCTTAAGGCCTTGCAGTACGATCCAAATGATCGACCGAACGCTCAAGAGGTTTATCAAGAAGTTATCAAAATTCGTCAACAACAAAACTGGCTCCAACATCTGCAATTCTCGGTGGCTGCAAATCTGAGTTCGAGTTCGAGTTCGAGTTCGAGCTCGAGATCGAGATCGAGATCGAGATCGAGATCGAGATCGAGATCGAGATCGAGTTCGAGTTCAAGTTCGACTTCGAGTTCGAGATCGAGTTCGAGCTCGAGATCGAGATCGGATTCGAGTTCGAGCTCGAGCTCGAGCTCGAGCTCGAACTCGGGACTATTTTTAGGGTCATTTATAAAAGTACTTTTATCTCAATAGTTTAATCTGATTCTCTAAATAGTTCTCGTAACTTTCTTCCGGCTTTGAAAGCTCCATATCAGTATCTCACTTAATTTATGGAGAATTTTGTTGCCGGTTGTAGTATTTTAGACCGGTTTAGATCGATCACTCACGCTGAGTTGTTTTGAAAATATGTCACTGTTTTTTTAATTAGTATGGATGCTTACCGTTACTACGGTTCTAGAAATTTAACAAACAACTACTAAAGAGACCCTTCAGTGGCATTTTAAAGTCCGAATGCAGTTAGGTTTTGCACACTGCAGGGGCGGATCTAAGGGGAGGGTCCGCAGGGGGTGCGCACGACCCCCCCCCCCCCTTCCTGAGATGACCTGCGACCTCCTAATATAACTAGGGTTCTGCTTACGTCACCCATCAATTACTTAGTGGTGTACCCCTTCCTAAGAAAAATCTTGGATCCGCCCTGCACTGAAACAGCTTTGAATTGGTATCGTGGAGATTGTTCTTCTTCTTTGATTCGTCTTGTGCTTATTTAACATTAAACTTAATTAGTTCCTGATAAGTTACCAGCCTGAACTTACCAAATATATTCTTGTTCTACGGCAATAACTTAGTTCTAAAAAATAGTGAGGATTTGTTTTCTTATTAATATTCTAAAGGTGTTATTCAGATTTTATCCTCTTATACTGTTAGACCTATTCCAAACGGTACTGATCTACGACTAGAAGAAAATATCTGAATAGTGAATTTTTACTTTATCTCCAATCATGTTCCGACAAGATGGAAATGCAGAAATAAAGTTATTAACTTTGTTGTTCTTTTTTAACAACGTATAAATATTTGATAATAGAAATAGGTTTCTAACTTGACAATAAAAGATCACAGTTACTTGTGTTAATTACACTGTTCGTGGCCAGGAGGTAGCAGCGCTTTCGTTTCGTCCCGGTCAAGGGACTTTTCAGAAGACTCCTTGAGTAAAGCAACATTCTGTTGATTTTTCTTTTTTTTATTCTCGTTTTCTTGGTCCTCGATAAATTGTTAAACTGAACTGTCAATATCTGCAAATCTTGAAGCCGTGATTTTTGCAGGCCGCCAAAAAGGCGGGAAAACCGATACGATTTTTCTATCACTTGTGAAAAATTTCGTATGCGGCCTGTGATTGGTCATACGATATTTTTCACCAATGAGAAAAATCGAAGGACCAATCACATTGTTTCTAGTCTTTGGCAGATCATTTTTAATTGACAGCTTTGTTTAGAGTAAATCTCAGTACTCATATAATAACGTCAAGTTATTGTATGATTTTGTCAGACTAGAGAAACACCTGGGTGAAGAGAAGCGCTATGAGGGCGAAGTGTCTTGCCGAAGAACACAATTCAGTGCCCTAGAATTGCTCTGGCCGGGCCTCAGTCCTGAAGCGCTTAATCCGTAGTCCAACGCACTGACCAATAGGCCACGCTGCCTCTAATTTTTCCGAGTTTTTAAACAATGGTAGCTTCCAGTAACCAGTCCAACATTGCAAACCTTTCTAATGAAATTGAAGGAACTTCTCCTGACAATCAAACGCAAAGGACCCCCCCTGTCGTGTCTTTTTCCCGCGAAGTTTAATTATGATAATTTATTTGGTTTTTTTTTGCATCACGTGATTAGAGTTTTGTCAGATGTTTATGACTTGATGAAGAGCTTGCACGAAGTTTTAAGCTTCTTCTTCTCTTTCTCCTCGCGTCTTTCTGGATTAACGATTTATGATGTGAATGCACATATAGTGCGGTGCACGGTAAATTCGTTTTTATGCCTGATGTATTACGCTGGTGCAGCGATGGATGGGCTGAATAAAGAGTGAGTAAAGAAAGCTGGAAATTCGTGTACTTATTCCACGTGTTCGCCGAGCGATTGATTCCCGGGAGCGGTTTCTCCCACATTTCCCTTAAAACTTCGTGAAGACGTCGAAGTTGGATTGTTTTGGATCGATTGATTGTGTGATTTGGCTGGACTGATATTATCCTGCGGAAGTAATCGTCGTTCAAGGTACATTTCAGCTGAAATTTGCATTGTTGTTGTCAGTGTGTTGTCGTCGTAATTCCTCGCAAGATGGTGGACGGTCAAAGTTATGTAATTTTAGAATATTGACACTCTGGACGCCACGAACGTATCGAAGTTAGAGTGATCTGGTTTAGCATTGGTTATCTATGTACGTGAGAGCGAACTGCAGTGGCAAGACTGTGGAGGGACTCGTCATTTTGAGGTACATTTTTGTTGTTGTTGTTGTAAGCTTAATTCAATTCAAGATGGCGGAAGGCCAAAGGGATGCGATTTCCGAGACTGTCGAAACAGTAAGGAAAGGAACCTTGAATCCCTTCATTGATGAATCTGTGATTTCGGAGAGAATTTTAACGTTAAAACGATCTAAGGGTGGGCATCTTGGCGAAATTACGAAGATTTATCGTAAGATAGATGGCTACTTGAAACATTACAAATTTTCAGTTGAAGTTGGAATCGAAGCCGACCGTTTAAATACTCAGTGGAAGCGATATTCACATGTCTACTATGAGTTGATCAAGTTGTTAGCGGCCGAAAGTGTTGAAAAGATGCATGAAGAGGATTGTTATGCTAAGAGCAGTGAAATTTATTATGATTACGTCAAATCAATTGATCAATACATGATTGGTGTAGAAGAACAGTTTACGAGTGTCGCCGATGGTAAAGGCCCTGGAGTAGATGATCCTATGGATCTCACCGAGATATTCTCACCTAATCTGCCACTATTCCAACGTGGGGAAGATGATCAAAGTATTTGCTCTAGCAGCTCGCGAGGTTCTAGTCTAGCACGTGAAGATGCAAAGTTGCAGAAGATTCTTTCTGAAAAGAAAGTAGAGCAGTTGAAAAGAGCTAAAGCTAGAAAATTAAAGGAGGAACAGTTAAAGTTGGAGTTAAAGTTGGATAATCAAATTGCAGAAGCTGAGGATGCTGCAGAGTTAGCTAATACGAAAGTTCAGTTTTACGAGGAGCTGGAAGATGCTGTGAGTGTTGTTGGTAGAGAGAGTAGTGCGCATGACATCAGGGGTGAGGAGCAACCCGAGGACGTTAGACCTAAGCTCACTTTCGAAAACAATGAGGATCAGCCAAAAGGGCTAGACATTACGGAACGTAAACCTGAGTTTAAAGATGAAAGGTATCTATCACAAGTACCATTACCTGAAAATCCAGTGCCTGCAGATATTCCATTATTCAGCTCTACTCCTGGTGGAGCAGCCGTATCAGAAGTTAATGTTAAAGAGTCAAATTTGAATCCAGTTGCTAACCCATTTGTACAGAGAACTTCACCACCAAGTGGTGATCGTCTGTCTGGTGATGCATCTCTTCTCAACATTACTACAGAGACTATGATGACCAAACTTACAGCTAGCATAGACTCAATAGTAACTAAATCTAACCTCCCTCCTTTGGATGTAGTCACGTTCTCTGGTAACCCATGCGAATACTTCAGATTTAAGGCGCGTTTTGACGAAATGGTTGGTACTCAGAATATTTCAGAAACTCAGAAAATGTCACGTCTTTTGCAATTTCTTGATGGCCAAGCTAGAAGTGCTGTCGCAGGATTTGAAGGAGTACCTGGTGGATTGTCAAAGGCTCTTGAAATGTTGCAGAAACGTTTTGGGCAACCGCATATAGTGACAAAGGCATGTGTTGATGCTTTGATTGATGGGCCAAACATATCAAGCAATGATGGACCAGGATTGCGGAAGTTTGCTGACCACTCAAGGACTTTGTATGAGACCTTAACGTCAATGAATGCCCTCTCTGAAATGAACATGACAAATTTGGCAAAAATGGCAGGAAAGCTTCCCATCACATTCCAGCTGAAGTGGCGAGGTGAAGCTCAGCGGATCAGGGAAGGTGGAAGGTTCCCAAGTCTCAAAGATCTAGTGAAATTCATTGAAAGGCGTGCTGATGCAGCTAATGACCCAGTATTTGGAAAGGTTGGTGAGACAAATAAGTTTGTGTCAAGAAAAAACACAAGAGGTGGTCGAAAACCGTCGCCTCCAACCTCTAGTGAGTCCAAAGTGATGACCATGGCTACACAAGTTGGAACCAATGGGAGTAAAACTCCATCTGTCTCAAATAAGGATTCAAACGCTGCAGCGCAGAAAGGTGTTCAGGGAGGAAGATGTTATAGTTGCGAGTCTGCACACAGGATAGAACATTGCCCTGACTTTATGAGCAAATCTGTAAGGCAGAGAGTAGTCTTTGCAAGGTATAAGGGACTTTGTTTAAACTGTCTGCGAAAGGGACATTTTGTTAGTCAGTGCCAGTCAACCTTTAGATGTAAGCACTGCCAGCAACCTCACCATTCCTTACTGCACAAGGCAGCAGAGGACAAAGAGGAAGCAGCTGCAAATTCCCCAGAAAACACAGGACCAAAGCAGCAAGCTAAGGTGAATGCCACAACTACAGAGCCTATTGAAGCATGTAGTCACATGTATTCTATGTCATTAAGGACCAAGGTTGCCTTGCAAGTTGTACCTGTTGAGGTGATGAACAAAGAAGGACACTCTGTTACTACTTATGCTCTGCTTGACACTGGGAGCGAAGAGACATTTCTTTCCAAAGCACTTTCTGATAAAATTGGGTTAGAAGTCAGCAACTGTGACACTTTGGCTGTGTGTACACTGTCAGGAGAGTCTTCAGTGAAGGTTGGCCAAGCCAATGTCCAAGTGAAGGCTGTCGACGCTTGCGAAGATCGCACTGTAACAATTAAGAACGCTAAGGTTGTAGACAATCTTAATGTCACAGCGACAAGAGTGACAGACTTGTCAAAATGGCCTCATTTAAGTGATCTAAAAATCCCTGAAGTTGATGACAAGCGAGTGACAATGTTAATTGGTGCAAATGTTCCTGAAGCTCAAGTGCATGAAGAATGCAGGAAAGGAAGGTCAGGAGAACCATATGCTGTTCGCACTGTACTGGGATGGGCTGTGCTCGGACCAGTGGATGCTGCAAGTGCCTCGTGTCTTCAGCCAGTGAATGTTAACTTTGTTAAGTATGGTGATGAGATGTTGGATCACCAAATGAAACAATTCTTGAGACTGGAGGACATTGACATGAACAGGAGCTCCAAGAAGGGCATGTCAGTTGAGGATCAAGAAGCACTGAAAGGAATGAAAGGCTCTGTTCGTGTTGTAGAAGGTCACTATGAAATTGGAATGTTGTGGAAAAGTGACAGCCCTTGGATGCCAGACAACAAACAGATGGCAGAAGCAAGATTGCAGTCTTTAAAGAGAAAGCTGAAACGTGACGAAGGATTTCACAGAAAATACAGAGAATTTATGAACAACCTCATTAGTAGAGGATATGCCAGGAAATTGACTGAGGAAGAAGCAGCGCGCCGAAGTAGACGGACATGGTATTTACCACATCATGGTGTATTTCATCCTCAGAAACAAGACAAAATCCGAGTTGTGTTTGATGCGGCTTCTATGCATAACGGAGTATCACTTAACAACCAATTGCACCAGGGTCCAGACTTAACCAACAGCTTGTTGGGTGTTCTGCTGAGGTTTAGACAGTACCCCATAGCACTTGTAGCTGACATAGAAGGTATGTTTAATCAAGTGAAGGTACCACCAGAAGATGCTGATGCATTGAGATTCCTTTGGTGGGAAGACAGTGACCTTGAGAGACCCTCAGAATTTCAGATGACAAGCCATATCTTTGGTGCTACCGACTCACCCAGTTGTGCAAACTTTTGCTTGAAGAGAGCTGCAGAGGATAGTCGAGGAAAATTCAGTGATGAGGCTGTAAATGCTGTCAACAAGGACTTTTATGTGGATGACTTTGTCAAGTCATTAAGGACAGTTAGCGAAGCAAGTTCGTTAGCAGAAGAAGTAACCTGTCTACTCAGTGACGTTGGGTTCAGGCTGACTAAATGGATGAGCAATAACCGTGAGGTACTGTCAAAGATACCTGAGGAAGAGCGGGCAAGGCCAACCCTGGATTTGGATCTTGAGAACCTACCAGTAGAAAGAACCTTAGGAGTTCAGTGGGATGTGGAGAAAGATGTCTTCCTGTTCAAGGTTCGTGAACCCCACCAGCCATCTACAAAGCGTGGAATTCTCTCGGCAGTAAGTTCGCTGTATGACCCCATGGGATTTGTTTGCCCAGTTGTCTTAGAAGCTAAGAAGATTTTACAGAAGTTGTGGAAGCTGAATCTGGGATGGGATGATGAAATACCCGAAGAATTGCATAGCCGTTGGAATAGGTGGAAGTGTGAGTTGTCTGCCTTGTCACAAATTCAAGTACCGCGATGCCACCTGGTTGATGGCACAGCATGTGACGTATCCCTTCATCTATTCTCAGATGCTTCTGAAGATGGCTATGGCATGTGCGCCTATCTTAGATTTGTTTATGCCAGTGGAACTATAAGATGTTCGTTTTTGGTTGGAAAGTCCAAAAGTTCCCCAGTGAGACCAATTTCAATTCCAAGGCTTGAGTTGCAAGCAGCCACTTTGTCTGTAAAGATGTACCGAGTACTTATAGATGAACTGACGTATGAGATAAGCAAGGTTACATTTTGGTCAGATTCACAGACAACACTGCAGTATATCAAGAATGAGACCAAGCGGTTTCAGACGTATGTTGCCAACCGTGTAACTGAAATACGCGAAGTTACCTCACCTGATCAGTGGAGGCATTGCCCGGGGAAGAGCAATCCTGCCGATGACGCGTCGCGTGGTCTAACCCCACAGAAACTCTCCAGTCAGCAGCGCTGGTGGAGAGGGCCCAACTTTCTTTGGGAGACAGAAGAATGCTGGCCAAGTACAACACATGGAGAAGTCCTAGACAGCGACCCGGAGGTACGGACTTCAGCAAATGCTTACCCCACTACTGTAGAATCACATCCAGTTCAAAGCCATGTTAGTGAATGCAGTAAAACGGATTCAGCACAAAAGGGGGACCATGGAGGCTTAAAGAAACTTATAGAAAACTGCAGTTCATGGCGAATCTTGCAACGCCGAGTCGCGTGGTTAGTGCGATTTTGCCATTGGATACAGAATAACCGGGTCGCCCGTTCTACCGGACCATTGACTTTAAAGGAGTTGAGTCAGTCAACTCAAGTCATTGTTCGCAGCATTCAGAGTGAATGCTTTCCAGAAGATATCAAAGAAGTGAAGAAGAGTAATGAAGTGAAGAATTCTAGTAATCTGAGAAACCTGAGACCAGTGTTGGTGGATGGAATCCTCCGAGTTGGAGGTCGATTGCAGAACGCTGTGGTGTTGTCGTGGGACGAGAAGCACCCAATGATTCTACCAAAGCGTCATCCTGTGAGCCATTTAATTGTTCGTCACTACCATGAGTCTGCTGCCCATAGTGGAAGAGAACAAACTTTGTGTGAGGTACGAAGGATGTTCTGGATTATTGGTGGAAGAAGTCTAGTGAAGACGACTATTAGGAACTGCATCAAGTGCCGACGAATGAATGCTAAACCTATGCTTATGGGGTCCCTACCGAAAGCAAGGCTTGAGGCGTACCATCCTCCATTCACCTTTACTGGTGTTGATCTGTTTGGGCCACTAACGGTTAAGTGGGGCCGCGGAACTGCGAAAAGATGGGGATGCTTGTTTACTTGTCTTACAACTCGTGCTGTCCATCTGGAAGTAACACCATCACTTGAAACAGATGATTTCATTATGGTTCTCCGCCAGTTCATTAGTAGAAGGGGACCACCCAAAGAAATTTGGTCCGACAGAGGGACAAACTTTGTGGGAGCAAACAGAGAATTGAAAGAGGCCATTGCGGGTTGGAATGAAGAGAAAATTGAACGACATTTGCAGCAGAAGGGGATAAAGTGGGTCTTCCAGCCACCTGCCGCACCCCATATGTCGGGAGTATGGGAACGTCTTGTACAGATTACGAAGAAGCATTTGAAGAGTGCAGTTGGAGATGCACTTCTCACTGATGTTGAACTGAGGACACTGTTAGCTGAAGTGGAGTCTATTGTCAATAATCATCCTATTACCGCTGTTTCAGATGATCCTGATGATTGTTTAGCCCTGACACCTAACCACTTCCTCTTGCAGAGGGCTACTCAACTCCCACCTGGATTATTTGTGAATGAGGATTTGTTCTCCAGAAGGCGTTGGAGAAAAGTGCAGTTTCTTGCAGACCACTATTGGAAGAGGTGGATTCGAGAGTACGTGCCAGCCCTCCAGAGTAGGCCAAAATGGTTCAAGTCAAAGAGAAATGTGCGGATTGGCGATCTAGTACTCCTAGCAGAGGATAAATTGGTGCGCAACCGATGGCCAATGGGGCGTGTGGTGGAAGTGTTTACCGGAGAAGACGAAGGAGTGCGGTCTGCTAAAGTCAAGACTGCAGGCGGCGTGTTTCACCGCCCTGTTACCAAAATATGCCTACTAGAGGAAACTACCAATTCAATGATAAGTGAACATTGAACTGTCGACTGATAGTAAGAGATAAGATTCGTTGAGTTAAAAGAACACTTTGTTAAGTTTAGACAAACGAACTGCGTAATTCAGCCCGTTTGTGGGGCCGCTATGTCGTGTCTTTTTCCCGCGAAGTTTAATTATGATAATTTATTTGGGTTTTTTTGCATCACGTGATTAGAGTTTTGTCAGATGTTTATGACTTGATGAAGAGCTTGCACGAAGTTTTAAGCTTCTTCTTCTCTTTCTCCTCGCGTCTTTCTGGATTAACGATTTATGATGTGAATGCACATATAGTGCGGTGCACGGTAAATTCGTTTTTATGCCTGATGTATTACGCTGGTGCAGCGATGGATGAGCTGAATAAAGAGTGAGTAAAGAAAGCTGGAAATTCGTGTACTTATTCCACGTGTTCGCCGAGCGATTGATTCCCGGGAGCGGTTTCTCCCACACCCCCCCCCCCCCCCCACCCCGCAAAGGAAAATAACACTTATCGTATTTAGCTTACAAGGCGAAAGAATGACGCTACAAATACACTGCACTTTGGTTTATATTGAACGCATACGGCAAGAGTATATAGAGTTGAAGTGGAAGCTGCTGTCAAATTAGCCTCAAACGCAGACGTCCTTTGGGCTTCGTCACGCGTTCCTTCCCCACAGTCTGCTGAATGGAACGTCCACTTCCGTTCAAGGCTACGAACCAATCAGAGGTAACGTTCCAGTTTTGGGAAAGTGATTCGCAGCATGTGATAGGATAGCTGTCATGCAATGAGCCAATACTAATTGTTTTCTTTAATTGGATTAAACGGCCTGTAAACGGAAGTGAACTGTAGATTCAGCAGACGTCCATGAGGAAGGAACGCGTGACGAAGCCCAAAGGACGTCTGCGTTGGAGGCTACTGTCAAATATAAAAGAAGTAATGATGACCTTACATACCCCTGGTACATATGGCCTACGAGTGTGGAGATAACGCATTGCTGTGTGGACTTTGCTACGGATACCAGTGGTTATAAGCCTCCGCGCCTTTTGTTATCCACAGGCGAAAAAGAAAACACAAAAGTCACGCGGCTGAGCAAACAACAGGTTTTCCACGAAATTGACCTTCGGAGCCGTGACGGTTGCCTTGCAAATTTATACGCACTTGCCTATTATTTTTGCATATTGTCGTAAACACAGCAGGAGAAGGAAAGAGAAAAACGCCGATACAATTCAGCAAGCCTTCGTAATCTTTCAGCTCGAAGTTAAGTTAGGACAGTTAGAGTAAGGGCCTGATTACATGAGCCGGGCTGGCCCGGTTTGCCGGGATAGTTTGCTTTGTCATGTAATCGCGAAGTTGATTTTTGTTGCGTTTAACCGACGTGCCGACATCTCAGCAAACTGAAACAAGCCCGGCTAATTGGGCCAGCCCGGCTCATGCAATCAGGCCCTAAAGACGTTAGCGACATGGTGATGGAGCTTTTGATGTTGCCTGCAAGTCCTACAAAATAAAAGACGAGGCAATTCATATATCTTGATCTACATGTTCGCTTTGCAGGCCAATAATTCTGTACCTATTAAACACGTTACCGTCATGGGAGCCGACCTATTATTCGATACTCAGGGCCGCTTTCAGATGACGCTTTAGAATCAGTGTTGCGTTGAAGGAAACAAGACTAGAGCCTTGCTCGGCATAATACTCAAGAAATAATTTGGAAGTGGATGCAGTTCTGCCCACGTCCACTCACGCGAGACGGATCACGATTTGTTCTCGACTGCAGGGGAGGATGTAGAATAAGCCTTCTCTGGCCTGGTTCGTGAGTACATAGCACTTAAAGGAGCTGAAACGGAGCTACACGATGGTTCTTGGATTATGAGTTTACATACAATACGACATGAACTAAAGGACTGGCCAGATACACTCCGGCATACACGCCAAGTTTCACGCTTTTGAAAGCTCCATGCTTCTATTCTGTTAAAGAAGTGATGTCTTGCTTCACAAAAGTTTTGGCGAGTCGACTTGATTGTTTTAAAAAATGCTTGCCCAGAATGAAGGAAATCCTTTCTCTGCAACATAAATTTTTAAAAAAATTCTGGAGGGAGGAGGAGGGGGGTTGGGAGAAGACAAGGCTCTCCTAGAAATTTGGCCCTTCGGGCCTCACTGTTGATCACTGCTCCATATCAACCGAAAAACCTTGGAATCTATGTACTCGGTGGCCACAGAAATGGAAAGGAAACAAAATTACGATGCTTTTATACGTTCTCTGACTTGATGTCAAACATTACTTTAATATAATCCATAGAATATTCATTAAAAAAACTGACAAAGCTCAAAATTGGTCCTAGAATAAATGATTTAAAAAGGGGAAAAGCAAAACATATCGTTTTATGTATTTGGTGTGATCGAAGGCTAGTGATCAAGAACGAAAGAAAACTATTTTCTGTTATTTACAGTACAATACCATTTACCATCTTTCTTTCTAGCTCTTGGTAGAAAACCGAAAACACTACCCTAAAAATCATTATAAAAAAATAAATTAGAAAATGCCCGCATACCTTGCACTAACACTAAAGTCCTCTAAAAAGTCTGCATTCTTGTGAAAAGGGGTTCTAAAGCCTCGAACACATGTGCGGACTGACCTTAAAAATTAAAATATCGAACGATATGCGTGTTCTAAGCCAAGATACGGCACTGCCGCAAGACTCGCCGTTCCTACCGGGCAAAGTTTGTCCGCTATAGGTTACTCAGGAAAAGCTTTGCATTATTTTCCCCCATTCCTCCGTAATTGGCCCCATACATTTTTCGCTGGACTTAACACAGAAAAAGCCGACGTATTTTCCCTTGGTACGCTGTTTTACGCAATCCTTCAGCGGGATTTCATCGTGATTGATAGAATAGTAGTAGTAGTAATTAAACTTTATTTAAACACGGAGATTAAGCTAAAAGTTAAAAACTAAAACTCATTACAACTGTTTTACATGATTTCCGTGTGGGAATGCGATACCTCAGATACCTTCTTAATACCCATTTTACACTGCCCAATAGAACCAACGCTTTTCAAATCCTGGGGCAAGTTATTCCACAAACAAACCCCGCTATAACAAAAGCTTCGTTTCAAGTAATTAGTATTTGGCGAAAATTAACCTTCAAGATTTCTTAAGTTATAATCATTACCATGACGTTGAGTGAAAAGACATTGAAGATATTGTGGGCCAAGTTCATTCAATGTTTTATACATAATTATAGCTTTCTGTTTTTTACGACGAAGAGACAGTTTCTCCCACTTAATGGTTGCTAGAAGGAGGTTGGAGCTCGTATCAAAAGGTGATTTAGTAATTACTCTGGCTGCGCGATTTACGGTGCCTTTGTAATTATTCCTCCTGTAGGAAAGGTTGGCCTTGGGCTTGCAATGAAAGAGATTGATCATCATATCGGAATTGCGTTCTCAAGCTATACACAAGGTACCTACGATTTGCAAAGGGTGGCTCTTAAGGCCTTGCAGTACGATCAAAATGATCGACCGAACGCTCAAGAGGTTTATCAAGAAGTTATCAAAATTCGTCAACAACAAAACTGGCTCCAACATCTGCAATTCTCACTTCAGTTCTTTACGGTGGCTGCAAATCTGAATTCGAGTTCGAGCTCGAGTTTCAGTTTCAGTTTGAGATCGAGATCGAGATCGAGTTCGTGTTCGAGTTCGAGTTCGAGTTCGAGTTCGAGATCGAGATGAAATTCGAGATCGAGATCGATCGACTTCGTTGCCAGGGCCTTGGCGTTTTTCAACATGGCGGGCAATCAAGTTTGAGCACAGCGAGCTGACCATCAGGAACAGTCAATACCTTGTAGCAGTAGTAAAACTTTATATTTAGTTAAGCTTTACAAGGTAAAAACTAAAACTATTGAACGATGGTTATTCCCAGCAATTTACCAATATCAGTTAACTGGAATGTTAAAAACGTCAACGTCCGTATCCTTGAAACCTTAAAAATATTAATGAGTTAGCCAGTACTGTCTACAAGCCGTTTACAGAGGGGTGTCTCAAAAAACGACCCAAGACACCGCCTAAGAATCTACAAAGCGAAGAGCTAAGACCCCCTCCTAATCTATAAAACGAATACCTAAGACCCTCTCCGGGATCTACATTGAAAATAATCCAGATTATGTGCAAATTTTCGAATACATAGTGATGGAATGGTTAAAATAAACGATTTCCCTTGCCCTATAGACTAATCGTACACAACAATAACAAAACTTCTTTCAACGTCCATTTTCATCGTGGCAGGGAAATAAAGTTAACAACATTCAAAAACACACGAGCATTACTTCTTTCAGCGCACTCACCTTTTGCCAAGTTATTATTTTGAAGAAATAATAACTGCAGCATATACAACACACCAAAGAATCAGTTTGAAAACAACAAAATGTTCCCAAAATTTACAAAAAGCACCACACTGATGTGAGGGCAATGTAGAAAACCTAGCGATTGCTTAGTGGAGGCGAGCATGGCCCAGTGGTCAGGGCGCTGGACTTGTAATCAGGTTGTCCCGGGTTCGAGTCCTCCTCCCTGCCACTAAAACGGATTTGTCTTCGGTGGTCCCGAATTCAACTCCTCCACGCTTTGTAAATAGCCAACTGCTCTGCTTCCTGCCAGTTGGGATTTTTAAGAACTTTCTGTTTCATTTACCATATTTGTTTACGTATTTACAGTGTCCCCAATTAACACAGTGGTGCTAAATACATTGACACTTAAATAAAGTTATTATTATTAAAGTAGCCACATCAGGAAATTTAACATGAAACTTAGCAAATATATTATTGTTCTTCGGCAATAATTTAGTTCTAAAAATATTAATGAGGATTTGTTTTCTTATTAATATTCTTAAGGTGTTATTCAGATTTTATCCCACTGTTAAACCTATTCCAAACAGTTCTGATCTAGAAGAAAATATCTCAACAGTGAATTTTTACTTCTCCAATTACGTTGTGACAAGATGGAAATGCAGAAATAAAGTTAATAATTTTGTTGTTCTTGTAACAACGTATAAATATAAAGACATTTAGCACCAAGGTTTTCGCGTTAACAGCAAACCGCAAACGGCAGTTTTAGGTTAGGTGTTTGGCGTTTGACGTTTATGGCCTCTACTGGTTTAGCTACACCTCTCCAACCTCAAGCAAATTAACGCCATATTGAATTTACTGACAGCATAAGTGTTTGCTTTCCAAATGGAAACATAAAGTCTTATTTTCCCTCATTCGCTAAAAATTACATATAAACTTGTACTAAAAAGACTGGTTTAAATAATTTTTTATTAGTACGTGGCATAAACAGAAATTCAGGATAAAAAACGTTCAAGTAAATCACTTACGTGACAACCTACCTCTCGGCGTTGAAAACCCGCGTTGAGAACTCCGAACGTGACCGTAGTGCTTGGTCACGTGACCTCTAGAGGTTTGCCGTTTGCGGTTTCCGCTGAAAACCCTGGTGCGCTCTCGTTTCGTCCCGGCCAAGAGATTCTTCAGAGACCTTTCTGCTCGACAAACTCGTTGAACATCTATCTCGTGAATTTGTACGGTCGGGAATCCTTATGCGATATCAGGCCAGACTTTGAGCGCGATGCTCAACGAGTTTGCCAAGAAGAAAGGTCTCTGATTGGCCGGGACTAAACGAAAGCGCTGCGTCAGACTAGCCAAGTGTAACGACTTCACCCGAAGGCTGCCGCCCGCTCGTGGGAAATTCTTTTAAAGCCAAACCAACAAGTGCTGGTCACATTTCATTATTACCTTCTAATAATTATCAGACATTTCTCTATGATACTGGACTCCAAGTCATACGGCTATAAACCGAGAACCGTTTCCGAGTTTGTAATGTAAATGACACCGCTTTTGATTTTTTATGAAATGCAAATTTTCTGTTATCTACGGATAGGCTTCTTTTATCCACAGGCGAAAACCAAAACGAGGGCATACCTACACAAAAGTCACGCGACTGAGCAAAACATAGGTTTTCCAAGAAATTGACCTTCGGTTTCGAGGCTGTGACTGTTTCCTTGCAAATTTATAACACTTGCTTATTTTTTTGTACATTGTCGTTAACACAGCATGAGAAAGAAAGAGAAAAACGTCGATACAATTCAGCAAGCCTTCGTAATCTTTCAGCTCGAGGTTAACTTAGAGTAAGGGCCTGATTACATGAGCCGGGGGGGGGCTCGGTTTGCCGAGATGATCTGCCTAGTCGGTTGACCCGTCTCTAACCAATCCGTACCGATTTAATTTTTTATGTGATTTTTATGTGTGTTTTTTATGCGATGAAATCATAATTTCTCACTGCGCGGTCATGTCAAAATGCTGTTGTTTTCAAATTCTTCGCTAAGTTAGTAAAAATAATTTATAAAAGCGCGGGTTTTTTCTCACCATCCGCACATCAAAAACTCTAAACGAATTGCTTGAAATGCTACCGCTTTCACTTTTTTAACGCCGTAAAATTATAATTTCTCAGTGCGTGGTCGAATTCTTTGTTGGATTAATTAAAATCATTTATCAACGCGCGGGTTTTTCTCGGAATCCGCAAGGGTTTCCCTCAACAAAACTCACGTCCACGCACTACGTTCACTTTGACACGACACTCTCTCCCTCGTATTCCCCATCGCACACAATTTCATCTTGCTTGTAAATAGTGCAATTTTGAGGATATTTTCCGTTGCGACAAAACCAAAATGGCCGATTACCGGTAAACCAATTAACTCTCAGGCCGCCATTTTTTATGCAAATTAAATATCCTGCAATCTCATTGGTCGATTCCCCGTGTGAAGTCACGAGTTTTTTGACGTCACATTTTTTAGTTACGTGTGCAAAATCCGGCATTCTGATTGGTCCATTCAAAAAAAAACCTGGCTTCTGATTGGTTAAGTCTTAAAGCGACCCCCTATACTACTCATCGCGTGGGAGTCAGAGATTTTCCGAGAAACCGTCCTTCGCTTTGAAGCTGTATCGCGCTCAGTTTGGGTGATTTTGTATATAAAAAGAAAGTGGCTAATAAAATGCTACAGGCCACTATAAATCTTCCAGCAAGAGTTTCAGTAGGAAACAAAACAGTACGAATCCAGCAACGACTTGGCAATGGCGCTTTCGGTGTCGTCTACAAAGTAAAAGAAGAGGCAAGTTCCATGAACTACGCGTTAAAAGATGTTCCTTGCTCGGATGTCTTGACCCTTCGTAATGCTGTGCGCGAGGCTATAACACTGAACAAAATCTCTCATGAGAATGTGATTGCCATCATGGGGGCAGATCAGTTCCTCGATAGCCAAGGCCTACATATGTTGCTTTTAACTGAGTACTGCCCGGGCGGAAGTTTAAACGAGCGCCTTCAACAGCCGAGTAGCGAAGAATTGAACTTGAGGTGGATTTGTCAAATGGCCGCAGCTCTTGCCCATCTCCACTCACACGGAGTGGTTCACCGCGATTTGAAGGCGGATAATGTACTTCTAACCGCAACGGAGGATGCGAAGTTAGCTGACTTTGGCCTCGCTCGCGAATACACCGCACTCAAGCGAACCTACGATCAACAAGACGACGGGTCATGGCTGACTTGTTACACGACATACTACATGAGCTCAGGAATTGGCCCCATCCACTGGGTGGCTCCAGAATTTTTCACTGGCCATTACACAGAAAACGCCGACGTGTTTTCCCTTGGTGCGCTATTTTACGCAATCCTTGAGCGGGATTTCATCGTGATTGATGGAAAAGCAATTTACGGTGCCTTTGTAATTATTCCTCCTGTAGGAAAGCTTGGCCTTGGGCTTGCAATGAAAGAGATTGATCATCGTATCGGAATTGCGTTCTCAAGCTATACACAAGGTACCTACGATTTGCAAAGGGTGGTTCTTAAGGCCTTGCAGTACGATCCAAATGATCGACCGAACGCTCAAGAGGTTTATCAAGAAGTTATCAAAATTCGTCAACAACAAAACTGGCTCCAACATCTGCAATTCTCGGTGGCTGCAAATCTGAGTTCGAGTTCGAGTTCGAGTTCGAGTTCGAGTTCGAGTTCGAGTTCGAGATCGAGATCGAGATCGAGATCGAGATCGAGATCGAGATCGAGATCGAGATCGAGTTCGACTTCGAGTTCGAGATCGAGTTCGAGTTCGAGATCGAGATCGGATTCGAGTTCGAGCTCGAGCTCGAGCTCGAGCTCGGGACTATTTTTAGGGTCATTTATAAACGTACTTTTATCTCAATAGTTTAATCTGATTCTCTAAATAGTTCTCGCAACTTTCTTCCGGCTTTGAAGATATAGCTCCATATCAGTATCTGACTTAATTTATGGAGAATTTTGTTGCCCGTTGTAGTATTTTAGACCGGTTTAGATCGATCACTCACGCTGAGTTGTTTTGAAAATATGTCACTGTTTTTTTAATTAGCATGGATGCTTACCGTTACTACGGTTCTAGAAATTTAACAAACAACTACTAAAGAGACCCTTCAGTGGCATTTTAAAGTCCGAATGCAGTTAGGTTTTGCACACTGCAGGGGCGGATCTAAGGGGAGGGTCCGCTGGGGGTGCGCACGACCCCCCCCCCCCCCCTGAGATGACCTGCGACTTCCTAATATAACTAGGGTTCTGCTTACGTCACCCATCAATTACTTAGTGGTGTACCCCTTCCTAAGAAAAATCTTGGATCCGCCCTGCACTGAAACAGCTTTGAATTGGTATCGTGGAGATTGTTCTTCTTCTTTGATTCGTCTTCTGCTTATTTAACATTAAACTTAATTAGTTCCTGATAAGTTACCAGCCTGAACTTACCAAATATATTCTTGTTCTATGGCAATAACTTAGTTCTAAAAAATAGTGAGGATTTGTTTTCTTATTAATATTCTAAAGGTGTTATTCAGATTTTATCCTCTTATACTGTTAGACCTATATACTGTTAGACCTATATACTTAGACCTATTTCAAACGGTACTGATCTACGACTAGAAGAAAATATCTGAATAGTGAATTTTTACTTTATCTCCAATCATGTTCCGACAAGATGGAAATGCAGAATTTTGTTGTTCTTTTTTAACAACGTATAAATATTTGATAATAGTAAATAGGTTTCTAACTTGACAATTGTTTCACACTGATTACTAAGACGATCCGTAGGTTCCAACGTACTTTATTATTAAAGAAATAGGTTCGAATACCTAAAGAAAATAAATGCCGAAATGACTAAAAGGTAACACACTGAGCTACAAACAAACCGTAGCGAAGGCAAAATACAAGACAATACTCACTATGGATCCTGATAAGTGTGAATAACAATCAGTGCAAATAAACATGAATAGCGTTCAGTCTCTAGTAGCGTTCAAAGGTCTTTAACCTGAGAGATTTTGGCTTACTTAGTAAACATTTTCGTAAAAGTAAAGCGCCAAGATGGCGAACACTCGGCGAACACAACATAAATGTCACGTGACTTGTAGCGATGGGTCGCAGGTCATCCGAGCGCTTTTGAGCGCGAAACACTCCCGCCACAGCAAAAGCTACAAGTGCGTGACTCGGGCTTCTAAGCTTCTTCATCAACAGCAACAAGTACAATAAGCCTGTGCACTGCTCTCTCTATGCTTGTGTATTCCCGGGAGGTGCCACCCTGGTTCTGATTCCTGTATGACACAGTTACTCGTCGAACCTTGTCGTCATGGCTTGGGTGAACCTCTGTGACGATGCCAATCTTCCAGCTGCCACGCAAAGCATTGCTGTCTTGAATCAGGACCACACCTCCCTGCTTGACGTTCCTCTTCTCTACATGCCATTTTGATCTTACGATTAACCCCGGGAAGTAGTCACGAGTCCACTTCTTCCAGAAGCTGTCTACCACCTGTTGGATGAAGTCAAGCCTGTATCTGTCGTTAACTCTTTGCTTGAACGGACCCTGTGGGATATCTGGAGATGCTCGTCCGAGTAACAGATCGTTTGGACAGAGGTAACTGCCATCATCTGGGTGAGAAGGGTGCCTGCCAATTGGTCTTTGGTTGACTATCTGTGCCGCCTCATACATCACGGTTTGCAGCTCACTGAAATCCATGACCTGGTCCCCCACAGCTACACTGATTGCCTTCTTCGTAGATTTGACGAGGGCTTCGGTCGGACCATTCATCCATGGTGCATCACCCGGGGTGAAGTTCCATTCAAGCTTGTGTTGTATGCTTTGCTCTTGTAGAACATCCCAGTCGAGTCCATTGATAGCTTCCTTTAATTCCTTCGACGCGGCCACAAGCTGCGTGCCACTGTCACTGTATACTCTCCTGGGCCAGCCCCTGATACTTGCGAACCGCCTCATTACTTGGAGAAAGGAATCCGTCGAGTAATCTTTACTCACATCGACATGCACAGCTCGGGAGGCAAAACATACAAAGATGACTCCATAACACTTTCCACGAACTCTTTTTTGGACTTCTCCTCTGATGGTGAATGGACCGAAGAAGTCTATTCCAACGTTAGAAAACGATGGGGATGGCTGAAGTCGCTCTAATGGAAGGTTGCCCATGATCTGACCACTCAATCTTTGGAATTTTCTCTTGCATGTGACACACTTGAAGCAGATGCTCTTCACCATCTTTTGAAGGTTAGTGATCCAAAATCGTGATCGGATCCTGGCTACGGTCGCTGCAACTCCAAGGTGTCCGCCTCTTCTGTGCTCGTCCTCAGCGACAAGCTGTGAAAATCGGTGGTTGTAAGGGAGAAGAATGAATTCTTGCCTATTCCAGGTGGCCTGCATCCACCGCTCGGCTCTCCCACCTACGACTATTAAACCATCCTTGTATCTGGGGCAGAGTCTAACGAATTTTCCCGCTTTCACTTCTTTAGCGATTGATTCTTGAGCGTCCTTAATCCAGAATTGTTCAGCCAAATCTATGTCCGCAGTTGTCAGTTTGTTCTTTTCAACTGTGCTGCCAGGTGAATGTCCAATAGAGTTCTTGTACCGCTTGTATAGTTTGAGTATCCTTGCTGTGGTGTTCTTGAGCAGCTGAATCTTGCTAAATCTGCCAATATTGATTCTGGTGGCCAAAGTCTCTTCTTCTTTAGCACTGACGGTCATTACTGCCTTGTGGCGTTCTGGTAACTTTTCTACGGAGGTCTTGCTCGATACCGGCCACTCCTGTACTGGCTGTTTCAAGAATTCTGGGCCTGTCTGCCAAACACTGCATGGTCCCAGTTCTTCAGGGCTCTTTCCTCTGGTCACCCAGTCTGCAATGTTTAATTCCCCTGCTATCCAAAACCACTCCTGCGGATCCGTCTTCTGTTGGATCTCCCCAATCCGGTTAGCTGCGTATGTGTTGAAGCCATAGCTTTCCTTGCTAATCATCGCTTTCACTATCTCGCTGTCTACGATGTGATAAACAGCGGTGAAGGTGTATCTGACTTCTTCTTGGATGAAGACTCTGAGTCGTTTACTAAGGACGGCACCACTCAATTCGAGGCGCACGATGTCCACGATCCTCACGGGGGCTATCCTGTTCTTGCTGGCAATGAGCTGTGCCTTGTAAGAACCATCGTTCGTCATCCACCTTGCGTAGGCCGCCGCTCCATAAGCATCGCCAGATCCATCTGAGAAAATCACTAACACCGGGTCTCCCGTCACATTACTGGGTTTGATACATCTTGGAAGCTCTGTCTCCTTTAGCTTAAACAACTCTCTAAAGAAGGTGACCCACTCTTGCCTCAAGTGTTCAGGGATGGCATCATCCCAGTCAAGCTTTTTGTCCTGGCCCCATAGCTTGCGAAGCATGATCTTTGCACGCACTGTGAATGGAGCCACGAGTCCCATCGGGTCATATATCCCATTGACTTGGGATAAGATCATTCTTTTGGTTAGCGTTTCTGGGATCCCAACTGGGATTTCTTGCTGAGATAAGTCCGGCTGTGTATGTACCTTTCTTTTCTTCTTGGAGAAGTTCAGCTTCACCCGGTAGTTCAAAGTGTCTTTGGAAGGGTTCCAGCCCATCCCGAGAACTCTTTCTAACTCTGCGACATCAAGGTTGACACCAGTCAATACTTGCACGAGGTGCTGTTCTTCACGGTTTTGTGCCCGAGTGCTAAGCTCCTGTTTGTGGTCCTGTCCTGACATGATCCACCCTTTAATCTTGAATCCACCCTGATCAAGGATCTTGTCAATTTCAGAGGCTATCTTCTGAGCTTCTTCTAGGGTCGAAGTGCTTTCTGGGATATCATCCATATAGCTGTTCTTTAAGATAGTTTCGCTAGAACGCGGGAACTCTTCTCTACTCATCTCTGCTGTCTTGCGAAGTGCAGCTATCGCTATGGTGCCGGACGGACGGTCCCCCATGTTCACGGCAGTCATCACGTAGGTGTCGGGCTCTCTCTGCTCATCCAGGTCTCTCCACAAAAATCGGTGGGTCATCTGATCCAGCAACGGAATGTCGATGGAGTGAAACATCTTTTCAATGTCCCCGATCATGGCTACCGGTTCTTCTCTGAACCTCAACATAACACCAAGCAGGTTGTTCAACATGTCCGGTCCTTTAGCATAGTATTCATTTAACACATGTCCGTGGAAATTTGCACTGCTGTTGAATACAATGCGACAGGGCGTCGTCTTGCTTTCGGGTTTAAGAACCTCATGGTGGGATATGTAGAAGGTGGGCCCATTGTAATCTTCGATTTCTGCTTTAGTTAACTTGCGGGCAACTCCTCTCTCAATCATGCTCTTAATCTGCTTTTGGTACACCGTAGCATGTACTGGATCTTGTTTGAGTCGCTTTTCGGTGGCTTTTAAGGTCCCAAATGCAGCTTCCTTGTTGTCTGGGAGTGCTTTAGGATCTTTAATCCACGGGTACCCCGCCTCCCATTTCTTTTGGTCAGCCTTGTAGGTCAGCTTGCTCTCAATTATCTTGTATTCCCGCTCTTCCTTAAGAGTCATGCCCCTTCCGCCTGGATGACATTGACCACATTTACACGAACCACACTTTGGAGTACACTCGACTCCAAGCTGTTCTAATTTGTAGAAGTCCTCCACTCGTACCAGTGCATGGTGGACAGTCGCTTGTTGCAAGACTTTTCTGGTTCTTTCGGCAAGCGCAGGATGCGTACCTCCAATAATTAGTCCAAACCTGTTTTCCAGCAGTAGCAGGTGTCCGGCTGCTTGTTTGCAAACTGGATGAAAGGCTGCGTACTCATAGCCAATAAGACAATCAATTTCTCCCTCTTTTGGCCTGTGGAGGTCTTGGGCGCTCACACTTTCGAATAGACTGATCACTCCGCTGACTTCTATTGGTGTTATGTCGGTCGAAATGCGGTCAATGCCTAGTACACTGATTGTGACCACAGTGCTGGTTTTGTCGATCAAGGTGAGGTCATAACGGTAGGACTCCAGCTTTTCAACCGTTCCACCAACTTTAACAATTTGAAGGTTGACTCTTCGGCCAGTCAGGTTCAACCGTTTGGCTTGGCGAAATGTGATAAAGGAGAGGGTACTGCCGCCATCCCACAATGTATTCAGCGATGTCCAATTCCCACCTCTTTTCTTGGTCTTCAGTATCTGAAGTTGCAGGAGGATGTCTGGATCCCTATTCTCAGCCATGCTTAACACCTCTTCACTGTGGAACGATATGCCCGTAGCGTGCGCCTCATGTAACATTTGGTGATGGGGCATGCCACACCCCTCCTCCTTGCACTTGAAGTTACGCTTGCAGAATTTTGTTGTATGGCCTTGTTCAAGACATTTAAAGCAAGCTTCGTTCTCTCGAACCAGTTTAATCTTTTCTGCAGCTAACTTACTCTCAAAGGCTTTGCATTTCCAGATGGGGTGTCCCTGGTGGTTAGGGTGCATCCAACAGCGGGGTTTCTCTTCCTTGATCTTCTCTTTGGTTAAGAGGGTGTGGCCGATCTCGCTAGATCCCGACCTGAGATCACAGAATTTGTACTCAATCCTCTCTCTGACTCGCAGCAGAAGGTCCAGTAGCGCTGGAAACTTATCTCTTACGATTTCGGGTCGAAGTTTGTCAGTCACGATCTTAATCCACTCCTTTTCAACCGCTTCAGGCAACCTTTCCTCTATAATGCTGATAATAGTGGAGTTGCTGATTTCCTTCTCGAGGCCCATGCTCCTCAGGTCCCTGTGCGCTCTTTCGATGGTGTTAATCATCTCAAGTGTTCCTTTCGGGTCCTCGTCCACACACTTTCCCAGCTTCTTAATTTCCGACATAATGGCGTCCACTAACTTGCTTTGGTCCCCATACTTCTTGTCCAAGCGCTTCCATATTTGATCGATATCTTCTCCGGTGCCCTCGATTTCTTCCTTTACTTCGTCAGATAAGTATGATCTCAATGCAAAGGCTTCCTCACTGGGTTTGTAAAGCGGTTTAATGTGCTTCAGAAATTCCTCTCTAAATCTCGGGTATTTTCTTAAATTTCCTCTGAATGGATCAAACTTTAGCTTTTCTAGCTTAATGCCACTGGTCGAAACTTCGGGTTTATCGTGTGATGTGGGTGTTTCCTTCTGCGAGCTGTTCTGACTAATGAAGATTTCTGTCTTGTCACAGATTCTGTTGTATTCTCCAAGGGCAGTCGCGATCCAATGTGACTCACTTTCAGCTACTTCTTTGTCAATTAGAGACGAGATGTACACTTCCTGAGCTCTTTCGCAAGCGGTCATTCTATCGCCTAGTCTTCTCTGAGCATTCCTGACTGCCTCAACTAAATGTTTCATACCTGCAGCGTCCCCAGTCTTCATAAGGTCATCGATGGCTTCGACCGATTGTTTGAATTTGATTTCCTCCTGATATCTTCGTGCTAATAGCTCTTGGATCTGCCGTCTTCCTTTCTCCTTCTCCTTCTCAGTCTCTTCTTGTTTTGCCGCTTCGGCTAGCTGTCGTGCCTTCGTTTCTGCTTCTTCTGCTTCTTTAAGAATTTTCAACTCGATTTCCTGTGCCTTTGTCCTGCCTGCATCCTCCAAGTACGTGTCCGTCTTAACCTCCAGCTCGCCGAACGTTTTACTAAGTTGCTCGATCCATTCTTCATCAAGTTCTTCACCTGGAAGCAGTTTCACAAAGTCGAAATGTTTGCTTTGGACTTTGTTCCACGAGGCTTTCAACTCTTCGTATCTGCTTTCGATGGTTTTAATTGGGGCCTTAATATCGATGGCCTGGTTAAGATTGTTGGCCGCTCGAGTAAACTTTCCCTTCGCAGTCGAGCGAGCCTTCTTCGCTGCCTCTAGTTTGTCGGCCATGTTTAGTTCCGTGCACGTGGCGCTGAAATAATTTCAATGTGTTCTCTTGAATTGGCTGTATCTGTTGGCGTACTTTCGCAGGTAGTATTCGAATGTTTCACACTGATTACTAAGACGATCCGTAGGTTCCAACGTACTTTATTATTAAAGAAATAGGTTCGAATACCTAAAGAAAATAAATGCCGAAATGACTAAAAGGTAACACACTGAGCTACAAACAAACCGTAGCGAAGGCAAAATACAAGACAATACTCACTATGGATCCTGATAAGTGTGAATAACAATCAGTGCAAATAAACATGAATAGCGTTCAGTCTCTAGTAGCGTTCAAAGGTCTTTAACCTGAGAGATTTTGGCTTACTTAGTAAACATTTTCGTAAAAGTAAAGCGCCAAGATGGCGAACACTCGGCGAACACAACATAAATGTCACGTGACTTGTAGCGATGGGTCCCAGGTCATCCGAGCGCTTTTGAGCGCGAAACAACAATAAAAGATCACAGTTACTTGTGTTAATTACACTGTTCGTGGCCAGGAGGTAGCAGCGCTTTCGTTTAGTCCCGGTCAAGGGACTTTTCAGAAGACTCCTTGAGTAAAGCAACATTCTGTTGATTTTTCTTTTTTTTATTATCGTTTTCTTGGTCCTCGATAAATTGTTAAACTTAACTGTCAATATCTGCAAATCTTGAAGCCGTGATTTTTGCAGGCCGCCCAAAAAGGCGGGAAAACCGATACGATTTTTCTATCACTTGTGAAAAATTTCGTATGCGGCCTGTGATTGGTCATACGATGTTTTTCACCAATGAGAAAAATCGAATGACCAATCACATTGTTTCTAGTCTTTGGCAGATCATTTTTAATTGACAGCTTTGTTTAGAGTAAATCTCAGTACTCATATAATAAGTTATTGTTTGATTTTGTCAGACTAGAGAAACACCTGGGTGAAGAGAAGCGCTATGTGGGCGAAGTGTCTTGCCGAAGAACACAATTCAGTGCCCTAGAATTGCTCTGGCCAGGCCTCAGTCCTGAAGCGCTTAATCTGTAGTCCAACGCACTGACCAATAGGTCACGCTGCCTCTAATTTTTCCGAGTTTTTAAACAATGGTAGCTTCCAGTAACCAGTCCAACATTGCAAACCTTTCTAATGAAATTAAAGGAACTTCTCCTGACAATCAAACGCAAAGGACCCCCCCCCCCCCCACCCCGCAAAGGAAAATAACAGTTATCGTATTTAGCTTACAAGGCGAAAGAATGACGCTACAAATACACTGCACTTTGGTTTATATTGAACGCATGCGGCAAGAGTATATAGAGTTGAAGTGGAAGCTGCTGTCAAATTAGCCTCCCACGCAGACGTCCTTTGGGCTTCGTCACGCGTTCCTTCCCCACAGTCTGCTGAATGGAACGTCCACTTCCGTTCAAGGCTACGAACCAATCAGAGGTAACGTTCCAGTTTTGGGAAAGTGATTCGCAGCACGTGATAGGATAGCTGTCATGCAATGAGTCAATACTAATTGTTTTCTTTAATTGGATTAAACGGCCTGTAAACGGAAGTGAACTGTAGATTCAGCAGACGTCCATGTGGAAGGAACGCGTGACGAAGCCCAAAGGACGTCTGCGTTGGAGGCTACTGTCAAATATAAAAGAAGTAATGATGACCTTACATACCCCTGGTACATATGGCCTACGAGTGTGGAGATAACGCATTGCTGTGTGGACTTTGCTACGGATACCAGTGGTTATAAGCCTCCGCGCCTTTTGTTATCCACAGGCGAAAAAGAAAACACAAAAGTCACGCGGCTGAGCAAACAACAGGTTTTCCACGAAATTGACCTTCGGAGCCGTGACGGTTGCCTTGCAAATTTATACGCACTTGCCTATTATTTTTGCATATTGTCGTAAACACAGCAGGAGAAGGAAAGAGAAAAACGCCGATACAATTCAGCAAGCCTTCGTAATCTTTCAGCTCGAAGTTAAGTTAGGACAGTTAGAGTAAGGGCCTGATTACATGAGCCGGGCTGGCCCGGTTTGCCGGGATGGTTTGCTTTGTCATGTAATCGCGAAGTTGATTTTTGTTGCGTTTAACCGACGTGCCAACATCTCAGCAAACTGAAACAAGCCCGGCTAATTGGGCCAGCCCGGCTCATGCAATCAGGCCCTAAAGACGTTAGCGACATGGTGATGGAGCTTTTGATGTTGCCTGCAAGTCCTACAAAATAAAAGACGAGGCAATTCACATATCTTGATCTACATGTTCGCTTTGCAGGCCAATAATTCTGTACCTATTAAACACGTTACCGTCATGGGAGCCGAACTATTATTCGATACTCAGGGCCGCTTTCAGATGACGCTTTAGAATCAGTGTTGCGTTGAAGGAAACAAGACTAGAGCCTTGCTCGGCATAATACTCAAGAAATAATTTGGAAGTGGATGCAGTTCTGCCCACGTCCACTCACGCGAGACGGATCACGATTTGTTCTCGACTGCAGGGGAGGATGTAGAATAAGCCTTCTCTGGCCTGGTTCGTGAGTACATAGCACTTAAACGAGCTGAAACGGAGCTACACGATGGTTCTTGGATTATGAGTTTACATACAATACGACATGAACTAAAGGAGTGGCCAGATACACTCCGGCATACACGCCAAGTTTCACGCTTTTGAAAGCTCCATGCTTCTATTCTGTTAAAGAAGTGATGTCTTGCTTCACAAAAGTTTTTTTTTTTTTTTTATTTATTTATTTTATTTTTATAATTTGCGTTACAAAACCACTTACAACGGTACGTACAACACTATTTACGTACTAACTTACATTGTCACTTAAAGTTTTGGCGAGTCGACTTGATTGTTTTAAAAAATGCTTGCCCAGAATGAAGGAAATCCTTTCTCTGCAACATAAATTTTTAAAAAAATTCTGGAGGGAGGGGGAGGGGGGTTGGGAGAAGACAAGGCCCTCCTAGAAATTTGGCCCTTCGGGCCTCACTGTTGATCACTGCTCCATATCAACCGAAAAACCTTGGAATCTATGTACTCGGTGGCCACAGAAATGGAAAGGAAACAAAATTACGATGCATTTATACGTTCTCTGACTTGATGTCAAACATTACTTTAATATAATCGAGAGAGGGTGCGCCATCGGAAATTTCGTATTTGGAACACTTTTGAGAAACCAAAATTGTACATATTTTCAAGATTATGGCTTTATTAAAGTGTTGTTCTCCTTTAAAAGCAACGATGTTCCATCCCGTCCCATAAAGCTTCGATAATATGTCAGCAGGTGTGTCGGGTTCAGTTTTGGTGATTTGTTACAAAGAGAGAAAAACGCTAATAAAATGCAACAGGCAGCAGCAAATCTTCCACCAAGTATTTCAGTTGCAAACAAAATAGTAAGAATCCAGCAACGACTTGGCAATGGCGCCTTTGGTGTCGTCTACAAAGTGACAGACGAGGCAAGTTCCATGATCTACGCGTTAAAAGATGTTCTTTGTTTGGATGGCTCGGCCCTTCGTAATGCTGTCCGCGAGGCTACAACACTGAGCAAAATCTTTCATGAGAATGTGATTGCCATCATAGAAGCAGATCAATTCTATGATACGCAAGGTCTTTTACACATGTTTCTTTTGACTGAGTACTGCTCAGGCGGAAGTTTAAATGAGCGTCTTGCCCGACAGAGTAGTGCAGAAATGAATACGAAGTGGATTTGTCAAATGGCCGCAGCTCTTGCCCATCTTCACTCACACGGAGTGGTTCACCGCGATTTGAAGGCGGATAATGTGCTCCTAACCGCAAGGGAGGATGTGAAGTTAGCTGACTTTGGCCTCGCTCGCGAATACACCGCACTCAAGCGAACCTACGATCAACAAGACGACGGGTCATGGCTGACTTGTTACACGACATACTACATGAGCTCAGGAATTGGCCCCATCCACTGGGTGGCTCCAGAATTTTTCACTGGCCATTACACAGAAAAAGCCGACGTGTTTTCCCTTGGTACCCTGTTTTTCGCCATTCTAGAACGAGATTTCATTGTGCTTGGCGGGAAGAGGTTTTACGGAGCCTTTGTCAGCCTTCGAGACCAGGAAGTTGGTCTGGGGTACGCCATGTCAAGAAATCCGAATGCCAAAGTTACATTTTCGCTCCACCAGCATGAAACAACTTCCCAACGAAGAGTCACTTTTCAGGCCTTATCGTACAACGCAAACGACAGGCCAAGTGCTGAGGAAATTTACGAACGAGTCCAGTCTGCTCGAGAAAGTGTAAGGCTAGAAACCAACACAACACAGCAAACGTCAGGTTGGTGCTGTTAGATCGCCGACAGTTTTGGCTTAAGTTATAGCTGTGGACGCCAACGTTCCAGTTGACCATATTAGAAGTTTTCCTTTGTACTGCAGCGAAATGAGTGACCAAGAGACTACCAAAGAGAACCCATAATTCAGTTGTCAAGCTAAAACTTCGTTCGTTTATAGTTTAAAGTTCGCATGACATGAACTCTTATAATAATTTAAGATGCACTTCTTTATGACGTAAAGCATATCAGTGAAATAATTCACCTCTTTGTATCGTTAAAAAGATCGCAAAAGAACTGAGAAATTCAGCTTCAATTTGAATAAACAACCAATCCAAATAGTCTCTCAGAAGTAGATCGTATGTCAACGTATCAGCCTGAATCATGGTTTACTGGTTGCTACTTTCGGTTCGTCTCTTTCATTTCGTTACTTGAACTATTTAAGTTTATGATTCACAGTCATTAAACTACACCACTAAAAGAGAAAACAGGGTAAACTCAACTTATTAGACTTCCCAACTTCTTTACAAGCGCACACCTCTGCCTTACTGCTAACTGTATTTGGCACCATGTATTTTCTGCGTGCTGTGTACATTACGCAGTCGCAGTCGAAGGCTCATGTTTTTCAGCATATAGTCCTCAAGAAAACCATTTGCTAACTCATATTTTTTTAAAATTATGTTAAAAGACTGGAAATATCCAGAAATCAATGTTAAAAATAATAATATCCGATAATTTGTCAAAACTGTATTTCGGGTCATGTTAGCCCCATATTAAAAAAATATATATTTTGACAAACCATCTGTATTGCAAGATACATGTTATGTTGGCGGATAAGAATGGCTTAATGACCACATATGGGAAACGTCACAATTTGTTGAACATTAATTAATGGCATACAATCGCAGTATCGGTTTATCGAGCATCACCCACCATCCATTACGTGTCTTTAGCTGTTTAGGGATGGTCGTTACTTTTTGACTCGGATTTTGGTTGCGGAGAGTGAGGCAGGATTTTGGAAGGGTCACTTGACTTGTAGATGCGTGCATGGCAGGAAGGAGGAAAAGTCAAAAAGAAAGAGAACGGGTGTCAAAATTGAAGCTATTTATTTTATCTAGCTATTCTTGTAGTTTGAGTACGAGTTTCATCCCGCGTATTTAGGCTAATATGAGCAAAAGAGTTATGCGATACTAGAAGTCAGTTACACATGTTGCTTTTGACTGAGTACTGCTCGGGCGGAAGTTTAAACGAGCGCCTTAAACGACCGAGCAGTGAAGAAGTGAATATGAAGGGGCGCGGAATATGAACAGTCGCGGCTCTGATCTGACCTCCACTGCGATTTTGGTTTGAAGGCGGATAATGTGCTTCTAACCGCAACTAAGGATGTGAAGTGTTAGTTGATTTTGGCCTCGCTCGCGAATACACGGCACTCAGATAAACCTACGCTCAACAAGTCAATGGTTCATGGCTTAACAATTACACGCAATGCTACACGAGCTTCGAAGTAGAAGTAACTACGAGTTTCTCTTATTCTAAAGGTTTTATTCAGATTTTATCCCCTTACATACTGTTAGCCCGATAGGTTAGCGCAAAGAGCATCTTAAATTAACAGCGCCTGAACAATGACTTTTACTTTACCTCCAATCGATTTATGTTGCAAAAAGAAATAAAGTTCTTTGTTGTTCTGAGGTAACGTATAATGAAATGTTTTACAAGTTTCTAACTGAGCCATAAATACACCACCATTTATTTTATTTTATATGTGACACCAACTACCAAACGGGCCCGCCGGCGCAAGCCATCGCGGGGAGTGCGGAGGCATGCTTTCCCGGAAAATTTTTAAAATAACTGCTTCCAGAATGGCTAAAAATGCGCCCAATACACCAGACTCGGGGAATTATTTTATTGCCGCATAACAGTGAGGGGAGTAAAACGGTAATTTTTCAATTGGGTAAATTTAATACTTTTTCCAATATAATTATTAGGAGGCTGAAGTCCCCCCCCCCAGGCTCCGTGGTCCCTGATCGGGTGTTTTTCATTCACTCAAAGCACTGAGTGGCTGTCGCCCGCGCGAGGAAATTCTTTTCAAGCCAAAGCACCAATTGCAAGGGCTAGTCACATTTCATTACTACTTTCTAATAACATCAGGAAAAGTTTATCATCACACATGTTTCTACGATACTGGACTACCAGTCGACCTATTTAAAATTGTTTTAGAACCGTTTCCGTTTAAGTGGACCCCTTGGAAGCACAATTTGTGCGCTGACCTTGGTTTTTATGAAATGCAAATGTCCTCTCGTCTACGGCTGTGGCTTCTGATATCCAGTCGAAATCGAAAACGTGGGCATAGCTACACAAAAGTCACGCGACTGAGCAAACAATAGGTTTTTCCAAGAAATTGACCTTCCTGGTGTCTTGCGATTTTATACACACTTTCCTACTATTGTCGCGGTAAATACAAAAGGGAAAGGAAAGAGAATCACGTCGATAGAATCCAGCAACCCTTCGTAATCCTGAGAAGAAGGTTCAGTTAGACTTAATACTCAAGAAATAATTTGGAAGTGGATGCAGTTCTTGCCCACGTCCACTCACGCGAGACTTCCGCCCACCCTGGCCTGGTTCGTGAGTACATAGCACTTTTAAGTGCTATGTACTCACTCGGTCCGTTTCACGGAACTATCGATGGTTCTTGGATGATCATTTTACACACAATGCGACATAAACTCAAGGACTCGCCCGATATACTTGATGGCCACTGAAATGGAAAGGCAACCGATTTAAGATGCTTTTATACGTGCTTATGATCGGGATTGCATGCGACGGAAAATATCATCCAGACTCCAGCATTCATTTACATTCACAAGCCGTCCGCAAGCATCCAACGCTAACTGGAAGATACAGTTCTCGTGGTCTTGGAGTAAAACAAATTAATCAACCAAGCGCTTTCACCTGAGAACTTGGTGGTTGAAGGATATGAAGGAAAGTAAGTACAAATGTGTTTTCAAATTTTAAAGGCGTTTCGTCGCTTCATTAGTAGTGGCCATAGGTAATTTTTTTTCGCTTTGAGAAGAAAGGAAATCCCTGTATCAGGGTAAAGGTGCGTTCGTTTGGGTTGATGCACCATGATCCGAGTGATCGCGGATCGTTAATCTGGATCTAGCTCATCCAATAGGAATGCACCCTAGCTAAGGTTTAGCTATCTCTCTCATTTCCACAAATCATGATGATAGCGACATTGCTGATCCTATGCTGTACGCGGGACGCGTGTCACATAAGAACTCAGTGAAAATGGCCTAGCTCAATCACAACTGACAAACGCAGATAATGATGATGAAATAAATCAATCTGAACTCGAAGCAACAAAAACCGGTGCCAAGCGTTCGAAAACGTTAAAACACGGATTTCTGTTATTCCGGATTGGCAGCGTGTTTGCCTCGATTGGTTATAGGACACGTACGAGGGTTGACCTCCAACATAACACAGACAAGTATGGTCATAAAATTAAGAAATTCTGCAATCCATGAGACTGTTCTTTATTAATTTAATACAAAAATTGAAAGTGGCGTAAAAGTTTCTTAGCAGAAAAGATGGCTTACACGACTGCCTCGTACCCAGGCGCCGGTCGGGAGGGAAATCAGGGAGCGCGGGAGTTGATGTTGGCAAACCAGTCCCACAACGCCAAGCGAACCAAGCACTTTCAATCCCATAACACAAAGCGCATCGCGCACGACAAAAGAGCGACGTCTGGGGACGAAGCAGGCTTAAACCACATCTAGCCGTTCTATACTCTTTTCTCTTCACTGAAATCAACTTTTCATTTAATTTGAAATTCTTCCTAAAAAAAGCTTAGATATTTACGCTTGTTCAAAAGCTTTTAATATTGCTTTCTATTCAATTTTAAACCAATATTTTTTAAAAATCCTTAATTCGATTGGAGAACAATTTGCCATCTTTAATCAAGTATATTAGCCACCAGATTGGCATTGTACAATTATAATTGATTATACAACAGTTTATCTCAGGATTGTTGATAATAACTGTAGTTGAAAAATTATATACATGAACGCGACGGTATTTGCGGGAAATATTGGCTCCCGCTTTAGGTCTGCGGTTCATTTGATTTACAAACTTCAAACAGTCTAGGCAATAGAACAATTGCTTCTAATTCTTGACCGACGCACTTTGCTCCTTTTTGATCGTTTAGTTTGGAGATTCTCTTCATCAGACCACTGCAGGCGAATATTAGTAGCGATCTCTTCTAGTCTATAATAGATGTCCTCCGCTCTGGGCCTTTCGTGTGGGATATAATTCAAAGTATCTAAGATCAAACTTCGGAATCCATTCTCCTCATTTAACAGATGATCGTCAGTAAACTCCGTCATTGCAGCGGGGCCGAGTACTGCCATAGCATATCCGAGGCCAATTTTAACCTGCCCTGAAACTTTCACAAATGCGCCATACCATCGCTTCTCGTTGGTTGAGAAAGCGAAGTCTCGCACAAGAATCGCGTTGAATAACACTCCTAGAGAAAAAATGTCGGCTTTTTCGGTATAGTGGCATGTGAATACCTCTGGAGCCATCCAGTGAGCAGGGCCGGTTCCCGAACGCATGTAATACTGAGCTAAGCCCGTTCTTGAACATTGTAAATCAACTTTTTTCAACGACAGAAACTCTCTTGCCAGGCCAAAATCGCCAAGTTTCAAATCTTCGCTTGTGGAATCCCGGAGCAGAACATTGTCTGGTTTTAAATCACGGTGGACGATTTGACGCGAGTGTAGATAACTCAACGCGCTCGCCATTTGGCTCAGCCATTTAAGGGTTTTCTTCTCACTGCTCGGTTGTGATAATCTGTCGTTCAGAGTACCGCCGGAACAGTATTCAGTCAAAATCAACACATGAAATCCCCCGCGCGAATCTTCAAACTGGTCCGCTGCAATGATTTTTACAATAAAGTCGTGATTCACTCGACGTAGAGTTTCAACCTCGCTGATTGCCTTGCCAATGGACGATGGATTAAGACACACAACATCTTTCAAAGCGTAAAAAACAGAATCCGTAGCAAGCAGGTCTCTTGCCTTGAATACAATGCCAAACGCACCACTACCAAGTTGTCTTTGTATCTCAAGCTCGATTCCTTCAACAACGATAACCTGGCCGACTGGGAATGAAGCAACAGAGTTCGAAGACATGACTTTCATAGGCGTAAAAAACACTTAAATTCACGCGAGATTTTCTCACATCTTCAAGAACTCGGTCAATATCTCTCCTCAAGTTTATCGTAAGCTAATGCAATATAAAAGCCTGTTTATTTCCGACACAAAAGCGATAATTTACGTTGCTGCTGAAAAACTGAAGCAATATCGTTTGTAGATTGATCACGTTTCAGTCTGAAAGTTCTTTTGGGGAAATAGAAAACTAAACGACAATTCAACTTCTGTGAAACGAGCCACTTCTGTGAATGTTCAAAGTTATTGAAGCAAAACACAACTTTAAAAAGTGCGTTTTAAGTTGGTTCACACTTTTAAAAAAATGTTTGTATTAGAATCCATTTTCAAATTCGCCATTGCCAAGCAGCCTCAGTCAGTCGTATAATGGGTCTTTTTGTCGTTGTTGAATACTGTTATGATCTAGAAACACTATGTGTTTTTAAGCCTCCCCAACCAAAGACAGTGCCCCTTTAAGAATTTACATGCCTGAACATTATTCAATCAACAGGACGCTTACTTTTGATTAATAATTACAACATAGTTTCACATAGTTTGACTTGGTTCAGGAGCTGAATGAACTAAAACAAAACAGCTTAAAAGTCTAAAAAAAATACATCGAAGTCGAGGGATGTTTTGCAAACCGAAATATCGGGCAACTATAGGTTACTTATATTCATGTGATTTTATTCCTGTTTTAATTTCTTCTCCTTGCCGTGGGGATCAGTCAACAACATAAGCTCCAAGCCCGAATTTAGAAGATCAGTGTAGTCACAGGCAGCCCAAGCTCACGTTATGATCAGGATCATATTGCATATTAGTAAAATCCAACTAGTGGTCTATTATCAATGCTGCGTTCTGATTGGTTGAGCTACTACCAGGCTATATGTTATAGCCCACTAGTAGCGAAAGCGCCGGCTTTGAAAACCAAAACAATGGCGGCTGAATTGCGTTTTGCTGAAGTTTCGGACGAGTATTTGAGGTCATTATTAGATAAATATATACTTTCTAGTTGGATTTTACTAAAACAATTATTCCTCTCGCCCTCATGGCCTCTGAGTCAATAGCCCATTCGGCCTTCGGCCTCATGGGCTATTGACTCAGAGCCCAATCGGTCTCGAGGAATAATTGTTAAATAGCTATCATGGCAAAAATATAAGAGTTTGTATGGGAATATTTTACAACACCTTTTAGCAAACTGAAATACAGCCAAATCTTAAATAAAATTGCCTTACCTTACTTTCATTGTGTTTTTGTTCTTGTCTGAACGCTTATTTTGCCAATTCTTGGCCATTTAGGCGAGTTATCGCTTTCTGGGTTCCCCACTAGCGATAACTCGCCTAAATGGCCAAGAATCGGCAAAATAAGCGTTCAGACAAGAACAAAAACACAATGAAAGTAAGGTAAGGCAATTTTAATTAAGATTTGGCAGCATTTCAGTTTGCTAAAAGGTGTTGTACCGTGTTGTAGGGAGACTGGCGCGGAATTATACGATGACGCAACTGACTCGTCCCCAGTCGTCTCTTTAATATGAGAAAAATAGCAGTTGCAGGGAGTGATGGGAAGGAGGCAGAAAGGAACAGCAAAGTGAACAAGATAGGCAGCATTGGGCAAAGCCAGGCAAATTACATTATCAAATATTCATAGCATAGAAGGCAAGATCGATAAGGGATAATATCGTCTCTTGCATCTTGTAGCAAGATTAATAAATACACTAACTTTTTTGTAGAAGCCACAATGAGCAGCCGGGCAGACTGTACTTGACGCGTTCAGCGCGTTTATCGGGCGAAAGACGGGATGACAGACAGTCTAAAATCGACAAGACGAACCCACGTGGAAAATGTTTGTTAGCGATCACAGCGCATACTTTCTTATCGAAATGAAATCGTGAAATTGATGGGAAAATGCGTGTATCGTTTTCGTGATAAATTACGAAAAGCGAGACCCTAATGTAGGGCGCGAAGAAGGGAGAGTTCGGGGGACTGGACAAGGCATTTTTCCACAACATGTGAATGTGAATTATTATTTTAACATGTTTTAAAAATACTCCATTCAACCCAAATATTGTGCGTGTAGGTGCCTTTCCTGTCTCGTGAGCGTCTCGTGCGCGTTTACAAGTGTCCCCTTTGGAACGATTCGAATCAATTTTTAAATGATCAGTTGCTGTTTAATCTTACTTCAGTTCTCTTTTGTGTACTGTTGGAAATATCAGTTGCACTCCATCCCCTCATATTGATATCTCGAGATATTCATTATTTTGACTCTGAGAGCAGTTGTTGATTCTTCTGAGCGGGTTCAGTGACCCGTATACACCCTCCTCACATGCAACGCGAGCTTTATGCTATCGATGGCCTAAATTGTTTTCTCCTGTTGTACACATTCGTCTCCTCTTTGGGTGAAAACTGAATTCACAGTTTTATTTTGTAAATTTTGTCCAGTCAACAAGTCAATTGTTTCTGACAGCCAAAGCGTTTATACAAACGTTGACAAATTGCCATTGGAACGTGTTCCTAACATTTTAGACTGAAAAGAAACGAAACTAACTTTTCCCGGCCTAAACATTTTCTCCTTTGAAACACATAACTGACCTAAATTTTCCCATGCTTCCAGTAAATCAAAAATTCGATTTACTAATTCAGGAAGTTACGAAATAATTTCATTAACATTGTCAAGTGAAATTGAATATTTACATTTAGCAGGTGAACTAAAAATCCAGTTTACAGTAATCAGTTTTTTAAACGCGCAAATTTTCCAAAAAACTACGAGACGAACACAGTAGAAAAGGTTGTTTCATATTTTGCTTTGGTACATGTTTTCTTAACGTAGTCCGGGCAGAGTTTGATCGCTAACCGAGTGCGTACCAGTAATGGATTTTCTACTAAATTAATTTACATGGCAATAACAAGTCATGTCTATATTTAAAGTTCTCGTCAAAGAACAAAAAAAGCTGGAACTAAACATTTAGAGGGTATATCAATGTTTTTCAACGGAGGAGTTGTAATGTTACACGGCATTTTTGGTGACGTGTCAACTTTATACGCTCTGTTGATCACAAAAACAAGTCACAAGCCATTGGGGCATTGTTTTGATTCTTTAGTTAATTCAAACTGTAGCTGATCGCTAAGAATTTCCATAAAATACAGTGTTCCCTTCGTTCTATATTATCAAATTTTGCATTCCTCACTTAAAATGTTTACGTCATTTTTGATGGGCTTATTTCCGAGCGGGCAAAATTGTTGAACAAACTTGATTGTTTTTGTATGTATAACGCTTCCAAAGAAGCATGAATTTGAGCGCAAGCGAGGCTGTGTAAAGGAAAATTTCTTGATTTCACAGGCAAATCGATAGAAGAAAATTCCGCATAATTCAAAAGTTTTAAAGCTCTTCGCGAATTCGCCGGCTTGTCAAAAACCTGTCACGAAACCGTGTTAGGGGATTCCCCGTTCGTCATTCGTAATCAGTGTTGCTTGGTTACTGCCCGGACATGCCCGGCGTTCTCTCATATCATTGGTCAAATAACAATGGGATCGGTTTTAGCAACATTACATCACACAATAAAATAAAAATTTGGTCCAGTCGTGGTGCAATCTTCGTTGGCTGTTGCACTGGTTTAAACCGGTCACTTATAAAAGAGCTCTCCATTTCTCGCCATCCATCGAACTAAGTACACGTGTTGTGATCAACTCTTCGTTTGTCATTCGCGACAAGACTCTTCGCTGCTGGCTCAATCGCGAAGTCTATTTGAAAGCTTCATCCCATTCAAGTTTGTGTGTGTTGCAAAACGCCAGAAGAGCTTATTATTGCACAGTGATTATTTTTGCTTCAACGCCTGTTCATACTAAACTCTCTCCGTGATGATGCCGACAAGCATAAACATGAGCCAAATCTCCGACGATCTGTTCGTCGGGAACATTGATATATCAGAGTTCCCTGAACACTGGTTTACTTCTGAAGAGAAAGAAGAAAGTGCGCAAAGTGTTCCAGAATCGACCCTGGATCTCAACGGAATGCCCGCATGGCTCAGCGAGACTTTTCCAGCGCAAGGTATTTATGAAGACGATCAAGTCTCGGAACAATCAAATGCAAGCCCATCTCCTTCTGAAAGCAGCTCCACTAGCACCGGACACTTTTTCCCTCAAGAAATGAGCACCAAAGAAGCTCTGTTTACCGATCAAGAGCTGCGAGAGCTTGGCGTTAAGGAGATCAACAACCTTCTGAAAGTGAGAGGGCTCTCGAAGGAAGAGGTCGCCCGAGTAAAGCAACGGCGAAGAACATTGAAAAATAGAGGCTATGCACAGCATTCCAGAATGCGACGGATCGAGAATAAGAACAATCTTGAAATTGAAAGGGATAATTTAATGAAAGAGCTGGAACAAGTGCAACGACAGCTGGCCGCTGCAGCGCGGGAACGCAATTTCTTCAAGACAAAGTACGTGAACCTGTTGTCCCAAGTGTCCAACATGCCAGGGAGAGTGCTCAAGATATCTCCTTTAGAAGAAAACTGAACTTGGCTTGCTTTCCGAGAGTAAAGTGTTTGCTCTTAGTAAACTAGAATTGAAACCCATTGTACATGTACAAGTAGTCGGACGTGATATCGACAATTACATGTAACTCGCTCACACGCGACGAACTTGGCTTCGCCTTCACGAACTTAAGCTCAGAATGAGCGAACGTAGCATACGTAACAGGCTCGTTGTTGTTTTAGAAATTTTACTAGCCACTATCAGCCTATTAGCTCGTCGTTTTCAGGTGTTTTCGCTCGCCCAGCAGTCAAATTGCCGACGTCGCGAAACGTTGTCAAACGTTGCGTGACGTAATGAGTTATTCTTGTTTATGTTGTGGTAAACCGCTGACATAGCGTGCCAAGTATCGATCACGTGTACGTAAAAGAACATACCCTATTACCCCATGAGGTAAAACCATGTATTTATGGATCGAAATACCAAAACCAAAAACGGCAATTCAAAGAAAAACAACAAAACAAATTATTGAAAAAAAAATCAAAATATTTTTTTCACAAAAACAAAAAAAATAATAAACATAAGACAAAAAATTAGAAATAATTTGTGCAATTCAACCCAAAAAAACTTTGTTACAGTAAAAGATTATTGCCGATATAAATTATTGGGCAAAATACAGGGGAATTTTTTAACAGTACCCTGGCCCAAGTGGCAATTTTAGTTAGCCAAACTGTAAATATGTTGTCAAGTAAACATCTCAACAAAATCGACAGGCTGCAATGTATACTGATGGTCGGATTTTGGTTTCTTCATTACCTCGTAGTGAAGAAACATTAATGAGATTTGCTGGTATTTGTGTTTATATACTGTATCAATTTTATGTTGAAATAAAAGCACTGTTAAGTTCTTGACAACTGTTAGTGGCATATTAGTTTTATTCGTCACTCTTATCATGATAACCCCTTGAAGAATAGAGCAATTAAAATATCCAACTTTTGCACCCATAACTTAGGGTGGCTCATCTCAGTTTTTCAGAACCACACCAACCCAACTTTAAAAAGCCAATACTTCACTGTCTTGGGTCGGTCTGGCAAGATTTTTGGCACATTTACTAGAGATTGAATAATGTTTCCAAAAATGTAGATTTCATTGGCATCGGTGTTACCATAGCAACGAAACGATGGCGTCATGGTTTCTGAAAATCAACATTTTTCTCGATATCGAGACCTAAACTTTTAAAACGAATCAACGTCCCTTGTAGTATACATGTAGGTCTTCAACACTGCAAAGTTTGAAAAAATTCTATGAGAGCATTTTTGATTAAAAGTTAAAAGTTGAATATTTTGCAGACAAAATTTAAAAGTTTGACTCAGTATCTGTTAGTTCGTTGGTCGATACCAGCGACTTCCTGCAGATTGAAACAATGTCCTTTCCATGTTTTATACCTTTGGCATAGAACAACTTTCCTGAAAGGTTTCATCTAGTTTGCATCACTAGATCTCTCTCTATGAACTCAAAAGTAATGTCTTTAATATTCACATTTTTCTCATAGAAGGAACGTCTTTGATATGGGAGCGTCTATGTAAAAACTAGTCAATAGAATTTTTTAAAAATCTCTAGATCGAAATTATAACATGTTATGTGCTTTTCCTGAAAATTTCAAAGGCATTGAACTATTTTAAGAGCGCAAAATAATTATAAAAATATAGGGTACCTTTGCATTTGTTACGGAAAGTTTTGTTATCAGATTTTTTGTTGACAGCTGGTTTAATTTAGAAGTTTCCCTTTTGTCTATATTCTACATATTTGTGTGCTAGTAAATGTAGTAAATGTGTCAAAAATCTTGCCCGACCGACCCAAGACAGGGAAGTATTGGCTTTTTAAAGTTGGGTTGGTGTGGTTCTCAAAAACTGAGATGTGCCACCTTAATTCACAGGATATGAATATTTCATTTTTTGGCTCAACACACTTACATTTCTGGCTCATGTTTCACGATTATAATGCTTTTGTTTTAATTGTTGGCTCGAAACATTCAGCTGTTCTTGTCAGCTTTTGAACAATCGATCAAAAGGACACACTACCTTTGGTGTTTTTGGAACTAGGTAGACTGTTCACAGTCTGCTATTTTTTCGTATTTTCCCTTGATCGGCGAATGCGGTGAATGAATCGTGGGAGAACTGGACTCCGGTGCAAAACGTGAGGTACAAAGGGCTTCGCTTTCTGTGTTTTTTGCTTGCGTGCTTTCTTTTGCGTTGAAAAAATGGATCGGCTGTGAACAGTCTAGAACAAGGATATTACTTGTACTTGTCATCTTTCGAGCATTTGTTATTGTTGGTTAGATACGCTGTTCTAGTTGGATCATGACCAAAATTATCCTTTTGCCCAAATCAAATAGAAAAAGCAATAGAAAAAGACAGTCTCTTTTTTTACTAATGAGATGCCAATAATCAGCTTGTCTAATAAGACACAATTTTCCAATCAACAACAAATAGCATGATGTCTTTTCGGGATGAATCCAGTTGACAGTATTGTATATGAGTGGAGGTAAAACCTGATTTCAAATAAATAGTGGAGGAAGGGGGGTTTTCTCATTGCCAGCTACATACAATATGGCCAGAAAACTAATAGGTTGTGGTAGTATGATTTTCACTGGCCACTTATGTGAACACACCATTTCTTTCAATTATCCACCGCAGAATTTGGGCATGGTGCCCATACCCAAGTACAAGGTCACAGCCATGGTTTCCAGTGTCTGAACAATTAACACTATTTTTTCTGGTGCCCACAAAACAGTGCTTTGGCACCAAGCATGCAAACAGCCTTGCAAAAACTTTAGAACCCATTATTTCATGTGAACCTACCTGAATTTCTTCTACGTCAGTTGCATTTCAAGCAAAGCTCAGTTTCATTTATAATCAGCCAAATTTGCAGTCTGCATTACCCACCTACAAAACAGGAATGAAAGAGAAAACGGTCCTCGGTATACCGATGTACATCAAGCCAGCTACTAATAAGAGTCTAATAACTATATCACTGGAATCACTGTCACTATATACGGCATATACAACCACACCTGAACGTTTTCTTTTTTCAAAAATTGGAGATCAGAAGCTTAGCCGTTTGTTAGTATGGACTGGTACCTATGATTTGTAATAAATGTTCAAGCTAGTGAAAGATGTCATTGCAGCCTTATTTTATCCTGCTTAATGGGGTATGGGTTCAGACGTCAGCAGATAAATTACAGGGTTCTTGGGCAGGTTCTTTCTGGCAACTGATTGGAGATCTAATGGTTGAATGGTTAGTGAGCTGGATTCTGGATCAAGTGGTTTGGATTCAAGCTATGTTACTGCAATTTGCCCGGGGGAGGGGGGGGGGAGGGAGTCACCAGAGCTTATCCCATTAGGCCATTAAATCTTTTGTTTAGCAAGGTTCTCATTGACTGCCATTGCCGTTGTGGTTTACTTAAGGTCCCTATTGTTGCTGTTGTAACATTGAAATGGACTAGCATCTTTTCCACTGAAAAGTGTTTACATTCCTAGTCAATCCTTGCTGTAGAAATCAGGAAAATTTTTGTGGTTTAAGTTACATTTGGTGCAAATAAGCAGACTAAACCCACTTTACTTTAAGATAAGATAAGATAACTTTATTTATACACGGTATTTCCATCAGCTTATTTAGAAGTATTTATGGTAATCAACTAACTCCCTATCTTCCTAGCTACAAAAAAGGTGTAAAATACAAAAGAATAAAAACTGCTTTTCATGGAGGCCGTGTTAAAAAAATATACTTAAAAATTTCGCTTAAGAATTATAATAAAAAATTTACTTAAAACTGTGGCGACTCAGTTTTGTCTTAAACTCGCTTAAGGAAGTCGCTTGTCTTAATTCTGTGGGTAAGTTGTTCCACAACTGTTGTTGTTCCAAAACTTCTCTTCAGGTAATCAGTGCGAGGTTGTAGAAGAACTAGTTTGTTTTCGGTATTCCTCAAACGATAAGCACTCGCGTTGTCGCGATAAACTAATTTTGATCGTAATAAATATCTAAAACAAATATCTGCTGATTGACAACTCCCAAGGCCAAGATCTACATTGCTGAGGGGACAGAGGGGTGGAGCCCAGGAGAATAGGGGTAAAGGAAGCGAGAGGAGAGAAGGCAGGAATCTCGTGGGATTCCCAAGCTGGTGGGAACCAGGAAAAATTGTGAAACATAATTTCACAACATAATTGTCAACATAACAATCAATCCATTCATTTTTTTCTCTCCTTTTCATTGGCCCAGACCCTACCACGTGACCTACAAATAGCTGCCTACGATTAATGGTCTGCTCATGCGCATTAGCGTCCAACAGTGATTTTGCTACAAATAATATTCTGGTCATGCGTAGTTGTGTTCAATTCCAGGAAAAATGGAAGCTTGTTTTCCAGAGTTGTGAGAGAAGGAAAAGAAAATATTCTCTTTCGGCATTGCCTGAAAGAAGGCAAATTGGGTAAAGAACTTAAAGACTAGCTCGTATTTATGATTGAATGTGAAGTTATGGTTTTTGTCTGTATTACTTCATCAAGAAAGCAGTCAGTTGAAAGTTACCAGTTGAAAGGTAATTGTGTAAAACTAAAACAAATTAAGTTATCGAATGATAAAACAGTTATTGAACTCGGTTTTCACAAAATATTGTGATTTGTCAGTGTCTCGATCAATAATCTGCCTCAGCCTTCGAGGCAAATAATTGATTTGCTCACCCTGCACTGACAAATCACAATATTGTTCTCCACCTCGTCCAGTAATTGGACAACGCATAATATTTAGCAATAGAAATAAAGCAAAGGGGTGGTAGCCAGAAGTAAGAGGAGTACAGGAGGCGAGAGGTTCAGACCGCCACCCCCCTCCCCCCCCCCACCCCCATATTGGGACTGCTGGACAGAATGTACTACAATACCACAAATTATACTCCAACCCACCCCGCTGGATTAATTGATTTGCACACAAACTAATACACCTATCAATGTTAAGCCCGAGGGAGGTGGATCGGGCTGCCCACGGGACTTTGACTGTGAGGTTTGTCCCCAGGGTGGGGATTTCGATCGTAAATTTTGACATGGCCGCCATTTTTAATAGTGGAGAAGTGGAAGATTTTGATACTTTTGACCAATTATGTTTTCCCGGGGGTGGGGAATTTGACTTATCTTTTCAGAAAATGTCAAAATCCCCACCCCATGCCCGACCCCACCCCCCTCACCCCACCCCCAGTCCCTACCTCGGGCTTAACATTGATAGGTGCATAATCTTTAAAAATAACAATGTTACAAGCTACTAAACAGTATTAACACATGCATCGGCACCTTTGTATCAAAAATCTCAACATGGTCTCCTTATATTGAATTCATATAAAACATTGCACAAGCACTGGCTGCCTGAAATCTGTCTGACATTTCTGAACTACAGAATATTGACTGAACTGCAATATCGCACGCAGCCGTTAAAATTACTCAATAGACTTCAATAGCTCAATACAACCAAGAAATCCTTACCTCGATTTCCTTACTCAAGCCGGTGCGTTCGGTTCTTCTTCCTTCAGCCTATCCACGTGATATTTGTTGATTACTCCACCCCCGCTGCTACCAATCTAGCTTTTCGGGCAGGTGGTGTGGGGGGAAATTGCCTCGCCACCCTCCACTCACGGAGAGGAGCATGGAAACGAAATTCCACAAATTCTATGTTTTACCGAAATATATCTCTGAACGGACGTATGAAATGCTGTATTGACGGAAGGGAAATTTCAGAAGGGTATAAACGTTGTTAAACCGGTCTGCCATTTCATCTGAACCACAGCTTGATAGACCTTGATACAGACAGTCGCGCACGTTTTTTGTTAGTTTTCTTCCAACTGCTGTTGCCGGAGTCCTCAACGTTTTGCCCGAAAAATGGCTACAATTTTCTTAACGGGGCGGGGATAGCAGGCCCCATTATATGTGCGTGCATGATTCCCACGCCAATCGGAACGTCAACTACGCTGCCTCGTACCCAGGCGCCTCAAAGTCACGCGCGCAAAGAGGTTTCTTATAATCTCAAA
>OX393561.1:31048198-31105698 GCA_947652115.1 Blastomussa wellsi
AGTTTATTTTAAAACGGCGTCGCGCGGGCAAAGAAAAAAATTAAAACAAAACAAATTTAACGCGAATGGAAAACTGATCGCTCCCGGCATTCGGAGAACGCTTGCTCGCAATAACATGACTGAAATAAATTCCGTTCACTGATAAAGTACGTCGTAAGGATTTCATGCATATTTTCTTTATTTTCTGTGTGCTGGAGTTGGGCGATACACGGTAGGACTGGACGTGTAACTCAACATCTTTTCGACAGACGCTTCATGCATTTACTAACTCACTCCCTGCTAGTCTGTCTGTGTTTTCCCTAGTAGGCTCCCGTGGGGAACAAAATGTCATCACTGAAAATTTGCGAACTGGATCCGACTTAACCCGAGTCTAAGTTCGCGTCACCGAACAGAAAAATCCCTAAGCGGGACAGATAACAAAAGCTTCATTGTCTTAAAAAATCCTAACCAAGACAATAGGCAAAGTTTGATACGAATTTGTTTATTATATACAACGAGTACTCAACCATTGTAAACTTAAAGCGATTTTTCTGGTCTATAATTAAAGAGTTAAACGCAGCGCGAGGAAAACAAAGCTGCACATGCATTCTGATGGCTTTCCAAGCGAGATCTCTTTTAAATAGAAAAGAAAAATTACGGCGACGACAAGCTATCGTAAGCAAAAATTTTATTTAAATAGCGGTATAAAACACACTGTGTTCATACTTTTTAAAAGAAAAGCTTTTGCTATCGCATCGAGAAACGTCGCCATAAGTGAATCAACTACTGCGCGCAAATCAACTGGCGAATTTTTGAGCGAAAGTTATGACATTAAACAATAATTACGAAATCCATATTCAAAAGTGAAATATTTACTTTACCCTGGTGTTCCCAAGAGTGCTTTCTTAGAACGTCCACGGCTGCGTTGTATCAAAGCTACAATGAAAGTCTTTCATTTCTTGGCTTTCCCTTATCGACATTTAGTTTGTCTTCGCTCCGCCTGGAGAATGATTTTTGTGTGTGTTTTTGTGTGCTAAGGTTTGCTTTGCGTGTTTCTGATGGCTTTCCTTTCCATAAAGTTCTCAAAAGTACAAAATTTGTAGCCAAAACATAAACTGTCTTCGAGAGCTTGCAAACTTGCAGCGCGTCAGGGGCGGATCCAGGATTTTTCTCAGGAGGGGGTGCACCACTAAGGAATTCATAATTGATGGGTGACATAAGCAGAATACTAGTTATATTAGAAAGTCGCAGGTCATCTCAGGGAGGGGTGCGCACCCCCTGCACCCTCCCCCTAAATCCGCCCCTGCGCGTTGTTTCCACAACCTCGTTGGAAACCATTTGAATTCCCGCGCTCTGATTGGTTAGGTCGTTCTACTCTTGATGTGAAGAAAGCTATACGCGAAGCTGATTGGACGTATCGCTTTTCTCACATGTGAAAATATTGCAAGGTTTATTACCTAAAATTGTCGCTATATATAATAAATTTATTTTTGCACAGGATTCATCAGAGATATAGAGACTTGAACACAGATCTTATACCTGTGGACTTTACGGAACTTGAAATCCAGCCAAAGTTGAAGTATAAGTTCCTACAACAACTTCCAGAACTAAAAGTAAGGCAAACCAGAAGTACTAAAACTAATCGTTATTTTAGGTTAACAATTAGATATTATTAGACACTGATCATGATTGATCCTTCCATTGTTAAACCGTGTTTAAATGACGTTTTACAACAACTACTACTACTACTACTAAAAAATTGTCTCACTAGTTAAACTTCATCGAGCATTTCGTACCGGTAAAGTCCTTCACAAAAACAAAAAAGGTTGGATTTTTTGTATGTATAACTGAGTTGGGTGTTTTGTGTGCTTATTTGATTTAGCGCAGGCATTAGAAGTGACTCCTTTATTTTATAATTCAGGGTTATCTTTACCGTCATCGAAGCAAGCAAATTCTGTACTTCGGATTCTCTACATAATCTCTCCACTTTTTCATAGGAGAATCCCTTTAGACGAAGAATCTGTGAAGTTTTCTCGCCTGGCGGAGACGGCAGCTTGACATTTGATGATTTCCTAAATATGATGTCAGTCCTTAGTGAATCTGTAAGTTCATGCAGTCCCAATGTATGAAAAGATATAAAATAACTAAACTGTAGCATCTCGCGTAGCATTGCTGATACAGATAGAAATTTTCGTTGTCTACAATAACGTAACAAAAATTAAAACGGTTTTCAACTGAGTACCGAAAAATCATTTCTTAACTTCGCTTTACTATGTTCTTTGATTGGTTAAAAAAACTCACGCCACAACCAACAGCAATCGCGACTTGAATTTAATTTAATTGGTTACACTAGTTAGCGTTTTACCGCGCTTTGCGCCGTACACTGGAGAACCCACCACCTCCCCTCCCCCTCCCCCCACCACCCCTTGAGAAATCCCCGCTACGCCCCTTTCACGTTTGGAATCATCATCATCATCATCTTCATTTAAACACGGTAAAATACATCAGGCAATAATAATTTAATATATATATACGAAAAACTACATATACCGGTTAATCTTCTATGACTAACAATCAAAGAAAGTAGACTAAATTAAAGCCTGCTTTACATGAATGCCGTGTCGGAATTAATTAGCAATCGTCGGAAATTAGGGACCGGTCATTATTTATCGCCTGGGGGGGTCGGAGTATTTTTGTTGTCACATCGGAGCATTTACCTGATCCCCCCGTAGAGTATCTAGTTTTTTAAAGATCCCCCCTTATTGGTAGTGGAAAGTTTCATGATCCCCCCCCCCCTCTGGCAACTGTTTTCTCTACAAGTTCCGTTTCTTTATAACGCCGCGTTAATTTTCTTCATCAGTTTGAAATTAAAAAACACACCTTTCGCATTATTTATTTTATTAGAAAGTATTTTTCCTTCACTTTGCGATAATTTAAATCGCGTCAATTTCTAGTAAGTCCGCTGGTTTATAGTCTGCATTTGACGCACGCACGAGGGAGCCCCCACATTTTTTTTTTCCACTCGCTTCGCTTGCGTCACGTTCTACATTTCCGTTTTAATTTAATTTTATTATTTGTAAGCATAGTTAAATATTTAACACTGTTATTTACCTCTGATCTGCAAATTATAGGGTTGTCTTTCAGATGCCGGGAATAACCCTATCTAAATTATAGTGAACACAAATACCAGGATTTGCAGTCTTTAATAAATACAAAGAATTAATGTCCGCGTCGTTTCGATGTTTCAATGTTAATGGACCAGTATCACGAAGAAATTGCCGCGTTTTCCTTCATGATGATTTTAGTGACATCGAAACGTCAGACAACATTTACTAGCTTTTATATTTTTACGAAGACTGCAAAGCCATCATTTATTTACCTGGTCATTGTCGATATCTGATACAAGCCGCTCAGTTCTCGCCCTTCGCTCGCTTCGCTTTTCATTATGGCATCGTTTATGGGTACTTCCATCACTTAAATCCAAATGCTTTCCAAGCTGATCACCATTATCGTCCAGATTGCTAAGCTTTTCTGTCATATCTTCCATTCTTGCTCAATTACAATGTCTGAAGTCCAACTGTCGGGAAATCTTCTCAGCGCGCTTATTAAATAATGCTTTGTTGGTGTGACGTACTATTAACTAACATAGTTGTGACATATTAACTTTAACTTTATCTTTTACATATTAACATATAAAACCTACCTTTAGCCGAAACGTGGGCACAGAACTCGTTTAATTGCGCTGATTTGCTTTCATTATTTTTTCAATGGATAAAGAAATTGACTATCTTTTAACAAAAGCTGACTTGAGCAATTACACAGACAATTTTAAACAAATTGGTGTTGCAAAGGTCGAGCATTTCCTGGACGTTGATGACGAAACTCTTGAGCGAGACATTGGACTAACGAAGATACAAACTCGCCGTCTGAGGCGTTTCTTTGCTCAGATACAAGGCGAAGGCCGTTTGCAAGTGATGAGCTCAAATATTTCCAGGAAGCTCAAGAGCGAGTGAAGGCCTTACACCAAGAGCTGCAGAAAGCCTCCAATGCGCTCACGACCACCCTCATGAGCTTGAAGAGAAAGTTCCCATCTCCCATGGGGAACAACGGCCTATCCCGAAGAAAAAAAGAAAACAAGAGAAAAGTGAAAAAAACAAGGAGAAAAGGTTACGTCAGCGAGCAGCAATTCTCCTAGAAAAACTTACCTCAAAAGAGGTAGCTAAAGAGGTTTTCGATTCACTCGAAAAGAATACTTACAAATGTGTCTCAAGTAGTAATGCAGGATTCACTGCGAGATTTGTCAAGCGTCTCCACCTGGATCCTCTGCTATGGCTTTTGGAAAGAGGCGTGTTTGAAACAGAGCTGGCACGCAATTTGAAAGTGGTAGTGGCCAGAATGAACGAAGAGAATAGCAGTAATGGTGCTGAAAGAGGGTCAAGTTCGGGCGAGGATTCCGATGAATCTGACGTGGAGACTGTGCAAGAGCCAGTGGAGAGGGCTGCCGAAGATTCTGACACGGAAGCGGAACAAGATACAGCCTCACCAAAATAAACACTTTTTTATTTGTTGTTTTCATTCGGCCGCGTATTAAAATAATGAACGTTTATGATTTTAGATTACGATTCTCTATGAAACAATTTTGAGCAATTGTAAGTATTCCATTCTCAAAATCTTGATTACCTTTCTAATTCCAATAGATCGTGCCTGATTAACAACGTGTATGTTAGACTACGATAGTGATACTTTTTTTACAAAATGGAGGGTCTGTAAAAGGGTTTGGGTTTTGTGTCTGGGCTAGAATAAAGTTTATATAATACAAAATACAACTGAACGTGGTCTTGAATATATGGTTGGGGGTTTAGAGTCCTAGCGGCAAATCCTGATCCCCCCCATTATGCTTGTCAATTACGGCTGATCCCCCCTAAAGGTCTTCAAAAAACCATGTGATCCCCCCCTAAATACTCCGACCCCCCCCCAGGCGATAAATAATGACCGGTCCCTTAGTCAGAGATGTTGCTTGCCTAGCAGCTGAGGGTAGACTGTTCCAGAGAACTGCACCAGTATAGGCAAAGCTATTTTTGTAATAGTTAGTACGTGGCAAGGGGAATAGCCAGCGTATTATCAGAATCACGCAAATTGTAAGAAGTAATCACATCACTCCTCTGAATGAATTTCGAGGACAAATAATTTGGTGCAAGGCCGTTTCAGGACTTATAGACCATCACAGCCTTTAGTTTTTGACGACGAGTTTCTAAATTGTCCCAGCCTAATTCTTTAAGCAGTTGGTTGGCGTCAGCATCTTAACTAGAATGAGTAAAGACGCGGACAGCACGATTTTGAAGTCTCTGTAGTTTGTCAGATAATGTTTTGGCACAGTTACCCAAACAACACTACAGTAATCGAAGTGCGATTGAACTAATTCGTGATAGATATTATGTAGAGTTGCAGGAGGAACACAGTAACTTTTTCGTTTAATAGATCCAGAGATTATTTTGGTTATAGCGTTGATATGATTACTCCATCTTAAATTTTCATCAATTAATACACCAAGAGACTTGGTAAAATTTACCCTGTTTAATTGTGTACCATTAATTTCCAAGGCAGGAAGAGCGGATAGACTGTTCAATTTTTGTCTTGATCCAATTAACATAAGTTCAGTTTTTGTCATGTTGAGAGTCAATTTATTGGCGATGAGCCAACGGTTTATATTTGACAAGTCCTGATTTAAAGAAGCCTCAATGGAGCAGATGTCATTGTCAGCATATGTTGGATGAGTATCATCCGCATACATTCTAGGTTGCGAATTTGACAAACAATTCATTAATATATAAGAGAAACAACAAAGGCCCCAGTATGGTCCCCTGGGGGATCCCACAAGTTAAAGTGCAGCAATTAGAAAGAACACCATCAACAGCACATCTTTACGTACGATTGGCTAAGTAAGAAGAAAGCAATTCGTAGGCATTTCCTATGACTCCATATGAATAAAGTTTAGATAATAAAATAGGATGATTGACTGTGTCAAATGCTTTTTTTAGATCTAAAAAGACAACAGCGTTAACATAGCCACGATCTATGTTTAAGGCCCAATTATCAGCGACTTCGAGCAAAGCGGTCATAGTTGATTGAAAGGATCGAAAGGCGGACTGATATTGTGACAAAATATTATTTTCGGATAAACAGGAAGAAAGCTGATTATAAATTATTCTCTCAAAGACTTTTGCTATTGCTGAGATCGCAGAATTTGGGCGACAATTGTTCATATCACTTCTATCGCCTTGCTTGAATATAGGCGTAACTTTGGCCAATTTCCAATCATCAAGGAATATCCCAGAACTCAAAACGAAACTGGCGCCGATAAAATTCAATGATCTGAAGCAGTGTCAAATCCAATGTCACAAACGAGAAATAAATCCTAAAATAAGCTGCCTTGTCACGTATGCAGTATATATCATGATATCGGCCAGCGCAGTCGATAGAGTCGATCTGCGAGTAAAGCAAAGTTCTTGAACTAAGCCTATTTGGTTTAACTGCATGACGGCCTTTATTTCACAGACCTACTAAGGTTTACAGACATAAGCATACAAGCCGGGGGTCGAGGGGGGCTGCAGTTCCCCAGTTTCGAAAACTATCGAGATTTTGCGGACAAATAATGTTTTTTAATGCAATATTAATTAATTCTCACACATTCAAGGACTCTGTACTCTTTTCGAGCAGGGAGGTCGCAACCCGCAAAGTCCAGGGATGACGATACTCCCATATTTACAGATATAAATTTCATCTAGTATACATAGATGTAATTAAAAGCCGCTACCATGACTACTGAACCACTATTTAAAACGGCAGAATAAACTTTAATGATTTCGATGGCAAATGAACGTTCTCTGTGTTAACCTTACTGCCATTACTAAAGACATGTTCTTCCAAAATTTTAGTATCCACTGTTTCGTCTTTACATATATTGTTGTTCGTCGTTCTGTGTACTCATCTTATAAGGAGCAGTTCAGGTTCTGTGTGGAGTCTACGTTTTTATTTAGCATCTCAACTATCGTCACGAACGAGGATTAACGAGGATTTCGGTTGCCTTTATCATGGGCCGGATTTATTTCTTGCATGCTCAGTTTCTGCGTATTCAACTGGTTCAAACTTCGTCGTTTCACTTGTTAATTTGCTATCTGGCACATGCTGTTCTCGCTGTTGTTATTGCCAATATGTTGTTTCAGGTGGTTTTTAGGCCTTTTTGATACCGTGATTCCTCGTCTGTCTTTCTGGGTGTGTTGTTACGTGTGTGGATGGAGATGATATTGATCGCTGTAGCACCAGCGATGTCCCATACGTTCCACCAGGAGTGTTAACTTCGAATTCCCGATCATCTTCCTGAACATTCTGTTCCCGTTCTCCGCCTCCTTGTACTGCTAATTCAACTCCCGCTGAAGCGCTGTTTCGTGACCCAAATAGCCTTATTTCGATTTCTTGAGCTTCGTGAAAGCTTTTTCTTAATAGCAACTCGATAAACGCTATTCGAAACTGCCTGATTCGTACTGTGTAAATGAGTGGATTTAGAACGGAATTGAAATTCGCTAATAGCAGGCTCAAATGCCGAACTGTAGTTTTAACTTCAGCTGAGAAAATTTCACCTAGGATAAACCATGTGAAACCAATGAAAACAGGTGGCAAAATTAAAGTTAGAAAAATCGTCACAATTATGATAGTTGTTAATTTTAAAGCTTTCTTCTCCTTTTTGAATTTGGTTTTGGCTTCCAGGGAGACTTGGTGCGCAAGAATCTGTTTTTCATGACGGTGGGCTTCCTTATAAACTAGCGCCTGAAACATGACGATTGAAACGAAAGCTGTTGCTAGGAGAACGGCTGAAGCGACAACTAAATGCGACATGACGAGGAATATAAACCCTGCTGCCATCCAAGCTACAGCAGCGGAAATTATGAGATGGGTTTTGGTAACAGTAGTAAGCACGATTCCGTGGCTAAAGGAGTATTTGATGGTTAAATATCGCTCTCCGCTTATTAACACCAAGTGACATATTGACGCTAAGATGAACATCCTACCTGAGACGGTGTAGGCCAAATCAACATCACAAAATTCATGAAAACCTTTACCTTGTAACAGCAAGATTGTCGTTGCACCGTGAAGGGGCTGTACAACAAGGCCAACCAGGAGATCAGTGACTGCCAGAAGTGCTAGCAGAATGCTAGAGTTTGTTTGAAGCCGTCGTTTGGTTTTCACTGCCACTATGACTAACGTGTTCAAGAAAATGGTCACAGGGCAAGCAACAAAGTCGAGAACAGCTGCTGCGATAAGCAAGCCGTACATTGAATCGACAGAAACATAGCGCAGAGGAACAGTTTCGAAAAAGAAGCTTTTGCAATCATTTTCCTCTTTGCCAATCGTTGAAGACTGTGAGAAATTCATCTCCGCTAAAAGCGACTGACTGACTGAATGTTCCAAATTGCAAAGCTCAGTTTTCACAAGCAATAGGCGCTTTATTCAAGGTTATTCATAGTTAGTATAAGCCCCACACATCTCCTGGTAAAACAATGTATATCCTTTTGAAAAAGGCAAGAGAACCAAAGAAGGATTGAGGCCCATTGAAATCATTGTTCCCGAATTAAATCCACTATGCAATAAACTGACGAAAAGCATTCTGCAGTTTCACTCACGAAAACAAGGATCAACAAGGTTGGTTTCTTTGCGCGTGAACTCTTAACAGAAACTGTGAAACATGCAGCCTGATGCGTTAGAAGAAAAAGGGAACAAACGCCGGTTATGAACAAGTGGAATAATAGCCTCCTTATCTTTCCCGCCATTTAATTGGAAAGCGCATTCGAGCGAGCTCAAATGTGATTGGTTTATTAGGCGAGAGACCGGCTTTGATTGGCCAGCGCAATAATCGTTCTGTTTACTCTCAACAAAACGAACGCACTGTACGTCATTTAATCAGTTTAAATATTGCTATAAACACAGAAATCATTGAAAGTTTGGGGGGTGTTTTCTTTTGTTATTGGGCAAAGATATATACGGGTCAGCGGATCAGATCTGCGAATAAAGGAAATAAAGTCTTACCTCGGAATAATAAGCTATGTTGAAATGATACAACGAAAGGAGGCAAGGTAATAGGGGGAATTAATCATTGTTGTTGTGCCGGCGGAAATTGAATGATATAGTTTTTAATTAACCAAGCAGCTTTGTCGTAAGGAAAATGATATTTGGGTTGCTTTACTATGGGCAAAAACTCAATGATCAGTGTATGTATTCTGTTAGACTTGCTCCAAGTCGCTTGTTTGATTAGCAACGGACGCTGGATATGGAGGGCGCACGGGCCGCGCGCGCGCTGGTTTAAAAATCAGAATGGCGGCGCGGAACAAGTCATCCAAGATTGACGCGCTTCGCGCGTTACACTGTCCTTCGCGCGAGATTTCCATAATAAACTTCAATCATGTCTTTCGACACAAAGAAAAAACTCAAAAAACGAGCGACTTGGGGCAAGTCTAGCATTATGTGAGCATGATAGGAAATAACACAAGCTGGCATCAAAATCAACTTACTGTGCGATCGAGTTAGAATTAATTATGGTAAATTTAATTTGCCCTTCTCTGGTCTTTGTATTTTTAATTTGTATGAAGAATTCAAAATTTCCCCTTTCGTTCAGCAGACTATGACTAAATATTTCTTAAGAAATTATGCCTAATGCTGTCTTCGTATTAATTGCGTTCGACGTTAGGAGAACGCAAACCTAACCTTTTGTTGTGCGAGAATTCAGTTTGTCTGTTATGGACGCACATTTTTAACTCAGTGACTAATCATATAGCTATATCTAACCCAATACAGTCAACAGACATCATTCAGCTGTACTACAAATTTAAGGTAAATTCGATACTTTTTGCTCAAACGTTTTGTTGCAGTTTTTTTCTAGTTTGAAGGGTCAAATATTTCATTTTATTTAAAACATGTTCACTTATTTTTGGATATGCTATATAATTAATAGCTAGCAGAAATAAACACATGTCCAATTTGGAAATCACTGGATTCAAAAACTCCTCGGACTGCCAAATTGGGTGAGATCGTAAGCGCCTCATTTTTAGTAGTTGTGATGCGTGCGGGATTTTGTTTGCCATTCAACGGCCATTATTTCGCGACTTAGTTGGTTTAGGGATAAATTTGACTGGCCTTGTATAGCAACCTCGTTCTCAAGGGAAAAGCTCTAGAGTCTGTAGAAAACCTTGACGAGTATTGTCAATTTTTTTTACTTTATACAGGCCCCCAGAGAACTCAAAACAAAGTACGCTTTCAAGATATTCGGTAAAGTTACTTACTTAGTATGCATGGTTGTTGTTGCGCAATTATCATTTATTTTTTTTTTTTATTATTATCTTATTTTATTTGTCACACAAACAAAAATGGAATAAAAGTATGATCAAAACATTGCAAAACTTGATATACAAGGTTACAATTAATTTACAAAATTACAATAAATATAACAAAGAATAGAAAAAAAACGGCAAGGGAACCGGCTTTCAATCTTAGGTTCCCTCTCAAGAAACACCAGATGACTAAATTAGATCATAGGGAGCCCAAGCTCAAGTCATTGTTCAGGTAAAAATTTTTAAAACATCAATAAACTTCCATTAGAAATTACCTGTCTTCTTTGTTGTTGTCCGCCTTGTGTTTACGAAACATAAAACAGAGCGCAGTTACAGCCCAGTCCAGCGATTGTGTCTCGCATAACGAATTAGAAATGACGAACGATCTCGGATTATTTGCCATCATCACGGATCGTTCGTCATTTCTAATTCGTTATACGTGACACAATCGCTGGACTGTGTTTCGTAAACACAAGGCGGACAACAATAAAGAAGACAGGTAACTTCTAATGGAAGTTTATTGATGTTTTATTGCTTTTTACTTGACTTGAGCTTGGGCTCTCTATGATTAGATAAAGTAATTTATTCAAAGGGGACAGATTGGCTCCTGTAAAAATATCTAATTGCCATAACCGTTCATCAGTAGGATGCCTAAAATGCTTGTAATTCCACAATTGGTTTCGGCTCCATTAAATCCTATACCAATTGCAGAACATTTCAGGTGGAGCCACCCACGGTGCGGGCACAGTTACTGACAAGAAAAAGTAATAAAAAAAATTTTAAACCGTTAAATTGCGAATACACGTCAACTAATAAACTGAACACGCGCACCACGCGTCTGCAAATCCAAATGAAGGATCCGGAAGCAGCGCCTATATATGAACTAGAGTTACAAAGACGACGTATTATAAACAATTACACACAAGCTATCATCTCATATCATATCCAAAGCGGACTCCTCAGGGAATAATCAAGATTATTATTGGGAAATAACAAAACAGTGGATAGCGTGGTTTGAGCGCGCAAATGATTGAGTTAAATAAATGAGTTAAAATAATCATTTTTGAGCTATACTATCTCACTGTTTTACTATATACTAAAACGACTTTAGTATAAATCTACTAGCGTTCTATCACGAATGCCGTTCTCTGATTGGCTACGCTACCCACTATTTATTCGGTGATAGATAGCGAGTAGCGTAGCAGTGCGGTTGTCAACAAAATGACGGCCGCTTCTTCACGTTACGAAATGTCCGTAGAGAAGATTTGGACAGTTTTTTTTTTCCAGAAAAGATAAAAGTCTCCACGACTAGTAGATTTATACTAAAACAATTAAATTAGTCGCTCTCAATTTCTATGTGTGACAGTTGACTATCACGCGATAGAATATCGAGCTCATAATCTAATTCTTAATATATTCACCTCAGTGAGTAGTTGTTAAATTTGCGCTTATAATAAACATATCATCGTGCTTGAGTTAAAGATTGGGAATACCGTTATACATAGTTGCATATCTCTTTTGTATGCAATGTTATAATAAAACAATTGGTAAATGTTTTTAGCTGTGCGCTATTACGCTGAAACGACTACCATCTGTCTATCCCTTAACTCATAAAACGGACGTTATCGTTTCTCTTTTCTTCTATCAAGATTTTGACCAGGACGAGTATCTCGGCAAGGAAGATCTTAAACAAACCTTGCGGGCCGTCACAGCTAATGAGCTTACAGATGAGGAAATGGAGTTTGTCTCTGATAAGGTAAATAAATAAAGAAAATTATTAAATCCATCATTTTTGTGCAGGCTAGCTGGAATGGCGTAATAAGTGTTCGGATATCATTAGGAAAAAAACAATAAAATCGATATGCTTTTCTTTTGTTTCTATCTTTCAAGCTACTGGAGGAAGCAGACCTCGACGAAGATGGCTATTTATCCTATGCAGAGTTTGAAAACGTCATTGCCAGATCGCCTGAATTTATGAAGTAAGTGAAATTAAGTAAGCACTACTCGGTGCAAAGTTTTATTCATTAAGTATACACTTCAATCATTGCCACGTTGGAGCATGAATCCCATTTCATTCCCAAGGAAGAACATCTGGTCTAATTATTTGTAGACACTTAAAGGAATAATAACCCAAAGCCTCAAACATTTCCCCGCTTTCAAGGCATTGCGCGTGGCGCGAGACAGTGTTCTTCCAGCGGGGAAACTCGCAATCTGATTGGCTACGGAGATACCTAGCTATTGTTTTTTAAGAAATAGAGGACTTGTTTCGTGTTTGAGGTCCTCATGTAAACACAAAGGGGAGTTGGCAGAATTCGAGACAGTTATGCCGACCCGACACGCAGTCGAGGGTTTGTATAACTTTTGAGAATTCTCCCAACCTCCCAAGTGTTTCAGTATTTAGATGAGGCTACCTTATTATAGGAAATATTAACAATGCATGTAATTAACGCGAATTTCAAAAATTCGCGTTAATTTTATGTATCTTAATTTACCTCATTGTTAATTAAAATGACGTTGATTGAAAGCATCGTTATTTTAAGACACCTTTTTATCAGCAAAGTTACAATTCATCTACGTTTCCGTCAGTGTCCGTTGACGCATCTTCATTTAATATTGACTTCAAAATGTCCTTAGATTCGTCAGTATACCGATCGTTTTCTCCGACTCGGAGACTCTGAGGGGATAAGTCACTTCTTCAACTTTCTTGTGCAAAATATCTATCGCATTTTTGTCATCCCATTTCATGCCATAGTTTGTATGGCTACCTTGCTGGAAATAAAGAGCAAATTTTGTTGTTGGACGTTGTTGTTTTCTAAAGAAAGAAGTGCGAAAAATATCAAATTCGAGTCTTAATTATGCAAATGTACAACACGGAAATTCGCGTTAATTAAATGTATGTAAACACTACTTTTCGCGTTAATTTTATAACGCGTAAATTTTGTTCGCGTTGTTAACATGTTTCGTTATATTCCTATAATAAGGTACTTAAACACCGAGAAAGTCCTCTATCTGTTCTGTGATAGAACGTGAGCAGCAGTTGTCAACAAAATGGTGGTCGCTTCTTCGCGTTTGTGAAGTGTTTCCAGTGCCTGTGAAGACGACTTGGATATTCTTTTTGTTACGCTTTGAACGTTAGATTTATATTAGGATAATTACCAAAACGATTCGATTATTCGCTCTCAATTTTAATTTTATCTCGTGACAGTTGATTCGGGCTTCGAAAGAAATCTGGAGCTCATAAGCTAAGGGTCCATTCGATTGGAGGAATTTTATTTTGAAATCTGGTTTTCGGATTTACCAGTAAAACACAAATCCAAACACAGACTTTTGAAATCTGATGAAATCCTGATTTCCTAATCGAATGTAGCCCAATTTTCGCGCCTCCAGATATACGATAACAGATCATAACAGCTCATTCGCTCGCTTGGGAACGCTTGCTACTCAGGCTAAATCGAATGCACTCTAATTATTAAATAGTAAATAAATACTAAAACACTTTTTTTTTTCTATTTACTTGCAGCAATTTTCACATCCACATATAAAGTTTACCAAAAACGTGTCATGGACGTAAGACATTCAATACTGTAATGTACCACAATAGCTGTTTTCTTTGGTATATCAGTCGGTACTCAGTTTTAAACAGAATTGAAACAGCTTTAAATGCCAAGTGTGGTTCCCAGCTGATATCGTCAAGTACGTAGACGGCTCGAGGGAAGAAAAATTGCTCTCCATAACAATGGCATTGTTAGAAATCAGCGAGCAGAAAACAGCAGTTAATTTTACAATCTGCTCACTATCTTGACAAAACCTTTGTATGTATTATCTTAGAGTAATTAAATTTAATTTTTGCTATGTAAATCTTCGCAATGTATAAATTAAATCGTTATCGGATAAAGAACTTCTTAAGCTTTCATTAAGTCTTATAACAAGGTGTGCAGGTCAGAAACGAGGAACTTTTAAGACTCGGTATATTCTGCAAGTGTGAAAAACAAAATAAAGAGTTTACTTGTTCAACATGGTTCACTGATGAGTAGTAGCATAAGAAAGTGTTACAGTGTCATTCAAAACAGAACTAACAAAAAGAAATAAAAAGGGATTTTTCTATCAATTGTTGGTCTGTACGTCCCTGTTAGTGTCGCTTCGTCTTCTAGAGCGCTCTGGCAACGATTTGAAAATGTGTTCCAAACCAATTACTGTCACCAGACCTCAATAAGACGAAGCACGCTACCCTCTATTTCCACTCGCGTAACATGGCTACCATCCCCTCCAGGCAAAACTGTTCATAATCCCCATTTCCTTTGCAGCTCCAGTTCTGTTAGAGTCCGCCACTCTATCCGATCCAGCGCTTGTAAGGCGCTCTACAACTTCTCTGATGATCTGGGCTCGTTCTTCCTTCGACAGCTTTGATTCATCCAAAAATCCTCGAGTAGAGCTTTCTTTAGGCGTCTTCTGGTCATCCATTTCGATAACTCCTTAATTTGGGGTTAGGATTTCACACTTCCGGCCAGATTAGATCTGTTTTGCGATCGCTTTTGAAATTAACAGCCGATCGAGCTATAAACACTTTTATTAATTTTTGAAATTCTAATCGTTATTTATTACACAATAATTATTGCACTCGCAATTAAACGTCATCTCTTTATTATAATTTTCAGGAGGCTTTGAGCCTTTGACAGTTTCGGTCCTTATTTATTCGCTTAAGGACGTTCGCGCTAATTGTTTGTGCGCATCGTTACTGCGCACGGAATTCGTCACGCCATGTCATCCATCGAGCGCGCGCGCTGAGGAAAAACAAAGGGCCAGAAGCCGTTTCGTAGCTTTGCTGGTAGTTTACTCTCTTCAATGGTCGGTGACACCTACTTTTTTTTTCCATGAATTTATTTTATTCACAATTCTCGGCAGATTGTCAAATAATGAACAAAAAGTCAACGTGGGAAGTTTAAACATTTTGAAGTTTTCTGCCCAGAGGACATCGAATCCTGCCATCTTGCGGCTGTTAGGCGAGTGGAAATGTGGTCGCTAAATGCGAATTTTTACTTCAAGGAACCACACAAATTGAATAAATTAACTTTATGGGTCCATTTGAACAACATTTGACAGAGATACGTTCATTTCAAAGATTTATTTGCAATTTTTTTGTGCTTACAGTCACTGTAGCCGTATCCGCTAACGAAGCGAGATTTTTCAGATATAGGGTGTTCTTATGGGCAAGTTATCTCCAAAACAAAGCCGGTGACCCCCATTTTTTTTTTTTTTTTTTTTTTTTTTTTTTTTCATTTCTGACATCCGTTACTCATTATCTTACAGTGGTGAGAGTTGCGCGATCTTTTTGGGTGTTTGTCTCATTTTCATTTTCGTCTCTTTTTCTTTCATCCTTTCCTTTCTTCCAGATCAAATCTCACGGCTATTCATAACCACTTGCGGCTAAATACAGGAATCGATCCGACCTCCGAATGCACCGGGAACTAGTATGGTTAGCTCCCAGCTCTTTCCCAGCTCTATTGTTTTAGGGCTAGGGTCCATTGTTGCTGTTGTTTATTTATATATTTCAGCCAATATTGTACACCCCCCTCCGGTTAGCCTAGTATAGCACTATAAATTTTTAAAATTTTAGGGTTTGGTTGGCTGGGCCTCGGTGGTGTAGCGGTACTGCGAAGCGCTTGTAATCTGAACGACCCGGGTTCGAATCCACACCTCGATGCTTTTAAAATTCACCTGGTCTTTTTCTCTTTGTTAGACCAAAATATTAAAGTTTAAAAATTTCTAAGTCTCCGGATCGATTCCTGTATTTAGCCGCACGTTTCATAACCTAATGACGTCATCTTTCGGTATTTGCAAACAAAGTGTTTATCCGCCATTTTGATCGTTATTGAAAACGAGTTTTCTCCTTATTTCCAAGCATTTCAATCTCGAAAATCATTCCAGCTTTTCTTTAACTTAGTTGCTAAATATTGGCTCACTATATTGTGGGTTAAGTTATCGAGTTTGTACGCACAGGAGGAAAACTTCTACATGCATCCGAGCGAGCGGACACCCTTCCTCAGTTTCTTTGTGGAAAAATTTGGCGCCCAGAGCGGAAGAAAGCCCCGACACCATTCGATTAACAAAAAGCCGATTATTTGTTCGTGTTGCAAGCAAGTTTTAAACCGACAGATACTCTGTTAAGCTGACAAGTAGCGAAGCTTGGTGAACAGGCAGGCAACGGGAAAGGCCTTTCGTGACATAAGCGACTACAGGGCGTAAAGAAGTGTAAAGTCCAAGAATGAAGCTTTTGGAAAATGCTCGTTTGGATACGCTTAGTGCAGCCATTTCCACTGACAAAGGAGACAGTCAAATCGATGGAAGGTAAGGCATTCAATTCATCACGCAGTAAATAGAGTTTGCTTGTTTACCTCGTCTCGTTTTGATCGTGTTTTGTGGTGTCAAACTGTAAATTTTCTTGTTGTCGAGCCGAAGCGTTGAAAATTAAACTTGACGGGAAAAATACATCTTAATTCAACTGAAACTTACGATCGCACATTACTATTTTTGCGCTTTTTCGACTCGGCTGTCATATCAATGTGACTGTTTGCTGTTTTTCTCTGAACTGTCAAAATATATTATGTGAAAATGTTGGATGTTGTTTTCTTTGAGCACGGGGATTTCTGTTAAGAATTTTGACTAGAAGAAAAACTTTAAGTTTTATTGAAATTGAGTTATGAAAGGGTTTCTCTTTCCCATGACTTGTTTGATATTGGAAAAGCATAATATTTTTGTTATAATTTTTGTGGCTGAAAGTTAGAATATTGTTGACTATATTTGATCAGCTTTTTTAACTGATAATTAGTAAGAAAAATCTACTGGAAAACTTCAGCCAATTGCAAGTTTGATTTCAACCCAACCAAAAGTGTTTTTGTAGTGGAAGATAAGGAAACAATAACAAAAACAACGTCCTTTCAGTGCAGACCTTCCAACTCTCCGTGAGACTCACGGTTTGGGATGCCATCTCACGATCTCACGGCTTTGCATCTAAATCTCATGGTGAACTAGAAAACCTTGAAATTGCCAAAAAATTCTGTAAAGTATGAATCTGAGTTCATAACAGGAATTAATCAAATTTACATGTATTCGTGAGAGAAACCTGGGTACAAGGTCAGCCTCATTTCAGTGAAACTCGATCTCGTACCAGAGCCCGCTTTTCTTTTGGTCAGCACCAAGAACAAGGACTCTGGCCAGGACCGTTATTTGGAGCATGCGCATAGTGCATTGTTTTGATTCTCTTCCAATCGTCTGTATTCTTGGTGCTGACCAAAAGAAAAGCAGGCTCTGGGGACGAGATTGAGTGAAACTTTGGTGCGCAAGCTTGGTGCGCTAAGGTCTCTGGAAAAGATTAACCTTTGAACAAAAATTTCAAAATGGCTACTGGTTATCCAGAACTCGAGAGTGAAACAGAATCACAAAATCGTAAATGACTCTGATACGTCTTCTCAACCTCAGCCATCAAATAATCTGATTTTTTGTTTTCTTACTTGTCGCATATTTTAGAAATCTCCAGGTTTTTCTGGGCTTTTTTTCAAAATGTCCAGATTTGCATGTGATGGGTGTTGGAAGGTCTGCTTTCACAGTTGACCCCTTCAGAAAACAGTGTTACTTTTAATCACTCATTTTGGCCACTGCTGTACATTGTGTTGCCCAGTTTCCTGTCACTTTAGCTTGCAATTGCTATAACTTCATTTTTATAAACAGAAACTTTCTCATTTATATCAAAGACGATTCATTTCATCATCATCATCAAATGGGGCTAAATGTAATTAATTTTAGGCAAAGTTAATCTTGAGTCTACTGGTCAGCGGTTTGCCATCTCACATGGCTTGGGGTGGTCCCTAGCCTTAAGCAGGGTCTCTTGTGACCTTTCCTCACAGTTGCTTGCTTGCAGTCGTTCGCAAAGGCTCTTTTGTTTGAAGTTTTGTTCGCTAGCTATCTTTTGCCCAGCCCACCCTTCCCTCACTTTTTTGGGCTTGGTAAGTATTCCACTGAGCGGTTCAATGTGATGGTGCCTGGTGGTGGCCACTCGCAGGGTTGCCATGGATACCTCTAAGCTCATCTGTTGATGATGAGTTTAATTTTATTCCTCCGTATTAAGAATAGGGCCAGAAATTTTATTTTTCCAAAATGCTTTGTCAGCCACCACCGGCCCTGAATGATAACCCCTGTTCATTTCTGATCTATAAAATGAACAAAGAATGGCTACCTTCCTGGAGTATTAAAGGAATTATGCAACTTTTCGCAAAACTAGCAAGTTGCCCAATTTACGGCCACCTACTGCAGTTCTGGCCATCAATATACTTCACTTTACTTTTACCTTGCAACTGATCAACTCGTCAGTGCCTTGGCTTAGACAATGTAAGTTTCATGTAGTTTTATGTAGATTAGTGTTTCTGTAATAGATTAGGTCCAGGTCCTCTCATAATCAGGGATTTTGTAAGGCATGTGCAGTAATAAAAGCCCTGAGCACATATGTTGTGTGTGCTTCGTTTGTGTGTATCTGCGCTCAAAATATTACAGTTTCTACCAGCTATAAGGATGGATTATGGCAACTACATCTTCTTATTTTAATTATTATTTTTCACTTCTACTTTGAGAATAAAAATTGAAATCAGAGTCGTAATGCAGAGTCATAAGCACAATCAAAATCACAATCAGAATGTTTTCTTTTCTTTTGATTCCGCTTATGACTCTGTTGCTAATGGTCTAGTAAATCGACTAAGAAGCAACAAGGGAAATGGTCATGGCAGATTTTGCACAAGCTTAAAGAGAGAGATTTGACCATTGCCATCTGTTTCTTCATGTACTGTGAAGTCATTGCTGAAGGACCACTTCTGTAACGTTCTTCATTAACCCATTGGCGCCTGTACCAGCCAAAACCAGACTTGATAAACATTGCCCTCCATTCCACTTCTGAGGAAAAACTTATACTCCATCTCTGCAGGAGGAAAAGAGCTTTCCATTGATACCCAGATCAGAGTGGAGCTGAGTTAACTGAGCATGAAATACACACAAAAATGACTGTGTGGAAATTTGAGTGAAAAAATGTGCCTCAACTACCCATGGCTACTCCATGGCAAAAATTTCCTGATTGGATGAAGCTTTCTTGGGAATTATTGCCCAGTAGAAGGCCAACAACTACAGCAAAAAGATAAGAAATGGAGAAAAAGGAAAAGTGAAAAAAACTTTGTCTTTTGCACGTAGAGCAGATTTATGTAGCTCATAACTGAGCATAAAATGTCACAAATGTCCAAAAAAGCTCTTTTTCTCTGGGTGGCAAAAGTGGTAATGAGCCCATACATTCTTTGTAAAATTTTGAGTTTTGAAACCTGTGTTACACAAACATTATTAAGAGTAAAGGGCTCAAATCCTTCGGGACAATTAAACATGTCATGCTTTTACAATATTCAGAGCTGATATTTTTGTAGCTCAATCAAAAACTGATGCCCTTATGCTAATGAGAAGAATATTGTAAACAAATATTCGCCTATAACCAAGTGGGTCCGGACTACTTCAACAATGTGATGACGAAATTTGTGATAAATTACAAGGCATGCTTAAAACTAATGTCAATTTGGTTTTACCATAACAAACTGACACCGAAATGATTTTAAAGGCGAAAAATGTGTGAGGTACAGTACAAGAGCAAGCAAAACCTGAATTTCTTAAAGCAATTCTGATTTACTTATAGTATAACAGTAAACTTCAAACTAGAGAAAGTAACTCGAACCCAAAATGTAGAAACAGAATTTTAACTCGTGGTGCTTTGGCAGATCACTAGATCATAACGCGTGTGGCTCCATTTAAGACTCTGACTCTGTCACAAGAGAAAACCAGGCTTCAAGCCACTTTGCAGTTGCTCTAGATACCAACTTAGCTACCATGTTAACTGGGAGTGTCCTATAGCCCAGGAGTAGTGAAATGATTGGTCAGGCTAGCACCTTCTTATCGCAGGTTGTCCGACAGTCAAGCATGAAACTTGGACACGAGTGAAGTAATGTTGGTTATTTTTTATGATGTCAAACTTAAACTTAACATAAACGTAAACTTAGCAGACAGTTCATGAGTCAGAGAGAAAGTAAAGCAGTGAAAATAGATCTTTTCTTTAGATAACGTAAAAGTACAATTTAACACAACCAAAATCAAATAAAGTGATATTTTTCGAGCTAGCTCCTCAGAGATTTGGGATAGTAATGCAAAATTACAGTTTGGGCAAGCCAAGTTTTTGAATTTTGTCTAACTGTGAATTACTATTTGTTATACTTTTAGAATTGAAAGTTACTCTTGCAAGATGGCTGGCAGTGATAAGAAGCTCTACAAAGCCTTAAATGAAGGCAGCGCACCCAGTGAACTTCAGGCATTGTCGCCACCCCAAACCACAAACCTAGGAAGTGTATCACCCACCAACAGCAGCTACCCAGGAATCCTTACCAATGCACGGCAAAGGACCTCAAGTACAGGAAGTCAAGAGGAAGCAGTACTGTGTGACACAATAAGTCGCAAGATGTTATTTTACTTGATTTCCACTCTAAATGCATCGTTTAACCCAGATTATGATTTCAGTAACGTTAAGTCACATGAGTTTTCTCGTGAGCCAAATCTTCAACTGGTTGTTGATGCAATCAATGGGAATTTGTCAGCAATTAGTGGTGAGACGTTTGTTGCTCTCAAATCTGGATTGTGGGCAGCTATTGATGAGGAGATCAGTCTGACAGAATGTGACATATTCAGGTAAGGCCCTTGTTATGTTTTAAATGGTCGACACTATAACGCCTGATGTACCTGTATCATATTTTAATAAGTATGGCCTGTAGCTTGCTGTAATTGTGCTTTATTGTCTTGCAATAGAAGGAGAAAAATGCTAAAAGTGGTGAAAGCAAAGAAATATCAACTAAGAAGAAAAATATAACTGTTAAAAGATTCAAAATGTTACCAGAATTTAAGCTTTGATTTCTAGACATCCTGTCCAGAAATCAAATTTGATGAATTGCAATCCACTTCCAATCCCACCTGCAACCCTATACTACTTCCCCAAAATACTAGTTTTCATGCATTACTGTTAGTGTACAATAGTTAGTTTTTCAAAAATTAAAACTAGTGAGATGATCTCAGATAGTGCAGAGTGTTATCTACAACTTAACATGCCGTAGCAAATGAGGACACATTGTTTCTCTTTTTGAGCAAACTAGGAAACAATAAATTTTTGCAAACACAATATGTTTCTGTTGCACAGACGGGCAGACAGGGAAACATTTCTGTCTGTAACGTTTCTTCATTTGCCACGGCCTTTAGGATGGTCATCTAAATAGGTGAGAGTACTCTTGCAGGCCCCCTATCCCCCCACCCACTCCCAGCCTGTAGTGACTTTGGTTATAATTATACTACTTGCTTTGCCAAACATGAGCAGACAGAAACTTTAGATATTTTGCTTACTTTTTTACTTGACTTTCTTAAACATTTTTTTAATGCCCAATACACAACTTTGATTTCCAAGGGTAATATATTTTGTTTAGGGTAGAGACTAGAGGGCTTTTCATGATCTAAGCAGTGTATATGTGCACTTGTCTTTCATTCCGGACACAAAAACGTAAAGACGCCACTTTCTCAACAACACAATTTCAAGTATATTTATCTTACTCCTGATACTACAATGACATCTTCCATGGCAAGATAAAAACCGTTTCTCAGAAGCTTTAATCAACACAGCTTTTTAATTTTAACCTTGGTTTTGACATCAATCTTAGTTTATTTTAATTGCAATAAGGCATTCAAGCAGCAAACCATTGTCATTCCCAGAGCCCTCGTTTCTTTGGGTCTTGTGGTTAAAAGAAAACACGTGGCCCTGGGGACAAGGATGGCAGCAAACGTGATTGTCAACGTTTGCAACTTGATACTTTTGTTTGTTTCCCGCAAAAGATTGTAACTTGATACTTTTGTTTTTCTCCCGCAAACGTATGTAACATGATACTTTTGATTCTCGAAAACATATTAAAAGATGTGTTTCTCTTTTTCAAGGCCGGAAATAACTGGTAGAACGTTAAATATCTGAAGTAAAAATTGAAAGAGAAAAAAAAATTGTTTCATTCAAAAAGCAATTTTTCATTGAAGTGATAAACAAGAACTGATTTAATTATCGAATAGTCATGGAATAGTACATTCTTTTTCCGTTGCCGCCATTTGGTTAAAACCACTTAAAATTTTCTTTATATACAAGGATATCAATTTATCTAGGAAGCGTTTTAACGAAAAGTATTGAAGGTAAACAGCTTTTCTTGACCGAGAGTTTCCAGCACCGGTGAAAACTAAATACCTCAAATAATGATTAAATTTATTTGCTGTGTTTGGAAGGCGCCACGGAGTCTACAGCAATATTTGGGAACTTTCCTTGCTTCAAACTTGAAAACTGTCCATTAATGCAAAAGATTTAACCCTGGCAGAGACTTAGCGATAACGCAAGTTCTGGAGGCGCTTGGTAGTGTGCAACAATACCTTCAAATTTAGCAAGTTTACCATACTGTGAAAAAGTCGGGGGAAAGCTTGAACAACGTTTGCACGTGTGTCCATCAAAAGGAGAAATAGACAACGCTGGAGAAAAATAATACGCTTCTCTTTATTTGAACCCTGGAAAACACATTACTTTCAAAACTGCAGAAAAACTCTCAAATACACAGGCTTGAGTTATTCCACACAAAAGATACGCGACCACAATACTGAATATGATAAAAGTGTCGATACCCAAAATAAGTCAAAATATTCCCCTTACCCAACTAAAATCAGAGTGTATTAAAACGAACGCGCCTTACACGTTGCGTTCTGCAGCAAGGAAGAGTACAAGACGTTCTAGTGTGATTCCGTATTTGCGTACTTCAACTTCCATCTTGTAGTGTGCCATTCTCGTCTCCAGAGGCCACGATTCGTTTGGTCAGCACCAAGGAATCAAGACCTCTGGCCGCAACCAAATTGTGAGCATGCATAGAGAACTCGTTTTGTAGCTTTCAGCCAATCAGATATGTCAGATTTGGTTTTGTGCATGCGCAGAGTGAGGGGAAGTCCGAAAATCGCGGACTTCCTGTGTTGGACCTTCCCAGAGGTCATGATTCTCGGTGCTGACCAAAAGGATCATGGCCTCTGGGGACGAAAATGGTAGTGTGCAGTAAAGTAACACAAACTAATCTTCTGCGCATGCGTTGGGAGCAAATCACTTTGTTCTAGGAACTGTAAAGATAGTACCACCAGGTGGGTATGGTGTATATATACCTTTTGATGTTCAAGGAGCAGTAGTGCAGATACCAGCGTTTTACGTGGTACAGTGCACACAGGTTCCTACTAGCCCCCCACCCCCTCCGCAAGACTAATTAATTAATTGGTATTAATTAATTAAACAAACATTAAAGTTTACACATTAGCGCTTTATTGCTTTAGTGTCATAGTGCCATAGTTCCTTAGTTCCTTAGTGGGTTAGAAGAGGACAGCCCACAACACATCATCCCAATAGTGCACTCTGCACTTATAAAAATGACAGTCAAACAATGCACTATTTTACATGTACAGTATCTCGTATAACCATGCATAACTCTCATGAATCATGAGTTCCATTAAGACTTGTGATAAGAGGGCATGAGGATTTGGCACCTGTGCATATGGGTGTGCATGTTCTTTATAAGTAAAGTTGTGTTGAAAGCTGAGATTGAAAACAGCCAGGCAAAGCTGTGCTCACAGCCGGTCAATTTGCCTGGTGCCCTGTCCTTAGTGAAACCACTGATGTACACTAATTCATACATTAGCCTGCGGACAGGCTTCCCGAACAGTATGTGATCCTCAAACAGTATGTGAAGGGCAGCCTGCACGTATCTTCCAAAATCTTGTCTGCCTCCCACAAGAACCCCACGAACTGCTTAGTTTGTCAACTGTTAAAATTTAACCAATCAGTGTGCACCTAAAATCAACATTCAAAACCTAGAGAAACAAAATGAAATTTTGGCGCATGATAGCTTGCGAACGAACGACATATCTAACGGAAAACTCCAAAACATGAGGGAATCGAAGGCATGATTTTCTCGCAATTCTTCTGGCAAGCATTTTGTAGTAAGAAACTCCATCCTGACTGCACAGCTTGAGTTTTAATATGGGAAGGCATGTGAAACACTGTAGTAATTAATTTTGCTAAATTTATAAACACAAAAACAAAGTGGCTAAATAAAAAAGATCTCCGCCAGATGCCGATCAGATAACAACACCACGATCGTCTCGCATCCGTTAATTCTGTTCGATTCACAAACTAAAGAATGAAAAATGAAAGCAACTTGAAAGAAACTTTGTTTTGAATTGAATTTTACTTAAGATAAAGCTTAAAGGTCTAAAAAGCCAACAATTTTGCAGCAGTGCAAGCTAACTGCGGATTGCTTAGCTTGTCAACTGTCAAATTTTAACCAATCAGTGTTTTGCATCCAAAAATTTGAACACAGAACATTCGAAATTCTGACACTCGTGTGGAGGCTCCAGTGCTCGGGGCCTAGCGCCAGAAAATAGTGCCCCCTCCAGGACAGAAGCCTGTTCGCAGGCTATGCATACATAGTTGCAACGTACTTAGTAGAATTTTATTTTTTATTATTATATATCATTTACTATATTTTTTATTTACTTATAGTTATAACCCTGATCTTGACTCAGACCCTTATGGTGAAGAAGGAAGTCTCTGGTCGTTCAATTATTTTTTCTTCAACAAGAAGATGAAGAGAATCCTGTTCTTTACATGTAGGGCAACAAGGTGAGCACTTTTATAAGTAAAACATGGTAGTCAGCAGAGATCATGATTAGTCTCCAATAGAAGTCACAGGAATGTAGCACTATCTGGATACAGAGTACCCATTCCTTTGAGGTCTGCAGCCAGGTGAAAAGATGGGATTTTTTTCAAGTTGCCCCTCAGACAATTTGGGGCCGAATGTGATGGTGACCTGAAGGCCTTTCCCAGTGGCCTTGCTTTATCTGCCAACAAAAGTTACTTTCCAATAGAACAAGTGATAGATAAAATGTACTAGCCCTGGGCTAACACAAATTTCTTTGGATGCTGACAATGTATCTAACCTGAGTCGACAGTGTATATGCACAAGGTGCAGATAATATGTACTGCTGTAATTCACTTTCTATAGTTCTGTCACCTTGCAGCAAGTAATTTTTTTTTATCAGAGAATCAACTACATGTAGACCCTCACCTGTCAATAAAGAGGCTGCTTAGGATGTGACACAAAATTTCTTTGTGACAGGAAGTTGATCAGTCAACTTTACTGTTCTTATCAGCAGTATAACAAGTCTCTGATTACAGATGAAAGAGCTAAAAATTTTGAAAGGATTTACATGTAATTGCCATTTGAGCCACTTATTTGTGAATTTGTTTTGGGAGAACTATGGGAGAACTGTCTTAAAGGCAGGGGCGTAGCGACCATATATGCACGTGCGTACCTCGGAAATCTAAAAAAAATAATATATATTTATTTATTTCATGCTTTGATTTATGAAACTTACCCTTAGAAAACATGGAAAGTGGCATTTCCAAGTTCCAAGACCTTAAAAAAAATTTTCTGGTGGAACATGCCCCCAGACTCCCCACCCCAGTAGCTCTCGGTTACCCTCTCCTTCCGTGCGTACCTAGACGGAAAAACTACACTACGCCCCTGAAAGGTAAAGCTTGTTTTGACAAAAATGAACGGTTTTGTTCTGACTGTTCTGTTCATAATAAATATAATGATAGTCAATGATTATTAGTGGTAAACTGTAACGTAATAATTATGTGACTGTTATACTAATAAGCTTCTCTTTTGTGATGTCAAGTGCACAATACCAGTCTGATGAAGATGAACAGTTTGAAATGGAGGCAATGGATACAACATTTGAGGAGTTCTCGGATAACAGGTATTAATTTTTACATTGTGAAGTACTTGTTTTTACATAATTCATCTGGCAAACAAGTGTAAAAAATTCTTCTTAATAGTTTATAATAGGCAATCAGTATTAATTTTTAAGGGATTAATGTATAGTACCATTATTTCTGTCACAATATTTTGAGTCATTTTTTTGCGATGAACCAAACTACCCTTAAAATGTAGGAAACCTAAAAATAATAGTTTATAAGAAAGACAGACACCAAAGAGGTGATACTGAACCAAACAGGAACAATGATCGTAAAGGATGGAGAAGATTGAAACGGATTGAAAATGATGAATTTGAAATGCACAAACAGGTTTGTAAAGTAATCACTCTGGCCAATCACAGTGGATGGAAACAATCCAGTGGACCAATCAGAACTCGAAGGAACTCCATGTAGCCATCACAAAGCATGAGAAGACGTGTGAGCAAGCCACATTTTTGTGTGAAAGTTAATTGTTTTTCACAAAAATTCATTCTAAAGACAACTTGGAAATGGCCTGTAGGTTAGGGAGGGATCAGTTATATTGTATTTTGACCATCTTGAACTGATAGGAAATTTTGACTGCTAAACACAGGTTTATTTGGTTTTCTTTCTTTTGTGTAGGAATTCTCCAATACTCATTTCTTAGATGACACCAACAGCTATGAATGCCATAGTCTTAAAATTGAGTTTGTGCATCGTATCTATACTGTTAATAATTTTATCTATTGGTACATATGTTTATGAAGAGGATAGAAAGATCCCAATCTTTCCATCTGTTCTTTATAGTCTGCTGTTATTTCGGTTTTTTTTATAATAATTGGTCTACAACCTATTCGTAAGTTGCACACTTGTATAGTACGTACATGTATCTTATCATACATTTATTTTACCATGTACAGCAGTAAATTTCTGTTCAATAAGTAGTTCCCGTAAAGACTGCGACTAAAATGTAACCTCAGCAAGGCTTGAAAAAAAATAGACTGTGCTCTCCTGCCATCCAGGACAAGTATATTTTCCTACTGGGCAAGTAGATTTTTGCTCTCACCTGCCCGATGCTCAATTACCTTCAGTTAATACATGAAATTTTTGCGGTATGTTTATTTCACAATTTTGGAGGTCATATATTATGCAACCCTTTAATGTTGTATCAAAATCACAATAATTTTTTGATTTTACTAAATGTAAAAAGTTTGGCTATTGCCTTGATGTATTGCCTTGATGGGTAGGAACTAATTTTATAGTAATGGTGCAATGGTAGTCACTTAATTTCCACAGCACTTATTTTTCACGACACTTAGCTAATAGATAACTAAAGGTAGCTTGTGGACAAAGGCACAGGCAAGTTGTCTACCGACTAAATCATAAAAAATAATGTGAACTGCTATAAGACCAGCTCATGAAACTACCCAGTGAAAGCAGAATTTGTGGGTTGAGCACCACATATCAAGTCATAGCAAGTCCCAAAGTACGTCACAAAAAACACAACAATGGGATCTAGCCCTTAAACAATAGCACAATAGAATGGCACAAGGCATATATTGACTTGGCATATGGAGCATCACCTGAATTTGTGAGCTGCCTGTCCAAAGGGTACATAGAATAGTTTCCCATTTTTTTTATCCCAGATAAGGTGTGAAAGGTATTTCACTAAAATAGTATGTTGCACAGCATTTTAAGTTTATGGTGACCAAATATTGGGGTGTGGAAGTGTGCACATGATGACAACAGAGTCAGAAATACTAGCAGAGTAAAACACAATATTGTGGCATTTTATGGTAAACTATTGTTTACTAAAGAATGCTATTCATAGTGTATTATTTGGTACTTTTTGTTTTTTGGATGTTCAAGCAGTTAAATGCCTTGTGACTAGTGCACCCATTTAATTTTTTGTCTCGAATTGAGGTGCAGTTAGAGTACATTGGCAGTGGTGTTAACAGAGCTTGAACAAAGCTTGAATTCCAGCTTGTCCTCTGCACAAGCAGCTCAGATTTTGCTTACCCTGGACAATTTTACTATTTACTGTAGTTAGGCACCAGGCTAGTTAACATGCAAAGTTCCTTGTCCAGTACTTTTTTCAAGCCCTGGAAATAATCTGAATAAGCATTTTTTAGTGCCAGCCATTACAGTTGTGCATGTACATGTAGTTTCATTACATTGCTCATTATTGTTTATTGGCAAGTAAAATGGAATTGCTTTTAAAAATGTTGAAGGTGTTGCAGACAATTTGTTTAGTGTCAGTCTCAGAAATGTAAAATAAGCGTGCTTAGAAGGTAAGAATACTCAAAGTTAACTTTTGAGTCTAATGTAAGAGTCTTTGTGTCAGAAAATTTTGAAATACATGTAATTGTGACACTCTGAAGTCAGGTGCAGATCCAGAGCAGCTTCCACCATTCTACAGAAATTGTGGGAGCTTTTTATTAGTGTTTCCAAGTTTTAATGTCAAAAACACGAAAACAACTTGTCAACATCTCAGTGACTGAAAACACTTGAAGATGGCACTTTGGAGTTCAAGATTAAATTTTCTGGTTAGAGAATGCCACCAGACCCCTTGGAGAGGTATGCATTCGGGACCCCTGTTATCAGACAACAGTCTCCATTTTTTTGTGGATCGGCACCTGGAAGTTGGTTTGAACTTAAAAAGAAAACCGAAAGTGCAAGAGCTATTACATGTACTTACTTTTAGATCTCTTTGGTTTTTATCTTTCTCTTAATGAGTATCATCTGGAGTAAGAAAATTATTATGGGGATTGAATGAGCATGAACACAAGGAGATGGGTAAATAGAAAGAAGTCCACAGATATGTCATTTTTTTGCCCGCTCCACGGTAGTTCTTGCACACTCTCTTGACTTTGTTGTTTGTTCAATTACAATGAGGGAAAAAAACTACACGTATTTGTAGAGGACAGACTAGATCTTCTGTGTATTGTAGCTACTTGTCAAAGCTAGTTGCCTCAAGGGCAGTACACAATACTTCTACTCTATAAAAAAGGTAACAGGCAAGTTACAAATCGTTTGTAACATTTTTTTATGTGGATGGATTTACAATAAGAATGTCATAATGGGAAAAAGGTGTAAAGTTAACTGTAATTCGATGGGCTAACAGAGTTTTTACAGTGCTGTTGTTACCGGTAATTATAAACTTAAGTATTCAACCAGTTATTTAACCTTAACTGGGAACACATTCCATTTTATTTGTAGCTTACATAAACATTTTACATTTTTTAATTCATTACATTTTAAACGTTAGTTTAACAATTCAAACGTTTTATTTAAATTATGCATATGTTTAATGGGTTACATGTCCTTTTAATGAGAGCTGCCCCTTAGAGGTTTCAATAGTTTTATTCTTATTTTATTATGCCTTATTCTGAGGCCTTTTTCCACACCATATGACCCAAAAGGGATTGGCTGTGGCAGGGGAAGATCTAAGGGAAGAGTGCCGGGGGGGGAGGGCTTGCTCCCTCCCCCCCCCCCCCCCTGAGATGACCTCCAGTTTTCTGGTATAACTAGTATTCTGCCAAAAAAAAAGAAAGAACTGTGGTTTGATGGTCCAAAGAAAAATCCTTGATCCACCCCTGCATGGTGAAATCAAGAGGCCTAGGAACTAGGCTGCTATTTTATCGTTTTGAATGTTGTGCAGAGTTAGCCTGTGTAGCTGAGAGGATTTGTGCGTGAATGCTTTGTTTTTGGATGGTGGCCTCTGATGAGAGAGCAAATCCACAAGAAGAATGGTTATCTAGGTCAAGGTGAGATTATTATTTTTCCTTGCAGTTTCACTTCTAACAAAAATTTGCTGCCCTTGATTATGACTTCGCAACCAGAAATACTGCCAGCTACACAGACTGCATTCATGTATGCAATACATGTATTTACATGAATAATTGGATTTGTTCCAGGGACAGCTGCATATTTCTTGTTCACTTATAAATATTATTGTATGTTGCTTTTACTTGTACAATACATAGTTAACATTATAACAGAAATTCTCTTGGTATAAATAAAAATAAAACTGGCTTAATATGTCAAAAATGGACTTTGATTTTTAGCTAGTGTATTGTATCAAATGGTTACGTAAAGAATATTACGTTAAAGTGGCTACGTTGCGATATTTTGAGTTATTTTTTTTGCGACGGACCAAATTACCCTTAAAACATAGGAAACGTAAAACTTATAGTTTAATAAGAAGGAAAAACACCAAAGAAGTGATACTAAACCAAAAAGGCACAAGGCTGGTTAAGGATGGAGAAGATTGAGATGGATTACGAATAAAATTTAGGCTAAATTTTTCAAAATGCACAAACCGTGTCATAGCTCCTTTAAGGCCAAACCCTGAACTTTTTGTTGTTGTTTTTTCTTCTTTCTCTCCGTTCCTCTCCACCTTTCTGTCTTGCCTTTTTTCCTTTCTTTATAGTTCCTCTCTCCCATTCATGTTTTTTGAAAACAAATTAATGTGAAAGTATTTTTTGGAAAATAATATTAATTCTAGAGGCCAACCAGGGAGGCTCTTATCCCTGCTTTCCTTTGTGTGAAATGACTGGAGTATTTCTACTCCCCATTGGGTGGGGTGCTAGTCCATCACAAAGTTACCAGTCAGAATTTAATAATTGACAATGGGACAGAGAGAGTATTGTGTCATTCCTGAGAACTTCCCGAAATCATGAAACATTTTAAAAAATAAAATGTTTCATGATTTCGAATATACAGATAAATCTGTTTTGTTTTTTCTTTTTGCTGTTTGCAACTCTTGTTTTGTTTGTGGTTTCCATGACCATGTCTTGTTATGGGAAGACAAGTATTTCCTCACTGGGATCCTGGGTCACCCCACCCGACACCCCCCATCCCCGCTTTCATTGGTATTTTCCGTCCCAGTCTCTTCGATGATGAAAAAACATGGCGGCTGACGACGACGGAATGGTATTCGAAGAAACAAGTGAGTTTACAAATTCCGAGGAGCATTTTTTGCCGCCAGGATGGGAAATAAGAACTATGGATGACGGAAGGATTTACTATGCCAAGTAAAAGAGTTTCCTATTTATTAATTCGTGGTTAACATTGAAATAGTTGAGCCATAGTTTTATGTTTTGAAGCGGGCAACAGTTGTCATTTGTTAAAATTCCCAACGCTTGAATTTGAAAGCAGTTTGTGTCAATTTGATGGTTAATGTTACTTCAGTTCCGAACTCGAAATATCAACCTGTTGCGGTTAATTATTTTGTTGGTAGATTTTCGATATAATTTTGCGTGATCCTGTACTCGTGTACGTGTACTGTTGTATTTCTTTGTCTCATTGTTTGATTTGCAACAAGCTTATTTTGTTATTCAAATTGCACCTCGTCAATTTGAATTTTGAACTACTGAATATATCTGCATCTATTTATGTAGGACAAAGTTATTCTGGAAATCTTAATGTGTATATATTTTTTTACATTTAACCCCTAAACAGCCATTTGACTAAATCCACCCAGTGGGAACATCCAAACTCAGGGAAAAGATACAAAGTCTGTGGAGGTAATGCACCTATCAATGTTAAGCCGGTGGTTGGGGGGGAGAGGCCGTTTTATTGGCCTTTCTAGCAACATTGTATTGAGTTTTAGTGACTATTTTGACAATCCACAAATGCCCTGGGGTAGACCATTTCAACAGAAAATCACGGCTCAGTGCAAATGCCCCACCAACCTCCTCCCCCTCCTCCTGATACCATCACAGCTTCGCCGCTCACTGATAGCAGTTCCGCCACAAAAAAACCCTCTGGCACCCAGGGTAATGTCAATGTAATTGGCAGTTGACATATTTTAGAAGTCACTCATGGTGGCTGAACACAGTTTCTCAGGATGGTCAGTGGTATTACCCAACATGGCATGTCTTTTAATCATACAGGAAGCTTAAAGGCTTGCATGAGGGATGTGTTGGTCGATGTTTGAATGCATCAACTGCGTGGAAATCATGTTTACAGTTGTACTTTCGTCAACAAAACAATAACAGAATGCATGGTTAGCGTTACAAATTTGCATTGGCTTTGTCAACTTCGTTGCAAATTAATTTTCCACTTGGCAAATACAGAAGGATTAATTTCTGTATGTATTATTTTCATTTCAATATTTTGTTATTACCATTATAGTGTATGTATAACACATTTTTGATTATTTTTAACTATTTTTAGAACTTCCATATGGCTGGCAAAAGCTGTATGATAGCAAGGGAAATGTTTTCTTTTTTGAGTAAGTACACAGGTCATTCTTTAAAAAGTAACTGATATTAATAAATCAATAAAGAATAAACCAGAGTAGGCAGCTGTTATAGGTGAGCTGATTGCTACTGTATGACCAGAGTAGCCGGTGGAACTCCCGCAGTTGCTGCTTTGTTTTGAAACCCCTGTAAACTACACCTAAGATTGAAGGTTGTTAATATAAGATTTCTTCTAAGGTAGAATCCATGATTTTGTTACAGTTCTGTGAATAGACACACCACATATGTCGACCCAAGACTTGCCCTTAACTTTATCAAAAACAAAGAACACACAAAGAAACTGGATGGTCACTCCACTGCCATGCATGTGTTAAATGGAGAGGACCTTACTGGAAAGGTTGTTGTGGTGACAGGCTCTAACAGTGGTATAGGTCAGTCAGTTCTAGTATAAATATGTCTGATAGATGTGTTGTTGTGGGGTGTTAAAATACTCCTGACTCAAAGAAATGAATTGTCATTCGTCACCAATCTTTGATTATGCAGCCAACTTCATCGGGCGTGGTCAAAGTGGGACTTTTAAAGCTCGATTTTGGGGTGAAAAAGTGACGGAATAGAAAAACTTGTTCAGAAAGTTTTTTACTTCCAAGAGATACCAAAACCAAAACAATCACTTTTGGTTGTATGGACACTTCATTAAAAGTATTTATTTAATTGAATGATAGATGCCAAATAACTGGACCAATAAAATTATTAATCGCGGGCGCTTAGCGCATGTGATTCTTGCTGGAAGCATGGTTTGGGTTTTTTTTGTTTTGTCAGTGACCAGGCTATCGTATATCCGCTAATTAACCCATTGACTCCTAAACTGGCCATAACCGGCCGTGACAGACATTGGCCTTTGTTCCGCTTCTAATGCCATTAGCTTTGACCAAAATATGAATCCCTTTTACCCCAGATCTGCAGGAGGGAAAAAACTTTCCAATGATACCCAGATGACATTGATTAGGTTAATGGAGCTTGAAATATGTACAAAAACGCTTAGAAATTTCCGTCAAAAACTAGGAGGAAAATTTCCTGTCTCATTTATGCTATCTTGGCAATGCGAAAGAAGGAGAAAGGAAAAGTGAAAAAAAATAATAATGGAAACAAAAAGCCTAAAGGGGTGGGTCCAAATTTTGATTGTGTGAATGCCCGAGCTAAAATGTCGTAAAATGTGAATCTAGTGAAAAAAGTGCCATGTCTTTATTTTGCAAATGCATTTTGAAGGGTTTTGGAGCAGATTTAGCGTACAACTGACTACAAAATGTTCAGAAATCTCCAGGAGTCATTGGGTTAAAAGTTAATCTGCCACTAATTAAAAGTCAATTGATGACTATTTCCAAAAATAACAAGACTGCCTGAAATACCTTGCATGCCTGTACAAGATAAAACGTAGGCATGCAACATTTTTTTTTTCAGTTTCTGATATGGATATAATGGGTATTTTTCTTTTGGTCAGCAAAACTAGCCCGTCCAAAACTAACGCTCAATGACCAATGTAGTGTTGGGCCTTTTGCTGACGGCGTGTGCATTGTAAGAAATGTGTTTGACCAGCGAATTTATTCTCGATCAAACTTTCAGTTGACCATCTGTAAAAACTGCAGCAATCAGTTTTATCAACAACAATCAATCACTATACTGCGCATGTCATTCCATTTTTATCACACAATTTGTCTGGTTTCTTGATGCAACCCCAAACCTGATTGGAGTGATTTACGTCACTCACTCGGGTGTGACGCCTTAAAGTCTAATTTGACTACTTTGCAGTTACACTTGCCGCCACAAAGTCTGTGGTAATATTTGAAGGATTCCTTGCCAAAAATCTTCAGAAAATATCAATGCTTTCAAACTCTCTTCTTTAACACTACTCATTACTACACAGCATTACAATTGTAAATCCTCCACCTACCGCTATCATTTACTTGTCTTATTTGATTATTGTTGTGACTGAATGACAATTCTAATTAACAATTCTAATTAACAAAGCTATTTCTACCTGAAAATGAAAAACTCAGAGACTCAAAGGATAGTGCAGTAGAATGCAACACCAAACGTGATTCTTAGCCTTTTTCTTGACAGCGGTAACACAATACTTTTGTTTATTTGTAATATGATACTTTTGTTTTTCTTGCAAATGTTGTAACATGGTACTTTGTTTTTCCGCATCGCTGATTTTCAGCACAAAGCGTTATATTGCTTGATTGGTTAAACATGCACCAACACGATACTTTTGTTTATTTGTAATATAATACTTTTGTTTTTCTTGCAAATGTTGTAACATGATACTTTGTTTTTCCACATCGCTGATTTTCAACACAAAGCGTTATATTGTGTGATTGATTAAACACGCACCAAAGTATTTTCTCAAAAGTCATTAAACAGATCAAATGGAAAAATTTATCTTTCGAAAGGGTTTTTAAAACGTAGTACAGCTGGTAATTTTAACCACGGCTCTTATTTACAACTAACTGCAATTAAAAAGAAATCCCTCAACCTAAAGCCGCAAAAACAGACTGCACGCAGCATGTAAAACTTCACATCTTCTTACCTTCTTCACCACCATGAAAATTTCCAGACACTTTTCCACTTAAACCCGCACACAACATTCTTCGCCAGAGCTGCATAAACACTGAGTGTAGAGACATTATTCCAACACCTCCACATTATTCCAACACCTCCCAATAAGGCCAAGTTTATACGAAAACGAAGATGACTGTCCCGTGAATCCAAAAGAAATATTGATACAAAATTAAACGATGCATATACAAGCGGCAATTTCATTGGTTATTGATAGTATCCTAATTCTGATTGGTGTGAAATACATGCATCGCTCATCCATCCATTCACTGAATAGCGACATACGTCCCTACACCGACTAAGAGTTTTTTTTCCAAAAAAATAACTCGACAAAGCACTTGACATTATTGGGGCTCGAAAAATATTTGAATTCCACCGTGGCCATTGGGCAAGTAACCCTCAAATTTTGCTTGCCCAGGGCACTTCCCCGCTTGCCCAAGTTTTCAAACTCATTAATAATTCATGAAGCCAAGAATGGAAGTCATACTACAGGCGTGTTTTAATGTAATAAACCCATCTTGACTGTAGTCCTCTTAGTGACCTTAGTGCTGATCACTTTCATGTTTATGCCATTATATTGTAATACTTCCACAACTTTGAAAAGCTGACAAGCATATTTTTTTCATTTGGGTGAATGAAAAATAGTTTCAGTTGCGGGAAAATGTCTTTGTTTGAAAGGAACACTATTCTAAGTCATCTTCCAGGAACTCTGAAAGTATTTGATGACTTACTTATACATTTCTTTTTAATAATGTAACACTTTTCATTTCGCGCGGTGGCGCCCAACTTGCATATTTCGCCGAAAACAGAGATTTACCTGGATTTTAGCATCAAAAATGCTGGCTTCGTTTTCGCGGTAGAAATAGGCGACCTCTCAGTTTTCGCGTACAATTTCTTCACTTTTAATTAATATATCGTTGTTGAGTTAAGTTTTGTACAGAGAAACTGAAAAATGGTCTCAGAAAATTGCTAAAATTCACAGTTTTCGTTCCCAACGCGGCTATTTTTATCCTGAATAGAAATTGATCAGGGCAGATTTTGATAACATGCTAGGCAACCACTTCTGAGCCGTGAGTGCACATCATGCAATCAACAAAACAATGCTATAAATTGTAATTTTCGTCAAGCTTCATCTAAACACTTGATTACCCTTGAGCCTAAAGCTTACCTTTTCTTCTCAAAATAGTTATCAAAAATTTAGTCGGCGAATGGCTTGTCTGGGTCCTTGCCCATCGGGCAAGGAAGGAGAGAAAGTTACTTGCCCGAAGGGAAAATCTACTTGTCCCGGACGACCGGCCGGGGTTTTTTTACGAGCCCTGATTATGATTCATGAATGACACTGAACCTTGTGACGCAAATCAGCTTCCTCTGTGTTGTATATAGGATGTCATGCTTTAATATAATGCAACAGCAGGAAATAACATTACAAGACCCATCTAGTTGAATTGAATGAATAGGTTATAGTAAAATATACTTAAGGCAGATAGCTAGAACAGTCAAATACAAAGTATAACTGAAAGATTTAATGATTTGAAAAAGGTTTCAGGAGCACCGTTGTTTCTAATTATAACAAGAGAGGCGAACATACATGTACCTTGCATGCCTACACTTGACCTTTCGATGATTAATTGGTAAACGCTTGAACCATCATTACATATGCTGGTACACTGGCAAACTTTTGGGGCATATTGCTTTCCTGCTTTCTGTTTTGATGTATGGTAATGATCATTTCAGTCCACCATCCGATTTCGTTGCTGTTTTTGTTTAGTTTTCTTCTTTGTAAAATCATTTTCATTGTGGTTATTGAATTGTCAATATAGGTAGCTTAATCGTTTAGAATTAAAAACTCAAAAACTTCAATGGTGTCGCAAAAATCAATCACAGCGAAGTAATATATAATTGATTGTTGTTGTTTCTGTCATACACCATTGTCTCGCAGTACATAATACAAAGTATTTCTGGCTGTCAGTGTTATCATTGGAAATACTGGTCAGTGCATGTTGTAAAGTGACATTCGTAATAATTGTGATACACAATTCTTGTGCGGGCATGCAAGCTATTTATGGCTGCCAGTGTCAACATTGGAAATATTTATAAACTGACGTCATAGCGATTTCAACATTGCAAAATGTTTCTTGTTTTCAGATGTTTCATCACCTCATAATTTTCATATTTTAACAAATAATGGTCAAAAGTAAATGGAAAAGATTTTTATTATTATGACAAGAAAATGTCATGTGTGACAGTTGATTCCTGCCAAAATTTTGCATATTCTTGTATGCCTGACATTACATTAATCCAAATTATCCAAAAATGTGATTTATAATTTGGATCAATTCTTATTTTTAATTTATCTTCATTTGAATTGAGTGAAAGTTTGAAATTAAATGAAATATATTTTAATAAATTCACAACTACTTCATGTATTGTATTTATTTTTTAATTTATTATTTTTATTAATTAATTTTAATATAATTATTTGATATTTTACCAGGCTTTGAGACTGCTAAAGCATTGGCACTGCATGGAGCTCATGTGATCTTAGCTTGCAGGGATATAAACAAAGCAATGAAAGCAGCTGCTCTGATAAGAGCGGCACAGGTCTGTCTCTTAATTATATCATTCAAAATGAAATCCAACACAATTTTTACAACATCATGTATGCAGACTGTACTTGTGTAGTGTAGTAGTGCTAGTATCGGTAATTATTTACTGGGCCTATCAATAAAGGGTTGCTCATAACAGGTCACCAAAGGGGTCACAGGTGACGGATGGTAACGATCTGTCACCAGAAGTTATGTTGTGAGAGATAGGGAATTTTACCCTAACAATATAATGGGTTGTAGAGGATAGAAATATCTTATGGATTATTATGAGGAGATAATGTGGTATATTCATAAAAAGCGTGCTTGTTTTGGTTCGTAAAATGAAGCATATTCATTTGGGTTTCATCTTCCAGTGATGAATCAAGACAGTTACTGATAATCCATTACAGGCGGTAACAACCCCCGGTGAACCATCACCCCTTTTGTGACCCGTCACATCTGAGCTATCAAAACCTAACTGACAAAATAAGTGCATTCATTATGGTCAACTCAGTCTGGTAAAAAATAACTCTCATCAATCAAAGAAAAATACAAAATTCAAATCAAGGCTTGGTCAAAGAAATACTTTTGGTGGGAAATAATTATCTTGTTAAAAAAATTGGATGGAAATGAATTGAGGGTTGTGCAAGCATACTCTGTCTGGTAATTCTAAGTCACAGCTGCAACAGTCTTTTTATCTTAAGTTACTTACTTCAAAGAAGCAAGGGATATTGGCGTCAGCTTGACTCCAAATCACAAAACGTGAGCTTATCTCAGCTTTTGTAGAAATGTTTGCTAGTTAATTTCTTTCCTTTACAGTGACTTAGAATTACACTTTCTGTTTGTCAGTGTTTCTGATTGTGACAAAGTTTGCACCTTGGCTATAGATAGGTACTTGTGAATTTAATGCTGGGGGTAACCCTTCAAAAATTGAGATACCCTAACCTCAGGTAATTTTTTAAGCTGCTATGCCCTGATGCAGACTAAGTATAAATGAAAAAAAAATTAAATATTATTAAATATATGACTGTCTTACTCAATTTTAATAATTATTAGTAAAATGCTGTGTCTATCCCTCAATACATGATATGCTGAAGACTCCTGAAGCTTTTGTTGAAACCATGTTACTGGACCTGGCATCATTTGCAAACATCAGAAGCTTTGCAGAAGAGTACAGAAGAAGGAAGCTGTAAGTGTGTTATACCTTTTTTATTATAACGTTTGTCTTCCCTACAAAATCAATTAGAAATTATTTTTCCTAAGTTGTACTGCCCTTATGACTTCCAGTAGTATGTGTACACAGACTTCAGTAAACTCCTTGTTGAAGGCCTTGTATTACCTATAGCTGTTTTTTGGGTTCGAAGAATGCCTTCTAATCGTGTCAGTTCCGTGGGATGTCTCGCGGGTGAAATCGCGATGCCAAGAAATTTCGGGGTTTAGGCGCCATCTTGGACTGACTGACTGGCGGCGTGGCACCTGTAGCCTCGATCTCATGTGTTTTCGTAGATTTCGATTTTGTCGAACTTGTTTCGCACTTGTATCGATTTATTTGGGCTATCACTTCCAAAGATGATTGAAGCTACTTATCAGAACATCAGAAGCCTACCTACTGCTGCTGTGCTTTCTAGGAAACAAATGCAAATCACCTAAAAATCGCCCAAGCAACACGTCACATTATAAAACTCAGCTGCTTTTCATTGGAGATTCAATTTCTGCCGCGTGTACAGAGTTGTGACGCTCTACTGTTCAAATCAGCCTTATTGTTATCCAAGAAGAACCTTGTAGTGAAGATTGTACAACTTCTGGTGCGAATATATAACAGCAGACTTCGATCAGCGCCGTGTCGATGGAGTCTTTGTTAATGTTTGCATTTTAGCCTGCATGTGTTCCGCCTGTTTGCTGTGTTGATTTGTTTACATTTGTTGGGCGACAAAGAAATGATATTATTTTGTCATTCCCGTCTTGAGTTTTGTGGTTATTTGGCTACTGCTACTACTTGTCGATTTTTTAATGTTTTGGTTGGCAATTAATCATTAATCAGTTCCACAGTCTTCGGTTTTAACTACACTGACTGCAACTTTGTAATTTGTGAATAGCGGTGTCACGCAATGCAAAAAACTCCAACCATTATGTTAAGAGTTTCATGCTGGTATTTAAAAATGTTGATTTCAGCATTAAAGAAAGATTGAATTTTGGGAAAGCAAGTCAAAATGAAGCCAAGTGAATAAAAGAAGTCGAACGCACTCCTAATCTTCGATTACTACTAGTTTCTATCAGTAATTAACATCAGTGTAGCAAGCAAGAATCAAAAGAAAAACAAAAACGTAATTATTTTTGGCTGACAGACACCCTGCAATTAACTGAAAGAAAACTGACAGCTTGTTGGAGGAGTCTTCTTCTCAAGATAATTTTAACTGTCACCATTATTATTGCCAACACTTATGTAGGCAACTTCTTGTCGGCTATACAGTACATTAGCTCTAGTCATTGTTTGGATTCTTGTTGTGACAGACCTCTTCATATCCTGATCTGTAATGCTGCAGTATTTGGTTCAGCCTGGGAAAAGACAGAGGACGGAATTGAGAGCACCTTTGGTGTCAATCATCTTGGCCATTTCTACCTAGTTCAGTTGTTGGAGACAATTCTCTGCTCATCTTCTCCTGCCAGAGTTGTAATTTTGTCTTCTGAATCTCACAGGTTAGTGTATCAATTATTCTGATGTTTGTTCAGTGGTTCCAGATTTCAAATTTCAAGTTTCCTGAAGTACCGTTACCAAATCAGAAGCTTATCAGACATCTAGAAACAGGTTACTCTCGTTAAATGCCCCCCATAATTCTCAACCATTCAAAATTAACTAACTTTTATGGTTTGTACCCTTGCGTGGGCCACAAGTTACACACAAGGTTTAAACTTGTCATTTTACACGAGCATTTTAGATTTATAGTTTTGTTTTAAATTTAATTTAATAGCTTATAATTATAGGGAGGACCATTATGTAAACTACTGAGTTATCAGTAATTGATGTTACCCTCATTCAGTGCTTTCAATAAGCACCGATATCGATGGCCGATGAAAAGTGTTGGCTACTTCGTCCTACTTTACTTAGAAAAATCTTGTAAAACAGTCAGCTACTTCAAATTTTATTGAAACCCCTGCATTAAATAACGTATTATCAATATTATTAAAAGAGATTTCTTAAACATGAAACGGTAAAAACGAACGATAAAATCCAACGTTAATGGAGTCATGACTACTCTGAAACGTTGGATTTTATCGTTCGTTTTTACAGTTTTATATTAGTAATATTGTTTTAAATAAACTAACAAAAGCCAAACATTATCTTTAGTCGCAATTGACATGAATCCCTCCAAAAACCTTTCCTGACACTCTCCTTCCTAAAAAATGGCTGAAAAATCTGCAAGAAATGCCAGAAATGGAAATATCAGAAATTTTCTCTTTGAAATCATCTTAACATTGCAACTTGCAAGCAGATAATGCTGTTTTGAAAGGATTGCATGTGAAGAGTGCCAAAATTTGAATTCTTTAGAAAAAGGAAAAACTAGTTCAGGGATTTCTGATTGGTTGGGAATAATTGGCAGCTTAGTTTCAAAAACATATTGAGAATCACACACTTCATGATGACAAGCTTCTGACCAAATCTAATGCAATATTTTATTTTCATAATACAGTCAACTCTCTCTCTAACTAATTAAGGTTACTTCCCACCTTTGCAGGTGTCCTTCGCGAAAAAATTCACATGCATGCCAGTTTTGATAAAATCCTAACAAACTATACATCAGAAGAAAGCTTAATAAATGGAGTTTACGATAAAAATATAGTTTAAGCGATTTTTCCTTTTAGTAAGTGCCAGGAGCCGGTAAGACATGAAATAACCGAGAAAAAAGTGTATCAGGCTTCTACGATATTCTGATTGATTGTCTAGATATCCGCATCTAAAGTTGGAGGAACTAAAAATAAGTGAGACGTGTTACGTAAATGGACACCAGGAAAAATATTTTAAATATCAGAATTTCCCGATGCACTTTAATTTGTTGATTGATCGGCGTTGACAAAACCTGGATCGGATCGGATCACGGACCGGATCAAGGATCGGAGCACGGATTGGATCACGGATCGGATCACGGATCGGATCGTGGATCGGATCGCAGATTGGATCACAGAAAAATAAAGATAAAGGAAGATTAAGAAAAATATAGTCACAATGTTGTAAATTTAATTCAACAAAGCCAGTAAAGTATGGTGAACAAACCCTTTTTCCTAACAACGATTCCATAGATATTTCGACGTTGATATGCTTACAAATGTACTGGGAAATCTAAAATCTACTAAGAAATGAGTCAACCATAAAACATTGGTTATGATGAAACAAACGGGTTAAATTTTATGAGCGGCCGCACTGAAAGTAGTTGCGAAGTGGATGAAGTCAATTGCCGTCATCAGATCAACCAACAAAATGGTAAACTTCAAGGACTACGTTATAATTTAAATTTTTTTTCGTGATCTATCTGAGTTTTAAAGAATCTTGCCATATATGGCTTTTATAGCGAGTACTTTCGAATAAACATGGAGTCCTCACAACCGTTTTGCTGTATCCTTTCTGCACTTGTTTGTGCCACGGAAACAGCATGCCATAGACAGACAGACTGCGACGAGCGACAGATTCCACAAAAAAGCCAATGCACGGCCTGCACGCACTGATAAGAGTCAACTATTAAACCAAGGTTAAACAAAAACAATAAAAATATTCACACTTGAAAAATAGTAATAACTTTTTACACAGCGTCACTATTTTTTTTTTAAATTTACGATTGCATTAATGATAACAATATATGTGAAAAGTTAGCTGTCTCAAAGTTCACTTAATCAAAGAATGAAAACTGTAGCACTGTTGTCTACGCCATGCTCATACAAACGAAGACTGCAGATTTACAGCGCTGGACTGAGTTGGTTTCCTCACGTACACATCAAAAGTTTCTTATCTGGCAAAGTTTTCGTCACTAGCAGTTCCAGAAACATTTATTATTCCATACTGATTCACCTCAACGGGCTACTCAATGTTAAGGGAGCTTGATGTAAGTGTTTAAGCGTTTACTTGCTTAATTTTGTTTCAGGTAGAGGTGCGTAGAGGTGCCCATCTTACAGGGGTGTCCGTTAAAAATGAGAGTTTACTATAAATCTCTCTTTATTAATCTTACAGGGGTGTCCGTTAAAAATGAGAGTTTACTATAAATCTCTCTTTATTAATCTTACAGGGGTGTCCGTTAAAAATGAGAGTTTACTATAAATCTCTCTTTATTAATCTTACAGGGGTGTCTGTTAAAAATGAAAGTTTACTATAAATCTCTCTTTATTATACGGTTGCAGACTCCACGATGGACATTAATTACTCTATAGAAATGCACCAAGTTACTAGATATGGTAAACTAATTATTCATAGACAAAAATACTGTGCATTACCTGCACATGTCCGTAATGCTGACAGGGTTATGTCAATCTGCAGATTAATTAAAAGTGGTTTTTAGCCAAATCTATCAATCCACCTCTACTTTCATTAAAATCTGGATCTACATTCCTTGAAAAAAATTGTGGTATAGTTTCACTGCAACAGGCACAGATGTTGTTTTTTGTGGCAATTTTTTCAAAAGGGAATCATTTTGTTGCTTGCTTTAATTTGCAACAATTCCAATGTAAGCTGGAAAGTTGCATGCTTCAGCAATTCCCAACAATAGTAAATTTCGTTTCTTGCTGAATTAGATATCCCGACTTGAACTACTCCAAGAAGTTACCTCTATCGGAGATCCCACTTTCTAAAGATAAATACTGGTCCATTGTGGCTTTTAATCAATCCAAGCTTTGTAACCTGTTGTTCTCCATGGAGCTCAATCGTCGTCTAAAACCAAAGGGAGTGACATGTAATGCTGTACACCCTGGAAATCTCATCAGCACATCTTTATCGAAGAACTCATGGTTCTACTGGCTGTTCTTTCTTATGGCAAGGCCTTTTGCCAAGACATCGGTAAGTCATACTTACATTCACATAAATTTAGGGGTGGCAAATTCAACATACCTAGATTTCTCAAACTCACTAATAATTCATCTACATGTACAGTAGGTTAATGAAAACTGTCAACCCTAACCCTAACCCAGATTCCCTAATATCAGGGTGTCAAATGATTTAAATTTTATGCACTTACCTTCCTCCCCGCATAATCCCAGAATGGAATAGGCTTCTCATATTGGTCGTCCACTCTAATTCTATTGTCCACTTCAAGACTCTTGTTTTGCCTTAGTGACTTCTGTGTTATTGTTTATAGTTCACTATTCATGTACATAGTATGTTGCTGTAAATAGCTACTGCTGCTGCCTATTGCTGGATTAGTGTTTAATTATTACTACAGGCAATTATGTTAATTAAAGATTTAAGAACCCTAAGGTACTACTGGGACTATAATGGAACTGACAAGTACTTCGAGTACCACAGGTACTACAATTACTGTGGGTACTATAGGTACTACGAGATGGAACTGTACAACTTTAGAGACATGATAGAGCGTAGAGGGTGCAATTCATGACAGTTATCATGAACATATTACCTCAACAAGTGAATACAAAGAAAACCATAACAGTGACAGATTGAGTTCGGATACCTGCATGGTCTTTAAACTATAATATATTTTTACAATTTTATTTCTCTGTTCTCCTTGGGTTTTGTTTCGATATTTGAAAAAATGCATCAAATACTTGAGACTGGGACGTGGGGACGTGGGGGTGTAGGACATGGGGACGCGAGGACTTGGCAACTCGGCAGCTGGAGGAAGTTAGGATTTGGAACTTGGGGACGTGGGAATGGCACATATTTCTTTTCCTTTTGGGTGTAAAATTTTGTCTTTGCCCTATTTAACGATACGGGGAATGGCTGCACAAATTCTCACGTTTCTTGAATTAAGTACAGCCAACCCGAATTCTCTGATGGTCCAAGGTTATTGTCTTGTTACTGTGAGGGATCACCCACAGGTGTGAGAGTTGGCAGGTATACTAACATCATAAACTTTTATACCCTTGCAAAATGTTTGCTTAGATCTCACTGAGATCTCTGCCATCTCAACGAGATTGGTGAAATCTCCGCAAAGGTTGCAGAGGTTTCACCGAGATCTGACCAAGAATGCTGAGATCTTGGTAAGATCTCGCTGGAATGCCCACAGACCTCGCTGAGACCAAATCTTGATGGCCAAAAACTTGCCGAGATCTCACCAAATTCTCGGCAACAATTTTTTAGGAGTGTAATATAGGGTGTTAGGCATACTCAGTCTCCATGTTTCATTTGCAAAGTAGGTAGATGCACAACATAAGTACATGCACATCTTTTAGCATGCAGATATAGCCCTGAATTAAGGTATATAGTATTGCTTTTCCCAGGCACAAGGTGCAGCCACTGTTGTATACTGTGGAACAGCAAAAGAGCTTAATAATGTGGGAGGACATTACTTTAACAACTGTTGTGTGTGCAAGCCATCAGAGGAAGCAAAGAACCCAGAAACTGCTGCTAAGCTTTGGAAACTGAGTGAACGACTAGTCAGGCAGATTACATTAAAGGAAGAACAAGTTGTGGACTTGTGACCAGTGGTCAAACAATCTTGGGTAATGGCTAATGTACAGTTCATTTTGCTTTGACCAAATCAGTGTTACTCACAAGTATTTGGTGTCAGTTGCTACGTGGCGTATTGCACAGATGCTAGTCCACCAGAGGCTACAATTCGAATAAACAATCAACAAGGTTTCCCATTCGGCAAGCAACAAATCAGATCATGGTACATTTTGTATATTGGGAGACATTACCATGATAGAAATTAATGTGTACTTCCCAACAACATAACACAAGAGCATTCGCTGCTGCGAAAGTTTACCCAGGCAAAGTAAAGGTCAGGGGCCACATGTTCTGCACCAAGTCCTTAGTCCTAAAATGTAGTTGCATTTACAGATGTAGTTGAACTTTCACTTGGAGCAAATTAAAACTCCTGCAACTCCATTTACAATTATCATTGACAAGGTAACAAACAAATCATCAGTTTTTGTAGATTGAGAGAAAAGGAACATTGCTCCTGTACATCACAGGTTACTTTGAGACATTTCGTCAATTTAATAATAATAATACCGGTAATGATAGTAATAATAACAATAATAATAATAATAATAATAATAATTATAATAAAAATCAATTGATAATAATAATAAATTATAATAATAATCTCTAAACAGGAAGGCTCTGCTCACCAAAGTGGTTTTTAGGGATGTCTTGAAATAAACTATGATAAGATTATTTACAAACAGTATTGATTAATGAAGAACTAACAGTTCAAAGGTAGCCCCTCTGCGCAAACAACACCAGCTAAGCCAGGGACTGAAAATGAGGAGAAAGAAAGGAATGTCACTGAGGGTGTTGGCTGGGATATGTTAACTCCACAAAAAAGGTCAAGGTAAAGCGTCGTGCCAAGCGGCTCGTACTGCTGGAGCTTGTCCCAGTTTCTGCAGCATTGAGCGACTAGGAGTATTGCTGCTCCCCTGGATGGAATGTTAGTCCATCACAGGGGTTACCCCCAGCATTATTTTGCTGGTACCCATGTATACACCTGGGTGGGGAGAGGCATTGTTAGAGTAAAGTGTCTTGCCCAAGAACACAACACAGTGCCCCGGCCAGGGCTCAAATGCCAACCATCTGATCTGGATTGCAGTGCGCTAAGCATTTGGCCACTGTGCATCCCACAATTCCAGAAAAGATTTATAGATTGGCTCTGGAACAGTAGATTTTTTTCCCTCAATGTCTGTAAAATGTCATTTCCCTATCCCTAGACACTATTTAAAAATGAGAGGGGAAGTTCAAGGTTTCTATCGGCTGATAATAGGTGAAGTTTCTAACAAAGGCGATTGAAACCAAGAACGAACCGTCTAATTGTTTTAGCATAACCCAGTGACCATTCTATTAAACAAAGACAAATAAAACTACTTGACGGTGTTGTTTAAGAATTTTCAGCCTCTGTGTCAGCCATGATACAGTGTGTGCTGTTGATCAATAGTAGGTGACTGTGTAGCCAATCAGATTTCGAGTTTGCCAAAAAGTCAATCACTGGGTTAAGGTGCTATGCTTCCAGCTGTAAGGCAAAGGTAAAGTCTGTGTCAAGCCTAGTGGCCCATCAGGCCGGAGCTTATCCCGGTTTCTGCAGCATGAAGCAACAGAGAGTATTTCTACTCCCCCCTGGATGGGATGCTAGTCCATCGCAGGGTTACGCCCCAGCAGTAAATTCGCCGGTACCCATTTATACATCTGGGTGAAGAGAGGCACTGTGACCATAAAGTGTCTTACCCAAGAACACAACGCAATAAAATGTGGGGGCTCAGAAAATTGTTTCTGAGTAATTCGACTTGAGGATTCTTTTTTCATTATAAGTGTATTATTTTGAGATCTTCAAGCTTAGCAGTCTTTACAGCACCAATTGTATACTAATTATTATTTATTGCTTTAATTGCTCTATACTAGCATGGTGACAGAATGTTTTTACAAACTCACTACTGCAACAATAAGGTGGATAAACAATGTTATAGAGATTTATTAATTGTAAACAAAGATACTATCTAATAAAGTATTTTATTTATTATTTTAGCATTTGTTTACATTTTCTACTTCATCTTTCATAAAGCTTTGTAAAATTAATGGTACTTTAGTTTTGCTGTCAGTGCTCAAAATTCACTTATGGAATTGAAAGTTTGTGAGTGTTTGATTTCTTGCTATAAATAACAAGTGAAGTATTTTGAAAAGCATTATTTTCTTAAACTGGTTTGTCGTTGGAGAATAGCTGTTCTAAATTGACGGGATATAAATAATTATGGTGTAAGTTTGACAATTATGAGCGACTCTTTAAAGTTATTGCAGGATTGATTATGATGTAACAATGGCCAGAAGCAAAACACCAAGATTATTGAGCTTTGCTTTTGAGAGCTTGGGTTATTTTAGATTCACTCGGACTTCAATTCCAATCAGAACTTTCCAGTGTTGCTCATTTCCCGACAACAGGTCAAGGGGAATAAAGACTCCACATATGAGCTGGAGTTACAAAATTGGGACTTTAAAGTTGATACTTTTGCTACTTCATAAGTGACCAAAATTCAGTCCTGTCAGCCTTATGGGTTTCTGGTCCTGTTTCACATCAGTACTGTTAGCATGCTAGCAATACTAGAAACAGGCTGGAGAAAATATATTACAGGAGATACATGTAATCTTTTATTTCTATCAGTTCATTATGATTCCTATATGCATCTTATATTTTTCTTAACAGAGTTGTTTTCATCAGCAGAAAATTACATAAATATAATTTAGACTTAAATCCTTCTCTTTTCCAATGTTTTTAATCTTTATTGACTTCTTTCCTTAAGAGGGTTACATTCACTCCTTAAGCCAGGTTTTAACTAGCAACAGACTCGTGGTCGGAGTTATAAGCAGAGTCATAAGTGAAAGCGATCTCGTGAAAATCAAATCGTTGGAGTCGTAAGCAGAGTTCCAATTCCATTTAAGACTCTTGCTTATGATCTACTGAAAACTGTATTGTCGGAGTTACAAGCAGAAGAATAAAACGATCAAATTGCCGGTTTGTAACTGGTTACTCCTTTCACTTCTGCTTATGACTCTACCATCTAGTTTTCACTAGATCAGAAGCATCAGAGCCACAAGTGGAATTGGAAGAAAATGGAAACTTTTTGATTCTTCCAACTCAGATTTTCAATTTTCACTAGGTCTTACAACTTCAACTTGGACTTTGTCGCAAGTGAAAACCAGGCTTTAGTCCTAATTCGATTAAGCTTTTTATCTTCATCCTGTGGGAATTTGTCATAAAGCGCAAGAAGGCTTTGGGGCTCCCGAGCCATGACATCAATGGTAACCAGCATGCCTTCTGTAGTTTGGCTAAAATTTGTTATCAATATCCAAGAATTTGTCTTTCATTTATCTTCAGACACTTTACATTTTTCTGCAAAGCCATCTACCAATAGTGATTCTCTCTTGTCCCACAATTCTTGAAGTAATGGATCAAGTTTATCTACTAGAACCATTTCCTCAATTTCGTTGTGGCTGAACTTTTTATACTTTTCATCTCCTTGTTGTTTAACCAGTTCCCATATAACAGTAGCTTTATATCGTTCTTGTTTGGTTAAGTTCACCTTTCCAACACCAAGTGTAGCCTTTTCCACTGAGTACACGCTGATATAACGCTAGAAAAAAACGTTAATATTATTAATATTCTGGTAACAGGTGGGTATAAATTTTGTAGTATTAATTTGTAATTTTGTTAATTTTATATTTTTCAACAGATGGACCAACGTTTTGTACATGTAACAGAATATTTCCTTTTCTTAACTTTTCCAAACAAGTTTGCTAAGTGAACCCTCCCATAAGTGTCCATGAGAATAATGTCAAGCCTATATGTTCACTTTGGATCTTACAAAAGATCCGGCCATATTAAGTCTAAAATTTACCGTGGGAGCTTAACCCAGTTTCTGTACCATTAAGCTGCAAGGAATATTTCTATGGATGGCATGTACCCCCCAGCATTACTTCGTTGGTACCCCAGTACCCATTTATATACGCCTGGGTAGAGAGAGGCACTGCAAGAGTAAAGTACCTTGCCCAAAAACACAACGTAGTGTCCCGGCCAGGGCTTAAACCCGGACTGTGCATTCCAAAGTCCAGTGTGCTAACCGTTAGACCACTGCCCCTCCCCCAAAATTTGAATAATAGCTTGTAGTCATTTCAGCAGCATACTCCCACACAAATATGCATCTGTTAGTTCCAAAACCACTCGACATGTACTTATAACACCTATCTTTTGTCAAGGAGTTCTGTAACGTGATGTCTGAGATCACTATGTCAAGTTGTTTTGTGTTATCAAAATGATGACTTGGATCCCTGCAGTCCAATATTTCTAACTTGCAAAAAATAATCCATAAACATCAAAACTAAGAAATAGGATCGTCAAATGTATCTGCAATCTTGAACAAAATATATGGTCATATCAGGGTTGTAAAGTATCAGACGTCGTGAAGTGGTCGCTTGCCTATAGCTATGAGATGTTAAACCCACCTGCCTAAAAGTGGTTCTTGCCACCTATAAGAAATGATTGCTTACAACAGGTTCTGACTATAATGTCAGATCTGACATGCAAAAACTGGATAGTTTGGAAAGTAGTGACTTACTAGAGGTATTCGTGGTTCAACTGTATTTACATAACTTTCAAGACAGATTCTGTACAAAGTTCAAGCAATAAGTGCAAATTAAAATTTTACGAAAAATCTACTCACAGTATGGTAATTCTGAACACTATTTGAAACATCAGTGGATGGCCGCTGGCCACTTGCTAAGAATCATTGTACAAAACTGATAGAGAGCAAACATTTGGAAAAAAAATATTATAATAAATAAAATAAAGAACTAATCAAGGAGAAAGGTTCGTACCGTTTCTCCAAAGCCTAAACTAGAAGTTCCCAGACCAAAGCTTTGTGCAATTTCATGGACTTGTTTTCTCTGTGTTTTTTCGAGAGTCGAAGGAAACTGTAGTACAGCATCCTGGTCATTCCAGCCTTTTTCACGAAAAAACTGAAAAAAGAAAACAAACATACATTAAACCTGATTGGGGGAAGCAAAGTTATTAAGTTCTGAAAGCCATCATTTTAATAGTCAATAGACTGCAATCTACTGTATGCTGACTTTAAGCTACGTGGTAACATCTTTTTGAGAAGCTAAAAGAGTGCGCCGTATTTGGACCAATAAAACTTTAAAAGTCCTTCATTGTGTGTTAAATATGAATCAACCACTATCTTGAATGGTTACTCCATGTGAAAGCAACAACAAATTGGAGACAGTATAAGGAGCTTGTCGAGAAGTGCCACCAACTGAAGATGAAATTTCTCTGGGGTAAATATCAAAGAAAAATTCCAGGGCTGATATGAGAGGTCTTTATCAAAGCAGAGAGATGAGTTTCCTCATTACCACTAAAATTTAACTCAGTGATAAGCGACTCTGAATCAAAACTCCTATGAGCAGTTGGCTATAGGCTTCCGTCAATGAAGCCTTATTAAAGAGCACCTAACCCCAAAGTATTTTTTCCCTAAAATGAACCTTTGCACCAGTTCGAAATGCATTGTACCTGTCGTTTCTTTTTGTCAAATTCAAAAATTAAGAAAAAGTGTGCATCATTTGTTCCCGATTTGATCTCACAAACTGATTTGCATCAAAGACTTGATCCCAGGGGGGTACTTGGGATTTCAAGTGACGGGGATGATCGAAGATTTTTTGGGGTTTGAAATTTTTGATTTTTTTGAAATTTGGCAAGTATTTTATTGGGTAGCTTGATTTGAGTAGGGATTTTTGTGGGGTATTAAAAAGAATCGGTAGTGCCCTGGCTGCGTTGTTCTGTGAATAAAGTACAAACAAACATGTTTTGCTGTTGTTTAATAGTTAACTATGGTGTTGCTTTACGGCGCACATTTTATACAATAGTCTGCATTGTCCCGTGGTGCCCGGCCATGTACAAGACTTCAGATGGTATGATGAATAAACATCCAAATTTCCAATGTTTTTCTTTGTGTTATAGCATTACCCCTTTCTGGAACTTTCAAGAGCCACAAAATCGGCATGGGACTTTTTGGGGGTTAATTTTTGGTCCAGGGATTTTTTTGGGTTTTGCTTGAAGCCCTAGGGATTTTTTGGGTCTTGACTTTTGGCTCCATAATTTCGATCATCCCTCTCACTTGAAATCCCAAGTAAACCCCCCCCCCCCCCCCCCGGAGACCTGATGCGATGCAAATCAGTTTGTAACGTCAAATTGGGAATAGACCCACGCCCCTTCTGACTTGGTCATGGAACAAATGATGCACAGTTTTTAGTAACTTTTGAATGCTATAAATAGTCAGAATTTAGTCAAAAGGAGAAACCAAAGGTACATTTTTTTAGCGAAAAAATGTCTTGGGGTTAGGTGCACTTTAAGCCTTTGGAGCCCAGTGTTGGATATACATGTATCAGACAGCAGAGTTGCCTGCACTTGGATTAAGCAGTCAGCAGTCTTTCTCTAAGTCATTACCAATCCCAAACGGTCAATTTAGCAAAAGCACATGTGTAGTCGCCAGTTTGGACGGATTGGAGCTGTTTTCGTCGAGTTTTTTTGTGCTTTTTTTCGATTTGTCACCAAGACACGCTTTTAAAGCCCGCTTGTAAACATGTGCAGAAGGCCTGTGACATATAGCGTTCAACATGTACTGGATTATTTGGATGGAAACTTTGCTATCCCTGAAGATGGTTTCAAACCTGACATTGAGCCTGAAGATGGTTTCGAATCTGACATCGAGGGATTAGAAACTGACAGTGACAATGATTTCTCCAAAAAATAGATAGTTGCTCTATCATTCTGTGTATGTTTTGGAATTTTCAGTTTTTTCCCTCCATGGTTTGTAACCCATTTTATTTGGGTATGATGTGACATATTTCTTAACAATTAAACCCATATTATAGTATCATGTTACAATGGTCACCTTGCTAGTATGTGCTCAAACTAAACTGCAATGTTAGAGCACCCTGATGCTTTTTGTAGAATATAATTATGTTAAAACGATTAAAAGATATGATTTTTTACCTATCCTGCTTTGAATTTTTTGAAATCTTCAAAACTTAATTTGGGCTCCAAAGTGTTATTGACCCTATATGGAAGGCATTTCTTAAATCAAACCCTTCAAGGGTGTTTACATAAACAAAACTTTCCATATAAGGTCATAATAACTTATGATTGATAGAAGTCTATTGCCGACTGCTCAAAGGAGTTTAGATTCAACTCACGGGTCATGTATCGCTGAATTTGATGGTAACTGCTTACCAACATAAGTCTCCTCAGTTGCTTTTCGTTGAACTGAAATTCAAACTGTTGGATGCTTGAGTCACTGGTCTCCTTATCAGGTACTTCACGGAATGGGAGATCACCTAAAAAACAGTTGTCATGTATCAGTGTAATATTTAAAATTTCTTAGGGCTGATTTGCAACCAACATGTACAGTAAAGAGAAAAGCTAGCCTCCCCCTAAGCCTCCTTGCCAAAAGAGATCCACATGTGTACCTCATCATTGTCATCATCATCATCATCATCATCAGTATTATTACTGCAATTTATTAATTATTTATTAAAATTATTCACACACTTACTGTACTTGTTTTTTGACCTCAATTTGACTACAAAAACATCACCCCCTGCATCCTGGACAATGTCATCAAGAGACCTTTGTGAATCTTCGGTGTTCTTCAGTGCTTCCCTTTGTTTGGCTCCCGGAGGAATATATCGTTTAGCCATGGTCTTCTTGGACCCTTTGTACTGTTAGGCAAAACAAATAATGTCATAATTGTAATATCATTATTACTATCATATTAATTTTTAGTATATTAATAAAATACTTAGTCTAGCATTCTACCACAAATGCTGTTGTCTGATTGGCTATGCTACCCACTATCTAGTATCCTGTTCGGTTGTCGACAAAATGAAGTGTGAAGTGATATCAGTGGATGTGAAGAGCTTTTGGATAATATTGTTGTTGAGTTTTTAACCTTAATAGATTTATATTAAAACAAATATTAGATTATTATTTCTATCTTGTGATAGTTGATTGGGGCTTCACCCTACCGCCTCAGTGCCAGACTAAAACCAAATTTTATTCTATTTTTTTAACCCCAATCCACACTGAAACATTTCAAACAATACATTGCTATCTAGCAGAATACCCCTCACCCACTTGCATATATTTCATTCCTTTTTCACAAGGAGAATAATACAAAAAGATGTGTATTATTACACGGTGTCCCAACTATTTTCCTCCATTGGATGTGGGACCCAGCTGATCTGATGCACCTATCAATGTAAATCCCGTTAGTGCGGGCATAGGTGGGGGATTTGACAGCAGTTATCGTCCCGTAGGGGGAAACTTTGACCGTTTAATTGGACTTTCTAACAACATTGACTTTTTATTGACTTTTAGTGACTCTTGCGACCATTTTCAATTGCCCTGGGGCCGGGCAATTGAACAGAAAATCTCAGATCAGATCCCCACCCTATGCCCTTACTCCCCCTGCGGGATTTACATTGATAGGTGCATAACCCTAGAGTCTAGGGTCACAAGCCTAGTAGACTTGTGATCTGCTGTCTTCGTTCACGACTTCACGTACTCTTCATGGTGTTTTAACACATTAAACATTGCACCCCGTCTGATAAATTTATAACACCCACCTAGCAAACAGCAATACAAACGCAAACTCCAGAGAAATTGTGTCAGCACTGCACCTGATCGATGGAAGAAACAAAAACAAACAGGCGTTTCACGCGAGTATACGCTCGGTGGGAATGGTACCTGGTTTGTCTTTGAAAGATGGCGCAAAGGTGCAGAAATTCTGGGTTTACCTCGGTGTAAGAACCTGTGACTTTTTTACACCGGGAATGAGCAGAAATTCTCGCCTTCGTTTCTTTTAAGGTTTCTTTTTAAATCTTTACAGCATCATATTTAGCATTATCTTATCTTCAGGTAAGAAATGTTCTTGCTCTTAATTATTTTGAATAAGACGTCCTTTAAAAACGGGAAGGTACTCGGTTATTCTGCAGAAAATCCGACCCCGTTTACTCTTTATATTTCATTTTCTGTGTGTTAAAGTAACTATCAAGTAAAAATCAACTTATGCGTATTTGAAAGCCCTTTCAAAATAATAGGAATGATGTTTTCCTTTTTTAATATCTTCTTTCGTTGTAGATAAGATATTCACGTTTTTGTTTTATGCAAATTAAATGAAGAATATTTCTGCTAATAATATAGCAAATAATAATAAAGAAGGTGGTTTTTGTGGGGGGGGGGGGTAATCCTTAGAAAACAGCGATCACGAAAGACCGAATAACGGTCCACCGAATAACCCTTCACTCCTCCCCCTTCTCTTTTTTCCTCTCCCCAGTGTCCACGTGCTCAAAACTGCGGCCAGTCTCTCATGATCGCTGTTTTCAAAGCTTCCCCCCCCCCACAAAAACCGCCTGCCTTGGCTACAAGCAATAAAAAATTGGCAGACCGTGACCTGCATGGCAGTTGTACTAATGCGTGGTTCAATTCTACCTGTAACCATCCCCTCCCCTCCCCGAGGCAACCCCCCGGACAAGTCCAACCCTCTCGGCCTGGGGGTGGGGAATTTTTTTAAGCAGTCTTGCCCTGGATAGGGGGATGGGGGTTGGGGTGTGGGGCAAATCAAAAGTACCTTATCAATGTTCTTCCTAGTAGGTCACTTATCGGTTGACACGATTGTGCCTTACCACACAAAGGAGACTGCCTATTTCCAGGGAAAATCTGTAAAAATTGTAGCCGAATGGTTAGAGAGGAACTCAAGAAATGTAGAACTCGTTTCCCTCGTGTTCTCAAATGCCCGTCATGTTTTATGACAGTATAATACATGGCTTAGTCTTCTTTATTTGTTAAATAAATGACAACGTTTGTGATAACAGGCGTCTTATTTTGCTATTTTTAACAGAAATCAGTATTTTTTATTTTGATTTTTGTACACAGAATTATGTATATTGCACTTGCGGTCGACAAGGAGTCCCAGGGGTGGGGAACTGTCTTTTTCTGTGTGCCTGGGGGTGTGCCCGGGGTAAGGGGGGATAGAAACATGCAGACTTGAACCACGCATAATACACAAAAAAGCTTCATAGGCATATTTATATACAGTTATCCTCTGGGCATATTATACATGTAGTTTTCAGGGGGGGGGGGGTTAAGAATCCCTTCATTGGAGAGGTATGCACAATTTATAGAACTACACAATGAATTAATAGAAATAGTCTAGAATAGTCTTGGGCTGTATTTACTCGGGGAATCTTTTTCACCACAGTTAGCAAGGGAGAGGTTTTGTAAAGATAGCATAACATTCTGTGGTCTGCAGAAGCAGAGTAACCGTATTGTCCAGTAGCACATGTTTGCCCAGTTTTCTCTTTTAATTAGCTACTCAACTGTGGGTATTCAGTTGTGTTAAGTAGTCAAGGTGCATATTTATTAACACATGTAATGCTTTTGTTATTTTATTATTATAACCATTGACGTAAAGTATATGAAATGATTCATGTGGATGTAGATGGAAGTGAGAAATGACTAATGCAGTGAATTCCCGTGACCTCGCGAATATGAAGCCACACACTGAGCTATGAAACCACATCTCTCACTTCTGTCTACATCCACAGTTCACATACTTTACGTCACTTCACACCTTGTGGGAAAATATGAACTCAAGAAATTGACCTCGCTCCCAGTGTGTAGCTCAGTATTTGTGGAGATCACGGGGTTGTAATCCCATTGAAGCCCTCATTTTTTCAGGCTTTATTCCTATTATACCGGTAATCATTAATAAAAGCATATTTTTGTTTTGATTTGATATTTAGATGCTATCGTACATGGGCTGCATGCAGTTCAGCTGTCTATATTATTAACATAATGCAATCTTTAGAATGATTTGGAGCCTATAATAGTTATGGCTTTGGAAACATGGATCAAGGAGGACACAGTCATTTGCAACTGAAACCGAGTTTTTTTCTTGTAGAAAGACAGTTGATGTCTCAGTGAATGTCAAATTATTGTCTCAAGTAGACTTTAAGGCAAAATCTTTTAGACACTGAAATAAATTTTATGCATGTGTGTATGTATTCAGAAGGAATTGACTTGGCTCACCTGTGCTTAATTCTTAAACATAAATCAGGTCTAGAAAAGTTCATATTATCAGTATAGCTTGCTTTTCAGACAGACAACTGTCAAATTTTGCTTGGCCCAGGCAGTTCCATGCTTTTATTTGTCTACTTTTGTCTTAAAATACATGTATATAGTCAACTCATGTGGAAGGCGTGGTGGCCTAATTGTTAGCAAGCTGGACTGTGTATCAAGAGTTGCAGGTTCTTGAACTGGCCAGGGAACTGTGTTGTCCTCTTGGGCAAGACACTACTCCCACAATGCCTGTCTCTGCCCAGGTGTATAAATGGGTACCGGCAAAATAATGTTGGGGGGTAACACAGTGATGGACTAGCATCCCATCCAGGGGGGAGCAATACTCCTAGCAACTTCATGCTACAGAAACCGGAATAAGCTCTGACAACTGGGCTCACATGCAGACTTTCTATTTAATCTACTCAGTAGACAGCTTGCTTGCATCCTTGCCCATCAGGCAAACTAGTGAGAATGAACAGTTACTTGACAGCAGGAAAATCTAACCGATAACCATGGCAACCCTGTGAGCGGCAACCGCCATCCAGCACCGTCACACTGAATAGCAATTCAGTGGAAATGTTGATACTTACCTGAAAGGGAGGGGAAGGGTGTGGGAGAACAGCACAAAGGCTTTGCAAACGCAAACAACAGTGAATGCACACTGATTCTCAGAAACCTGAGCCCTGCAACTTACCAGGCTGCCCCACAGCAAACATGAGCCGCCATGAAGAAGACCACTGCCCACATTGTCTCGATTTTAACTTCACCTAAATTACCTTTAGCCACATTTAATCAACTAGGAGTACCCCTACTCCTCTTTGCACAGGCGATGTGCTTCTTGATCAGGGTTGCCACGGTCAGGCATGGGTCAGGGACAAACCCTGCCTGCTACACCTTCACCCAGCGTGCTACACCTTCACCCTGCCTGCTACACCTTCACCCTGCCTCCTACACCTTCACCCTGCCTGCTACACCCTCACCCAGCCTGCTACACCCTCACCCTGCCTGCT
>OX393561.1:31110698-31130402 GCA_947652115.1 Blastomussa wellsi
CATTGATGAAGTTCTTTTTTTCAATCTAGTGCCACTCTTCAAGGGTCTTCAAGGAACATCCTCTTGTTCCACAACAGGCGGCCCATAAGTTGTATGTGATTTACGTTACATTACAATGTATGGGCCGCCTGTGGTTCCACAGGCAACAGACCTCACAGATTGTCACAATTCCATTTGCACTTTTAAACTAAGAAAAGCCATTGAGGCACCCAAAACGTCTTAAGAGACAGAGCTCATGAACGTTACTCAAACAAATATTTTCCTGCCAAAAGACTTGGTCAAACTGGTCATTTTAAAGGCATCTGAAATATAAAAGACGAAGAGAGAGCTCATGAACGTTACTCTAACAAATATTTTCCCGCCAAAAGACTTGGTCAAACTGGTCATTTTAAAGGCATCTGAAATATAAAAGACGAAGAGAGAGCTCATGAACGTTACTCTAACAAATATTTTCCCGCCAAAAGACTTGGTCAAACTGGTCATTTTAAAGGGATCTGAAATATAAAAGACGAAGAGAGAGCTCATGAACGTTTATACTCTAACAAATATTTTCCTGCCAAAAGACTTGGTCAAACTGGTAATTTTAAAGGGATCTGAAATATAAAAGAAGAAGAAGAGAGCTCATGAACGCTATTCGTGCGAAACATGGTTTGAAATCTTTTGACAAGCGGTTAAAAAGAAATAAAATGTCACGTTACCAATCTGGACAACTCGAAAGGGTCACGTGAGTAAGCCCAAAATTCAAATGCGATCGATCGTTTTTTCCGAGATGCTAACAGTTTAGTGATTTTGGTAGTAGAGAGTTAAAAGAATATCTTGCATTAGATAAGATCCAAAATAAACTTCATGTAACAGCAGATGATAAATTATGGGGTGTCAGACTCTACTCGAAAGCGTAAGATAACAACGGAAATCATGCAGACCTATGACTGTACAACGCTCAAACGGTCGAAAGATCGAAATTGAAAAAGAGAATGGCAAATGTACAAATGTCGTAGGAGTCGCGCAGGCGAATCAACATTTGTACACCGTCTCCATGGAATATCGTCTTGACGAGACATGAATACCGAACATTTACGCCTCTCGGGACGAATTCCCTGAGGATTTCTGCTAAGAGAGAGGATGTTTACTACCATCCCCGAAAACGATGCCTTCTGGAGAAAAACGCAAGCGTCGGCGGAAACTCGACTATCGAAGTTTCAATTGCAGGAGTTATTAGAATGCGATAAACTTTGAAAATAAAGTTCACGTTACCTTTTATTTCATGTTTTACGTCTAATATAATTATTATTTCACCTGCGACCTGCAACCTGCAACCTGCCGACTTGCGACCTGCAACCTGCAATCTGCGACCTGCAACCTGCAATCTGCGACCTGCGGCCTGCAAATTACACCCTCCGCAAAAAATATGGTGAATACTTTACCAAATTGTTTCTTGACTTTTAAATACAAAGATGAGAGAATATGGATTTACATTAATATAGATTTAAATTAATACTTTTACATCTCCCAAAACTTAATTAAACCTTCAAATCTGGGCTTGATAAATTTAACTTTTGTGACATGATGGCTCGATACCATGCGTGAACACAATGAAACAAACAACGGGAACAATACCCTTGCCCCGAAAACAATAGCAACTGCTACCAGTAGAATTACAAAGTTACGAGAGCTGCTACACTACTGCTTTTGTGTCTATTTTCGTAAGATCGTCCAATCAGATGCCACGGCGAGCTGGTAAATAAAATGTCTGCCGACTTTTCGCTGACCACGCAGCAACTTGGTACTGATCTCTAGCCAAATTTTCACCACCATTGCTATGCTAAGACGGCTGGCGCAGTGGTTTTTCCAAAAATTCAATTTATTTCCTCTTGACAAGTTAGCTAATTTAGTTTAGTGCGCGCGGACTCCGAAGTCTCAGAGTATGGTTCAAATCTCAATCCTGGCGTACACATTGGCCTTTTTCCTCTTTATAAAAAAAAAACGAATTGGCCTTATTTGTTGTCATTGCTCATTCTGACGCGGAGAAAACTGACAAAGGACCGTCACCCTGCATGAATTAATATAAATTACGAAAATTTGGGATACTGCAGCATCAAATTTTCGTGAATTACAGGACAAATTCTGTGAAAGCGGAAAAGTGACGTCTCTTAAACGGAAACGGTAATCGTGTTCCAGTATCATGGTGCTCGGTTTTGAATTTAGCACAAATTTTGAAAAGACGTTTTCTCAATTAAATCGTATCAACTCACTTTAGAGAGCTTAACCTTCCATTAGAAATAAACCAGTAAAAACCGTACTAGCAAAAACAGTAGTAAACACATTAATTCTGTGTTTTTTCAGTGTGCTTTTCGCGCACACTTCATTTCTTCAGGGCTATTTTGAGTATTTTACAAATATATTCATCTGTTGTTCTTAGTGCAAGTTCAGATTACTTTCTACCATACCGCACAGTAATTGTAACTGTTTTTAGTTCAGGGAAGGTGACAGACCCGGGGGATTCGCATATGAAAGGGGAGGGGATGCTCGTTGGAAATTTTGAATTAAACCCCTAAGGGTCCTAAAGGAGACCGATCTGGGCGTGGCCCAAGCTTTTTTGACCCCGAGTAAATAAAACGAACTAAAAATACCATAAACGAGACTTTCAGGGCTAAATTTAATGTCGTTTTGCCCAGAACACCCTAAGTGAGACCAAAATCTGAAATTTACACGCCTAAGCGAGACGACAAGCATCCCCGCCCCTTTCATATGCGACTCACTGTACGATCGATGTTCTTTGGAATTTAATACGAACACTAAAAACACTGCAATACATTCATTTGACATACTCACCGATGCAGTTAGCTACCGTACTCTTTCGGGTGTATCATATACTTCATGTCTCCCTGTACGTGAATTGAAAAACTGATAAAAATGTTCATTTTATCCAGGTGTTACTTTACGTTCAGCTGAATAATGAACAAAGGTGTGCATAAAATTTGAAACTATCAGTTGCATAAATGTTTCGTACGCTACTGATCTCTTATATTTTGTCTATTTTACTGAAAACTAGCTTGCTTGAAAAATAGAAATCAAGTCAGCTTTTACGAAATTTAGCTGAGATCCATTTGGTATTTTCAGACGGTCTAAATTCCATAAAGGGGTTCTTTCGCATTAATTTTGGATACAACACCAGTCTATGTTTCACAGATCAAGAAACTCGATCAGGTAGAGATTAACTGATTTGAACCAACTCAAAGCTCAAGATCCACTCAGCGCATGCAGACAGTCATATAGGTCCAAAAACAATCTTTTATCTGAAAAGAAACAATCTGGTGAAGGACCGGTCTCTGCTTCACAGATCAGGAAACTCAGGAAGAGATTGTGTTGGGTGGAACTAACTCCTTTGAAGGTCAGTTCTTACACCCATCTCCTGCACAAAGCTCAAGATCCATTCAGCGCATAAAAACCGTCCTAGGTCCAAAACAATCTTTTATCTGAAAAACAATCTGGTGAAGGACCAGTCTTTGCTTCACAGATCAAGAAACTCAGGAAGAGATTTGTGTTGGGTGGAACCAACTCCTTGGTAGGTCAGTTCCTACACCCATCTCCTACAGTCCCAGGTCCAAAACAATTTACTAACTCAATCTGGTAAGTTTACGTAATCAAACATACATTTTTAAAAACGCTGTCCACCGGATAAATTGCTATCAATTACTACTTAATTGAAACTAATTTATACAACGCTATCCGCTGAATATTGAATAACGGAGCACAAATGATTCGCTAAATTTTTATCTGAAGCAAAGGCCAAAAAAGTATTACTTTGAACGTAGTCCTTTTTGCCTGGGAGTTGAATCACACTGCAATAGATAGACGCTCGTTCTCTGAAAATTACTGGAAAGAAAGTAATCTCGTTGTAGAATAACTAAGAAAACAACACAAAATTATTGCTGAGTAACGAGCCTCCACTCGACAATAATACCACTGCGCCGCACGTATGAAGGTATATTTATTATATATATAGCGACAATCTTAGGTAATAAACCTTGCAGATAGAATTCTTTATTATATATATAGCTACAATTTTAGGTAATAAACCTTGCAGATAGAATTCTTTATTATATATATAGCGACAATTTTAGGTAATAAACCTTGCAGATAGAATTCTATATCTGCTATATTTTCACATGTGAGAAAAGCGATACGTCCAATCAGCTTCGCGTATAGCTTCTTCACATGTGAAAAATATGACCAATCATAAGTATCTAGAGTAGAACGACCTAACCAATCATTCTCCGGGAATTTAAATGGTTTCCAACGAGGTTGTGAAAACAACACGCTGCAAGTTTGCAAGCTATCGAAGACAGTTTATGTTTTGGCTTACTTACTCGTTCGCTGCGCTCACTCGTTCGTTTTCCAAAGTTTTGCAACTCGTGAATAAAAATCCGTACGTCGCACTTTCTGTGAAGTAATCTATATTTACGTTTGAATTGGTACAGACTATTGCCGGTGTTAAAAACAAGAAACGATTTCACACTGGCGTCTTCGATCAATAGATTGAAGAATGTGCAGACTTTTAGGTAAAGCTAATGAGGAAATGCCTATTTGAAGTAAATACACGCGGCTGGAAAATTCGTCCAGGTAAGATACCCATGTTGAATTTGTGTTTTAATATAAATGTTTTGTATATTCACTTACTGTTATAGTAGTCAGTTAGGGCTGTCGTATCCCTTCTCTTCTTCACGATCTGAAGGAGAAAATAATGGCAAAGGTGTCACTGGAAAAAACGTTTAGAAATTATTCTTTAACCAAACTTTTGCGTTGCCTGGGTCGTACATGAAGCGCTCTTACACACCCCTCTGTAACAGACAATGGAATCTTTATCCTCACTGGGTTTTCGGGAAAAAAATCACCGGGTTGACTAATTTCCCACTTTGTCCGCTCGTTTTCTGTTTTATTTTGTTTATTTATTATTATTTTTTTGCAAACAAAATACGCTGGGTCACACCGCACAGTCACTGGGTAAAATCAAAATATTCACTGGGTACTGGGGAGACTAAATTTCCACTGGGTAGGGTTTCAGTGGGTCTGTTACAGACGGGGTGTTCTTACAAAATAATAATGTTATGTCAGGTACGCACGACCGCAAGAAACACAAATTAGACTTAGAATGATAGCGTATGAAGACAGACATCTAGAAGAGTAGTTCGCTCATCCTTTCATCTAATTAAAGTCGACTTTAATCACATTTATTGCTGCCCATAAACAAGCATGACGTCATTTGTGATTGACTAATAACATGACTGGTCCAACCTAACTTCTCCTACTTTTACAGTTTCCAGGAGAAAAGGTTAAAATAGCGACGCTTTTCGTTCAATAAGAAACACTGGTTTGAGTTTCCAGTAACGAAAAAGAATTATCGGGTTGACTGGACCGGACTACATGTTCTTACATGTCTACATGTAAATGTTTCCGAAATGTCCGAGAAAAAGGACAACCTCCCAAAATGTACGTTCCAAAATGTTGGAAAAAATTATGCTTGCTAGAAATTTTTGTTCTATTCAATTTTGTTACCAGAATTTTCGGTTGACCGAGTTGCATTTTCGAATGAAATTTTCGAATCATCCGCTCCTGTTCCCTTAGTTCCCGGTAGAATGGAAAAGTACAGACGTTACAAAACGCTTGAGACAACCGCCATCTTTCCCACCCACCTCACCCCCCCCCCCCCCCCCCCCCCCTACCAGTGGCGTTATTCGACGTTTGAATGTAAGTGAATTCCTCCTTTGAAACTTGCAAATCTCAGCCGCCATGTTAAGTTTTTTGCAGACTAGCTGAATTTCTGCAACAATAATTTTTCTCTTTCGTAGCTCACTAATGTAGCCAAATTGAACATACTGTTGAAGTAAACTGCGAAAAACAATACAAAACTTTTACCTTTGACTATAAAGAGATGTCTCCTCCAGCTTCTCTGTAGTCCTTCGCTATTTTTGTTTCGTTTCCTCGTCGTCAGTACAAATACATTATAAACTTGCGCTGGTTATCCCATTTTTCGTTTTTTCTGTTTCCTTTTGTAGAACAACTGCAAATTCAGGTAATTTGAATCGTCTGTAGTGGAGCTCTTCGATCTTACATTGTCAACAAGAGCCAGCAAACTTTAAAATATTCAAAAACGACAAAACACGTGGGCAATGCAATGTTAAAATTAGCATACATATAAATTTCCAGAGATCCCGTCAGGTCTTTAGGGAAACTGTGTCAAAGTAGCCCTAAAAGGTCCTAAAACAAATTCGAATAAATCCATCCATTTTTTCTCCGGTCCACGAAAACAGTAGGCTAGACAGGAAAAGTTTGACCTGCGGTTCAATGCCATTATTTTATTTTACAGCTGAACTGGACGTGTTTTTTTCGCATTCTGGATGTTGAAGTTTATTCCTTTTTAAACGTTCTGCAGAAACAGCAACCAAACAAAGAAATATTCATTACCAATAACAATGTGCATTGTCTGTTCGCCGCTTGCAATTATTTGCCTTTGAAAACTGGCTTACTTTGGGCATGTGGTAAAGCCTGTTAAGCCTGCCAGGAGCATTGCTACCCCCCCCCCCCCCCCCTCCCCGGCTGAGATGCTAGTCCGTCGCTGGGTTACTCCCCAGCATTCTGTCAGGTTACCGCAGCAATTCGTCGGTACCCCGTGCATGGTCAGAATTTGAGGGAAACCTGGGGCCCATTTCTCGAAAGTCACGGTAACTTTTTGGACCCAAAACCAAAATTTGAAACCAAAACCCAAGCTTACAAACCAGTCCATTTTCCTTCAACAACTGATAGTTTTATTTATTGCCTTCAAAGCTGGTAAACCATCCATCTTGAATTCAAACAGAGCTAACTTTACGGGCCTGATAATTATCGGGCGTTCGAGAAACGGGACCCAGGTCTCGATCCTGGCGCCAATCTAAACCCCCGAGCTCTTTTGCGCATGACTGACGACGACATGATGACGTCAGAAGCCTGAGAATGCCCAAGCGCAGGACGATAATGGTTTGAGATGAAACAGTTTTTCTCAAAGAAGTTGTAAATTTAGAGAAAAATAAGGAATTTTAAAAATTTAATGAACTGATTTGAAGTAAAAAAAATTGAGGAGGGACACAAAGTTCACGAGGAGTGCTCTTCCGTGGGGGTCAACTGTCTGGTGGTGTTTTTTGAGCCACTTACAATTTCATGATTCAACTTGTGTAACTATAAGGGACACAGTCTTTTAAAAGTTTAGGTCTTTGATTTTGAGAAAATTGCTGACATTCAAAATCGATGACGTAATCGCTTCGTTGCTATAGCATGATTCATATATGAACTGCGGATGAAGATGAAAGTGAGAAATGATCATCGCTGTGAACGCAATAAACTGATCTCGCTCCAACGTGTAGCTTCATAGCTCAGTTGGAAGAGCATCGCACCGGTATTCGCGGAGGTCAGGGGTTCGAATCCCGTTGAAGCCCTGTATTTTTTCAGGCTTCTTTATCCAATTGCTCAAATTGGAAATTCACTGCGATGATCATTTGTCACTTTCAGATCTACTTTCTTGGGTAATTTGTCCAATCTCCCCTGGTGAGCTTCTGGAAAAAATGAGATGAGCCACCTTAATACATTACAATTGTTTACTTTATTAAGTGCGTTAAACATCTTATCCGAATATAACTATTGTAAACTGGCCATGATAGTTATTACTTGTAAACTACTATTATTTGCAAACCTATCTAGTGGTCAGAATTAGATAGAATTGCCTTATATTTCTAACACCCAAGATGGAGCTTAGCACACAATATTAAACTACTAGTTATCTTATACATCAACGCCATATTTAGTTCAAAGTTCTAAACCAAAAACGCGTACAAAATTACAATTTTAGAAAATTGGCAGGATCAATGGCACTGTTTTACTGTAGTAAGAATTCTAATTCCTTTCCTAACCCAATTAATTACTGCAACACTCACAAAAATACGTTATCGACATTAACTTGAAATTACCAAAACCCAGCAAACAAGACCTATTTTAATGCTTGCTTGTGTTATACATGTTTGTAAGAACAAAAACTAAGTAGGATCGAGCATTGTTTACTGCACCTTTAATAGCACACAAACACGGGGAAGGTAAAAATCCCACAAACGACATTTGCTTTCTTTGGCTGCCATCAATTATAACTTGGTTACAGCCAACAAACTTTTGAACAGAAACAAAAATGGGGATGAGAGAAAAACAAATCAACATTGTTTGCATATTATTGAAAGTCAACCTCCGCCTATTTTTGTTACTTTCCTTCGATCAGGGATAACCTATTCTCTTCCCCAGAGGCTGCATAAATACTTCTGGTCAGTTTCTAGAATTGCCACCTCTTGCCAGCCTCAATGAGAAAGCATGAACTCAAGAAATCACAAGTCGCTGTTCTTGGTTCTGAACGTAAGGATCACAACCTCTGGAGACAAAACTGGAATATTCTAGATATATTTTTTTATATACTAATAGTGTCCGCAATTAGTTTGTATAAAGCTAAATACTCTGACGCTCTAATAAAGTCATCGTCATCATCTTCATATGCATTGCCAATATCTTACCTGTACTGTTAAAAGGTACCCTTCCCCGGTCAAACACAAAAATCCAATATTCACTGCCTTAAAGGTTTTAAAAGGTTGAGGCCGAAAACTTGATTGCATTCAAGAATTTTGTAAGAAAATGCAATTAAGAGCAGCGATAAGTAACATTATGACCCAATAAACTACATGTAGAAACAATAATCATCTGCAGCCTTCAAAACTTACCTCTTTACGTTAACTGGTGAATTTCAGAGATTTTGTCCACCGTGAAACCCTATCTTACGATTGAATCTAGGTAACCACTTTTACGTAGATATTGTACCCTACTAGCTAACAACTATCACAAGTTTCTACTTCTCAGTGGGTACGATGCTAATCCATCAAGGGGTTAGCCAGTGCTGGTACCCATTTATACACCTGGGTGGAGAGAGGCACTGTGAGAGTAAAGTGTCTTGCCCAAGAACACAACGCAGTGCCCCGGCCAGGGCTCAAACCAGGATCATCCAATATACAGTCCAGCACACTAATCATTAGGCCACTGCATCTCCCACGACTATTACACACAGGTATCCCACTGTTATACAGGTATCCTACCATTACAAGGTACTGACTCTATTACACAGCTATCCCACTTTTAGCAATCCCATTACAATTTTCTTATATTAGCCATATTGCATTTATACATTTCAGTAGGGCGACACTGAGAAAAAACTTGATTTAACACCACTCCTCTGGCCTTGGGCCTGTTGATATTGTACCACTCACGCACTGTGCCCCCACTAAAATAATAATTACTGCATTATAATTACATGCTAACGTTTGACAAACCATTTTACAACTGACATCCCCTGATTAAATTCAATTTATGCAAGAACTGCTGTAAAAGTTTTCCATTAACCTATTTCCAAATTTCTAAGAAGGTCATGGACCTTAAAGAACGGCTTGGCAGTCCATCAACATACCTTGGTATCACAACAATTAGACGCAGTTGCCCAATGATTGGTCTACATTGCACGTGTGATACATTTTGCCATTATCTTATTTTAAAACAGTCGCAAAAACAAGTGAGAATAATTAACTTATTCTGGCTGGGAAAAATTTTGTGAAAACGGACAAAACTTCAAAGGGGCCATCATCCTGCCTTGAGGCGGGACAATGGACAATTCGAACAGGACAGCCCACATTCCCATGTACCTTGTGACTCCGGGAAACGTGTTGATTGACCGTTATTTCCAGGAAACAATATATTTAGATACAGTTTACATCAATGTTGTATCTGAGCGAACTCGTTTATTCCAAAACCTAAACACAACGAGCAAGAACTAGAGAATAATAAGAACTGGCAGAGAACTGGATAAAGTCGCACCTAATTATAAGCCATACATTAGCATAATCTTAAGTGGGCGCATGCCAGCAAGTTGACACTTTGTTGAGAAACTAATTAAAATTTGAAATACACAACAATCACCAAACTTCTACTTTCTTTTTGCTGAAAAACGTAACGGGAAAATATGAATTGTTTTATAGTACTCGGTTGTTTTGAAAAACCTGTTGCAATAACTGTTGCAAGCCATACTGTAAGCCTCCATTACGTAACTCTATTCATACCAAAAGCCAGAATTTGATGACTTTCCATTTTTGCTTTGCACAAAGCCAACAGTGCAAGCAAAGCTATCATACTAATAATTTCACCAGATGGGCAATGTGTCAAATGAACATGTTCATACAATTCAGTACCTTACTCAACCTGGTCTCTTCAATATCGAATGCAATCTAAATAATCCATACTGTCATACAAGTTTCTGTTCATAGTGTTGAACCATAAACATACCAGAATTTTTTATGATATCTGGAATGTTTACTAAAGAACATAGAAAGGTTTTGGGGAAAAGGACTTGAAATATAAAAGGAAAATACAAATTAGAATTCCCAGTTAACCCTATTCAGCAATCTGCCTTTTTAATTTCTTGGAGTGCATAACATCCTTTCTTAATATATTTTCCTCTTTATCAATTTCTATAAATCACCTTTAAAGTGCTACTGTGATCATGCAAACTTTTACACCTTGCTGTTTGAAGGGAATCATGTAGTGCTCCATGTGGGATAAAAAATGTTGTTTTCTGTTTTCAAATATCTGAAGTAGTTCCCGAGATATTCAAGATTAAAAATTGGTAAAAATGCAAATTAAGACTGATGACATCATCTATGCAACCAATTTTATATCAAGAAGTAAATAAATAGGGCTATTTCGGTCAGTTGAAACGTGGCACACAAATAGTTCTTCAGGAGACACACCTATAGTTATAACTAAATCCTGTTTCCATGGCTACACACTCCAGACCCCTTGACTCTGTTTTCAGTATTTGAGTGATTTTTAGCTTAGACCAGGCCAAAGAACCTATCTAACACATAAATATGCTTGTGAAATAGTGTAGATCTGGAATCATTGAGAAATATCAAAATTGACAGCCAAATGGTCAGAATAGTCTAGAACAATGGGGAAGTGGCACCCAGCATGTTGCCATGGTAACATAATTGTTAATCTCATATTGCATAACTGACCTTAAGCTTGTAGAGTCATGATGCAAAGAATCAAACATTTGTGATACAAACTGGGTGAGAAATGTTTTCATCTATTTGATTAAATTTGGTTGAGTCTATGGCATCATCACCTAGCTAATTTGTGGCATTTTTGTTCTCATGTAGACTACTTTCTAATGTTTTAAAATGGCTTAGATGGAGACATGCAAATTTAATCATAGTAGCACTTTAAAAATCGTCCCCCATGAGAATTTAACAGCCTACTCGAGCTCAATATCAAGGGTTAGATAGGGTGTGGTTTTCCAATCTGTATTTGATGGTGAGAACACAGGAATTAGCACTTGTTCCCCTTCAACCCCTGTAAACAATTCAGTTTGTTTACTGCGGCTATTGTAGATGGTGAGCTTCTTGGCATCAAGGTTTAGAAAAACTGTGAACACATCATTGTCTTGAACAGAAGTCATAGATGATTCCTGACCATCTGATCGAGTGGAAATTGACCTTCCAAAATTACTGTAATACCAGCACCACTTTGTAGTTGGTAACTGTTCTACGGATTGATAAAGATATTCTGTTGACTTCACTTTGACACCAATTTCCAATTTAATACGTTCCTTATCAGGGTGAAAAGAGAAAAGCTGAAGTTTCCAAGAATGCATCCCCTCTGTGAAAGTGGGAGCAATTTTCTTTGTTATTTGCCCATATACAGGGGACATCTTTTTCCTTATTTTTTCACTCCCAGGACTGACATTTGGATTGACTTTCCAATTAAATGGACTGCCACACACATTTTGGCCTTCAACATGCACTGCCAGAGTGGCAAGTCCTGCATACCCTGCGCGATAAGAAAATCTATATGACCCATCACCATTGTCTTGTACTACAACTATGTCCTGCCCCTCCTTAATGGCTTCATCGTTGAAAACAACTTGAGCCCTGACTTTATGACCACCTTCTGTTACTTTTCTCCCATTATCATCTTTGATAACAAGCACAAAATCCACCGATTGTCCAGCTATGGTCTGGTACATAACCCCTTCTTCTCCTCCTACCACACTAACAGTGCACTTCTGGGGATCAACAGGCATGTAGGATAAGGATGCCATTTTACCAATGTCCCAAATGGCTTGATGCACTTGTAACTTAAGATAATCATCCTTGCAGGGTTTCAACTGGTTCTGTGATGAATTAAGTTGGGAGAGTCGCTTGATAAGTTGTTTCTTCATTGCCAACAGCTTCACATCATCTCCATCTGATATGGCACACTCAGTGAATTCAATGCTACTTTTCAGTTGTGCTAGAAGTAAGGAGAGCATTTCTGTTTGGCGTTCAAGCTGTTTGACTCTTACATCACCATGCATTGTAGCTTCATGCTTAAGATTTGAACGGTGATACTCCAATGCCTTAATTTGCTCATCAAAAAAGGTATCGACCTGTCTGTTTACTTCAGAAACTTTCTTCTGGATACAACTTTTCATCATCTGCGCAGATTTTAAACCCCCTGCAACTGCATGCTCTTTGGCTTTAGTTTCTTGAAGAACAACACGGACAGCATTTCTTTCCTTTTCAGCAACATCTGCTATAAAGTCATACTTATGCTCACGGTGGTCAACAATAGTGCAATCTCGGCAGATGGTTTTCTGGCAGGTTTTGCAAAACAGTTTCAGTGTCTCACCATTATGTTTTTCACAAAAAGAAGGCTTGGCAAGAGCCTGAGAACCAACAGAATTTACTTCCTCCAGGGACAAAATCTGGTGACCCTTGAAAGTGTTAATCCTTTTATGTGCAGTTACACAAAACTCACACATGAAAACACTACAGTTGGTGCAACGTGACACGCTCGACTCACCACTATCACAGAGTTCACAGACTAGGGGCTTCCCCGAAGAAGTGTTGTCTTGCATCCTGAGCAAGGTCATAAAATTGTTTACCCAGAAGTTTGGCTGCAGCATGCCAACATCTCCATCAACAACCTTAATAAGAGAAAAGTCCAGAGATTACTGCATAGTGTATTAAACATGAGAAGCAATGGTTCATCACAGTTGGTTTATGCTTTTTGCTTGTGCTTCAAGAGCACAAGCTTGTGTTGCTCTCAGCTATTGCCTCAACAACTCCACTCTGCTAGCAGAGTCCCTTCAAGTTTGCGAAGAAGATCAAAGGGACTCTGCTGGCAAGGTACAACAACTCTTTCATGATCTCCAAACTTCCCACATGCACCATAAAATGATAAAGTGCATGCTACAGCTTGAACCAATTGTCAACTAACAGCACAAGATCTCAGGCCCTTATTTGTGGCATCCCAGTTGTGATTTTTAAAATTACTCACCTTTACATCCTGCCTGCACTCAGGGCATGTTATGATATGATCAGGTCCCCTTTTCTTCACCAGTTTCACAAGGCACTCTTTACAATAGGTGTGCAGACATGCTAGAACTTTTGGTTCCTTAAATCGTCCCAGGCAAACAGCACAAGTCAGCTGCTTGTTAACATCAGGTTGAACAGAGGCCATTGCAAATCTGAAAATGGGAATACAAAATCAATAACCAATCAATATATCAAACATAAGATAAATCAACATATAAATAACAAAACATTATAACACTACAACTAACATTTACTGTTGTAGTTCCTCATGACTTACACTTTAAACCCCCAAATAATCAAATGTAATAAAGACACATATGGTGTAAGGAAAACAGCGTTCCACAATCTTTGTGACAGACAAACATCCACTGCACGACCAAAACCAAACTTAATAATTTTATATCTCCCCGGGGGTAAATTAAAGCCCATGCTGGATCATTCTCGTCCCCAGAGCCACTTGTCCCTCTTAACCAGTCAGCTGGGCCTGTGCACGAGGAACAATTGATTCTGGGAAAATATGATTTGATTGGATAGAATAAGTAACCCTGTATTACCCAGTATTACCCTGTACATTACCACTCAGTGTTTCCTACAATCGTTTCCTCGCAGTAAGTGTTTTTATTTTTCTAACGCAATTGTAATGTACGTAAGTTAGAGAACTCCTGTTTAGGTATGCAATTTTTGTAAGTAATTGTTGTCCTGTTATCAATGTATTGTAAAGTTCTATTTATTTTGAAAACAATAAAAAAAAAAAACAAAAAGAGTCCAATCACATCAAGCCTTTTAAATTAACATACGACAAAGGGATTTTACAACACCTGATTTGATTGGACTCCCTTTGTTTAATTCTTGCCAATCAAATAACATGTCCCCAAAGCCACTTGTTCGTTATGCACAGGCCCAGCCGACAAGGAGGGACATGTGGCATTGGGGACAAAAATGATGCTGAATCAGACAAGTAGGCCACCAGGGCCAAAAGCTGATGTGTCCTGGAAGCCTGACTCTAAAAGGAACTATGAGCTGACCTATGGTCAGCATCATGCTAGAGTGTGGACAGTTGTGGTTTCTCGAGCCTTATTTATCTGTCCACCATGAGCCAGCTCCGCTGTGATGGATTGGAGGCATAAAACAGCCTAAAATAGCACCACAAATTACCGGTAATAAAAATCAAAGCTTGGGGAGGTTACTGCAAGACATAAACGATAGCGTAAACTAAAAGTTCTCACTGAGAAGGAAAGTGCTGCCCCTGACACTATAACATGCATTACAGGCTTGTACAAAATAATTTTTCTACGATGTACATAAATATTTACTAATCAGGAAAATTGACATACATAGCAAGCCACAAGACAAGTTTAAAACACAAAATTCCCACGCGTCTCTGAAAAACAACTCGTATCAAAGTATACCATATTTCAACCTGACTATTCAAATTTGTCAAGGTCTCACACAACATCGCTTCCAAATCATATACTATGAAGACTATAAAATAAAACCAAAAGGATGATGGAAAATGATTCACAAAAACACGACACCTAAAGACATTTAGGTGAGTTTACCTTCTGAGGTTTGCCTACGAATAAAGCGCGCAGTGTTTCCGTTGAAACTTCCCCAGGGCCGTAACACGGTAACATTTGCATGATGAGAATTGTCCTGTGCTTCTCCAGTGTTGAGGGCGATTTTGTCACACTAGCATGGTCGCTACATTGAGTTTGAATCTGGCGGCCAAGACAACTGAATGAGCATCCAACGAAAGCAGAATTTGAAATTAAGAGTCCGAAAAGGAAGAAAAAATATCAACGGCTTCCGCGAGGCAGTTTTGGCGAGATAAGGATATTTTTCTGGAAATTATGGAGCTTCGAGTGTGGACCGTCGGCGAATTAAGTTGCCAGCCTTTTGCTTCGCTTTACTCGTAGGCAAACCCCAGAAGGTAAATTCATCTAAATGTCTGTAAATAGATCCCAGGACCACAGAGACATCAAAATAATGCAAGGAAAACACAAGGCAAGTCATATTTGTTTTCATTCTTTTCCACACGTAGAATTTAGGGCAATTTTTGAACTCTTCTCATATATTCTCTTACTAAATGTCACGTAAATCACATGTAACCTATATATGGGCAGGCTGTGGACGCTATTACACTTTTTAAAAAAGCAAGCCTATGAGTGGATAACATTTAGTTCCTTGAAGAAAACCGTCGCCAATTGGCTACCACTAGAATATCCCAGATATCTGAACCATGGATGGAACCAAAATTAATGGAACCAAAATTCTCAAATGCTTCCAGAATATGTCTGCTACCTAATGGCAGCAATAACCATACATCACAGGCTAGTACAAATAACCGAGATGTATATATATTTCCTGATCATCAGGAAATATGTACATTTAAACCAGATGGATTGACAAGGTAAGCAAAAGTTGCATTTGAAATATACCAGGAAGTTAGTCACCAGATAATTTTGAAAAACAACATTCAAACAGAAAGCCTTTGCAGCAAGAGACCCCCGATAGAACCAGACAAAAGAGCAGGAAGAACTACCAATAGAGAATTAGGTAACCAACAACGACAATCGGAAAAGAAAGTGGAAGTATTTCGAGAGACCCCATTGCCTAGAGTCGTTTAGGCCTAGGGGCGGTACTCATGTTATACATTACGGGGGCGTCCGACAGACCTTCATAATGCAACCCCCAAAAATACACGAGGCTGAAATTTTAGACCCCCCCCCCCCCCCCAACAAAGCCATTAGTTGGTAGATCAGATGGTGGTTTTGACAGCAATGTTTCACAGCTGGTTATGAAGGACAATGGATGTAGCAAACTATGGTGCAAGACCAATATCTGGTTTTCTCAAATAATTCATCACTTTACAGTCTTTCCTGTAAAACCCTGAACACCAGAAAAAATTACTGGAATGTTTATTGTGTATTGACCAATCGCAGCAAAGTTCAGGACACGCGAACAAACCTCAAAACCACAAACTAATGTCCGTTGCTGTTTGTGGTTTAGTTTTCTCGCACCTGATTGGCTTTTTCTTTGTAACATAATAACATTCCATAAACATTTCTGGTGTTCAGGGTTTTACGGGAAAGACTGTAAAACAAAAGAAATCAGAACCGTAACCGTGGTTTGGAAATGATTAGATTTTTACGATTTTATTTCTTTGTTTTCTCCGTAGTTTTAGTTTTGATAGAGAAGATATATCAAACACTCAAGACAGTGTTTCATCACATTTCCAAACACCTCAAAGTTCATCAAAAATACTGCTGGACATCATATTTTCAACTCTCTTCTCAGTGTTTGGAAATGTGATTTGATATAATAATTATTACTTAATAAACTTCATATCGAGTCTGAGACTCTGGAAAGACAGCTCAATGGCAAAGTGAAATGTCAGCTGGCATGGTCTGGAAAAAAAACTTTGAGACACTTTAAATAAAGCCTGGGCTAGCTATATAGGTCATGCAAATTGTTTACATTTAACCACAGACCACGAGTTTGGAAACAAGGAGTTTATTGTCAATGAAACGAAACTAAGATACACGAGCTAAAGACAATACAACTCCAACACCTTAAGGGTGGGAGGGATAGGGTAACGAAATTAAGCTTGACCGCGTTTCGAGAGATTATGACTGACTGATAGAAACATGTACAATGATTTTATAATGGTTATGACGTCATAGCATTTAACAATTAACCATCCTCACAGGGTGACGATTGACACAATTTGCCTAATTTCAACCCTGTACAACTGGTCATGAAATTACTTGAAGATTATATAACAACGGCATAAAGCTGTAGAGGAACTCAAAAGAAACACAGAAAAGCCAAAAGAGGTATATATATGGAAGGACAAAACTAACAGGAGATTAAAACAAAGAGTTAAAACATTAGGAAATAATAGGAGATAAAAACAAAGACTTAAAACATTAACTTGAAAAACAACGGCCCAACTGTTTTCAAGTTTATCTCGTTGTATTTGAAATTGTACTTGACAATGCTCAGAAACCATCTTTTTTGTTACTCTGCCAATGTGAAGTTTAGACCTCATAATTAACAAAATTAAACAGAATGTCTAAAAATATTAATACGTTGACCTAGTCCATTTACAATTGACAATAAATCCAGGCTGATAATTATGCCATAGGAGACAACATATTAAGTTTTTATCAGTATGGAATCATGTTTTCAATTGTGAACTTACCGGTAAGATGTACTGGCGTGTTTCCTAGAAAACCAGGATCGAGGATCGAGGATCGAAGGATCAAGGATCAAGGATTAAGAGTTGAGGATCAAATGAAAAAACAAATGAAAACTGCCAAGTGCACAAGATATAACCACATGTGAATCGGGCATGCACACTTGGTCCAATTACATGGCCAATTAGAGCACAGAATTTTCTATCCAGCGTACAAGTATATAAACAGCAAAAAGAAATCCTAATCTACAGACAGTGAGGCATTACCATAGGAGAAACTGATGATGTCTACTAAAGGACCAAAACTCTCGAGTCTTGCTTTAAAAATACTGTAGCATGAGACATCTGCCATAAAATATCATTGCAGCATCCCAGACATTGGATGCTAGTAACTCAACAAAACATCTAGGAAATGGCCCGGGGCGCAGTTTTAGCTGAAACCCAGATACAGCAATTGGTGTTTTGAGACGACTGGATAAGACTCAGATAAGACTCAGATCTCATAACTTCGTTAATGTGATAAAGACTATCATACAAGCTATCCAGAAGCTTGTGATAAACAAAAGGTCACTGCAAGAGAAAATCCGACTACTAAAGATCTCGTAGCAGAAAAAGAGTTGATAAACCTAACCAAATGCCACAGAGCTAACAAACAAGACAGCATAAAGATACTATTAAACGGCTCTTAGAATAGCATGAAATCCTCCACTGTGAAGGCTAAAATTCAAAAGCGGCCAATGGAAGTCGTGCAGGCATGTACGACGCTTTTAAAACTCCATAGTCAATAGTATTAATGAATGACACTGATCAACACTATCTTTATTTTCACTTACGCAGGGGCCCATACAAGCCGTGTGACTGTTGGTGTGTAAGAAAGGGTCTTATCACCATAAAAGTTTGCAAGTAGTCTCTACGTGTATTTAAAGCTCAAAATAAACGTAAATCTGCCTCTAGTTTTTTATGACAATTAAATTTGAGCGACTTGAAGGGTTTTACGCTGACTGTTATTAAAGTTTAAAAGGAAAAGTAAATAAATCTATTTACTAAAAAAATTATTAAATATATTTTCTATCACCAAACCCCGATCCTCGATCCTTTAACCTTGATCCTCCATCCTGGTTTTCCAGGAAACCCGTACTGGAGTGTTGCTATCTGTTAAACTTGATTTGGGCAAAAAGAACTCATTGCTACTTCCATTTCTATAGTATAATGAACATTGCCCGTAAAAAGGGCTCGAAACTTTATTATAGTTTTTCTTTTCGCATTTTTTAAATGAAGCCAACATTAAATTATTTGCAGACTTTACCATGTTTCAGATTTACGCCACACCAGTCTTTTGCAATGAGACAAAAGTTCCCTGAAATACACCAGGAGTTGGCGTACATCACAAGCTCCACGCCAAAAATCTTTGGCGCAACATACATGTTTTGGTTTTGTCGACAACACCAAACAGACTTACATATAAAATTCTTACGAGTAAAAAACAAAAGAACCAGATGAAGCTCAAAGAAAATGGGTCACAGAATGCATGCTTGAAAAGCCAGACAATATCGACTGGAAGGCAGTTTACAGAACACCTTTCCTATGCACGAAAATCTCCAAATTAATCGTGTTCCAATTTAAGCTACTACACAGAAGACTAGCGCCCAACACTTTCCTTACCAAAATAAATCTTAAGGATAACGAGCAGTGTACTTTTTGTAAAAATGACAAAGAGACTCTCATCCACTTATTTTGGACTTGTGATATATCCAACCTTTTCTGACAAGGATTTAAAGAATGGTTAATTAATCGTGGAGATCTTTCAAAAACTTTTAATCTGTCGCTGTATATAGTACTAGGTCTTAAGCCAAACGATAGCAAGAAAACTAAACTTCTTTTTCTTGGTCGCTAGATATTTTGTATGGATATGCAAAACTCGAAGCATCTCTCCAGAGATTAAAAAAAAACCTTCCCGCTTCCTCTCGCATTACATGTATAATACAGCAATCACCTCTCCTTAATTCACTCCTTATAATAAACCATGCAAAAATTAAGTAC
>OX393561.1:31130602-31153102 GCA_947652115.1 Blastomussa wellsi
AAAAACACATGACTTTCAAAACTGCAGAAAAACTCTTAAATACACAGGCTTGGGTTATTCCACACAAAAGACATGCAACCACAACACTGAACATGATAAAAGTGTCGACACCCAAAATAAGTCAAAATATTCCCCCTACCCGACTGAAATCAGAGTGTATTAAAACGAACGCGCCTTTCACGTTGTGTTCTAGAGCAAGGACGGGTACAAGGACGTTCTAGTGTGATTCGTTTTTGCGTACTTGTAGTGTACTCGTACTTGTAGTCTTGTAGTGTGCCATTCTCGTCCCCAGAGGCCACGATTCGTTTGGTCAGCACCAAGGAATCGAGACCTCTGGCCTCAACCAAATTGTGAGCATGCGTAGAGAACTCGTTTTGTAGCTTTCAGCCAATCAGTTTTGCCAGATTTGATTTTGTGCATGCGCAGAGTGACGGGAAATCCGAAAATCGCAGACTTCCGGTGTTGGACCTTCCCAGAGGTCGTGATTCTTGATGCTGGTCCCCTCTGGGGACGAGAATGGTAGTGTGCAGTAAAGTAACACAAACTAATCTTCTGCGCATGCGTTGGTAACAAATCGCTTTGTTCTAGGAACTGTAAAGATAGTACCACAAGGCGGGTATGGTGTTTTCTGAGCAGTAGTGCAGATACCAGCGTTTTACGTGGTACAGTGCACACAGGTTCCTACTAGCCCCCCCCCCCCCCCCCCCCCCCCCCCCACCGCCTCTGCAAGACTAATTAATTAATTGGTATTAGTTAATTAAACAAACATTATTATCCACATACTCGGTCAAATTGATCGTCAAAACACAGGCTGTGCGGGCCGCAACGGCCCTGAAGCTGATTGGTTCACGCGATGAATTTAAACCAATCAGATTAGGTTCAGACCGTTTGAAGCGGGAAAACCATCGAGGTGTGTACGAGCGAACAGCAAGTTTCACACAAAACGCATAGTTTTCAGAGAGAAAATCGGCCTACTTGTTATAAATGGGACTTGAAGATAGGCTAGAAGCAAGAGCACGATCCATAAGAAACAAAGAAAGCAAGTTCTTGTCGTCTTTACAAGAAGCGAAACGTCGTTCACTTGATTGAAGTACTGCGGGAATTTTACACCGACGATCATCTGGAAATTGTAAGTTCATTAAATATTGATTATCTATGAGTTCTTAACTCATTGGCGATTAAGAGACTTTGTAGCTATATCGGCAAAGTTTTGCACCTGTTCAGAGCATATCGGTCCGGCTTTTACAGTTATAACATTTTCAGCGCGAAGTAAGTTCTTAGTTGTATTCTTGAAAACATTATTAAATTTGTGAGTCATCAGGATGTTATTTGACCTTGTATATGAATAATAATGACATTAACATGACTTTTATCGGGAATATTAGGGAGCTTAAGCAAACCACGACGGCAACGTCAACGAGAACGTCGCAAAACAAAAGATTTAATTAGCAGTATAATAGCTCTGCACGTGCGTTCTAATTCTTTGTACATTTCTCTGCCGTCCTCTGCAAAACAACAACGTGAAATGACCAAATTCTGAATACTTTGGAGAACGTGAACCTCGACGGCTAAATTTTCGTTTCTCTGTTTGAAAATAAACGCCGTCTTTATATTTTCTACAAGAACTATGTTTGTAAGCGATAGATGCAACGAATACATCAAGACAATTGCGAGATTACGAGATTCGTGCGTAAAATATAAATTCATTTTTAAGCAGGCGTCGTCCAAGCCGTCGCCGTCGTCATTGCTTAAGCTCCCTATTGTTTATTGGCACCCTACGCGGCTACGCGGGTGCCAATAAACAATAATCCCTCAAAAGGTCATGTTAATACCCTATTAAAGTTTACACATTAGCGCTTTATAGCTTTAGTGCCATAGTACCATAGTACCATAGTACCATAGTACCATAGTACCATAGTACCATAGTACCATAGTACCATAGTGCCATAGTACCATAGTACCATAGTACCATAGTACCATAGTACCATAGTGCCATAGTGCCCTAGTACCATAGTACCATAGTACCATAGTACCATAGTACCATAGTGCCATAGTACCATAGTGCCATAGTACCATAGTACCATAGTACCATAGTGCCATAGTACCATAGTGCCATAGTACCATAGTACCATAGTACCATAGTACCATAGTACCATAGTGCCATAGTACCATAGTACCATAGTACCATAGTACCATAGTGCCATAGTACCATAGTGCCATAGTACCATAGTACCATAGTACCATAGTACCATAGTACCATAGTGCCATAGTGCCATAGTACCATAGTGCCATAGTGCCATAGTACCATAGTACCATAGTACCATAGTACCATAGTACCATAGTACCATAGTACCATAGTGCCATAGTGCCATAGTACCATAGTACCATAGTGCCCTAGTACCATAGTACCATAGTACCATAGTACCATAGTACCATAGTACCATAGTACCATAGTACCATAGTGCCATAGTGCCCTAGTACCATAGTACCATAGTACCATAGTACCATAGTACCATAGTACCATAGTACCATAGTACCATAGTGCCTTAGTGCCATAGTGCCATAGTGCCATAGTGCCATAGTACCATAGTGCCATAGTACCATAGTACCATAGTACCATAGTACCATAGTACCATAGTGCCATAGTGCCCTAGTACCATAGTACCATAGTGCCATAGTACCATAGTACCATAGTGCCATAGTACCATAGTACCATAGTGCCATAGTACCATAGTACCATAGTACCATAGTACCATAGTACCATAGTGCCATAGTACCATAGTACCATAGTACCATAGTGCCATAGTACCATAGTACCATAGTACCATAGTGCCCTAGTACCATAGTACCATAGTACCATAGTGCCATACTACCATAGTGCCATAGTGCCCTAGTACCATAGTACCACAGTACCATAGTACCATAGTACCATAGTGCCATAGTACCATAGTGCCATAGTACCATAGTACCATAGTACCATAGTGCCATAGTACCATAGTACCATAGTGCCATAGTACCATAGTGCCATAGTACCATAGTACCATAGTGCCATAGTACCATAGTGCCATACTACCATATGCCATAGTACCATAGTACCATAGTGCCATAGTACCATAGTACCATAGTGCCATAGTACCATAGTACCATAGTGCCATAGTACCATAGTTCCATAGTGCCATAGTACCATAGTACCATAGTGCCATAGTACCATAGTTCCATAGTGCCTTAGTTCCTTAGTGCCATAGTACCATAGTTCCATAGTGCCATAGTACCATAGTACCATAGTACCATAGTACCATAGTACCATAGTACCATAGTACCATAGTACCATAGTACCATAGTACCATAGTACCATAGTACCATAGTACCATAGTGCCTTAGTTCCTTAGTGCCATAGTGCCATAGTACCATAGTACCATAGTACCATAGTACCATAGTACCATAGTGCCTTAGTTCCTTAGTGCCATAGTACCATAGTACCATAGTACCATAGTACCATAGTACCATAGTGCCATAGTACCATAGTTCCATAGTGCCATAGTACCATAGTACCATAGTACCATAGTACCATAGTACCATAGTACCATAGTACCATAGTACCATAGTACCATAGTACCATAGTACCATAGTGCCATAGTACCATAGTACCATAGTACCATAGTACCATAGTGCCTTAGTTCCTTAGTGCCATAGTACCATAGTACCATAGTACCACAGTACCATAGTACCATAGTACCATAGTGCCATAGTACCATAGTACCATAGTACCATAGTACCATAGTACCATAGTACCATAGTACCATAGTACCATAGTACCATAGTACCATAGTACCATAGTGCCATAGTACCATAGTGCCATAGTACCATAGTACCATAGTACCATAGTACCATAGTGCCATAGTACCATAGTACCATAGTACCATAGTGCCATAGTACCATAGTACCATAGTACCATAGTTCCATAGTTCCATAGTGCCATAGTACCATAGTACCATAGTACCACAGTACCATAGTACCATAGTACCATAGTGCCATAGTACCATAGTACCATAGTACCATAGTACCATAGTACCATAGTGCCATAGTACCATAGTACCATAGTGCCATAGTGCCCTAGTACCATAGTACCATAGTACCATAGTACCATAGTGCCTTAGTTCCTTAGTGCCATAGTGCCATAGTACCATAGTACCATAGTACCATAGTACCATAGTACCATAGTACCATAGTACCATAGTACCATAGTGCCATAGTACCATAGTACCATAGTGCCATAGTACCATAGTACCATAGTACCATAGTACCATAGTACCATAGTACCATAGTACCATAGTGCCATAGTACCATAGTACCATAGTGCCATAGTACCATAGTACCATAGTACCATAGTGCCATAGTACCATAGTACCATAGTACCATAGTTCCATAGTTCCATAGTGCCATAGTACCATAGTACCATAGTACCACAGTACCATAGTACCATAGTACCATAGTGCCATAGTACCATAGTACCATAGTACCATAGTACCATAGTACCATAGTGCCATAGTACCATAGTACCATAGTACCATAGTGCCTTAGTTCCTTAGTGCCATAGTACCATAGTACCATAGTACCATAGTGCCATAGTACCATAGTACCATAGTGCCATAGTACCATAGTGCCATAGTACCATAGTACCATAGTACCATAGTGCCATAGTACCATAGTACCATAGTACCATAGTGCCTTAGTTCCTTAGTGCCATAGTACCATAGTGCCATAGTACCATAGTGCCATAGTACCATAGTACCATAGTACCATAGTACCATAGTGCCCTAGTACCATAGTACCATAGTACCATAGTGCCATAGTACCATAGTACCATAGTACCATAGTGCCTTAGTTCCTTAGTGCCATAGTGCCATAGTTCCTTAGTTCCTTAGTGGGTTAGAAGAGGACAGCCCACAACACATCATCCCAATAGTGCACTCTGCGCTAAAAATGAATGACTGAATGAATCGTGTGTAATCGGGTAATATGATTCGTTTATAACAGCGACAAAATGGCTATTAGCCCGGCTTATAGTTGACATAGTTGTTTGAAAGCGGAAAAGCACCTTGTCACGCGATTGGTATTCTGGGAATGTTTGCTTTTGGCGTGGCCTGAATCGAATGGTCTTGAAATCGAAAAAAAATAATAAGAACGTTTTCGAAGAGACAGTGAAGACGTGATCCGACGACGCAAAAGCTTACTGAGTGCAATGCTATCACCAAGGAAACACTAAAAAACAGTATAACATTTGTGTGCATGAATTTATAAATAAAGTCAATGAACCAATTCATCGATGCTCATCTTAGTGACTCGATCAAAATCCGTCAGATTACCTCCAAAGAAAATCCAACTTCACCATACTAATTGCCCTCAGAGGCATGCATGGAACCCCCACCCCCCTCCTCCTCCACACCGCAACCTGTGAACAAACTCCACATAGTCAGTAATAATAATAACAATGGTAAAGAAGATTGACGCACGAAGATGCTGATCGGAAGTGTCTCTGTTCAGAAATAACCTTCGGAGAAATAGTAACAGGCAAAGATGCACATACTTCAGTTGTGCTGCACATCTAATGCCACGGAGGACTGAATCTACCCCCTCCCCCATCCCCATCCAGTAGTTCCCAGGCCTGAAGTCGGGGCAAACGCGCGGTCACACGTACTGGAAGAGGTACAACTGGCTTAAGGTGAAAAGGTCTGGAATGAAAGCAATTTCTTTCAAAGCGACGGCTAAAACTCACTTTCCATCCAAAGACTTAAATCAAAACGGCCATGCAAGATCATACAACTGCGTTGACTACATAAGGGAATATGATGAACGTTGACGTTATTGAGCTTACGGAGGAGTACACATCTCTCTAGCTCTCTCTGTTTGTATCTCGACATTGTCCCCAAGAATCTCTTTCTTCGATGGCTATAAAGTATGAATTGCCAGAGGAGGTTAATGAGGATCGTTTAAGGACTCTAGGAAAGGAGGTGGAGATGAAGACTTTTAAAACAAATGCCGCTGCTGAAGAAGAATCGAACGACAACGGTAGGAAGACGTTCAAAACAAACGTCGCCCATGCAGAAACGAACGAAGGGGGTGTTCTGGTGAAATTTATTTGTGTAGGGGACATGATAGGAATACATAGCAAAGGCATGTTTATTGAAGATTACTGTCAAATCTACCGTCCAAACAAGGCATATTGGCGAACAGTACTTGGTGTAGATTTTCACTTAAAAATAACAAGGCTGCAAAGCGACACTGAGAAGCCATTGCTGGTCAGAATTCAATTCTGGGAAATTGCAGAGCAGGAACGCTGTACAAAAATGACTAAAGTTTACTATAAAGACTCTCGTGGTGCTATAATTTTCTGGGGAACATGTAATCCATCTTCATTAGAAGGAGCTACAAAATGGATGCAAGACATTAGAAAGAAACTGCCATCGCCGATTCCGTGTGTTCTTGTTACAGACAATACAGCTGTGCCAGAACCACTTCAGTGGATTGGACCTGGAAAGATATTTGAGAGCGAGGAAGCACTGGATCAGTTCTGTAAAGATCACGGCTTTGTGGACCATTTTGAGATCAAGTCACGCGATTGGCAGTCCGGTGAAAAAAGCGTTTTTGGAGAAGCTGTGAAATGCCTTCTTGACCAGATTTTCCAGAACGAACAAAAAGAAGCGAACGTAATCAGATAATATGATTTGGCGACTGCAGGCGACAGAGACACGAGCTTACAAGTTTAGCTAAACACAACGAGCAAAAAGAAGAGAAAACTTGTATGCAATGCTACAGCCATACTGGCTGACAATAAATCAACTAAACAGCGCCCTGCACAAATCGGAAACGGTTCAACAATTCATAACAATTCAAGTGATGTAATAAAGTGATAATTCCCGATAAAATTCAAGCTAAACCATTAGTAACTTGAGTAGGGTTAGATACATTATGCTCGTAAATTTGACCATTATTCTTTTTAGCGTCACCCCAAAAATCGTGCCATTATGCCGAAAATTATGCTCGAGTCAGACCACTATGCCGTGTTGTGCCGGCTGAAATTTGACCCTTGAATCGACGGTACCACGGCTTTGTGGATCATTTTGAGATCGTCACGCGATTGAGAATCCGGTGACAAAAGCGTTTTTGGACAAGCTGTGAAATGCCTTCTGGACCAGATTTTCCAGAACGAACAAAAAGAAGCGAACGTAATCAGATAATATGATTTGGCGACTGCAGGCGACAGAGACACAAGCTTACAAGTTTAGCTAAGTTTGTTTTTTGACAGCTTTTAACCTTAGCTGAGTTGCTCTTGATGAAATCAGTCAACTTTTGTTTCTCTAAATTACAAAATGCATAAATGCGCGAGGGCTAACATTCGGTATATATTGCAAGATAGATATGAGAAGAATGTAATTACTCTATAAACTAAGTATAGGGAAGTGTTTTTCTGTTGAGGTATGCCTTTAAGTTTTACCCGAAACAGAACGTGAGTCTATTGATCCTACAGATACTTTTGTATTGTATATTGATCTTACGTATATTTTGAGGATCAGCTCAGTTGGGCACTCCTGATCCTACAGGCTACAGATGACAGCAATTCCTTATTCCCTCACAACAGTTACAGAACTAAGTTTAGTTGATGAGTTTTTTAAGAAGTTGCAATTTTTCATGATGTTCAGCATGATTAGTCGAGTAATCCTGACGTTAAATATAAAGGAATTAACTTTGAATTAATTGGTTTCACCATATTATTATTTCACTTTGATTCGCCATTAATAATATACATGAAAAAATTACTCGATTCTGATTGGCTGAGAGCAGTGCAGTTTAAGTGTAACACCAGTGCAAATTACACATCGAAGTATCGAAGTTCTGGATTATGGTTGCAAATGTTTTAAATAAACCCGCTTTCAGTTCGTAGCATTATCAGCTGATCTTCATCAGCCAATTCGTAAATAAAATGTTAAATCCGCATCAAATGCTAGCTTCCTGTATGAATTCTGTAAGATCTTCCGGCACTTCCTCCAGGCGAATTTTTTCATCGTGCAATTTCAACTTTTTGAAAAACTCACTCGTGCAAATTAATTCCAAATTGAACTCGAAACCGTATGATTACCTATACATATTCCACTCTCTCAGTAGAAAACCATGCTTTGGATAAATACCATGAATATTCCTCTTCCTTGTCACTCTCAGTATACCGAAACAGGATAAATTTTCTATTGCACGAAACAAACCCTCCCATTCTACCGTGGGCTCTGGGGACGAGAATGTCATTTTACATGATAAAAAAATTATAGTTTCTTGCGCTTACCGCAGTCAAACATCATTTGGGGTGAATTGAAGGTAGGAAAGGGCATATAAAATAGTCATGAGTGTAAATATTTTTTGTCTTTTTTCAAATAAAAGAGTCTTTGCTTTTGAAACTCCCTGCACCCGACCAAATCACTTTGACAATGGTGTCGATTTTAAAAGACGTCGATAAGTTTGCATTTATAAATAGTCAGAACATTTTTTAGTAAAGCCCAAAAAATTTAGTAAATCGACAGGAAACTGGTAAAATATCAGGCTTTACACAGTGAAAATTAAAACCTTATCTTTCCAGTACTTTTCTTGTTTTTAGCGTTTGACCACGGTTAATTCCTGCGTAAGCCTAGCCTGCGGACAGGTTTCCCGGGCACTCGGGCGTGTGTGTTATGTCTACTGCTCGGGGCTTCACGCCGAAAAATAGCGAAGCCTGGTGAAGTCTTCCGAGCCCCCCTCTCCCCGCCCCCTCACCCCTCACCCCTGCATGTAAGCTGTACATTTGGAACCTCGCCTTCCATCTATTCGCGTGCAGCCAGCTTTTTATAAGAACGTCGTTTATACTCATCCAAAGCCTTAGAGGAACATGTTTTTTACGTTCAAGCGTTTATCATTGTAATGGCAAGATGAGCATTGTAACTGTTGAGAGGTCACAAAGATCGACGTAAACACGGCTGACAAAACCGGAAATACGGACCTTCTCTCTCGTGCGATTCGCGCTGTTTATCTGTTTATACATGTCAACGATCTCTTCCACTATGGCTTCAAACTATGAGCTACCAGACGAACTTGATGAGGAGCGTTTAAATACCCTAGGAAGAGAAGTAGAAATGCAAACGTTCAAAACGAACGTCGCACCGGAAATACAAACGATTGGAAGCGATGGATTAGGAGAAGTACTATTGAAAATAGTTTGCGTGGGTGGTTATACGGCTGGAGTGGGTACCAAAGGAGTTTTTATCGATGATTATATTCAGATTTGGCCCCCTGTACAAACATATCGCTCTCCGTTAATCGGAGCTAATTTTTATTTAAAAACAATAAAATGGCAAAGAAGCGAAGCGGAGAAATCATTCTCGGTCAAGCTACAATTCTGGGAAATTGCTGAGCAGGAACGCTTTGGGGACATAAACAAGGTTTACTTTAGAAACAGCCACGGGGCGGTAGTTTTCTGGGGTACACGTCGCCCAACTTCGCTGGATGAAGCTGTGAGCTGGAGAGGCAAGGTAGAGGAGTTTTGTCCATCAATTCCATGTGTTCTTGTCACAGACAACGTAGCTAAGGATCCGCTGCAGTGGATTGGACCTGGAAAGATATTTGAGAGCGAGGCAGCACTGGATCAGTTCTGTAAAGATCACGGCTTTGTGGACCATTTTGAGATTAAGTCACGCGATTGGGAATCCGGTGAAAAAAGCGTTTTTGGGCAAGCTGTGAATTGCCTCCTTGTTGAAATGTTTAAGAATCAACGCAGCGATTGAAATATAAGACTGACATAAAATTCTGCATGAACCATGGAAAATGAAACATGGAAAATTCGACAGCCGTCTTTAGGAAGGCGAGTCACTCTTATTTCAGTGCGGAATTTCAATCGAAAAAACGTTTATTGCGTCCGGAATCGGGTTTTAAATTGTTTCTTGTTGAATGTTCGCTTCATATCTGTGGTGGCCACGCTCTAGTAGCCAAGTTCCGCTTACCAATAATATGATGCGACTGTAACAAAAACCCCACAACCAATAAAGGCACGCAATGTGTACAAACGGGCTGTGTTTCCATTGCGAGTTGAATTTTTATTATGATATAGACAGGATTCTGCACGCACTCTGATTGGTCAAAAACCCTTGTTTTATCAGAGTATAAAACACAAAAAAAGCGTGTTTTATTGTTTTTCGTCAGCTTTACTCTAGTTAAAATTCGCAAGAGATAGCGGAGAACATTTTCCATGCAGAAATTCCCGACAAAATTCCGATTCAAGCTGCAGAAATTGTCGATTAAGCTTCTACGTTTGAGAGGAAAGTATACGAAGTGAAATTAAATTGCTTCAGTTTATCGATTGTGTGTTTTGGTGTTTTTACTCGCTGCGTATAAAATCTATATCATAAAGCAGATAAAGAAGCAGAAGCCATGTTTTACACTGGGCTAACTACCGGTATTTATCTTTGGCTGCATCACCAAGAGGAAGTGAGTCACTATCAACGACTCAGATCGAAATTTTTGGATTTTTCCAGCATCTAGAATCCCAACTGTCTGTTCCTTTCCAACTTATATTATTATTAAAATACTCAATTATATTTGTCATAAAGACTCCCCCCCCCCCCCATTCTCGCAATACAATAATAAACACAACTAAAAAATAACAGTTTTCATCTTAGTTATTTCATTTTTGTCATCTAACTAATAAGTAGCGCATTTCGAATAGCGTGTGAGCAACCTCCAAGGAAGCGCCACTTTTAAAAGACGAACCAGATTACCCTTATTAAAGGGACACAGTCAGCTGGTGCACATGCGCATTGGATACCATTTCATAGCTAATCTGCATATCACATTTTATCGTGATTCATGCTGTTTTAACTGATTGTGATAAAATAATATCGTTGGATGAACAAAAGCACACTCAAAAACAGGTTTTCAGTAAACGATTGAAAATCGAGTGAAACACTGGGAAGATTGAAGCGGATTTCTAGATGTACTCGACGCGTAACTTTGATTTCGGGTTGAGGTGGACGTTTTTCAAAGTGAGAAAACTAGTGTCCAGGTCAGCGCAGTCCCTAAGCTGACTGTGTCCCTGTACATCTAGAAATCCGCTTCAATCTTTCCAGTGTTTCACTCAATTTTCAATTGTTTACTGTAAACCTGTTTTTGAGTGTGCTTTTGCTCATCCTGTGATATTATTTTATCATATTTAGTTAAAACAGTATGGATCGAGAATCTGGGGACGAGAATGACCACACAGGAGTCCTAAAACTAATAGTTTACTAAAGAAGAAAAACATCAAAGAGGTTATAGTGAAGCAAAAAGGAACGCTTGAAAACTAATGCTAATTTCTCTTTTTATTTTCTTAACTTAAAGTTGATCATTTGTACACCAAAACTGTGCAATAAAAAATATAGGCCACCGTGCTTGTTTACGAGAATATAAACGATGATTTATCTCGGTCGTGAGCAAAAACCCGCCATATTGTTTATGTGCGCGCGTATCGAGCGTAAAATTTTGCCCGGAAAGTGAAAAATAGAGTTATCATAAATTACGCTTAAAATTCTGTTAAGTTTGTTACCTTTTGCTTGGACAAGACTTGTTAGGTCCAGCAGAACCAAGCTTTCAAACGAGCTCAATAACATGTCCAACACGAACTGTCATTTTTTTGTGACGGCCGATTATATATATCTTTATCTTCGAAAATAAATGTCCCTCTCATTCTCCATCAGTTGTAATCTGTGTAGCAAGTGACAAATTATCTTGTCCTTTACCTCAGAGGGATTCCCACCTTCGTTTCAACACAGTTATTCTGAGTTATTAAATTTTCGGTCAGATGATCAGCTGCGAGATCGAGTCAGGGCTAGCGCAGGTAATGGAGTGGGGAGGGGGGGCATAGCTGGGTAATTTGACAGTAGTTATCGTCCCGTAGTGGGGACCTTTGACCGTTTCATTGGCCTTTCTAGCAACATTTTATTGAGTTTTAGTGACTCTTTTGATCATCTACAATTGCCCTGGGGCCGGGCAATCGAACAGAAAATCTCAGCTCAGTTCAAAATCCCCTACCTACGCCCGCACTGCCCCCCCCCCCCCCCCCCCCCCCCTTTGCGGGATTTACATAGGTCCGTTTGGACAAGAAATGCAATGTTCAGCTCCGCAATTACTTCGGATCTTCCCGTTCGGATCTTCCCGTTCCCGTTCTTGCCTTGATTTTCCACGATGGGGAAAATTTAGAAGTGATTGAGCCTATAATATTTATGAATATTTTCTCTCGCTCGCTTTAGGTCAAACTGAAATGTCTCTGTTTAAAAATTCCTACGAGAATAATAATCGGAGTTGAAAATTTACTTAAAAAGTTATTCTTCTCGGACTTGCCGGATATGAGACCAACTTGGCCTTCGGTCTCACTGGCGCGCGCAACATTGTTGCGGACTCAAATTTTGTGTCCGAGACACAACAAATGTTGTGTCCGCAACAAATGTTTCCGCGTTTGTGCGCGAAACAAATCGTCATGAGCAACAATGGGTGCTTCCCATTTAGCCAAAAATTCCGGAAATTTCGGTTTGAAGTCATATGGAAAGGTAATTCTCCGGAAAATCCGTTCGCAAATGGTGGACAACCTCCAGAGGCACTCCTCCTTTTCCTTTCGGATCGAAACGTCGGAAACTTCCTTACATTTTAAAACAAATCTTCAGTTTCCAGGCCCTTTTTGAAGGGGCGAGCGGAACGGAACGTCTTGTAGCTAAATGGAAAGCACAATCTCCTCCGGTGAGTCGCTAAATTTGGAAAATCGCTGACCAGCCGGATTCTTCCTACAGATGGTAAGCACCCAATGTCATTGTGTCCTCCTTTGCCACTGCCTTACAATCCATCAAATAGTTTTTCACGCGCGCGATTCGCCTAAACGCGTCACGTGATGCTGTTAAAACTGGTTTTACACAGGTTATACTGGTAAACAAATTCAACAAATTGCAACACTGTCCAAATATGGTCATTGTACTCTCAATATCCGTCAACTGCAGCTGACAGATATTGTGCGGTATACGTTAAGTAACGATAATTAGGTGGAAATCAGACGATATTTCGCAAGATTAAGCAGGGAAATTGTTTTATTATTCAACAAATTGTCAACAAACAGCTAGAAAAGTTGCCGTTTTGCGACGCTTTGTTAGACGTCTTCTGAATTATCGTAGTTGACGGATATTGAGAGGATAATGGCCATATTTGGACAGTGTTGCAATTTGTTGAATTATATATTTCCGAGCCAAATGGAGGTTATTGTGTTTATTTATATCCTCAAAATATAGGTCGCCCAATTTTGGAGACCAAGACAGTCCTGTGGGTGTTCAAAATGTTTTCATTCTGTTTAAACGGATCAGTTCTATTCAAATGAACACTTTACTCGGGATGAAAACAAAACGCTCAAAAACCTGTTCGCTTCTCGGTTGCCTAAGTTGGGGGGGGGGGGGGAGGAGCGTGGGTGCGTCTACACGTAGGCTACTTCTCGGAACAGGTACTGTCCGCGGACAGATATCCCAGCATATTTCCGCGCCAAGTGGAAGCTATTTGTTGAGTAATAAAACAATTATCCTGCTCGATCTTATTTGTTTAGTTTATTTTTTTCTTTATTTACTTGTTTGTGTAGTTAATTTTTGAATGATAAATTGTTGTTGAATAGTCATATTTTAGCCAACTCGGCCTAGGGCTTTCCATTCGTTTCGCCAGATCCAATTAACCCTTCACTTAAAATCTAAGCTGCTCGAAATTTTGTGTTCCCCAGTTCATTAGGGCTAGCTACGTTCCTGACTAATGGCATAACATACTATTCTGAGAAGTTTCAGTGTTTTTGGTTAAATTCCTGCAAAGTTGTTAATGATTTTAATTTTTTATGGGAGAAGCTACCCTGGCCTGCCAAGCCTCGTTTCCATGTTTTTTTTTTTCCAAGAAAAGCTCCCTCCCTCAAAACTTCATACATTGACTTACTTTGACTTAATCTTTAACACCAAATAATTAATTCTCTTGGCAAATGTTTCTTCAAGGAACCAAAGAATAACGGTGGCCATATTTGCATAGGGTCTATCTAGACCACCCCCTTCCCCCCAAACACACGCAGTGCGCGCACGCACACGCTCCAAAGAGAACTAGGTACAAGAGATCAAAGTGACGTCAACAAAACACTGACGCATTCAAAGAATGGGATTCAACATAGTCAAGGTCGAGTTTATTTTATATTTACAAGTGTGACATGATGCTGTTATTACAGATAGCTTGCTAATGAACAAAATCCATTAAACCACTATGCTCGAAACAATGAAGCAACGATTGAGGAAAAATTTATGTAAAGAAAAGACGTTTTAGACAATGTAGAGAATCATGCCGACACATTAAGAGAACCTGTACATAATTACATTCCGTTTGCAACATGGCGCTTCATAAAACTGATAAAGGTGTATCGAACGCGGCTTTTGTCCATACTATTTCGCTTTTGAAAAAGCTAGAAGAAAACAACTTTGTGAAAGAACGAAACTGAAAAAAAATTATGCACCCGATGGCATTTAGACTCATAGGACACCGTTTTTAAAATGCGCAATTTTAGACAAGCTAACGTAAAGCCTCCTTAAATATTTTCCCTGCGCAAATTTTCTGCGATTGAAAACCTGATAACGCATCAGAAAACAGAATCAAAATTGTTTACGAACCAAGAAATTAAGTAACTTCATTACACTTTAGACAAAATTACCGCGGGACAATCATTCAATGATGTATGAAAGCTAAGCTTGCTTGCTATTTAATTTCAGTCTCATTTAGTCAGTAGTAAATCACCGTTAGAAATTTCCAGTGCTTTATTTTCTACGAAATACGAGACTGTATGTAATGAAGCGTTCCACGAGAGGGCATTCTGAAGTCTTGAGTCCAGAAGACATCTTGACTTTCTTGTTCATTTGTCGTAAGGTGCTGGTCATTAAGCTGCCAGCACCACTGATTAGTGCGCAACAACGAAATATTATTGCCATGTACAGACTTGGTTTAGCACCTTCAATTCTTCACTTGCTGCAACGAGTGTTCGCTTACTGGCAATTAGATTCTACTAAATTCTAATTTAGAATTACCATTACCACGATTTTTCATGACGACGTTGTCTAAGCCCCTCAAAGAAATCTATATTCTTACGAAACCAATGAAGGGCAAAGCAACAAGGTCACAAGAAAATCAGCGATGACCATGTGCAAAGAAAATCTCTTATTTTACTGAAGGTTCAACGTTATCCGTGTCTTGATCAAAAAGTGAGTCTTCCCGTAAGGAGAATTTCTATTTCCTGTCGGGGGAGGTTCAATACAGACTGCTTTTGGTCGCAACACGAATTTATCACTGTCTTATTCTGCAGTAGCTTGTTCTACGTGGAAGGGGTTTTCATTACGTAATCACTAAGGGACGAGATGGGATCTGAAGATGAAGTGGGCGTGGTCATTCTGGTAACAGCAGGACTGGTGGTGGTGGTGTTGGACTCCTTGGGTGAGCCCGCGGATTGAGGGCCTCCTCCCTGCGGATTCTCCTCGCCGCTGGCCTGAGCCTGCTGTCCGCACACATGGTGATGGTTTTCCCAATCCTTGTGTTGACAGAACGGCCCGCAGTATCGCGCCACGTTGCAGCCGCTACACGTTTCAGTGGCCTTTCGGCCGCAATTCCAACAACTCTACGGGAAGAACAACGAATATCCCCATAAGCATATGAAAACTGATCTGATGATCACGCCACGTGACGGACATGCGATGACTAGAGACTAGCTACAGCAGTTGAAGAAAGAAACTGAGCAAAATGTCGGGGAACGAGTAACTTATTTTAAGTTTGGAATCTTCTTGAATTCTCAATTCTAGTTCATGCAGGCTTTACGATTTTCGCAGCGTTTGCAAACGCACGTGTAATTTTGTTATTTGTTAAAAAAAAACTCAAAAGATTTATGATGATTTAGTATTCAATCACTCCTTCCCACGACTATAAAATGTACGCGGGATAACCAGCACAGCTTCACTAATTTAATTTAGGCTATTAGGAATAAGGCATTATGTGCCCTACCTCACTTGAGTCACTTTGATGATTTGACATGGCCAAGGTATCTTCAGTAGCCTGTCGGCGGGCCTCTAAAACAGCTTTCTCCATTTTGCCATGCGCACTAGCCACAGCCTCATTGGCCTTCTCCTCCGCGGCACGGACTGCTTTCTGTAGTTCAACCACTGCTTGTCTCTTGACGTCACTCACGGCTTCCTCTGCGCGGCGTTTTACTTCCGCTACGCGCTCTTCCGTTTGTTTAAGTGTTTTGGCCATCAATTCCCCTGAAAGGGCAGGAACCAAACACAATTTTAGGCCATTCACTCACACTCAAAATGGTTAACTTCGAATGAAAATCAAAAAAGTGATGGACTGATACAATAGGAAAATCCTTGATTAGAACAAACAACTCGCAATTGAACAAGAACAAAACTAATTGCATGGAAATACATAGATTATGTTGGGCCAGCGGCAATCGCTTTCAATTTCTTGGTCAGTAATGTCTAGATTCCTCAAACTACATGAGGTAAATATAGGTTTCCTAAAACTACATGAAGTAAATATAGGCTGTAAATGTTTTTTTTTTCTTCCGTGCGGAGGTGGTGGAGAGTGGGTGTAGTCTGTGACCAAACTTAGTTTGCACGTGACTTGATGCTAAGATAGACAGAACCTCATAAGATTGCGTGATCAGTTACGTGACAAGCTACGCATACCTGCTCTCCTCTTCACTTCAGCTTCGGTTTCTTCAGCGGTTTTACGCGCCCAGGCCAAAAGCTCTTCTCGGTCCTGAGTGCAGCGTTGTTGGAGGACTGAAACGGCACGCTTGGTCTTGTCAACCATACCGATTATACATTGCAGCATCTGAAAAGCACATACGATTTTTGACAATGATGTACAGACTTTAGACTGGGTTTATCCTCCTTCTCCTCTCCAAGACTGGGTTTAGTCTTCTGTTACTGGGAAGGGCTTCACGTGACAATCCAAATCATGCCGTTAAGGTGCATTACAGGGTTAGGCTATAGATGGTTTTCAATCACGTGATAAGGCAGCCATATTGGTGAACTAAACAATAAAAAATTGTTGTGCAAAATTTGCATAAAAATAGAGTTTAGTGAGAGAAAGTCTGTTGTTCTAGTCCACCAACATGACCACCGTGACGTTATGTGAAAACGATCTATACTATAGACCCTATGCATAAATGGCTGCCAGTGTTCATTTAAATTAGCCTCACTAACCTCATTTTTGAGTTGGCAATTCAAAAGAATTTTTACTCTTAAACGAGGTTAGTGAGGATAATTTTAAAAACTTAAAATTGGCAGCCATTTATGCATTTGGTATCTGTGACACACAAATTTTAGCCAACGGACATACATTATAATAATAATAATATCATGGGTGACAAATTACTTCTTAATTTGGCGCGAAATTTCAGCGTTAATATGTAATTTCACATGTGAATCAAATTATAAAATTCCCATGGCAACATTTGATGGGAAATTTCTCAATACAACAAACAAGTAAAAAGCCCACAATTGCGAGCATAATTTGTCACCCATGATATTAAAAGGTAATCAAATTGTACACTTGTGAAATTACGAAAACATGGCAAGACAAAACCAAGTATTAAGAGCTAAGTACAATGACTGCAGGTAAAACGTACTTTACCAAGGACAAGAACACCCTAGTAAAGCAGGATTCTCACAAAATTTTTACGCAGTAACCTTGTAGGGTATTGGCAAAAAAATCAGACAACTGTCCACTCCAAGACTTTTTGCTATATACCCCACTTGGGAAGCTGCATGCAAAAATAACTTGAACAAATCTTACGGTGTCAACGTGTCTCCAATCATCCATTTCATGTTTGTTGTCTAGGAGTGCTTCTGGCATTGTGGGTTCGCCATCACGTGAGCTGCCTGCTGTGAAAGAAGCAACAAAACTATAAACGAGCATTTACCAATCCCAAGACAAATACTTCCGCTCTAAGCAATGATGGAACCTTGGCTTGTTTTTACCATTTTCCAAACACATTTGATAAGGCATTATTGCAAATAAAAAACCTTTTATTATAAAACACCAGTGAAACACCAGGTCAGTTTTCGCACAAAAACATGATATATTCACATGTGAAGATGACATATCCCCGTTGCTATGGTTATGTAACAAATCGCGCCTTTTGCGGAGAAAGTGAAAAGGTTTGGAATTTCATTTGTGTTTATATAATAAACAGAATATTGCAAGGCCATTTAGAGATACAAAGTTTCTCTTCTTGTGCTGAAAGATATATCACGCATTCGCTGCGCTCAGGGCCTCTTCATATGAGCCCGGTTACCGGGACGAATTTTGTCGTCTGTTCATATGGGAAATTTCAGCCCGGTTACCGGGATGAAAAAGAGTCGAAAAGGGCGCGAAACGTGGACTGAGGCCCTGGGAACGAGTTTGACCGCGAAAAGGCATGCGTAGTTGAAAAATTTTCATCCCGGTAACCGGGCTGGAGTGTTCATATGGGAAAATATTTCATCCCGGTTACCGAGATCTCGGTTTCTACAACCGAGATCTCGGTAACCGAGCTGGCCCGCCTTCTCATATGAACACATCGAAATTTTTACAAAGGAAATAGGAGTGAGGCGAGATCTCGGTAACCGGGCTAGCCCGGTCAACCGGGCTCATATGAAGAGGCCCTCAGTCCTGAAATATCTGCCAACACTTGAAGAGAAATTTTGTATCTCCGTCTGGCAATGTAATATTGTCTATGTAATGTGTGTTACATTTTATTCTTTTTATTTAATGTAGTTTATAGTCCTACATTATTCTTTCAAATCGCCACCATTATGTTAATTTCTAGTCTGAGAAAATAGACACATCTCTCACTGTAGATGAAAGACATGTCTACAAGCTCAAGAGTCAGGCTAAACAAATGAAAATTTTGGACGACATGGGTCATTAGAAATCAAAGAATGTTAAGTGGAAGTTTGGAATTTTTCAGCTGAAGGTGCAGGTGATCTTTCCCAAGAGATGCAACAAGACTGTAACAAGAAAAGATCTTTCAGGGTTCATTGACATCTTTTTGTCATTGGCCAAATTTGTACCAGAGACAGATCATCTGTCTAGGACAAACTTGAACAAAGAATGGTAGTTTGTCTGACCATTTGGCTGTGTAGGAATACGAGGAAACAGATGGATCATCTTTCCAGATGAACTGTAGTGGTAGTTCATCTTGACAAGTGAGCTATCGTGAATAATTCATCTGGACAGACGGTCTGTCTGGTTTCCTGTATTTATACTCAGACGAACTACTACAAATCAAGCCATTTTCCTGCATGACGACTACAATGATATTTGAAAGTTTCTTACAACTTCAAGACAATTTGGGCAGTACAAGGCACACTAGATTGTAATGACAGCTCTCTGAATACCGTAAAATTCTGAAAATAAGCCCCTCCGTATACAAGCCCCCCAAATCTGAAACGCAAAAATACCTCCTATAATAAGCCCCTCCGAATATAAGCCCCGGGGGCTTGTATTTGGAAATTATCCTCAATTATACAAACCAAAGCAAACTACACATAAGGGTAGGAAATAGCAAGGGTTGACAGGCCACACAACTAGACTGCTGTGAAAGCATTTGTTGACCTTTTAAAGTTTTGCTCTAACGAGTGTATCTTTTAAGGATTTTCCTTTCTTATAAGATATTATTGGTGGTTCTTTGAAAATTTGTCGAAGCATTGGTTGACTTTGTATAATGCTCCATTTGTTAAGCAGGGCTCCTTTAATGTTTGACACAGATTGTTGGTACTGTGAAACAAAAGGCAATATTTCTTTACTTTTCCAGTGAATTCTATTTCCTACTGATTAACTTGTTATGAATTTCTAGCCCAAATCTCTAATATTACCAGTTGCACATTCAAAAATTTTGACACAAATTTCCCTCCAATTATAAGCCCAGCCAATTTTGAAATGCCCTATAATAAGCCCCTCCGAATATAAGCCCCTTCCAAAAATAAGCCCCTCAAAAAGGTCCTTTGAAAAATATAAGCCCCAGGGCTTATTTTCGGAATCTTACGGTACCTAATCTCCTTCCTGGCCACATTCAGATATCAATCGAATTTTTTTTAATATTACCTTGTGGCATTGTTATATCTTCCATTCTTAACTGACTCGGTTTATTGAGGCCACTGTTATTGTCTATAGCAAAAAAAAAGAAAGAATGAAAATAACTTAGAGTGTAATTAAAACTAATACAGGCAGCGGGATTGAGTGACCAGGGCCACTCTGGGAGGTGTTTTTAAAGTGGTGAACTTTGAAGCCCAACTGATTGGTCAAAAAGCAACACAGTGCTAAGTTCAGCTGTGTTAGTACATGTAGTTGCATGAAGGGCTGCAAATAATTTTCTCCCATGAAAGGAAACGTGTCTGATCTCGAGACTAAGTCACCACTTTGGTCAGACATCTGTAGTGAGGTCAGATATCACATTCCAGATACTACAGTACTGTGTGATGATGCATTGTCAGCGCAAAAGTTCGGCATTTGAATTTTGAAGGCAAAATGAAAATTGCCTGAACATTCTGTCCAACCTAAGTCGTGCCTTGTGCATGTATTTTCCAATAGAGCAATTCCAACATATTAAAATTCTTGGTGCCGAGGCTTGGGGGAAAAAACAAAAGAAATTATTTGTTCATCCCTAAGCCTCGATACAAAATCTTTTGTTTTATTCCCCCAAGCCTCAGCGACATGTCAGAATATTAATATGTCGGAATTGGTGTATTTACTATTAACTAAGGGTTACTTTGACATGTAACTGCATCTCTATTTTCCTGGAAGAAGGGAAATAAGTCAGTGTACAAATTAATGTCATATTCATGATACTTACTCAAGCATGGTCTCTTGGGTAAGGGTTTTCCTAGCTCTGCCATCATTTGCTACAAAAGAAAGACAAATGCATCATTTGAAAAGTGCTGACTACAAGTGCTGTAACTTGAACATGCAGATAATGTTAAACCTCTCCTTAAAGAGACCAGTGGCATGGATCGCGGGCGCGTGTGCACAACGACGACGACGATGACAAAGTCACACAAAATGGCAGCCATTCAGCTTACATCTTTGTATTGGACATCCATGTTATGGTCAACTGACAGCTGTCAAATCAAGGTATTCGCTGACCAGTATCACATGACCAGATCGCGGGCTCAGGCTAGAACTCATCGAGGTAACATGTTTTTTAAAGTTCACCACTGACTTGGCATTGGTTTTCTTCATTGATCACAGGCTCAGGTCCGTTTTTTTTTTCTTCTGGTAGCATTTTTTAATTTTTTATGGTCATTCTTAGTGGAAATTCTGCAATTGGAGTTGACGTTTTTAATTATTCTTATTTAATTCGGAGAAATAATTAGGAACCAGCAAAAATACGGAGCTCCACTTTTAGGCTTGGCTAAATCTATATATCAGATTTATTCCAATTATATGACTGGCAATAGCTTTTCATTCTCACTTGCCCAAAGGCACAAGGCTTAGGCAAGTCATCCACAAACTAAATTCTAATAAAAGTAGTCCACTGTCATAGACTGCGAGCAGTCTCTATTTTGCTCCAAAATCCATAACGTAAGCGAAAATTTGCGAGTGCTATATTTTCGAGGGGCAAGCGGCAAATCTGCTAGCCGCGAGTTTCATGGGCGCCAGCTGGATGCAATGCCTTCATACAGCATTTCTGATGCCCGGCACGCTGGTGACGGAGTGTTTTGATTGGTCGGTCTATAAAGCGATGACGTATATCTGTCATCAACATTTCAATAATGTCATCGAAAGCCCATACTGAGACATGTAGCTTGTGCTAAATTTCAGTAAACATCACAATGACTGCCGTTTTGAAACAAGTATACAAGGAGAATTTGGGAGGAGTGAAGTTAGAAAAGGAACAGGAACAAGCCGTTCTCGATCTTCTTGAAAACAAACACAATTTTTTTTGCCAACAGGTTTTGGCAAAAGCCTGGTTTACCAAAGCTATTACAAAAAGTACTATCGATGCAGTAGTGATTTATTTGCTCCTGGGATTTCGGTCGCGAGTGAGGACTTGGAACTATGGTAGAACCACTTGAATTACAACATGCTGCCATTTCCGCTTGTGTTTTTAATCAGATTCGATGGAATGCTGTCAAAAAGTTTTCCGACAGTTAAACGTGAATCAGAAACGAACACCTTTACAAGGAATTTAGAAAAGACCTTTCTTCTTCCCTTCGACAAGAGACATTGAAAATGTTTTCTGTGCTAATGTACGACGTCTTCGCCCTTTCGGACTGTTCACCAGCGGTGTTTTTTGACGTGAAGTTTCCATAAACTGTCTTGAACGAACAAACAAAAATCCGACACGGATGACTGATCACAACATTTCTCATTGCCCCGTTCGAAACGGGCTTCTTTGGAGTGGAACCGCTCCTCGCATTCACA
>OX393561.1:31158102-31394997 GCA_947652115.1 Blastomussa wellsi
CTTGATACTGCTGGGGTGTTTATCTTAAACTCAACATGACAGATCTCGTGTTTATATTTAAAATGGTATTTATTCAAGGTCAGTCTAATAATTTAATATATATACTGGAAAGCATACCTTCAGGAATGGGATAACAAATGGTCGAAGGGGAAAGTTAGTAGCTTCTTGTAACTGAGCATGGAATTCTTCAATGGATATTGTTGAATTCTGAAATAAGAAGAATCAAGGCCTTATATAAAGTGTAAAACACAAATCATTTACTAATACCTGGGGTTCATGTACTGAATTTTTCACACAGTTAAAAATGTTTCCCCAGTATATGAACACAGATTTTTTTTAATTCTCTGAAACATCTTGATTCAAACAATTCCTTGAAAAATAGCAACTTATGCCAGACTAGTACATCCTGGCTACAGCTTGCCCTTAGGGCAAGCTGGAAAATTGAACTTCTTTGTACCCTGAAGTTTGTTTTTACATCTTTCTAACTAAAAACACAAGTTTGTTAGATTTCACATACCACAAGATTCATCACAAGTCCCCTGACTCTTTCTCCAATTTCTGGAGATATATCTGAGCCAAACTGTTGCAGCGTAGTCAGAAACCTTTTCAACTTGCTCAGCTGACGAGCACCACAAGCTGGAGGCAGCTGCGTCACGCTATTCCCTATACTACCAGGGGAAACTGGTCCTGTTGGACTGGTGTGAACGCCATTAACAGCTGGTGAAGTGGAATTGTTGGATAGTGACCGAACATCAGCTACAACTGGTACAGATGAAGGGTTTGTATTTGGGGATGACACTGGAGGTCCTTGAGGTGGATGGGCTGCTGTGTCTGTCGGTGAATCTGGCATGCTTGCCTCTCTTAAATCTGTAATATGAACCAACATTTTGTCACCGTACTTCATCTTTCTTTTTATTCATTCCAATCAAGCCCCAGCTGTCCACCAACCTTCATAGGTAGTGAACACTCGGGCAGTAGTCCCAGCTGCACATGAACATTTTTAATCTCACAAACACTTTTCCTAAGCACCCAAGGCAATGTGCTTGCAGAAGATTACACTATAATTTTATAATGGCTGTACATTTGGATTGTCATTTCCTAGAAGGTGGTATTTCACCGTTTTTCAGCCAGGCAGTCATATAAACCACATCTTCTCTCAGTAAACAGGTATCGTAAAATTGTTTTGCCATAAGGTGAATATCTGTGCCAAACAGGAATGACCTACAATATATAGGGCTTCTGATATTTTGCACGGTCGCGGAGCCGCGTAATTCAGGTATATCCACAAAATCCCGCAAAATTGACAAAAACATGCGAAATACTGTGAAATTCGCTACAAATCCTGCCAAATACATGACGGTACAACATACCTGAAACTTATCTTTACTACTGCAGCTGTTTACTTGCTGTAAACTTGTAAATTTAGCTTGAAATTTAGTCACTGCCAGGAGTAAACAACATACCAAAAACTACCAGGCATTTTAGATCAATGTTGCGAAAAACTGGGCACTGGCCACAATGTGAATACTTTTCGTTGACACTATTATCTTATATTATATCCATTATATTAATTTATAGTGTCCACAATTAGCTCTTAGCTAAATACCCTGACACTCAAATAAAGTTTATGTATGTATGTATGTATGTATGACACTATAAGGAGTGTGAAAGGAATCTGCTGTGTGTAGTAATGCAGTCACATGTTTACGCATACGTGCAGGACACGATCAAAGATGCAAGAATGTTTTGACTTCACAAATGGATTTGAACCTTCAATCACGAACAATCCTGCCTTGAAACACAAGAGAGCAAGGACAGAAAAGAAATTTTCTTCAGAACTGCGCTGGATGAACTTTTGTGTTTACTTTCTTGCTCTGAATTTGACATCCTGCAGTATTTTTTCTGGAATGTTTCTTACTTGCTTTTTAGCAAAATTTGTCCCAAAAACTCCCGCAAAATCGGCCATTTTCTCCGCGAATTTGTCTCTGCAAATCCCACAAAATTTGACTTTTTTCCCCGCGAATTATCAGTAGCCCATAATATAGATAACAAAGAATAGATAGGTGAAAAAGGTGCACATCAGTCAAGAAAATCTGTCTTTCCATGGTGAGAGGATGCCACAATCAACTGGAATCCATATGCACAGTTGTCTGGTAACCTAAGATGACTAAAAAATCATGTTGACAACCAAATCCATTCATTAACTTATCCATTAGACGAGTCAAGTTTGAGTTTGTGAAATGTTCATGTTGGCAAAGCTATTGCCTAATTATAAAGAGGTCTGCTGTTCCTTTAATCTTGACATTATCAAAATTCATGAAACTGTGCAATGGTTATACTTTGCAAATCTAGCAATGACTGTTCTTTTATAAACAACCCCAAAACTGATCATGTGAAAATAAACTTTCCATCTATTTTCATGTTTACTTGTTCTTATTCCTTCCTTTTCAACAGGAAAGTAACATTTTGTCAGGGTAAGTATGCCATTTGGCATACTTGCCTGGCTAATGACTTGATGCAAAAACCAATATGGATCCCTGAATCAATGTGAATCTTTCAAAAACCTGCCCAGCTGTAATGTAAGCTACTGAACAATTATGTTGGCTAAATTTGCACAACAACACTACATACTTCAAATTATCAAATCAATTCCAAATCAGAATAAATGACAATCATATAGTGTACCAGTACATATCTTAACTTATGTGAATCTTGTCATCTTTAGAAATTAGTATTTTTTTTTTCTTTTTTTCACACTATTTATTGCAAAAAAACATAACATTACATATAACCTACACTTTTACATGCATTCTTCACTTACTGGATACAATACAATTGTATTAACAGTGCAATACAACAGCTAATTACAAATTTTTACATTTGTAATCTGAAAGTATATAGTAGGCGGCAAAACAATAACTATCCTTGTACAATTTTTTTGTTATTTGAGGAGCATTTTACAGTAAATTCGACAGGTGTTAATTCATAATGTGTTCGACTTTAAAATTAATATAAATTTTGTTTATGAATTCCGATATAAGAAGTCTATGGTTGTTCAGTTTACTTGAATACAAATAATATTTCATGAATAGAGGGTGCAATTTAATTTAAATTAGTATCCTGCTTGAGAGACAAGTGTGTTTTGACGACAAAAACTGTTTTACCAAGAAAGGGAAAATCCTTAAAAGAATCTCAAATGGTGAAGGAAGGCATAAAAAAGTGGATTAAAGGCTTTGCCCAAAAAGTTAAACCTGTCTGATTTACATGCCACTGGTCATCTCTAATGATCAAACAAATCTTATGCAATAGACCAAAATGCATATCACCTGCAAAATCATGACTGAAATGATCTGATTGCACTAAATGTAACAACGATCTTCAACTCAAAATGCTGGGAAAAAATACACTAATTCCTGAAGAATTCAGACATGCATCCAACCCATAGAAAACAGACCTCAGCATTAATTTTACATGGAGTTGAACAATCCAAATATCAGTGTTCAAGAATCAATTTCAAACTTGAACATGATAAAGTTTCAGAAAATTGTAACTGATGTATGAAACATAAAATAATATTGTAATTGAATACTTAATACAGTGTTGTCTAAGTCTAACTGATATGTTGTGTTCTTTTGTCAAAATCAATATATTTAAATACCATTACAATATTGTGCTATGGTGAAAAACAATGAAAAGAGAATAACATATATAAATTATAACAAAATAAAAATATAAAACAAATTTCTGTCACAGTTGGCCAGACTGTATGCATTGATTAATAACTGCCCCCATTGCTCATGATAGCTGCTATTTGGCAATGATTGACATAATTCCACTTAACCTACAGGCACTGACTGGAAAAAAAATGCATTTTCCATTATGCTGGCTGGAATGTTGTTATTATCACTGACCACCATTGACTGAGAACAAAACAAAAGTTGTGCTTGACTAAACATAATCAATTCAAAAGATGATAGTATATTGGCATGATTCATCATTCATATGTTTCAGGGAAAATGTTTTTCCTATGCTAACTCATTTGCATAGAGATAATTTATAAAGACAAACCCTAATCCAAACTTAACTACATAATTCACAACAGCAACCCACTTGGGACTAGACAAAAAAATTCTTAAATGATGAGAATAATTAATACCACTTTTTAATGCTAAGATCACTAATATAAATCGCAACGAAACTCTCGCCTTGTTTGGAGAAAACAATTCATGGTTATCCTATATCCTAAGCATCGTTTTACCATGAACAAATTTTGCCACAAAAGATCCTTTCAGCGAATGAGTCACGAAAATGATCAATGTCCAAAAGCAAAGAATAACAAGCCGACTAACCACATGACTGATCAAACACCTCCATGGAGTGACAAGACGGGCTTCTAATGACAGTACGAAAATGCTGAAGAGACGCAACTACGATTGACGATAACTTAGTTGGATAACACGTTCTATTTTATGTTCTTGTACTTGTGGCAAATGAAACATTGTGTAACAAGCAAATTGCTACCTTATCCCACAAAAAGTAATACATGAGTTCCAGCATCGAATCTTACAACTTACACCCAAAAACGATACCCACAACAAACAATCCCTCTGAAGACGAGCGAAATAAAGCGCTGAACTTCGAATACTTTATTTTCGTATAATGAAAAGGTTTTAATAACACAAGATGTTCACTCGCAAGCGTATATACGCGAATCTGAAAATCACGTTTACGAAAATCAAAACCTACAATTCTCTCTTACAAAGCTACCAGAGTCTCTAAGATAGATATTGTTTTTAAAAATAGCATTCTGAGTCGTTGTAACAAATTTTGGTAACGCAGTGTCGTTCCTTTCGCCGAAAACATAAATAAATAAAAGCTCATGGCAGCGCAAGCTTTAAAAGAAATTTGATTTACATCTCAACGAAGTCGTGTCTGCGATGGTTTTACAATGTTACGCTTCTTTGAAAACAAATCCTCAGATCTATAAACGATAACCAAGCGCATTTCGGAGACCTTCTGGTAATCCATCACTAAACAAAACAATAGACAACGAAGCAAACTCGGACGCCATAAAAGAAAACTGATCGTCGCTAAATTACGTACTCAAGGGTGGCGCTTTGAAAAGTTGACGTGCGGCAACACGAGCGATCCTGAAACACGGCAACTTCAAATTATGCAGTGCTGTGGAATATGAGCAATAAAGGGGTAAATACCTGAAGTTACAGCCGGCATAACCAACTCTTTGCTACAGCAGAAAGAGCCTTTAGTTTGACTCCCATCGAGTAACACGGCGGCCACCGGTCAAGCAATTAATTAGTGACGTCATGGAGTGGGTCACGTGAAACGGGGGTGTAATGAATAAATGAATAAAGCTGACGTATGAAATATCAAAGATATTTTTATGTATTGTTTATCATATTTCTTTAGCACGTGCCTTACGCTCTATTAAATAAGGAAAAAGTAATCTAAAATATGGAATTTTAGTCTAAAGTGCTTTCTGCTCCAAACTGAAAAGCCATTTTCTTGGGAAAACATAATCTTCATTGGAAACATATCACCGAATATCTTGCTTAATATTTAACTAGCTGTCACCAACACAAAAGTAATTTCAATTTTCATTTTCTTGTTTGAAAAGCGAAAACCAAAATTGATATCGATTCCGTGCGGAAGCAAGCTCATCTTATTGTAATATTTTCGTTCGTTAATGAAAACGGATCAAAAAATTGGCTATCCGAATTCAACGAGCAGCGAAAAACGAAAAAGTGTATTTTGTCGCTCAAGTCACCGAGATTTTCCCAGCCGCCATCCAAACACAATATGCAATATCAGCGCAGAGATAACACTCCTTATCGCCTATCAGGTGGTATAGAGCGACTGTAAACAGCTGTACATACGGGAATCTAGCGACTCGACGGCAGCAGGTGCAATCCCAAACCCTCGCTCGCTCGCGCCATTGTTTGCGTTTCTAAATATGGCAGTCAGGCATCGTTGCTAAGAAAAACTGAGAACCTGGGTTCCAATGCAGATGCTACGATAGCTAAGTTTAGGGACTTCTTTTGTTGCAATACATTAAAAAAGCTTTAGAAAATTAAGAGATAATCTGTGATGTCGAGGATTAGCTATTTTGAACACGGTGAAAACCGGATAGGTTTTACAGAACTACAGAAACCATATGCTATAGAAGCTTTTCAGTTGCTAAAGTAATAAATAATTAAGCTGAGATTCATTAAAATAGATCTCTTGCACACGTGCCCCTGTAAGGAATAATTATTTTGGACGAATTCGAACAGCGTTTCCGTGTAACGTGATATCTCATTTTACGCGAAAAACGAAATGATCGCATGACTGGCAAAACACGAAAACTCTCGGGAATATATTAAGTGTAGAACTACAAAAATGAAAAAATGGCCTGTTTAAATTGTTTTTGTCGCGTCTGCGATGAATCGAACAAGTAGAAGAAAACTATCACCGGTAAAACCCTGCAATGCATACTCGATTGCGATTGGTGGAATTTTGCACGTGCAAATTGTCCGATTGTTGGTGTAGTTATTGTATCGTGTGCACATCTGTTTTAGCCACTCATCGAAGGACATTAAAGAAAGCGAGCTGTTTTCTCCTGTCGAAACGTTCCACTGACAACTTATGTTTTATTTACACAAGCCTTTCTAAGTGGTGCTGGGGCGGCGAGGCGTTCAACAAGGCCAACTGTATGGCCGTAATTGCTTTCCCAACGACATGGAAAAAATATTCCATAAATGTACGAGAAAAATGTAGGATTTTCTCCCAATTAAAAAAAAACCATAACTTGTAGAAACAAATTCGTAAAGGTAAAAACTACAGCTAAATTTAAAAGGGTATCTGCAATATTGTTTTACCATAATCTCGTAACCACCAGCGAAAATGAAATTCATGGAAATATATATTTACAAAATTGCGCGAAGCTATAAATACAGAGAAAAAAATCTATGGCAAATTCATTTAAGACAAAAAATGCTCATACCGTTGTATTTATGGTGATGCATTCCGCCGACGAATTTCATTGACCCTTCGGTGAATAGAAAAAACAGCGGAAAAAAGGCCTTGTATTGAAGACTATGCGCGACTGTCTCGCCAGCAAACCTCTGTAGCACGTAAAGGCGTAACGAATACAGAGGAGTTTTCTCGCGGCGGCGAATCACCACCTGCTCATCCGGGACCTTAAGACAGCTGTTGCAGCTGCCACCACAAAGTGCATGTCATCATTAATTAACGAAAGCTCGGCATTTGACAGATATAATTCCGTGAATTATTTACATCTGCCTCTCTGGCATCAACGACGAGCGCGAGCGAATTAATAAATTTAGACGACTTCGCTTGGAAATAGGAGAGTCTCGGTTTTATCTCCTTGCACCGTCGAGCTGGGATTTCACTCGGCACCGTGCGGTCTCGCACGTATCACTCTGAACCATGCAGTGTCGCTGAAACTTCGAGAATTTGCCATCGCAAGCGAAAACTTTTATTCGAGCGGTTGATTTCGTTGCACCTGTAACAAGGATTTCCTTAAATGGAGAACGGCGATTTCGCGGAGCAGGGAGGTCACATTATTAACCAAGGGTCGCGCATTTTTTGTAAATACCATCTTTCTTCTTATCTTTTTTCAAGTAGCCTCGTTCTTTTATTCCACTTTGAACCTCATCACAAAAAAACTAAAGGAAGTTTTGGGCCCTCGAAAAGAACAAAAACTTAAGAATGCAAATGATTTTCGTCCCTAGTTATATTAGAAATAATAAACTTTAGGGAAGTGATTGGCAGGCTCTATAGAAAACATCTGCTCGCTTATGCAAAACTTAAAGCAAGAAAACCCATCAACGTGCATGGAAAACTTCTGTGGGGTGCCAATAACACAGAATTAATATTATTTTCTTATGTGCGTAGCTGAAAGTTATCTATGTTTTTAACATCCTACGCACTGTTTGGGTATTCAAAGTGCATGTCTTTTAGCATTGAGAAAGATTTTTTTTTCGTGACTGTTGCCGTGTAGTTCCTTTTCTATTTATGTTTCAATCGCATAAAGTTGTTTGTAAGCGATTTATTTTTGTTTTTAAAGACCCAAAATGGCACTTCGGCAGGAAAAGTCGCGAAGGCGCCGAACGCTAACAGGGAAATATTAAAATGAAAAACATAAAAACGTCAAACTTTTTTATTGGACTTAGCTGAAACTCAATAACAAAAGGTGACCTTTCTCAAGTATTTTTAGTTTTCAGATGCCGGAATTAAAGAGCACTCTTAAACAAATACTGCCATTTCATTGTCATCATACAGTCAACTCTCCTCCGACAATTCGGAGCCTCAATTAAATTGGTCGAGTTTTCTCACTTTTCTTCTTTGTTTCCGCATACATGAATTTAATAATGATGATAAGGTTCAATCCGCAGTTGAAAACATAATTCAACAAGGCCATAGTGTTTTTCAAACTTTTTTGGCATTTTGAAGGTCCACTTTTAAGAAAACATTTTAATAGCAATTGAAGGTTTCTGTCAGTTGGCGAAATTTCAATGTGCGCCACATGATGTTCTTGACATCTTTTAAGTCATTGCGATTGATAACCAAAAGTTACCTTTCCTAACATAAAATTTGCATTTCAATTCCTGATCTAATGTGACCATGGATTTTGTTTTGAAAATAAGAACTGATAAAGAGAAAGATTGCATTAACATCGCGATCCAAGCTGCATATTAATCACGAATCGACTAACAATTTTAAGAGGAAAACAAAAACCCGATTCATGCCAGTTTTCGACAAGCTATCCAGTCTTTCGTTTCCATAAACGATATCTATAAAAGATATTTTCCACAAGAACAAAGAAATTCTTATTTATGCAGACGTACTTTACTGAAAAACATTTCCTCTTTCAGATTTAAACAGAACGCTCGTATATTTAGCATACTTAGCTAACTATAATGTCATAAAAGCAGCAGTTTTTTAAATGAAAAGTAAAACAAGAGCTAAACGGAAAAAGTATGAGATTAAAGTGTATTGGGTAGAAATTTTTGGCTGATTAAGCTCTCAGGATGCTTTTTCGATTTCTGAGCCGGCTTTGCTTGCAACCTGAATGGTTTGATTAGCTTATTGCCGGAAAAATTGTAAACAAATACCGCTTAAATACAGTTTTTTGCGCAATTTTTAATTTTTGATCCTTTAAGGAATAAATAGCAAATCGAAAATTTGGTTGCCATGAAAATGACGATGTTTATTTTAATTTGCATAATTCAATAAAACTCTCCAGAATCGACCAATAAGCCTTCTGCTTTTAGAGCCAGATTTTTTCCTTTCTAAAGAAAATTACACCGTTTCATGGCTACAGGGCTGAATTAAATGGATATCACTGGGCGTTTAAGAATTCAAGTATTCTGAATAAAAGATTGAATTTCCCATAAAAGTGCACCTGAAAATATGCCTCAAGGGACGAAATGTTTAATCTTAAACATTTGATTAGGTGCATTTAGGGATTTAGTAATGGCATACAGTGTCAATCACTAGTGATTGTGTATATGAATTTTTTGACATTTGATTGCTAATAGACATTACACAACAACCCAATGGCTTTCCAATCACAATCTTTGAAATTTAATAAGAGATAAGCAAATACAGTAGGTCGGTATGCCAACAACGTGATAGTGTGTTGGGTCTGTCTGCAACAGGCAGCATTTAGAATTTTACAGCTAATGTATGAGTTTAAAGTAAGGCGATCAGAAATGAAATTTGTTGAACGAATGTTCCCTACCCAGAGCTAATTCGAAAAATAAAATAGAAAAGATGATAAAAGGCATATCAGTCTTAGAATTTAAATCATTGCCGGTAGATAAAGAAAGTTCACATGCCTGAGGCTACGTATGGGTTTTAAGAAATTCGCGTTATCACAGAAGTTGACGTAATAAACATTCTCATTAGGGCGGGAAGACGTCTAACACTTCAGACTATAAACATTCATATATACAGACTTCCTTCAGCAGCGTCCCTCGTTTACGTGTAAACAGTAATTCATACGACCGATTAGAAAGAAAGCATTCTTATTTCTGATTCGTAAGAAAAATCTAAACTCTTCCTCTTTTCCTCTAAGTGTGAGCGATTACAATTTATCGCGCAAGTTTGGGACTAGCACCAGTTCATGTGCAATTTCGGTCTTTTTAAAGCAGACGCTTCTACGATTAATATCCACCATTTAGCACTAAAAAACGCTCGAAAATCACATGCCTCCAAATACCGTATTGAGCAATCCAATAGCAACTGCTCTAGATCTATAGAAGGTCCCAGCCCTTAAGCTATTCACGTTACATTTTGAGGTGTTTGGAAGCAAAGTTTATTAAGTAAATTTGGGAGAGAGCCTGGCGCTCGTAGCTAAAAAGTCTTGACCATATGCAACAATGAAATATAATTTATGGAAAAATCACACTTCAAACCAAATAATTTCTAAACGTTCCTCGAGTCGTTGCTTTGAAGGTCATAATTTGAATCCTCGAGTGATGTCTCTGTCCACTGTTAAGCTAGGTATATCTTTTATTCCTTCCAAACAATTGTCGTATTTCATTTTAACTGTGCAATAAGGTCACCGGGCTATCGATTTCTCTCCCTCGCGAGTCAAGCCGTAGATAGCCGTCATTGTGTTTGCGCGTGCGTGCTAATCACGCGCAATAAATCTGCGCGGTGAGGATGCGCAATGCAATATAAAGACATCACCAAAAAAGCGGCCCTTCAATTTGGATAAAAGAAAGGTCTCTCAAGCATATTCGTCCTTTTTTTTTCTCCTCAACTTGAGATCAGATTAAATCACGAGAAAATTCTTCCCGACATATCCCTTGTAAAACGACGCCGATTTCCCTTTCGAATTCGTAAACGGTCGATGCCATTTATAACTGTTGATGCCTTCATTGAACCAAGCTTTTTGAACAGGAAGATGCCATTTCTGCCCCAGTTTAGGAATGGGCCGGGTCAAAAGAATGGTTGTAACTGATTTCTTGATACGCACATTTACCACACGCACTCATCAAATGCTTTTAAAATAGTTTACTTTCACAGCGGTTTGCTCGCAGTTAGCTTTCATTTGTTGGTCAAGGCAATGCTGTGAGTAAAAGGATTAAGAAATTAATGAATGTTCAACCGTAGCGATTGAGTAGGTACGGTTTATATGCAAATGCAGCCATAACACTACTGGAACAAAGACCTGAAAAGAATTTTTTTTAATAAATCTATCAGAGGTCTGGCATATCATAGTGGTACTGAAGGGAGGGGTGTTAGCATGCCAGAGGTCCCGGATTCGATATAAGTGCTGTCGTACAACTTTTGGTTTTCTTTTAGTAGACAAAAAATTCCGTTGATAGTTCAAAAATTTCTAAGTGCCGAAAAAATGACAGTGACTGTTTACGAAAAGGACAAGTGCCACGCCGACCAACGGGTTATTAATGTTTCTATTTAAAAGAGTTACGTCACGATATTTTGAGTCGTTTCTTCGATTACCCTTAAAACGTAGGAATGGCTAAAGATAATAGTTTGCTAAGGAAGAAAAACACCAAAGGAGTGATACTAAACCAAAAAGGAACAAGGATGGCAGAGGATGGAGAAGATTGAAACGGATTGGAAATGACGATTTTGAAAAATTTAGGCTAAAGTTTTCAAAGTGCACGAACAATGACGTAGCTCCTTCAAGGTATTTTGTGGCGCTTCTCGTCTCCCCACTTTTTCCTCCAGAATTAACCTGCCCCGATTTGTTATTGTTGTGTGGTTGTGATTGTAATCAGTAGTGATGATCAACACATTAATTTTGCATGTCTTTTTTTTTGTACAGAACAATTCACGACCACTAGCTAAGGTCAGTCAATTTCTCCAATATTCATAAATATTTCCCGTTGCATTACAAAGTTATCAAGAAAACAATCGAGAGCAATCTTCCGTGATCGACAATCAAGTAAACAGACTGAGTAAGCGTCCAAGAAAATAATCCCAAACCCACGGTGCAACAACGCAATGTATAAATTACAAACTTCTGGCTATCCACTCTCTAAACAGCCTAACTCGCACACAACAATCAATTTCTTTTTCCCTCTGTTTTCCTCTGAGACAAAAAAGCGGTGGTGCAAGTTACGTAATTGCTAAACGTCTCATCGGTGTGAAAGAAAAATGGTAAATTAAGGGTGCGTTCCTTTGGGGTGATCCGGATCAGGATCAGTGATCCGGATCATGGTGTATCAAAGGCGCCGGTGAATCCTTGCTTAGAGTGGATCATTATCACTGATCCTGATCCGGATCACCCCAAAGGAACGCACCCTAAGTGTACACGTGTGGCCACACATTAATTGAAACCGAGCTTTTGCGGTGGTTATCATTGGTGTTTCAATATTGGGCCTTCACGGTCAGTTGTACTGTTAAGATACTAAACCTGGCAAAACATGTTTCCCTGACGAATGAAAACACGGAATGTTTACGCCCTGTAGTTGAAGCAAATTTTGCTTTTTGGAGACAAAAATTGACGCTGGAAACAATGTCTCTCGTACGGCAAAACTAGGAAACATTGGGGAAAAATGCGCGTGCTACGAATGTTTGTGGAAACGAATTTCATCGTCTTCGTTTTCCTAGGCCTTTACGCTTTCTAGTTGACAGGAAATTTTCGAAACTATTTCAAGGGATTGTGCACTTCATTTAGTCAACAGCCGCATCAACAAAACATGATTAGTGACAATAAGCTCTCAATTGCGACTTCATTCAACAGACCTCTGAAAGCTAGGTTTCAGCGCCACAACTAGATTTGGTGTGAAACGGTTAAGCTTAACGAGACAAAATCTCTTTTCAGCTTTGGTTATCATATAATTTTATTTACAAGTAATTTGACAATACAAAAAGATGAGGAAATATCTAAAGTAAATATCTTTAAACAAGTGATTTGCACCACGTGTTGTGTTATTGACACCATGTAAGTAAAAGTTATTAGTTCCTGAATAGAAAACAAGGAATTATGATTGAAAAGATATCTGTTTTATTGCCCGGTGAAGAAGTATGTAAGACAAAAGGACGCTGACAAAATGACACCTGTCAAACCACGTGTAACTAAATTCAGAACAAAACAAATTAAAATAATTATATTGGAGCCGGGCAAAGTTTTGAAACGTTTTTATCAATAGAAATTAAATAATTATTTTGATCTTATGAAATTAATTTTGGGGGGTATCTGATAAGCAGAACAGATTCTGACTGGCTTGTTTGAGGATTAAACCTCGAGACTTTATATCAGTAAAAGATTATTTTTTTTTTAATTACAGGATGCTGCAAAATTTTAAATGGTTTAGGATGGAGTTGTTTTCCCCATGCAATGACTTTCGGAACAAAAGGCAAGCCATGTCATCTTAAACATTAAATCAATATGACACAAGCACTTAACCCCATCAAAATAATAAATCTCTTGAACAATAATCAAGAATTTTTATCTCTATTGCTATTATCAGTGAACTATCCGAGACCTATGGCGATTGAGTTAACAGATTAAAACAGTACTGTGCCAATAAAAATCACCTATATAGAGAAGAAAACGACGGTATCGAGAAATCATTTCTATCTGAAAGTAAACTTTTTTCAAAATATAACCACCATGTTAATTCATGAAGGATTGTATGTTGATTCGACCGGATTGAAGCGGGCTTGTCGCTCGGTGCTACACGTGTGAGCGTGTTTTTGAATGGGTTCCCGCAGCCGGCCTAATACAACACTGATGTCAGTTTATATACGAGTCTATACATCTGCCCTTTAGGTCGACCAAAGCCTGCTTTTAATTTTCTACAAAAATACAGGTGGATAGCGGGGCAGGTATCATACACGCTAAACCGACACAGGTGGTTTCCTTTCTCTCGCTTTCTCTTTGTTAAACAAGTCTGTTGAGGCATGTAAACATTGTAAAGCGAGACATTGGGCTTCAAGGAGTGATATGGAACTCGTGCTTTGTCAGTCAGGTGTATCCCAGATGTTGTTTGTCCATTTGGTCTCGCAACCCGCAAATGTTCTTAGTCTGCGCGCCAGCAGGCGTTCAAAGGGGGCCGCAGGCAGGAGGAAGAACGAGAAGAAAACGAGATTTTAAACAACGCATGCATGACTATTGTTATGTTTAAAGTGTGCGAGAATTTCTATCAAAGAAAGGAAGATTAGTTAAATATCTGTAAAGTGGACATAACCCTCGAATTTCACTCTGCGGTGCTAAATAAACTTAACTTTCCGTAACAAAATTCGCTAAAATATCTAGAATGATACAAATACAACTTTCGAAGTCACGTTTAAGCTTAGTAGCAGCACTCATAAACTACAATATTATAATGCTTCACCTTAAAAAGACAAAATTAAAGTGTCTTTTGCGTCATCCGGTCCGCACACTAAAAATTTCCCGGAAGTAAGGAATTCCCTTTACTGATACTTTCCTGTCCCGTATGGGTATGAATATCGGATACAAGCCCACGTACCGGTAAAGCAATTAAATATAACAAAAGTACCCGAGAAGAATGAAAGTTTTCTTTCGTAATTCTTTTCACCAATCTTAGCCTTCCTTATAATTTGGTTTTATCAACTGGGTTGATAATGTCAATTGGCCACCGTAAAGAGATTCAAGAGCTGACGTTTCGAGCGTTAGCCCTTCGTCGGAGCGAATCGCCACAGTTTCTTTAGAAACTTACCCCCTCCATTCATTAGTAGTAACAATATTTAATCAGGAAACTCTATCACAAATGTGGTTTTCATAGAGGTCCTATGACTAAAAAATAAATGTGTACAAATAAAATATAATACATATTTCATAACAATTTAGAAATCACAAGAATTAATAAAAATAGAAGAATAATAAAAGGTTAAAAATTGAAAAAGCTAAAAGGAAGACAACAAATTTCTCTTAAAAATTACCAAGCCTTCCTTAGTTTTTTATCGATTATGAAAGCGTTTGTTGTTTCTACCTGCTACGTAATGGTGCGTGCATTTTGAAATATTTATTCTTCAAATTCGTCATTTGCAACTCGTCTCAATCTTTCCCATCCTTGTTCCTTTTTGGTTTAGTATCACCTCTTTGATGTTTTTCGTACTTAGTAAACTATTATGAGGTTTCCTTCATTTCAAGACTTTGGTTCGTCGCAAAAATGACTTTAAACATCGTGACGGAGGCTAGAAGCGCTGAGATTTCAGCTCGTTCACGATTACATGACGAAAGTTTTCAGCTCTGGCTGAAATCGATTGTTGGTGGGCTGACACTCGCCATATAATCAGACCCTTAGTTTGCTTTTACGACTTCTTTTTAACACATGTGGACTCTTTGTTTGTAACGGGCCCGCTGTCGGCGACACATGTTTTTAAGACTTGACGGGAAAATCAGCATCAAACATTCCTGAAGTTGCTGAGGAGTCATTCAGTGCTGTGATACTCACACATGCCACAGGTGCAAAGAGGAACCTTTTCGGAAATACATCAGATGCAAATACATTCCTTTTTTATTCATGCTACGTGTTCTCAATTGAATAAAACACAACGCGGTGTGCTCGTGTGCAGCCCACGCGAGTTTTTGAGGCATTTCAGTCACCGTGGTTTCAGCGGAACATATTATTTCCATGTGATAAAAGCCCGAACAGTCTGTAACTGTTGGTACCAAGCTCTTATACCACTACTTACGTGTTTAATCAACTATCACTCAGTATGAAGAAGTCTAAAAAACCTCACAGTATTCAGATAAGCCTGGCAGTCCGGCGCTGTGGGCGCCTTAGTAGATAGAGACCATAATCTAATTTCTCTTAAGCTTTCATTGCAATATCAAGGAAAGAGGTCCTGAGAACTGAGCAACTGACCTCTCCCTCTGCGGACACAAAGAACAGAAGACTAGCCACTCAAGACGAGTTTGACCAGGATACTTGTTCAAGACATTTTAGTGAAAAGTATGACTGCTAATTTTTTGCGAGAGAGCTGAAATCTAACCTTTCTCACTGCGAGCAGCCGACGAGAAACTTGTATCAGTCGAAGAGACACTGTAATGGTGGTTTAAAATCATTTGCCCCCTTGCCATGCCTACAAGTTGGTCTGATTCAACGACGTTATTTTAGGATGGCCACGCCGACACACGGAGGCCTTACTTGTCAAAAATGCAAAGTCACTAACAGGGTCATATTGAATTTGCTTGTTGTAATATTATTGGGTTAACAGAAGTACCGTGACAATTAATCACAAATTAGCTATCAGCTAGGCACCACAATTTCCTTGACAATACTTTGCATATTCTTTTGAGCCTTCATCGTTACGTTTTTCATTCACGTTAAACAACTTTTTGACATTGATCTTGTAGTTTAGTCGTTTTCCAAACTTCTAAGCCAATCAAAGCGTCAAAAATGTGTGCATGCAATTTTGACAATGTCCGGTGTGCTCTTCGAAGTCTCGCGCCATTTGTAAAATACAATCGGCGACACTTTGTTGAAGCAATCATGACATAAAAAAGAGACCTTTAATTTCCAGTTCGCAAACAGAAATATAGTAAACGACGCATTATTGATTTTTTGTTCAAACAATTAACACAGTAACAGTTTAGAAGTCCAATTTTCCATAACTCGGACGAACGCCTTCTGGAGCAGACTAATTTGAATTTATTTGTTGATTTTCTTGGCATCAATATTGCATTTGATTATGATGTCGACGATAAGGAAGTTCACGACTGAATTTTCATTGCAACTGCAAACGCTTAAAACATGTGCGCCAACAAGGAAAACAAGATCGTGATCAGTCTTCAACTAATCTTTTGTAGAATATTTTCAAGAATAAAATGTAGTTACTAGTTACAACTTTGGCACAAAGTTGTTGAAAAAATATATAAATATATAAAAATATATAGTAAAAGGAAATTCTAGTTTGTAATAATGAAAACTATAATGTGTTATCTATAACTCACGTTAGTAAGCGACATCTGTTCAAAATAAGCTAAAATATTCTAATCGTTATAAAAATTAAGGATTATTTATTTATGACAGCAAAGCGTTTTCTTTTTCGTGTTAAATTAAAAGAAACCAATTTGTACAACGAATTTTTAAAAATAGAATTTGTGATATTTTTCCGCAAACGAATCAGCTCAATTGACATTGCATATTTACAACACGTTTTTCGCTCGTTGGAAACCAGTTTTCGGGCGGATTGTAAAAAAAATATTTCTACATGGAAACCTTAATTAAATATAGCAGTTTAAAAGATGATAGTAACAACCCACCCTCAGTCGCTATCAAAGGAAAAGGTAAATGAATTACTTGTTTACATATTTCGCTAAAAATACGAAATATTCCAGCATCGTTTATAACGCGAAACGGAGGAACTCGAATATACGCCGGAAACTGAGGAACTCGAATCGAACCATCGCAAATTTCTATGACAACGTGACTGACAGTTTCGGGAGCGTTTCTATGGGTTCGCGCCTCTTGCAAAGCACGGTATATTTCAGACAGACTGTGCTGCGTTTGTTCAGGCGTCCTCATGGAATATATTCAGCTGCTTCACTGCATTTTCGGAAGCAAAATCTTATTCATTAACAAACGCACGATGTTCAGAAAGATTTTCAATTCAGTCACCAGGCAATTTTGTCAGGATCAAAGGCATGACAAAGGGAGAAAAAGACGGACAGGTAGCGCTCAGTTCGTAACAGATATCACCTTTCTAAACAGGGTAGCTACGAAGTGACAATCCGTTGCTTGGAAACTGCATTTTTGCGCGGACTAAGCGTTTCGTGGGAAACTGCTTTTAAGGGTTTTAATAATAAGAGGAAACATCATGTATCTTGGAAACATTATGACAAGCGATTCTAATTATGTATAACTAAGAGGCAGAAGGAAAAAACTATAATGGAGAAAAATAAAAGAAAACCAAACAACGTGAGAACACTTAGAGCTTCATAAGTCTGGAAACTGGTTTCCCTTGGATCGGAAAACCATAGAATTTCGCTGGATTAGATTTTAAGATACGAAATAAATCAATAGTTTAATTTGTGAGACGGATTTGGATTTGTAAAAGCGAAAGCTGTATTCATTAAAACTGTTCGCTCGAGTATTTTTGTCGCGTGTGCCATTAATCAAAATCGGCTTTGGAACACAGTACGTCCGGTTTAAAACAAAAAAATCATTCACTCCGTTGGAAATTGTTCGATTCATAGCGCTGATTACCGTTGGAATATATTCCGTGTCATTTCGAATTCTATAAAATGAAATGTGGTGCGAAGGTTGTCCGTCACGATAAAACATTTCAGTCAAAAGGCGACAAATTAAACCGCTTTTCAGCGACTTAAATTACGCTTAATAGTCAGTCATATTGAAGTGTCTAACAAGCTGCAGAGAAAAATATGACTGAGCGCTTTGAAAAATCCAAGGTTTTCTTGGGGTCACAGTTTGCGAACACATGCCAACTTCAGAATTAAATTTATAACTGGTGACCTAGATAAATAATACACTATTCGCCACTTGGATTAAATCGCCATGAAATTGAACTGAATTTGTTTTTCTCACTTGCACATCTTGACTCTTCAGCAGACGAGTCAAATTTGGCTTCTTTCAAAGAAATTGTAATTTAAAGCCACGAACTACCATCTTGTATTGCAATAAAATCTTGTGAACATTATCCCTTGCGAGCGCATTTTTCCTCTCAATAAGTTCTTTTATGTACAAAGTGAACCACGCAGACGATCGATGCGAGAATTTCTTTTCTCATTTTTCTGTACTTATCAAAAGTACCACCAACATAATATTTTGAATCCAAACCAATGCTGTATTGTCCCTACCTTCCAGAATCCCCTTTACAATGAATTTTCTAGCCACAAAGAAATCTTGCTCTAGAATTAGGAGTTTTCCATAGCTCATTGTGCCATAACCTTTTCAAAACATCTGAATAATACAAGCTAGATACAAAAAACTAAAGGAAGTCTTTAAAATGGAAAATATAGACGCCTACACGAAAAGCTTGAGGAGAATTAAAGTAAAACATTAAACTTACATGATCTTCTCTGGCCGGGGTAAATCTTGGAAATATCGCTTTCCAGCATGGTAGGGCGTTTTCGAACACGTATCAAGTGAAGTCGGTGTTTAGCGGGTAACATTCGTTGTTCAAACGTGAGATCTCTCGCTCATACCACTCACGCGCGTCTTCGGGCTAGCTAGTATTCGCGACGGTCAAGCTGGTCGCGGTCGCCGCAGCAGCGCAAGTTTACGACGTCAAAACCAACTCTCGATCACAGTATGTCGCAGGTGTTCAATGAAATAAATGCATTCACAAAAACGCATATTTGTTTACATGTGGCGGGCGGGCAAATATCCACTATTACCCCGTCTTGATTGTTAAATCCAAGATGCGATTAGTTCCTTCAGCGAGCTTGAGTGGTCACGTGACTGCTGACAGGTGCGTACTCGCGCGCGGGAAAAAAACCTCGAAAAGAACCAATCGACTCACGCTCGCGTTTTTCCACCGTAATTACATTGACAGCTCATCCGAAAACTAACATCAATTAAAAAAATCGTAAAATCTTTCTGTAGGCAATTATTTAAGAGAACTTGTAGTCTTTGTGGCAAGTTTATTTGGCCGAAGACAAAGTCAGCGAGTTGAAAGACAGGAAGCCGCCAATAAAAGAGTGGATTTCTAACTTAAGACGAGCTCGGAACACGCGAATATCGCACCTTATGGCGATAATTGTAACTTTCAGCATTAATCAATATTCCAAGGTATAATTAATGAAGTTAGAGGGCAGGTGTAGGTTTTCTTCCTCAGCTGACTTGAGAGGAGAAAACCTCGTGGCGGACAAAAATTCGGCAGGTGATGCCATAGGCGATTGTACAACAAACTAATAAAAAGATTGAAAAAAACGATCAATTCACTTTCTCTTCGATTGGAACGTTTTAAACACCGTATATACTTGGGCGCTGTTTTGGTAGCTTTTTATTCCACTCTGTTTTTGTGACGGCTTAAAAAAGAAATCGATATAGATGGTTAAATTAATTGCAAAGTTTCTAGCATTTGCCTGTTTGGCTTAATTGGTTAGAAAACCTCATGATGGTTTTTTTTTTCTCAAGAACAGTTGATGGCGCTTGAGTAATTGCCCTTTTTATGGCTCGGTAGGAAGCCAAAAGTCAATTTCCTCCGTAGCTTCTCCACCGTGTTTTTAGAGCCTTTCGCTTCGTCGTTATCGGCATGTTATTTTCACGACGACATCTTAATTGCGCTTCCCAGCGAATTTGTGAAAACTTTGTGCAGCGCGCTAAGAAACAAAAAAACATATTAATACAAAAACACTATGAATTCATCCATTTTCGAGAGGTTTCCTCGATGTAATTACAGCACGGGAAAACATAAATATAACAAATTGCTATTACCTTGATGTGTTGTTTGCAATTGGATCAGAGTCGGTACATTGCAATTTAATTCAAGAACTCAACTGCTTTCTGCTTTCAATCGAAATTGCTTTTTCGTGAAAGCGGAAGATTCGCTGACATGAAAATCAGTTAAATTACAAATGTTGCAAGCGTTGCCTTGCATAAATATTCAGTGCATTAGACAAACAATCTAAATCAAAAACCTAACACGATTATTGTACTTCTTGATAAAAAAAAAACGAGGAACTGAATTGTTAATTTTTTAAAAAATCTATTCATGGTAAGGCACTCTGGGGCATGTGAAAACCTGTCCACGCAAAAAGTATTGAATGCGTACAGCAGCTTACAGTAATGCGTCATACACGCGTTTGGTTAGGGCGTGTAAAGTTTAGAAAAGGTTTAATTGCGAGTAAAAACAGGCTTCATTCAGCTTTATTTGATGCTAAAAATGGTGACAATTATTTAAGTTTGGACTCATATTAACTGTTAAATAGTACTTTAAACCGGTGAATAGATTTTTAACTGAAGGAAAAAAGGGTTTTATTTCATTATTCTTTAAATGTAAGAAATGCATATGTAATCCCGGGAATTTTCACGGAAGTGCTTTATTCTTAATTGTTTCAGTTGATCGCTATACTTCATGAATACGATTAAAAATCAACACAAAATTAATCCCAACAGCCTCATGATCGAGAAGTCATGCGTTTTCTGTAATTTAATTTCGAGCAAATAAGGTCATCAAATCTGAGAAAAAAGACAATTGAAAAGTAACTGACATATCGTGGGAGTCTCGAACAAGATTTCAGAAAGCAATATACCTCTCACAAATAATTTCATCCTATCTCAAAGTTAATTTTCCGCGAATTTTTCGGTTTTGGGCTTTTTCGCTTTTGGTGAAGTCCAGGAAATACGAGAGGGCCAAAATGAATAGAAAAGCTTTGTAGCGGAGAGAATAAGAGAGCATTCGATTCCTTTGGAAACCGGATTTTACAATAAAACACAAAATCCAAAAATGGTTTTTGCCGGATTTTAAAATCCGTTTTTTTGGATTTCGTGCTTTACTGGGAAATCCGAAATGCGTATTTTAAAATCCAAATCCAGGTTTCCCAATCGAATACATCCTAAATCAACAAATTGTAATTATATACACCCCATTTCAGCCTTCCATTGAAAGTTTTAAGTCATGTTTAAAATATACTGAGACCGAATAAAAGACAATGTCTGTACGTATATGGGTAAGAAAATTTAAATAACACCAATAAATTCTGTAGATAACTCATTGGCACCCGTGCTGGCCAGAACCGGCCATCACGAACATTGCTCTTTGTACTGCTTTGACGTCATCATCTTTTACCAAAAAAGGCATCACTCATACTTATATCTGCAGGGGGGAAAGATCTTTTCAATGACCCAGATCAGAGCGACAGAGTCCATTAAGCGTGAAATACACACGGAAATGCTTAGAAATTTGAGTGAAAAACTCGGAGGAAAGATTGCTTTGACTACCCTTGGCTAATCCATGGCGAGAATTTCCTGTTTGAATGATGCTTTCTCGGGAATTTTTGGACTGAAGGCATGTGCAGTAGACGGCCAGCAACTGCAGCAAAACGATAAGAAAGAGGGAAAAAGGAAAAGCGAAAAAAATTGTCATAAAACACGACGCTCGTGGAAAGACAGGCATGTTTTTATGTTGCAAAGGAAGTTTTGAGTATCAGTTTGGAAGCAGATTTAATTCACAACTGACCATAAAATATCACAAATTTCCAAAAATCTCCGGGCGCCAATGGGTTAATTTATAAAAATTAAAGAAATAAAATGTAAGTAGGGCAAATCACTTCGCACCGGACTGCATGAACCACGGAGAGACATGAAAAACGGCAGATTTCACCGTGATCGCGGGAAAGATCACATGAACACAAGGCGAAAACCGTCAGCATGATATGTGAACATTTTTGGAGAAAATGGTAAGACCCATACATCGAACTACAGATTAAGTCAGCATGATATGTGAACATTTTTGGAGAAAATGGTAAGACCCATACATCGAACTACAGATTAATTCTCTGCATTTTCGTTTGGAAAACGATTCTCATTTTATAGCAAATCTGTGCAACAATGGTAAGGAGAGATTCGAGTTTGATCTTCGAACTGAAACAGATACTAACCCAATTGATAAAGGTAATCAAAAATAGAAACGTCAAATGAGGATTTCTGAATGGGGATGCATGTAAATTTATGCAGGTGAATTCTATCCTATACAAAACAGTCATCAAAGCGAATGAGATCCCGATGGAAAACAATGTGCTTTGGGCTGAATTGAATCTGCGTCGCTTACCTTGCAAGTTTTTAAACAATACCACTACAAACTTCAACATCAAATACTATTCAATCTACCTTTGTATTTAGCTTACCTTTAGTTTCCAGGAGTGCTGTATTATTGAACTGGAGTACGATGTATGAAATTGTAAAATTTCAAAAACTTCATGCCATTGTCTCGGTTCTTTAAGTAAGGGAAACAGGCACGAAAATAGTATTAGAGTGTAAATTGATAAAAATACCCATGTAAAAAGCAATGTAAAAGGTCTTTTTATCTGAAGCGCACATACCAACCATAAAGGTCCATAAATAAAATGAATTGAAGTTTTGCGGACCTTTGACAAACTTTTGCAAACTGTTTTCTCACAAATGCTGACGAAGGCAGAAGCTTAGCAACCATGCAAACAAACGCAGATTTGGCGCGCGCTGAAGGTATTTTTTCAGTTGACCGCTGACCAGATAATGGTTTCCCATTGTATCGCGGGCACAGGTTCGAATTTTTGGTTGATTTTCGCCATCCTCGGGGGAATTTATGTGATTTTTGTTGACAATTCTGATTTTTTTCGGTAACGAAATCTTTCTTGAGGAGTTGCGTACGCTATAATTCTCACTGATTTAGATTACTTTCTCAACAAAAACTATGGAGCTCCGCCTTTAGGCTTGGCTAAATCTATATATTAAATCTTATAATTTCCATACCTACAAATGATGACATCTCCCTTTGGTTTGCTTCCTTAGGACACAGGAAGTAGAATGTTTAGTATTCTCTGGGATCCTGCATTCTGATTCTAGTCAGCGCTGAATTTAATAAGCGTGTGTCTTGTAATTTAATCATGAATTTCGTTACCCTGTTGGGTAGAATTTCGTCATCACATTGTCAAAAAAGTATGGGCCCCACGAAGCGATAGCCCAGTGGGATCTGCAGTTTTTTTGACAGTGTGATGAAGAAATTCATGATTAAATTACAGACACACGCTTAAAAATAACATCAATTTGTTTTTTCCCATAACAAAAACGAAGCAAAATGGATTGACATTGAAACAGACCCGTAGGGAGGCGTGTGCGACGGGTGCGACCGCACCCCCCCCCCCCCCCCTTCCCCACGAGCCTTGGAAGTCCGCTCATTGTGAAAAAAATTATCAAAGTAAATAATAAAAAATACATAAACGAAAATGGTATTTCTGTACTTTGACTATTTACATTTAATCCTTTGGGTTGAAGGTACACCATTTGTAGATATGTGTGGTATATGTTGGACCAAATTGTGTGATTCTAGGTTAATTTCAACAATACATTCTACCTAATGTCCTTCAATGTCCAACCGTTCGAAGTGCAATTAATATTCCCAGGCGCTATTAAAAAGAGAGGAGACAAGGTACTTGTTAGGCTCGGAACACGGCACTTGATATTGGAATGTAGTTCCTTGACGAATCCGTAATAAAATGGGGCGAAGAGAAGAAAACGAGAAGAAGAGAAAGGCGGCAGCCAGATCATGTTAATCCATGGAAATTTTGTCCGTAAAATGCCACGCACAGAAGCAAATGAAATCGTTGGTAGCGATGAACTTCCAGCGGCTGAAGATGCTTCTCAGCAAATCCCACATACAAGTGAAAACATACGGGGTAAGCTTAAGCTTAAGCTTGAGCTCTCAAGTCTCACGCTCAATCTTACGCTGTCACGCTAAAACTATTAGTTCTTACTGCTTTAGTTAAAGTGTCTATACGGCCAAAAGCGATTGTTTTGGATTTGGTATCTCTTGAATGCGTAGAAAACTGTTCCGAAAATTTTTTTTCGATTCCGTCACTTTTCACCCCAAAATCAAGCTTTAAATTTCTCGCCTTGGCCACGCCCAATGAAATTGACCGCGTGATCGAAAATTGGTGATGAATGACGTCACTTCACGCAATTCCTTTCTTTGAGTCAGCAGAATTTTAACACCTCACAACAACACAGCTATCAGACATATTATTCGGATGAAATCACCTTCAATTAATTATATATATGAATTAACAGTGAAATGAACTGAAAGGAAGATTTGACGATTCCTGACTTGACGTCACGGCTCGTTCTAGAACCAGGACTCTTTTTTAGTAGCAACTCCCGGTCATCTTCATTGGGCGTGGCCGACGCGGGAACTTTATAGCTCTATTTTGTGGCAAAAAAGTTGCGGAATCCAAAAAAATAAAATTGGTATACTTGCTTATGCAATATAAAGATACCAAAAGCATAAAAACCCTGCAGGCCATACAGACCCTTTAAGAACCCACATAATTAAATATCCTTTTGGATATAATTAATTTTTACGCGCCTCGAACACGTTATTCTTGTCCAGAGCTAACGTTTCTCTCGTAGTTTTTACTTTAACTACAGAGAACACTCACTCCCGTTTCAGTTCAACGACGACGGCGACGGCAACGAAAACGTCATTTCAAAATATAACTTCTCGCTTCTGTGACGCTTTGGCAATTAATGAAATTTGTTTAACTTGGAAAATGATGACAGGAACTGTCCAGGAACTAAATTACTATGAACGGCGTTAAAGTAAGGAAAAAGAAAGAAAACTTTGCCGCCATGTGCTCACGTTCTCGAGAAAACATAAAATTTGGTCATTTCACGTTGTTGTTTTGCAGATGACGGCCCAGAAATGTACAAAACTATACTAACTCCCTAGTTTTAGCAACTAGGACGGCAAAGGCAACGGGAACGCCACAAAACAATAGGTTTAATGAGTAAAAACAATCGCTCTGCACGTACGTTTTATAGTTTCTTTTATAATACAGATAGGACTCTGCGCGCGCTCTGATTGGTCAAAAACCCATGTTTTATCAGAGTATAAAACATAGAAAAAGCTTGTTTTATTGTTTTTCGTCAGCTTAACTCTAGTGAAAATTCGCAAGGGATGGCGGCGAACATTTTCTATGAAGAAATTCCGGACAAAATTCTGAGTCAAGCTGCAGTCAAGCTTCTAAGTTTGAGGGAAAAGTAGAAGAAGCGAAATTAAATTGCTTCAGTTTATCGATCGTGCGTGTTTTGTTGTTTTTACTCGCGGCGTATAAAATCTATATCATAAAGCAAATGAAGAAGCCTAAGCCATATATTATACTGCCATAAAACACTCCGGACATTTGAGAACACTCGTCAATTGTGGCGTAATATATCCTGGGGAGACGAGCAAGAGGAGAGGGTTGTGTACGACTGGGATTTCTTTACTGATTGGAGCGCTTGCTGTTGGATTTAGAGGAGCCTTTCCCCTCCTCCCAACCCCGCACGCCTTAAAAATACACCCCCTCCCCACCCCCAACACTCCTAAAAGAAGCCAAAGATTACCTTGATTCCCGGTCGCCTTTATTTTCTAACCTTTTTACTCCCCAACTCTGCTTTCCCCACCCCTACCCCCCCCCCCCCCCGAACACGGCTCATTGTTATCCCATTTTTGAGCTACCCTAACCGTCATCGTATTCATCACCTGTATAAGACGCGGATTTGAAATTTTAAGGTACGTTGAGTCACAGGAGCAACCACATGAAAGACATCTAATAGTAACTATCATGACATCAGAAGTAACTTTGTAATGTTGAAGGGAATTTGTCATTATTGTCATCTTTTACTTTTCTCGAATATATTACGCCACAATTGACGAATTTATCATGTATCCGCAAAGGCAGGCTGATTCGAAACAACTAAAGATTGTTGTATCGAATATTTTCAGTTTGCTACTCTTCTCACTATAAATAGCGCGACAAAAGGCCATTTTCATCGCTTGTCGACCACGTGACCAAAAGGAAGGAGAGAACTCTGGGATCGAGAAGGCGACAAAATCGACGAAAGGGAAGGCTTTGAAGTCGCCTGTGATACAGGCTATCTGGCGAGGAATGGGCGAAGAGAAGACCTTACATAACAAGGACCGGAACCAGATTAGACAATTCATGATAATTTATATGGCGTAGCAATGGCCAGAACAACAGATCATTAAAATACGGTTGTCGGTTGGTTTTATAATTAGTTAGTTCCAACCCAGTTTGCTCGGGATTAGTTCCATTCCAGTTTACTTGTGGTTAGTCCCCTTACCGGTTAGTTACACTCCCGTTTGCTTGAGGCTAGCTTTCACTTTGTGGTTTGGGCAGTAATGTACTATATACAATTTTACTTGCAATATAAATATTGAAAAAAATTGGGGTTCTGACAGCTAGCGTCCAGTTAATATAGTGGTGAGTGTAGACTGAGTCGGATTTTCCCGGGTTCGATTCCCGATGCTTGGAATAAAATATTTTCTTTCTTTTTTAAAATATTAAATTAAGTGTAGAATGACCTTCATGTAAAAATAAGTAAGTGTGTAATCTGGTCCCGGTCAATGTTAAGTAAGGTCTACCCCTTCTGGAAAGAGAAGCGGGGAGAAAGGTCATGTGCTAAAACTAGGAACACCGGAACACCACAAAACACGGAACACCAGAAATACCATAAAATGCCAATAAATTTCTGGTGTTCCGGGGTGTTCCGGGGTCTTCCGGTGTTCCTGGTTTTAGTACATGCCGGGAGAACGGGTGACGAAACGGGTAGATAAGTTTTCAACACGATAACGCCGCTTCAAGATTTATTCAATGACAATGTCAAGTTCGTGGCATTAATTCACGCCCATTCTTTATTAGAGGGTATTTTACATATACTTTATAAACTTTTTATGTACAATAAATGCCAGCTATTGTCAAGACTGGCCAATAAATTAAAAATACATGTTGTATCATTCTGCTATACGGATTAAGAAGTAAAAGAATACGTAGACCAAAGAGTCCCTTATTTTAAGAGTATACATTCTTATATGGGAAATACTATTTACAGAGTTGATTTTTTGAAAACATAGTTCTTAACATTTACATAGATATTTCCATATCTACTTAAAGCTTAAAGCTATATTACATTCTAGAGGCTTACATGGTAAACTATTATTTTTAGGTTTCCTACATTTTAAGGGAAATTTGGTTCGTCGCAAAAAAAACTCAAAATATCGCGACGCAGCTCCTTTAAACCGGATTTCAAGAGTCTGACCTGGCGATGACTGATTAAAACACAACTGACAGTCATATTTGTGAAAGCGCGTGCATATCATGTTCACCTTGGCTGCGGCTGAGGAATTTTAATTGTCAAACATTTGGAACATTATATTACACTAAACTTTCCAGTATTGTGGGCCTACTGAGAAACAATATAACCAAATAAACATAACTCGTGTGGCCCAAACACGGACTATTTGAAGTTGATCGTGTCTCCAAAGGTCGGACGAGCGGATCCATACGGGGAACTGGACGAACACAAACAGGCAGTATGGACGAGAGGTTTGGGGCGCAGCCCTCGCCTCAGTCCCACCTCGCGCGACCTAAACTCCCTTCAACAGACTACAATCGATGTAGCAGCTCTCGTAATGGGGCCTCAAATGAATGGCTCGATATCCTGCGTGAAAACAATAAAACAAGCAACAGGAACAATGCCCCTGGCCCCTAAAACAATAGCAACTGCTGCCAGTAGAATTGCAAGCTTACGAGAGCTGCTACACTACCGCTACAATCAGTGTAGAAAATCTGGTAATGCACTTGGCAAACAACTGCACAAGGAATGTAAACCTCATTAGGAAATGTGGCCTCCGTGAGCGGCAGAGGTAAACAGCTTGCAGTTCAGAATCCTCGGAAATGGAGTGGGAGAAGTTCCGAAAACTTAACTTCTTGAAAATAAAATGCTGACATAAAACAGTTCTACGACTCCTTGGATTAATTTTACCAGTGGGTAAATCAGTCAAAAACAGATCGACATCGTGGAAAGAACACTCACCAATTCTTTACAAGCTATCTAGAGTATCGATTTAAAGAGGGCAAAAATAATGTCTATTGCCAAGATAACCGGTTGAAAAACATATTTCCCGGCTACAAATTCACGCAAACAACACTAAAACAATCAGTTTATAGGACCTAATTTGAGGTTACCAGTGCTAACTAAGACTCTAAGAGGGGGAGGGGGGAGGGTGAAGGACCAGGAATAAATTGATAAGTTGAGCATCCGGTGATCCAACTCCATATTTGGACATCCCAGACGCCGGTACATCAGATATTCTTGTTACCCGTCACGCAATCTTAGTACAGAGTTCGTGACGACACAAACTTACTCTCACGCGGGTAAGCACAACGTTCGAGCAATAAGTGCAAAAATTAAACACAAAAAATCTACTGGTAGCACGGTAACATTTTTTTACACTATTTTGAAACATCTAGTTTTAATTCAATTCTCTAAGTGACCCCGAAATTAAATTCTCTCAGCATTCCCCAGAAATACTTTGATTTGAACTAACGTGAACGGCCGTTTTGATTCAAACATGGATAAATTCAAATTCATTTTCTCTCGCGGGATCAGCTTAAGAGTTGAAGTATCGCTAAGTTACTCTTTACGGTACTCAAAATGTCACCATCCTGTCAGATTTTTGGGGAAAATTTATTTTTGCCTTTATTGCTCGAACATTCAGCGAAAACCATGTTAAAACTCTAACATCATATTTTGTTCACGCCAACAACTGCTATAAATTGTAAGTAAACTGCTTGATTAAAATTCGACTTTTGGAGGCAAAAAACTGTAAAATGACAGGCGACAAAACGCAATAAAAAATACTTAACATCTCAAAATTGCTTTGCAAGAATAAATCAGCAAATTTCGAAATTCAAACCACAAATTAAAAAAGAAGGCACAGAGATCCAGACCTGTATATACATAAATCTAAAACTGGCGAATCAAAATATTTGACAACAGTTACTCGTTACCGTCTGAATCGTCGGGTTGTGAAGAAGACGAATGTTTTTTTTGGTGTCCTCCACTAGCCTCTTTGTATCCCTGGACTGCAGGCTCATATCAGGAATATCTATATTGACCACGCCCTCTAGAGAGTCGTGTTTGTTTCGGACACACTCCGTTTCGCTTTCCTTTTCCCACGTTAACGTTCTGTCATCCGCGTCGCGGTTTTTAGGGATGTATTTCGAAGCGCTATTTTGTTTGTTTAAGAAGCAATTTCGATCTTGTTCCGCTTCAGCTTTGGACGCTAAAACCCCACATTCCTCAATGAGCGGGCTCCTTTTTCCATTGCAGACCGCTGTTATATCCTTGACACCCTTGTTTTGCAATTCTTCCACGTTGTTGTCAACGTTTTCTTTGTTGCTCTCCTCTATGACGCCCAGATTCTCACACAGTGGAACAAACCCATTCAAATTCAAACAGTTGTTTTTGCCGTTACTTTCTTGTTTGGACGGCGGGTTTTTATTCGGCGAAGACTGGTCTCCACTAGAACCATTTTTCGAGGGAACTACGAGAGTAGCTCCCAGGCTACTTCCTCCTCCAACCCCAGTCCCTCCTCCGTTATCCCCGTCCGAGTTACCATCGTCGTGATGACCACGCCTGGAACTTAATTTACACCCGGAAGTGGTTTTAAGTCTACGCATGTGTTTCTCTATCTCGTCCTCATCTGAACTACTACAACTCGAAGAGCGCCGACTGCCTCCAGACGGTACTGGCGACAGGCGGCGTGTTGTCCTTTTCGATTTCATCACTCCTCCCCCAAGGTGTTTTCTAGTCCGTTCGACACGGGGCGAGTTAACTGGACTGTCTTCTAAATCCGATTCGCGCTCCTCGTGAATTTGATTCAACGATAGCGGAGTGCTCTTCGCTTTACCTATTCTATGTCGACCGACCCTCGGCCGAGCCAATGCCGGAAAACTTGGCGTTATTTCGGTAGAAAATTGCGAGTTCGTTGATGTGGAAGGTTTATCCGGAAGAGCGCTGGTCGAGTGAAATTTCACACGCGTTTTAGAAAGACTTGGAACAACCAGATCATCCTCCTCCATTGAGCTATGCAGAACTTCATCGGCCTCTATCGCATGCGCCTTGATCGTTTCGTTAAGCATTTGTCCTTCCCTTGGCGCCAGTCTCCCCGACGAGTTGCGGCGAACCCTCGGAGAGCTTGAGCCCGAGCCAGTATCTGAGTGAGTCTCAGAATCGTTTTCTTTATCGTCTTCCACCAATTCAACGACTGGAGTGCTAAAGACAAATACCAGATTCAATTAACGGGGACCTTTGTCACATGATTTACTACCAACGCAATGTTACTCAGGTAAATTATTGCTCTGCGGCCATTGTGGAACTACTTTGGTGCAATTATTCTCGATTTCCTTATTCAAAGGCATCCTATTTTTTCTCAGTTTTTAAACTGCCACCTCTTTGGGGTTTTTCTACAGTGGTAAACTACCATTGCAAGACTTACTTTGATATGAAGGAAACATTATAAATTATCAAAGATGAATTAATTCATCGTTTGGGTAGCAGCATACGCTAATGAAATGCCATTCTCATTCTTAACTTAGAGCACGTAATGAAAAAAAAAACTTACAAGAAAATTGCCAATACGTTTTCAGTTCACACAAATGCTAAATAATGTTATCTTCGTTGAAGTTGCAACCTGATTTTTGTCGTAGGTAAAAAGGTAAAGTTTGCATACGAGCCTAGTGGCCCATCAGGCCGGAGCTTATCCCGGTTGCTGTAGCATGAAGCGACAGAGAGTATTTCTACTCCCCCCTGGATGGGATGCTAGTCCATCTCAGGGTTACCCCACCCATTTATACACCTGGGTGAAGAGAGGCACTGTGGAAGTATCTTACCCAAGAACGCAACGTAGTGTTCCGGCCAGGGCCTCGAACCCGGACCGTCCCATCCAGCACGCTAACCATTAGGACTTGACTTTACCACAGTGACAGTGCAAGTTCAAGGAAGAGCTTACCTGTGCCCAAGTAAAATTTAGTTTTTCATTTTTCTCCTTCTTTTTCTCCTTTTCTATGTCCTCACGTGTGAGGACATAGGAAACGGCTGAACGCAGGCTTAGGCTACATTTACAGGGGACTGGACCGGAAACGTTTCAAACTGAACCGGGCAGGATTGGCTCCTGTTTACATAGAATCGTTTGGAACCGATCCAGGTGTTTCCACAGGATCCTTATGTAACCGGTCCGGTACGGATCCAAAACTGGACCTGCAAAACAACAAGTCCAGTTTTGGATCCGTTTGGATCTGTTCCGGACCGGTTCCAGAACGGTACTGTGTAAACAGAAAGCCTATCCATTTGGATCCGTTTGGAACCGGCCCCGTGTAAACTTAGCCTAAGTTCCATTTTGTTAAACCTGGTTTAACGAAACATGTTTAGCTGATGTGAATGGGGTTTTAGTCTGTCTAAAGTCGAAGACGTTTTGCACTGTTACCGGGGCTGTAAATAATTATATCCAGTGAAACTAAAGTGATCCCTCAGAAATGAAAGTTATCCAACAAGTTTTTTGCAACTTTCCCTGAATGTTCCCTTCCAGCACTGTTTCGAAAACTACAATAAAAAAAGGTAGGTCGCGGTGCTTGCAAAAGTGATATGATGGGCCAATCTTACCCCATTTATGCTAATCACGCGTGCTATTTTATCATTTCACTGTACATTTTGCGGTAGTTGAAAGGAAAGATTATTAACAGAATACTTGACAAAAAACTTGATAGAAGCCAAGTCTCGGTTATATGGTACAATGTAACATACATAATTTATGGAAAAATGAGACAAATTTTTTTAAACGATACTGACTCAAAACATCCCTTGAGTCATTGTTCCCAGGGCTATAATTGTCATCCTCGAGTAATGGTTTTCTGAGAGGTTTTAACTATATCTTTTTTTCCTACCCAAAAATTTCTCTTTTTATTTTTTTTTAACTTAAAGTTGATTATTTGTATTCAAAAATTCTGCAATGAAAAATATAGGTCACCATGCTTGTTTACAAGAATAACGATGATTTATCTTGCACGTGAGCATATCTGTATATATCCGTTCATGTGCGCGCGCTAATCACACGTAAAATTCTGCACAGTAAGGATGCGCAATGCAATACTGAGGAATTACCTTAAGTCAGCACTTTGATTGGATGTAACTGTAGCAGCGCAAAACAATGGTGTTTGCATTGGAAAGCATTCTGTTCAACCACAGTTGGGATTTCATGGGACAATTGCAATTTTTGTCCGATGTCCGACTGTTATTTGCAGCCCTGTTTACAGCTGCAGCTATTTTATTACCAGATACATTATGTACAGTACCTTTGCATTGGTTCTCGTCGCCTGTTCTCTGGCAGGGAAAGCCGTCCATTCCGTCTTCTTCTAATGGAGGGTGCCAAGCTGTTGTTGGATGATTTCAAACGTCGTAGCAGTTGCTCTGCTAAAAGGTAGTAAGTGGCTGTCACATGGTCATATGTGTTGTTTTCCAAGGACCTATAAAAATCACATATTTTAAAAGGTAAGTGGAAGGAAGAAGCAGGAGTGATATTCCTTAGCCTGTGTATCCAGTTAAAGCCTGTCTTTCCAGTTAAAGGGGATCAGTCACCATGGGTGGTAATGTATACAATTGCCTTCAAATCAAAGGAAGCTGCAAATAGTTTACCAAGGTAAACTGTGGTCATCAGTACATTTGATTCACAAATCAGATAAGCAAAGAGATCTGAGCCACTCCTCTCATCCACACCTTAAAACAGGGATCCATATTCGCAGTCGTCCGGTCATCAGAGACGACTAAAAAAATCGTGCAGATGACAAAAACAGCATGAAAACTTGTCCGTCAGACGATTGAAATTGGACTTGATAAAAAAGGCATTTATTGAATTTTCCCATGAGTGACCACTTGTTGTGCTTTCGTAACTTTTAGAGAACAGAGAATAATTTGCAACTTTCTGTCGCGATAAAATCATAATTTTGGACCACCATCTTGGATGATGCGTTATTTTCCATGAATGAAATCATTGCAGGCTCAATTTTCAAGTTGTCAACCGCTGATATCTGCATCCGCGAAAACATGTGGCGATTGCGTCAGGCTCAGCTGATGTTTTACTCAAAAGTAATACAAATGCTTTGGAGCAAGAGGAATGAAAGTGCTCTTTTATTCCCTCATAGAAGTTGAAGAGACCGTGGCTAACATTTGTGCCAGAATCGTCAGCATCCGCCGACTCTGCATTACAAACTGGGGGTGTGATGTTTTGTGAAACTTGCATGTTAAAATAACAAAAAGGTAAACTTTCCATTTACTTGTTGTACAGTCACCACTCTTCACTTTTGAACGGGCAAGTTAAATTTTGCCAGGGCAATGATGTCATACTTGACCGGCTGACGACTTGGAAAAAAAAATGAATATGGATCCCTGTTAAAGCTCGTCCACAACCACCTAAAAATCCTTGATCCTGCGATCGAAACATTAACTGGTCAGAGGTCAACTTCCAAGAAATACATGGCCATGATGTGGTCATCACCTGAGCCTGTGATATGGCCTTGTTTTGATAGCTGTCAATTGACCATAAATGATGCAAGCTTCTGTTAATGTTAACCAAGGCCTATTTCTGGAGTAAGAGGTCCCCCCTCCCCCTCCCCCTCCCCCTCCCCCAGAGTCTGTAAGACAGATGGATGCATGGATGATACATTCACATGAAATACCAAATTAAATTTTACCAGCTTGTTGGGCTTTCCAAACTTTCTTACCCATGGTGCGCCACTGCCGTGCTTCACAAGCTGGAGCTCTACTATCAATATTCATGGGTGCCTCCTGCTACATAAGCTAGGTTACAACAATATAACATCAAGCTAACAGAGGTATAGTACAGCGACAATTACTAGCACTTGGTTAGCCTAGGCCAGGGGCCTGGGTAGCACTCTGGTTAGTCTACTAAACACTTTGGTTAGCCTACATAGCACTCTGGTTAGCCTACTAAGCACTTTGGTAAGCTCACAGCAGTATGGTTAGCCTACATGTAAATTAGCTTTAGGCTGCTTGGGGTTAGCTTATATTAGGGTTAGGGATTTGCAGCCAAAAAATGGAATCTTGGCAGGTGGTCTCGGTGGTGTAGTGGGGATGATTCCCGCTTGGTTAATCCATTGTCCCGGGATCGAGACTTGTTGGGGCTAGATTTTTTACCTTAAAAAATAGAAGGTAGGTGTGATTCATACCTCATGTATGAAAATTTAAGAAGTCTCACATAAGAAAACCTCCGGTAGGTCAATGATATAAAGTGCCAACCCAGAAGCTAAGCTGCAGCAGTGCGGTTTAGTTTGTCATAAGTGTGACGTAGCCCTTTTATCAATGATAATAATAAATCATATGAAAAGTAACTGAAGTACCCCTTGATAGATCCCTGGAGTAGCTTTAATGTAGATCCCTTGAAGTTAGCAAGTCCAATGTATAACAGAAACATTACTTACTTCCTCACAGTCTCTTGATTGGCAATCTTCCCAGCTTCCATTGTATCCACAACATAGCTATGTTCCTCAGGGGTGAGGGGGAGTTCTGTTACTAAAGGTACAGGTGTGGGTAATACAGGAGGGTGTCCCCCCTGAAACCAACTGTCTGCCATTATGCTCTCTAGTGTAGAGCGAAGGTACGGCTCCCGCACCAACATCTTTTCTATGAGGCTGTTGAAAGACAGAGAAGTTTGAAAGGATGAAGTTTAGTAATAGTATGCAACTGAGTCACATCTTAAAGTGCCTATGAAATGAAAACCAAGTTAACCTCATTTGAAAGGCATTTCAAAATAATGAAGAATGGCATTTTCCTTTCTGTGATATCTTCTCTTGTTCCAGAGATAATCAAGTTTTTGTATTATGCAAATGATGACTGATGATGTCACAAGGTTGACAGAAAATGGGCTAAAACACAAAATCGAGAATATCTCTGTAAATAATGGGGCAATGCACTTGAAACTTTTTTTTTTTTTTTTTTTAATTTTTTAAATTATTTATTTTTTAATTACAATAACACTACTTACAAAACTATACAATATCCTACTTACAACACGATACTACATGTTACGTTTTGGTACACAGAAGCAAAGTGAAAAAAAAAAAAAAAAAAGAGGGGTAAGGGAAAGGCCGCAATCCAGATATATCAGAACGGTTCGATGAGTCAGCGAGAATCTGAAAAGTTATGTACCATGGCTATAGCAAAAGGACTATCTAAAAGTTAGTTATAATAAGAGAAGCACACAGTTCATTTGAAACAACCCCATTTTCGGTTATATTTTTGAACGGTATTCGTCTTATAAGCAAAACATCTTTCAATTTCTTGGCATTTAAGGAAGATTTGCGTAAATATTCGTATATTTGGCAGGGTGTTGTTTAATTTCGATGAATAAATGTGGTATCTGCCAACTAGAAGTGCATGATGCAGAAGTGTATCCTCGATATTTTCAACCAATCCTAAACAAAGAGGTTGGGTCAAAGAAAAGTTTTGTGGCTTAATCTGATGCCGTATTATCCAGTCTTGTATGCCTTGCCAAAAAGCTTGAACAGAGTCACAGTCCCAAAAAAGGTGGACCAGGGTTTCTGTGTTTTGTTCGCAGAAAGTGCATTTATCTGTTAAAGTGCTACTACGATGAAATTTTCGATATTCATTTTTTTACATTTTCGTTAATACTACAACTTTTTCAGGTATCTTGCCAAATTTCAGTCTATTACGAACATTAGAAGTTGTCTTTTTTGGACTTTTATTTCCCAGAATTTATGGCCGCCATTAATTCTCCTTGTTCCATGACTTGCTTGAGAATTTGAGAAAATGACGTTATTTTCTCAAAATACTTCACGGGTTTAAATTATAATAACAAAAAGTACAGAAAATTGCACGAGGATAACGTCCAAAGCTTTTATTCTTCTTCGTGCGATTTTCTGTAGTAATTGTTATTATAATTTCAACCCGTGTGGTATTTTGAGAAAATGACGTCAATTTCTCAAATTCTCAACCAAGTCATGGAACAAGGAGAATTAATGGCTGCCGTAAATTCTCGGAGATAAAAGCCCAAAAAACACAACTTCCAATGTTTGTAATGGACTGAAATTTGGCAAGATACCTGAAAAAGTCGTACTATTAACGAAAATGTAAAAAAATGGATATCTAAAATTTCATCGTAGTGGCACTTTAAAGAGATTCCTATTTTACATAAGAAGTCATTGGAAGCAATTCTTCTGTGGAGCAACTTAAATTGAAAGCTCTGAAGTTTTGTTTCTTTTGTACAAAAGAAGGGCAGAATATATGATTTATCCCATTGAATCAAGTGCTCGTAGTTTTCGCAGTCATTTAGCCATTTTTCCTGGCTATTAGAAGGCGTTGTAGCGATTCGTTTGACAATTGACTTATAAGCTGCATTGCAAATATTTATAGACGATAAAAGCTTTTGACCGCAAGTGAGCTCGCTTTTGGGATTAATTATCTCGTGAGGCTGAAAATATGTTTTCAATGTTTTTATAGAGGAGACAACACCATAGTAGTTTACAAAGGTCGTCTTAATTTTGTAACGAGTTTTAAAAACGTTATATTTTAGAAAGACAGTGTTTTGGTCCAATACATCTTTGACATGATTGACTCCCGCACTTGACCAATTTCGAAAAAAGATAGGTCGGTTAGCAATCCTTATAAGGGAGTTGTACCATATCGGTGAGTTTCTGAAATGTGTGGGGTTTTCTTCATAGTTTAGATCAGACCAAATTTTAATTATTTCTTTGGTAAAGTTATCTTGAATACCTAGACCGTCAACATCGGCTCGCTTTAAGTTACCAGTTAGAAGTAATTGACCGTCATGCTGTTTTATAAAATAATCAAAAAAAAGTTTCCATTTTGCTTGGTTGCTGTGATCAAGATATTTCTGAACCCATTTGACTTTCAAAGCACAATTAAAAGATTGGATATCTAACATTTTCAACCCACCATCTTTGTATTCATTTATAATTACACTCCTTTTGATTTTGTCTCCTCTTCCATCCCAGAGAAAATTGTACAGAAGTTGGTGTATCTCCTTTAGGTGGGGTTGTGAGGACGGTAGAGGTGACATGATGTAAACAAGCTGAGATGCAGCCAAACTTTTGATAACAGTTATTTTTCCTAGCAGTGTTAATCTTCTAAGCTGCCAACAGTTTAGGATCTTAGAAATTTTTTCTTTTTTTTCCTGATAGTTAAGCATTGCAGCTTCTTCCTCACTTGTCGAAAACCATACTCCGAGGGCCTTAACCTTTCGGAAGGTCCACTTAATATTTTTGTTTATTTCTAGTCTGTCTGTTCGGTTTTTAAAAGAACCAATCCAGAGTGCCTCCGTCTTCTCGTAGTTGACCTTTAAGCCTGACAGTTTTGCGAATACATCGAGCAGTTGAAAGGATCTTTCTATCGAGGCCTTTGTGCCGTCTAATATAAGCGTGGTGTCATCAGCATATTGACTTACTTTACATTCGTTATCCGAAATTTGGATGCCTTGAATTTCTTTGTCTCGTCTAACTGCCGATCCCAGGATTTCAGCACATAAAATAAAAAGATATGGGGACAAGGGGCAGCCTTGGCGTACTCCCCTACCCAGACTGAAGAAATCAGATGCCCAGCCATTGTTTTGTATGCTGCTGCTGATGTTCGTATAAAAGAGTTTGATCCAGGAATCAAGCGAATTTCCGAAGTTATAGTATCTTAAAGTTTTTTCAATAAATGTCCATTCGAGAGTGTCAAAGGCCTTTTCGAAATCGATAAAAAGCAAAAGTCCCGGAAGTTTTTCAATATCCGTATAACTTAAAATGCTGTTCAGCAGCCTTATATTTTCGCCGATAAATCGGTTTTTCTGGAATCCTGTTTGATCACTATTTATCACCGAAGGTAAAATTCTTTTTATTCTGCTGGCGATTGATTTGGTGGCAATTTTGTAGTCACAGTTCAAAAGTGAGATGGGTCTCCAATTTTTTAAAAAACACAAAGATTTGTCTTTTTTTGGAATTAGCGTTATTAATCCTCTCCTCTGTGTTATTGAAAGAAGGCCTTTAGCATAGGAAGTATTAATGGCGGCGACGAAAAATGACTTTATATCATTCCAAAAGACTTTATAAAATTCAGCTGGAATTCCGTCTGTTCCAGGTGTCTTGTTTGATTCCATAGTTTTTAGGCTTTCTAAGCATTCGGCCGCCGTTAGCAAGCCTTCACAAGATTCTCTTTCGTCGTTGCTGACTTGACATCGGTTATTTTGTTCAAAGAAGAGGTTTTCTCCTATAAATTGTGAAGAGTTATTTTTAGACGTATAAAGTGTTTGATAAAAGCGTTTTGCCTCATTTAGAATGTCTTCATCTGTATTTAAGGTGGTATTGTCGTCAATCTTCAGATTCCTTATCGTTTTACTATTAAAATGTCTTTTTTCCAATTCAAAGAAATATTTTGTATTTTTCTCGCCTTCGTTGTACCAACGTGTTCTGGACCTAATAATAGAACCTTGAGTTTTGTAGGAGATTAGGTGTTCTAAGCTTTGTTTCTTTAGCGCCAGAATCTTACGGATCTCATTTTTCTCGATTTCCGCAGAGCTGTTTTCGAGATTACGTTCTAACGTTAAGATTTCGGCCTCTAGAGTCCTCTCACTTTGTTTTTGTTTTGCCTTAAGTTGTTTTGCATACTTTATGGAGTTTGCCCTAATTTGCATTTTCATTACATCCCACAAGAGTATTGCATCTACCGTGTCATCGCCGTTGTATTCTTTTGACACCTTATCTATGGTCGCTTTGATAAGGTCTATGTATTCAGAATTTTAAAGAAAATTTGTGTTCAGCTTCCAGAAGCCTGGACCTCTGGGATTTGTGTTATTGCCAAGTGACAAAGTAATCAAAGAGTGATCGGTTTTATAGCCAGGTAAAATATCGGCCTCAAGTGCATCGGTCGATAGACTTGAGCTAATTAAAAAGAAGTCTAATCGACAGTGTATTTCTGGTTTATTCCTTCTCCACGTGAAACGCTGTGTGTACGGGTGGAGATCACGCCAGATGTCGGTTAGATCCATGTTTTCTTTAAACATTTCAATTTCTTCTAATGATTTGAAGTGAGTGGTACGGTTTCCTCCCTTCTTATCTTTTTCTACATTTTGAACCAAATTAAAGTCTCCTCCTAAAACTAAATGTTCACATTCAAAACTGGATAAGTTGTTGAAAACATTTTTAAAAAAAAAAATCTCGGTCATCATTGTTAGGGGCATAAATATTTTGTAAGGTTATAATTTTGTCCTGAGTTTTGATATCGACTGTAATGAATCGTCCATTGGGGTCTGAAAAGTATTTTAATATTTCAAAGGAAAACGTGTTGTTAAACAAAATACAAACCCCTGCTCTCGAACTTGACAGACTACTGAAGAGGCCTTTGTATCCCCATTCAGCTAACCAGAGGTTTTCTGTTTCTTGTGAGCTGTGTACTTCTTGCAAGAAATAGACAGAAAAATTTTTGTTTCTTAACCAATTAAAGGTTTCTCTTCTCTTGACATCATTAGATAGTCCTCTAACATTCAAGGAACAGATCATTAAATTATCTACTTTTGGAGCGTTTGATGAATCCATATGCAAAACAAAATATTTATGAGAAAAATCCGGAGAGCGGCATTGCGATAAGATAAACACTGATAAACACTTAACCACACAAAAAGTAAACAAAAGTCAATGTAAGCTAAAATATCGTTTCTGGGGCACATTGAATGCTATATCTATAGACTACCGTCATTAGGTTGGCTTATGTAGTAGTAAGTAGTGAATAATTTAGATATGTAATAACACACATTGAGCTGCAGTCTGATGAAGCAAAGGATATATATGTCAGTCAATCTACTGCGGAAGCCGGGACTTCGTTTTTCTGCAAATATTCTGGAATGTTATCTGGACTGTATGAATTCCCTTTAACGAAGAGTCGATCGTTCTTGATGTAAGCTTGAAACTTGAAACTTGGCACCTGTATTGCACCCTAAGAAATACAACAGATTGTGTATATTTTGATGTTGCTATGACAACAGTCTTGGTTCCAGTCTCTTTCCTCCTTGAATCAAATATTACCATTAGTGACTCGATAAGGAGAAATATTTGGTTTATTTGAAACATACACAATGTCCACAGTGCACTAGGTCTCCTTAATAACCTTTAGCAAGTGGATGATGTTTGGTAAAGATCAACTACAGGAATTATCATTCCTGCATAAAAGAGACTAGTACCAAGACAGTTGCCATAGTGACATCAAAATGTACACCATTTGGTATATTTCTTAGGATACAACATGTGCCAAGTTTCAATTCCATTGCCCTATTATTTACAGAGATATTCTCAATTTTGTGTTTTTTAGCCTTTTTCTGTTAACCTTGTGGCGTCATCAGACATCTAATTTGCATAATACAAAAACTTGAATATCTCTGGAACAGGAGAAGATATCGCAGAAAGGAAAACGCCATTCTTCATCATTTTGAAATGCCTTTCAAATAAAGTTAACTTGTTTTTCATTTCATAGGCACTTTAAATGTTTGTAACTTGTAATTATCGCCTTGGTATCCTTCAGGGAATTCTATGTCAATTTTGGTATTATGCCTGTTGCTTCCCGCACTAGTCAGCTGACACAACCAGTTTTTGCTCGCATGTAGCCAAGCATACTTTTTCCAGTATTCCGTTTGTGTTTGACCTTCTATGCAGAAGCTCTTTGGTCTCTTACCAACCCTCCAAGTTGGGACCATTTGTTGCCATGTCAACCAAAATTTTGATGCTGGTGACTAAACTGCAACAGAAGTCGCCAGCTGGCAACTAAAATTGAGAAGAAGAATTGAGCGTTTAAGCTAACTTTAGCGACTGAAATTTTTCATTGGCGAACAACCAGTGGCCATTACTAAGGAAAAAATAATCTTGGAGGGATGCTTATACTAACAGTATTTAAATAATTTTCTCTTGCATATTTATTTCCTTCACTGCTATGTTTTCTTGTGCACATGTAAGCCTTCACATGTCTCGTCTCCAATAAACACAATTCCTGTCTCTGTTGTTTTTGTCCATTAGAACACAGGGTCCGAAACTGCGACCACCTGGTCGCCAATGCGACTGAAAATTGAGTGTTAGCGTTGTGTCAATGTTTTGAACAAGCACCCAAGGAATTAAATCGAAAAAATTTTCGCATTTGCTTTCAGCAAGAAACTTACCCCTTGTCTTGTCAAAGTTTTTAATCTCCACATAAAGTAATTAAGATTAAAAGTAAAGGTAAGATCCTCGTTAGATGACTTTCAACAACTGTTGTAAACCACGCACTTCGATTGACATAGCAGCCGCCATATTTTCAGCGGTTTCGTCTAAAAGCCATACCGTGGGTGCAATTTTGTTCGGAAGTGGCCTGGAATGAGCAATATGGCTGCTTGTTCCTGCGTGGCTTCTTGAAGGCTTTGTACTACTGATCAGTCTTCAAACTAAGATAGCTACCTATTCAACGAAAACTCCTTTTCAACTGAAGTGTAAGCTACACGATATTTTAATGCCTTTATACATTGAGACAAAAATTTTACGAACCACTTTTTGGCGACCAGATTTTTTCATTTGGCGACTGAAAAAAAATATTCAGTCGCCACTTGGTGCCTCCATGAAAAAGTTAATTCCAGACCCTGGAACATAAACATAACTTTCTCTGTAGCAAAATGCAGCAGGAACTAAATCAAGAGTAAATCCTATTGTTAAGTTTGGTACTCAGAAAATAAACCAGATTAGCATCTGTATTCAACACATGGTTAGAAGGATTCTCAAAGATGTTTTAGGTGCTTTTGTTGTTGTGGATCATTGTAATAATAATTTTTATAACATGGCAATTATATTGAAATTGAAACGTGTATGAAAATGGATCATGTCATTCCCTGGCCGGTTGAATAACCATGTGACCACCAAAAGCGGCATGGGTATTTTGATAGTTCATTTAATACTCACCCTGTCAATTTATTTCATGACGTAACATGCAATCTATCATTATAATTGCAAAACAGCAAGAAACTAACCTCTGACAAGCTTGAGATACATGATCAGAGACACTGTATCTAACATCCATAATATTGATGAGAGTTTCACTGTCATTGACCTCATAAAATGGAGCACGACCACACACCAGCATAAACAGAATGACACCAAGACTCCAAATGTCTAAAACAAAATTAGACGCAATTGACGTATATTTAACAATATTATCCTACAAAATCGCGCAGAATATCATCTGAAACTAAGCCAACAAGGCCCGAGGCCATCAAGGCAAATTGCCTTAAATCAGACAACATTCTACAAGATTGAGCAGGATAATTGTTAAATTATTCAACAAAATGTCAACGACATTGTACATCACATGTTTAGTCCCCAGCATAAAACTGGCCCATTAAGCCATTTATAAGCCTGGGTGGAGAGAGACACTGCAAGACCAAGATGATCCCAGACTCTGTAAGCTGACAGTCCACTGAGCTGACCCTAAGGCCACTGCATCTTCCATACCCACAAAATGGAAAAGAACAGTAATTATGTTTTTTTGTTGTTGTTGTTGTTGACTGTTTAAGCTACATTTATACGGGACCTCACTGGAACTGTTCTGAACCGAACTGGGCCAGATCAGCCTCTGTTTACATGGAACCGTTTGGAACCGCTCCAGGTGTCTACATTCATGGGATCATTCTGGGACTGGTCTGGTACGGAACCAAAACTGGACCTGTGGATTTATTCTGCGGGTAAACAGAAGGCCTATCCGGTCCTGATTTTGGACTGGATCTATTTGGATCCGTTTGGAACAGGTCCAGTGCAAACATAGCCTTAGTGTGTTACCCAGTAATGCACATGCACAGCCGTGCCAAGCAAATCATTGTTATAATGAGCAATATTTACAATGAGCAATATTTAGTGTGTTACCCAATAACACACATGTAGAGTTGCACTACAGTAAGCAGATCATTTATTTTTGTGGGAAGGTTAGTGTGCTTGACTCCGGATCGCGCGGCCTGGGTTTGAGCCCTGGCCTGGGTACTGCATCATGTTCTTGGGAAAGACACTTCACTCTCACAGTGTCTCTATCTCTACCCAGGTGTATAAACGGGTACCAGCCAATTGACTGCTGGGGGATAGCCCTGCAATGCACTAGCATCCCATCCAGGGGGGAGTAGCAATACTCTCAGTCACTTCATGCTATGGAAACCGTGATAAGCTCCGGCAAGATGGGCCACTAGGCTCACATGCCGACTTTTCTTTTTTCAACGAAAAAAGCAGGTGTTGTCATGAGTAATATTTACTGCATCTCCCATACCCTCAAAGTGGGAAAGAAGAGTATTTATGGTTTCTCTTATCAAAACTTTAGTGCGTTACCTAGTAACACACATGTACAGCTGCGTAAAGCAGATCACTTATTTTTCTACAAAAAAGGTGCTATCATGAATAATATTTACAAATTGTAGTTACCTGACTGTTTTTTTCTTCCCCCATCAATCAAACGTACCCATGCACAATCCCATGTCAGGTCAGGAATTCAAAGCTGAATTGGATCTCAAATTTAAGTTGACGCTAAGATAAGACAATTTAGCTTGTGACAGGTTTGTTTGAAATAGAGCACCATGTCTCACTTTTTGATGGAACCAGAAACTTTTGAATTGCACTTGATGGATACTTGTTGAATAATTTTGTAGTAACAGCTGCCTTACATATTATCATACTGTAATGGGCAATGATTGCAGTAATGTTGACAACGAGACAATTTCAAAGCAAACAAGAAATTACTACATTCTACACTACATTCAGGAAGCGACAAGTGTTACCACAGGTATGAGTATTGTGCAAGGAATTTCTTTCTTGGTGAAACACAACTCACAAATGTTGTTCTTGCTGCTGTTAGCAAAGAAAACTATAAAAGTCCTGGAAAAGATCTATGAACGTTATTTAGGTCTTGTGAGTCATCATATTCAATCATCACATTCATAAAATATAGTGTCATTGATCTCATCCAAATACCTTTGTAGTGTAAACATCTTGCAAAAATCCAAGTGTGTAATTTTATATTTCCAACCTCTATATGACCACTAAAATGTTATACTTCTTTGATCGCTATAATTAAAGGGTGTTACAAAATATCCATTTGAAACAACCCAAGTTTCATTCAATAGTATAAAATTTTGTACTTGTGTACTTTACAACTTGAGATTCTTTTAGCAATTACTGTGATCTTAACATGTCAAATTTTAAAAAACCGACCAACATTGAAACAAAAAGTTAAATGAAAAATCTATTAATAAACACATTAATTTGTCATTTACATGTATTTCTTGCAACCGAAAAACAAAATTCTTTCAAGTTTAAGTTGATAATAGCAGATGTCGATAATGACAGCGTGAGCATTCAGTCACTTTTAATGCTGATAAATTTAGTATAACGAGCAGAACAAAATATCATTTCAAGTGTAAACTCAGCTCCGGAAGATCGATGCCAGCCAATCAAGTATGTACAGTTGATATTGCAGAAAGTTCAGTGAAATTTGAAAGCTAACCACAGGAGGTCCAGTGAAAGTTACATTTTTTAGGGAGCTGAAAAACTCACTATTTGCTACGCATTTTAATACATGCATGTACAGAGGTCTACACAGGGCCAGGAAAATATATTCGGAAACGTGCGGTTCGAACGGTGTAAGCAAATTAACGCATGACCTCCAGTAATTTTCAACACTTGAACAGCCAAGCAGCATCACATTCAACTTCATGGACATATTGTAAAATAAATAATAATTTCCAAAAGGACCAAAATTATTCCTGCTACAAACGGCACACCACTAATTTTATGAATCAAACGCAGAAGGCCGAAGCATGTTTTAATTTGGTTATTAAAGGTGAAATATGTGAACTGAAGATGCACATTATTTCAATGCGCTTACCCACAGCAAAATAAAACAGCACGAGGAAGTGAACACGCAACTTTCAAAGCATACATTTTATAATAAGATGTATTGAAAAAAGAACTTACCAACCGCTGGAGCTTCGTACGAATCTCCGAGTAAAACCTCGGGGGCGGAATATGCTAGCGATCCGCAAGAGGTATCAAGCTTTTGCCCTGGAGAGAACTTGTTCGAAAATCCAAAATCTGTAAGCTTAGCGACATCTAAACTCTTGAAGAATATCACATTTTCAAGCTTCAAATCCCGGTGCACTATGTGCAATTTGTGGCAATAGTCAATAGCGAGTACAATTTGTTGAAAATAATGTCGAGCTTTGTCTTCGCTAAGGCCTTGCTCATGGTTCATAATATATTCATACATATCGCCGCCATCGCCTAATTCTTGAACAAGATAAAGTTTAGTTTGCGTATCGATCACTTCATAGAGTCTAACTACATTTGGATGTTGAACGAGTTTCATGCATCGAACCTCTTTGAAGAGGTGAGCCCGGGAGATCTCGTCGAGTTTAGTTTTGTCAATCACTTTAACAGCCACGCGCTCGCCAGTAAAAACATGCCTCGCAACTTTGACAACAGCAAAATGTCCGCATCCTAAAGTTTCTTGTAAGTCGTACAATCCGGCGATTTGTCCATCTTTCAAGGTGGAATTTTGGGAGTATTTCGCCATCCTTTTTCCTCAAACATCCTGACATAGATCGGCCATTTCGGTGCGCTGTTGATGCAAACAATATTCGGAAACAGACAATGGAAACGTCAGTTTACATCATAGAACCAATCAGAACGCGTGGAATTGACGAAGAGAGCTGAAGAGCGAAGGATTGGAACGATCTTGCAGAATGTCTTTTTGGCCGCAGGTTATCAAATATTTGTTCTTTACCCCTTCGCGTTTATACAACCTTAATAACAAGGACGGAAGATATGAAATTTAATATAAGGAGGGGGCTAGAGCAATTTTTATTGGAAAACAAATTGATTTCACATATCTATTGCTCTTTGCCGCCGTACATTGAATTACGCGGTTGGCAATGAAAATAATTCACCCGTCAATGTTCTGATTTTAAGATAAATTCAACTTTTAATAATGTAGCATTAAAAATGTTAATACAAATCAAAATGTACTCGATCATGATAGTTAAATGGGGTCACACGCCGTAGCAGCACTTTATTATCATTTAGCCTGCGAACAGGCTCCCAGCGAGCCGAACATAGCCTAACACAGCTCGCAAATTCGGCTTCATTCGCTCGTCGAAATTTTCCCCAAAATTTCCCCACTGGGGAACCATTTCGCCGGCTAATTATCATTGTACATGTATAGGAAATAGTAAGTTATGGTCATCGTGAAACGCCTTTTCATTGGAGGAACCTGAAGTCTGTGTTTTTTTTAAGTATAAATATAAAATACAGGATACAACTTTTTAAAGACATATTTCGGCATTACTTATGGATAAAATAACACTTTCCACAAATGCAGGCTATATCACCAAAAATGCTAACAGGTCTTAATATAGACAAGACCACAACGATAGACAAATGAAGAGTGCCGGATCTAGTGTAGACCTGGATCAGTTAAAATCTTAAGACAGTAAGAAGATAAAAACGGTAAACTGGTCCCCACGGCATAGAGAAGAGATTGAAACAGAGTTAAAATAAGAATATATTTGCCCGATATTTCGGTTTGCAAAGCAAACCTTCTAGTCTGAGACTTCTACGGGGGCTGAGAGTTTTGCAGTCCGAAACATTTCATCTTCTTACGCGTTTGTTATGCAGTGTCGCTGAGTATTTTTACGAGTTGTGCCGTATTTTGACGAGCCGGTAGGCGGTGTGCGACGACAACTGCAGACTGGCAGAAATTTTTTTAAGGAAATATGGTGTCACCATTACTATTATTGAGAATTAATTGAAAGCAGGCTAACCCTAGAGCTCTTTAGGCAACTAAGGTGATATTCAGGCTAACTGGAGTGATATTCAGGCGAACCGGAGTGATAACGCGTGGTATTTGTAATCTTTTTGGGCGTCATTTGTACTCTACGAAGAAAAGTTGGATAATAAGTCCAAATATCGGGCAAATATATTCTCCTTGTTTTCATCTTGTTTTATGTCTGTTTCAATCTCTTCTCCTTGCCCTAGGGATCAGTTTACCCCGGGGGAGGACTCCTCTATTAAAATGACGGGGGTGCTCGTCGGAAATTTTGAAAAGTACCCCTAAAAGGTACCAGAATCTTGATTAGTGGGCGTGGCCGCCCAAAATTTTCAACCCTAAAAGGTACCACCACTTCTACTGGAGAAACCAATTTTAAAACACCAAATTACATAAATGAAACTTCAAATAAAAACCATCGGAGTCACACACAGTTCCTGTCATTTCTTGGCTGTCATTCCCTAAAAGGTGTCGCGGTAACTCTAGCGGTGGTAATTTTAGCTTAAAGTACCCTAAGCGGTACCAAGAGACCATATGAGACTTTATGGTCTCATGGCGGTACCAAACCCCCGTCATTTTTATAGGGAATTGCCACCCCCCCCCCCCCCTATCAGTTTACCACTAAACTTATATTATTAATGTGCTAGCTCCCGGGAAACTTGCATGATGTAGTGAATTTCTTGAAAATATGTCCATGGCACGAATATTATTAATGGCCCCTACCGTCGGGCTTGTTTGTATCTATTAAAACAACTTTTTATGCGTTATCCAAAAATATTTTGACGTAGCGTCTTGGTTACCCAAGCTCTTATTTTGAAATGCATAACTCCTTCCGCTTAACCGCAAAACCGGACGTCCAATCCCCCCACCACCATTCATAAAATATAGCTTTCGATCCTTCCTTCTAATGCTTGGATCGATTTGAGGTACTCGTGTTTTATCTTTCTAAGCAAAGGTCAACAAACAATTTTGGCGAAGCCCGAGGGACAATTTGTGCGCAATTATGCAAATTGAAGAACTGAAACGGCCTTTTTGGGTTCGGGATACGCTGGGTGCCAGAGGGTTTTTTTTTGGTGGCGAAGCCGCGATCGTTTCAAACGTGAAACGCGTGGAACGATTGCGGCTTCGCCGCAAAAAAACCCTCTGTAGACTGCGAGCAGTCTCTATTTTTGCTCCAAAATTCGTAACGAAAGCGAAAATTTGCGCGCGCGATAAAAAAATGTTCTAATTCCAAGCTTTGTTTACCGCTCCTGAGACTGGTCAATCATGTTCGAAAGTGGGCGTCACTGTCAAGGTGACATTGATGTGAGCTGTCAAAGAGCATCAGAAATGCTGTATGAAGACATTGCAGTCTCCATTTTAACTCCAGCTGGCGCCCACGAAACTCGCGGCTCGCGGATTTGCCGCTCGCCCCTCGAAAATAGCACTCGCAAATTTTCGCTTTCGTTACGGATTTTGGAGCAAAATAGAGATTACTCGCAGTCTAACCCCTCTGGCAGGGTAGGTTCGGGGCAGATTGGCAGTCGATCTTTTTGCCATTGAAATTAAAATAGTTGAAGACAAAATGAGCTGACCTTTCTTTATATAAATCACTAGAATCACGCAATAGTTGGGAGGAAGATTGCGTGGCTAGCCATGAAGAGGCCACTAGAATGAAGCCAAACACTGAATTCAAAGCAACTTCATGTAATTTGGTTTTATCAACTGAGTTGATAATGTCAGTTGGCCACCGTAAAGAGAGAGCGAATCCTGATTCGCTCCGACGAAGGGCTAACGCTCGAAACGTCAGCAATTGAATCTCATTACGGTGGCCAATTGACATTATCAACCCAGTTGATAAAACCAAATTATATTGTTATACTTCCCACCGACGCAGCACCACAGTTTCTTTAGAAACTTACCCCCCTCTATTCATGAGTTGGTTTATGAAACGTCACTCAAAATGAGAACATTGCCATAAATTTGCTGACTTTGCAGCATGATGTGACGTGTTTTGAACTTTCATCACCAGTTGTATTTACATTCTTTTCTCTTGGGAGGCGCAGTGGCCTAATGGTTATCGCGCTGGATTCTGGATCGAACGGTCCGGGTTCGAGTAGGGGCACTGCGCTGTGTTCTTGGGCAACACGCTTTACTCTCTGTATCAATGGGTATCGGCGAATTTACTGCTGGGGGATAACCCTGCGATGGACTAGCATCCCATCCAGGGGGGAGTAGAAATACTCTCAGTCGCTTCATGCTAAGGAAACCGGATAAGCTCTGGCGGTATGGGCCTCTAGGCTCGACGCAGACTTTACCTTTTTTGCATTTTATTGATCATTCGTTTCTAATTCTTCTCTCCCCGCAGTCCAGTATTTCCTAGACTTCCTAATATTTTTGCTAGAGGCTGGAAACACTTCTAGGATATTTCTCCACAGATTCAGATCAGTGAGATAAATTAATATAAAACTTATGTAATATTTCCTCATTTAAACTGAGCTGTGTAAAATCTCGAATTTGAAAGTCTGTTAAAATTTTGCTTTATTTCAGGGAAATTAAAAGTGCTTCGACTGCCATCATTCCTCGGAAAGTTTCGTTGCACACTGAAATCGAACTTTGATCGGTACAGGTTCCCGCCATTGAAAGGCTAAAAATAGATATGACAATGTTTGGTGTGGCCTTGTAAGTGTTAGCCAATCAGAGCCAAGGCCGACCAAACATCGTCAGTCACAGCATTGTATTTTAGCCAATCAGATTCTTTATTTTTCGCAAATACCAATTCCACGTGCTCAAGAACAGCGTTGTAGTTCCTTTCAATCGGCCAAACAATAACACAACGTACTGTCAGCAGTTTCGTTTTGTTTACGTTTGCTTCTGCGGTGCAATTCCTTCTTATTTCTGCTGCCTCATCCTCCACATCGCCATGCCTTCAACGAAAAGCTACTGCCATGGAAGTTTATGGTTAAAGAAAGGGGAAAACGATGGAATGGAGTCGGTAATTGCGGATTTTCGCGACCTGCTTCAAGTGAACCAGAAGGCCAAGGAGACGGATGAAATGAATTTCGATGATATTTTAGACTGTGAACATCCTGCAATGGACGAAACCGAAATAACGCTACGGGCTTGCATGTGCCCAACGGCAGACCCTTTTAGAAAGGCTACATCGTCTTCTTCGTCGTACGACTTGCTGATGGAACTTTTAGAACAAGGAAATTTGATAAAAGAGGCCGTTCGAAGGCTGAAAACTTCTCCCAATCGAAGTAAACAGTTGAAACGACTCGATCGCTGCAGGTGACGAGGTGCTTTGGAACAATAATAAGTTGATATTATGAACTTGTGATTTTTGGAAGCCAGCTAGCAGCGATTTAGAGTACAGGAAGTAGTTGAATTTCTCGGAAAACCTGGTGTTTTGCGGTTGCAGACATTCTTTTGTTTACACTTCGGGAGTTTAACGAACGACTCCGTAACGAAGAGCATTTGAACTGCCCGCGAACTTTACGTTGCTTATAAAGGTCCATAAACATTTGATGAGGAGTATGAAACCTAAACAATTTAAAGCAAGCTAGCCAATGAATTATATTTTGCGATTTCGTGCGACACGAAATGGCCAGTTTAATGTCGCCATCATTTTTCGCAGACCGTTTCCTGCATATTAACGACTTGGAGTCAAACAAATAAATAAGTACGGCATAACTCGAAAATATTAAAACGGGACAGCTTTTCTTTACAGATACAGATTACATTGTTTGAAGCATCATTTTGGTGCCAGGTTTTAATATAGCAAAACGTGTTACTGGCCACAAAAGTATTGATGGAACTGCATTTTATAAAGTACGTCACAATAAAATTTGAGTACAGTTCAGAAAGTGCAATTTGTCTTCGCTTGACCTCTTTCCCGTAATAATTGGAAAGCTATTGTGTTTATACTATATTAAAATTATTTTGAAACGCAACTAACACCTATTGAGGAAAAAAATCTACTTTTCTTTACCTCTAAAATTTTTAGTTAAAGCGTATGGGTCTTGTTACGTAACAAAATAGGTTTAAAGTTTTTATCTCAGATATAAGCATGGAAACGAGAGATTAGTCTCCTTCATAGAAAAGAGAAATTCTTTGTTTGCTTGTGTTTACTGCTCAAGTCAAAGATAAATGTGTAAAATTCATGGGTGGTATTCCCAGGGTGGTACTTCCATTATACATGACTGGGGGATCTGACGTATTCTTTTTGGTTGAACATTTACACGCTTGTTAATTTTTGGGTCAAGAGATCAGTCACGTATTTTTTAGGTCTTAAAAAAACATGCGAATTTCTTGGGTCACATCTCCGAGCGAAATTTGTATCTTTTTGGGTACAAAATTTTGATGCCAGGTATTTTTTGGGTCTTAATTATATAGCTACACCAAAATCCATTATTGTCAACAGATACATTTTTTATTCATTTTTGCTAACTGTCCAAATTTAAAATAAATTGGACAGTTTTTGCTTAAACTGTCCAATTTAAGAAAAATCTGGATACCTTCCATAAACAAATCAATTATCAAGAAAGTTAGTTTGGAGGGCGAAACATTTGCCATGTTCATATATTTTTGGATGCTATATAATTAATAGGTAACAGGACTACATTCCAGTCCAATTTGGAAATAATTGGCCTACGGCATCGTCCAATTTGGCAATCCTCGGAATTTTTCTGATCCAATTATTTTCAAATTGGACAGCATGTAGTCCTATTACATATACAAATTTCAGGCTTGTGTATTATTTTGGGTCTGCAATATGAAGCTCCATCAGACCCCCCTGTCATGTATAAGAGTACCCCCCCCCCCCCTTGGAGATATTTGAAGTTGCCAAAAATCTTGGAAAGTGATGGCAAACCCCTCACAAATTCAAAAAAAAATAATGGAATAATAAAAATCCCCTGCAAAGCATGCTATGGTTTTCCAATACTTTCAGAAAGTTTTAATATAGCTGTTATCTTTAAAGTTGAGAAAAAAATACGTATCTCCCAGTTCTTGTAAACACAGAGTAACTTGCAGAGAATCGCTGAAATAGACTCCACGAAAGTTTTGGCCAAGGATGACTCCTGTTCCCTCTCCCCTCTCCCCTGCTCAGACAGTAACCGTCAGCTCGCATCAAACTGGGCACCAGTCTGTGGAATGTCAATGGCGGATGGCGGAGATTTTCTTCCAAAACTGGTAGTGTTTGATTTAGGTACGTTTTCATGTATTACTAGCTTATAAATTTACTTAAAAAAATATTCAGTGCAGCCTAGTAATGAGGAGTAATGACAAAAATGCTTGGATTATATGATGAATAAGATTTTTGCAAACATGCACGTTCATTTCAAGTTTGTTGGGGGTTGTTGAAATTCCTTTTCCTCCTTGTGCTGTCAGAGTGGAAAGAAGCTGAGCTATTTCACAACTTCGCAGAAATGATAGAGAATTATAGAGAATTATAAGAACTTCTGCATTAGTTAAGGGGGGAATTATTTTTTCCTACCTAATTTGCAGTTTTGATGAATAACAAAAATCACAAACCGTTGCAAAGTTTCATTTTTTTTTGCTGTGTAGTCTTCCTTTGAAGTGTCTATATGGCCTACAAGGGTTTTATGCATTTGGTATCTTTTTCTTGCATAAGCAAGTATTCCAATTTTATTTTTTAGATTCCGCAACTTTTTTGCCACAAAATAGAGTTTTAAAGTTCCCGCGTCGGCCACGCCCAATGAAGATGACAGCGAGTTGCTACTAAAAAAGAGTCCTGATTCTAGAACGGGTCGTGACGTCAAGTCAGGAATCGTCAAATCTTCCTGTCAGTTCATTTCACTGTTTAATTCAGAAATATGATTAATTGTAACGGATTTCATCCAGATAATGTGTCTAATAGATGTGTTGTTGTGAGCTGTTCAAATTCTGCTGACTCAAAGGAATGAATTTCCTGAAGTGACATCATTCATCACCAATCTTCGATCACGCGGTCAACTTTATTGGGCGTGGCCAAGGCGGGAAATTTAAAGTTTGATTTTGGGTTGAAAAGTGATGGAATCGAAAAAAAATTCAGAATAGTGTTCTACGCATTCTAAAGCTACCAAATCCAAAACAATCGCTTTTGACCGTATGTACAATATTTTTTAAAAGGTACTAGTGAGCAGCACACAGCAAAGAATCTTGTTTACTTTTTTATTTATCCGACCGGTTTCATGTGATTACTACACACTTCGTCAGGGATTAAACAAGATAGTGTAAGGAACTTATTTTATACCTTAACTTTACAGTACAAATTACGTTCTATGTAGGGTGTGAACAACAAAAACACTCACAAAAAATACGTGCAGGATATTGCAGTCGAACCTCGATTATCCGGACTGGTCCCAATTTTTTCATGAATATTGACCCATTGACTCCTGGAGATTTTTGAAAAAAAACGTGTTTTTTAGACATTTTGAACATTTTCTAGTCAGTTATAGTCTAAATATGCTTCAAATTTCTCCAAAATGCATTTGCAGAATGAAGGCATGCCAGGTTTTTCACTAGTATCGCATTTAACAATATTTTAGCTCGGGCATGCGCACAAATCAAAATTTCGAGATAGTTTTTGGACGAGAAAGTGACCCACGTCTTTAGGCTTTTCGATTTCTTTGTTTTTATTTTTCGCTTTTCCTTTCTCCTTTCCTCATATCTTTTTTATCCTTTTGTTGGCCTTTTACTGGGCTTGCTTTCAGTTCAAGAATTGCAACAAAAGCATCATTGAGACGGGAAATACTCAACATGGAGTAGCCAAGGGTAAGTGAGGGAAATTTTCCTCCTAGTTTTTGGCGGAAAATTCTAAGCGTTTTCCTGCATATTTCAAGCTCCATTGGCCCAATCAATATCATCTGGGTATCATTGGAAAGCTCTTTTCCTTCTGTAGAACTGGGATAAATGGGATTCCTATTTTGGTCAAAGCTGATGACGTCAGAAGCGGAACAAAGGTCAAGGTCTGTCACGGCCGGTTACGGCCGGTTTAGGAGTCAATGGGTTAATTAGTTATGATCGTGAAAACTCAAAGTCGCAAAAATCCCAGTAATCCTTTCAAAAGGCTGTTGAAACAGCGTATTATCCAAAGAAATATTCTGATGCGCTCAGCTGATATCCGATTGGCTCAATTGTTTTGTTGCCAAGGGAATTTCATGCTTGATTAGTTCCTGCCACGTGGGTTATGTAAACACACGAGCGATCGATGGTAAACTCAAATCAAAAACATGTCTACGAAGCGAAAGCGAGCTGTTCTATCGATTAAAGATAAGCAGATAATTATTTCATGTTTGGATAAAGGAGAGAAAGGAAGAACAAAGACAAGATCTTAAAATTTACTGACGGCACTGAGACAAGCGAAGGCTTAAAACGAAAGTCCCTGAAGCTGGCTGATGATGAGCAGTTGGATAAAGCCCTTTACGCCAGGTTTATTCAACAAAGATCTACTGGGACACCGATTTCAGGTCCGCTTCTTCAAGAGAAAGTGAACATTTCTCTACGCAGTTAAACATGATAAACTGAGAATTCATTTGCATAACAGCGAGTCAAATTCTCAGCCCGAATTCAGAGAGGATAATATCGCTGAGTCCATGGTCGAAATGTTGGAACATGTACAGCAACTTGACAATGAGGAAATGCCTAATGCTCACTGTAATGTTCGACTGTACTAAAATCCTGCTGGGCGTGTTATGTTAAATTCGGGGGCTCACGGTTTTAACGTTAAAACCGTGAGCCCCACATACACTACTCATTTTCTAGCACAGGATTTTGTTCATTTCCTGCGCGTATTTCTTGTAGGTGTTTGGTTGTTCACACCTTAGTTGGAATGCGAGTAGTGCTACTAAGCTCTAGTATAAAATAAGTTCCATTTATGTATCTTGTAGTTTTATCCTGACAAAGTCTCACAAGCAGACGAAACCGGTCAATTAATAAACTCAGTTATACAAGACAAGTTGCTGTGTGCTGCCCACAAGTTTTTTGTCTAAAAATTGTCCTAATTTGCATATTTTGCCATTTTTTTTTAAACTTGAATATCTCTGGAACTATTACAGCTATTTGAAAACAGAAAACAGTATTTTTAATCTTGCGCGAAGCACTGCATGATTCACCTCAAAAAGCAAGGTGCAAAAATTTGATCATAGTAGCACTTTAAAAGCTTGTATTGAAATTAAATTTCCTGGTATATTTTCACACAACAATTTTTTTAACGAGATTTGCACAGATCACAAGGGTAAAATTCTGGGATAACTTGGGCTTGACTGCACAACAAACTTTTAAAAGTCAGTACCAAATTTGCATATTTGTAAATAATTATTAGCTTGTGTTTTTTGAAAACAGATTTTACATTATGGCCTTTTTGGGCTGATACCCATGTGTCGCCCCCTTTTTCAAGGAAAAGGTAAGCATTTTTATCTTCACAAATTACAGGATATCAACCATTAAGAACTTTTAACTTGTAAGTTCTTTTAAGCTTTTAAAGCTATAAATTATTATAGTCAGTGTATGTAAGTGTGCTCAGTTTAAGCAATAGGGAACTTTGCTGTGTTTAGATAGCCTCATCTAAACACTCGGGGGTTTGGGAGAATGTGAGACAGTTATGCAAACCTGAGGCAATCTCAGGTTTGTATAACTTTCAATAATTCTCCCAAACCCCCGAGTGTTTAGACGGCCTCTGGATTGAACAGCTGTATTAGCTGGCCAGCGTCATTGCCTTGACTGTTCTTAGGCAAGCTCCTTTACTCTTGTATTGCCTCTCTCCACCCAGGAGTATAAATCGTTACCAGCTAATTGCTGGAGCAACCTGACAAATTGCTGGGGAGTAGAATGCAAGGGGAGTAAAATTTGAGGTAAAATCTGCATACGAGCCTAGTGGCCCTCAGGCTGGAGCTTATCCCGGTTTCCTTAGCATGAAGCGACTAGGAGAATTTCTACTCCCCCTGGATAGGATGTTAGTCCATTGCAGGGCTAACTCCCAGCATTATTTTGCTGGTACCCATTTTTACACCTGGGTGGAGAGACAACTTCAACTCCGGATAACTTTTTTCTGAGGAATTACCTTAAGGACCCTGAACAGTATCTTTTTGGGCCGTTGCTAGGGAAAATTCATTTGGCTGTAACTTGGCTTGGCATTGCTTTTATGAAATGTTATCAGGACATGCCCAAAATGCAAGACACTTATGGTCTTATTCCCACTGTGCAGTATCAGGTCAAACTATACATCAATCTTAAGAATTGTAAGCATTCGTTTTTCATTAGCACGAAAACTTTAAAAATAATGACAAAAAATGTGGTCTGATAACCACATTTTTGTGTACCATTTTTTGCTATTTTGATTTTCCAAAAATGCATGCTTACGTTTCTAGAAAAAGGCATTTTCTTTCGATTTACTGCAAAAAATAGAACCTGCGCTTTTTCCGCTCGAGAAAAACTACGAAATTTCGTCTGCACCGGAAGTAAAACATTATGATGTTTGATTGGCTGAAATCATCGTAATTGACATTGCCCTCGTACGCTTCAAAAACTAAATTTCTTCATTCAGCAAAGTGTTATTTAGCAAACGTTTACTTGAATCTTGCTTGCTTTCTCATAGCTTTAACAATCGTTTCTGCCGTCAGTTAACATCTACTACAGGCTACTATAAATGTAAACGAAGTTGGATGTAAGTATTAAAAGGAGTTTCATTTTGAGTTTCATCATACCGTATTTACCCGTGTATAAGCCGACTGGGTAATCAGTTATAATTTTGCGAAACAGGCGTAATTTTTGTGCTTGATAGATTGATCGGTTGAATTAATAGACTGAATAGTTGAATAGCTTTATTCCTTTGAAATGTTGTTATCTACAGAACAATTCATTTCAGCTGTTTCGGTGAGCAAGTTATCTGGTTCACTACGAATCAGTTTTTCAATTGACACTAACAATTTTTTTCTTGCCTTCGCTCGCAAACGAAAAATGAAACAAAATTAATACTGGTTAAAATTTAAAAAACCAGACTAGTGTGAATTGCGGAACAATAATAATGTAAATGATTATGAATGTTTGTTAAAAAGAATGTTGTAATGTCAATATTTTTACGAAATTAATACTGCTTCAGTTTGATTGTTTGTGCTTTGTTCAGCTCTAGTGATAATGCCTTAACTTTTGACCATGGTTTATGCAGGCTTCTGTGGGGAAACTTTCAAAACATGTAGTTCCGTATATTCCCATTGTTTTACTCACAAGTACATCACTTCTGTAAAAAAAATATATCGTGTCGGCAGTACATATTATTTCCGTTTGTTTTGCAGACATTTTGTGTGACAAACATCTAAATCTATTTACATTGGATTGTGAAAAGTGTTGCTGTCGTGCATTTCGTTTGTTATGCTATCAAAAGTACCATGCAAATTAATGAAATTAGTAAACATGTTAGAAGTGTTAAAATGACTTTTGACTGAGTGAATACTACGTGCGAATTTCAATTTTTTGTTTCTACCTCCAAAAGTGAGTTCCACCTTCCTCCTAAAAAACATCGTAGCTAGAACTTGTAGCTATAAACTCTAGATGTATTAAAGGGAGAAACTGTTCAAATGAAAACTAATATACAATGCGGATAGTCCACAAAAGAAATAGTCATTCTTTCAGGTCTTGAGGGACATTGTTTATGTCGTATTTTGTGTTCTCGATAAAGAGATTTCTCTCTATGACTTGGTGTTCACTCCATTCGCTCTTGCTTTCAGCATTGCTTTAATCAAGATGGCTCTTTCTTCTTGAACTGCTGCCGGGTAATGGAGAGTAATGTACGCATCTTCAAATCTGACCGACTCTTTCAGCAAATTTCTTCGACTATAAACCAGGTCTTTGTCTTCTCTACAAACAAAGTGTGCAATAATTGCTCAAGGCTTACCTTTCGGTGGTTTTCCTGCCCTATGAATGGCATGGAGATGCATTTGCCCGACTTCCAGGCCAAGGTCATTTGATATAATATCCAGCAGTAAATCTTTGCTATTTTCTGTTTATCAAAACCATGATGGCATTAAGGGTAACTGCCAAAATTTTATCCACGCCTCCTTCTGTGACTTCTGTCGAGTTAGTGGCAGCCATTTTTGAAATCTCAGTTACTCATGGGCACTTTGCATCTGAACCTTTAGGGCATCCAGTGCTAATTCTCCTCTTCTTCTTTTTCCCGGTCATCTACCATCTAATGAGCGAACAGGCGAACGTCGTAGGCTAACGAAGGCGGAATTTAAATAATAGGAGGAAGAGACCTTATCGGAGCACTATTCAGCACAACCATACACCATGCATTCAAAAGTTAATAGGTTTCTGCTGTGATTGTAAGAAGTTTCTCGCCGAAAAAGAAAGAAGTATGAAGTATACTTTTCTGCTTCGCAGAAAGGCCCGAAAATGCCGGAAATGAAATTGCACTTCCATAGCAACTGCGTAACATGGCAACAAGATACTGTTCAGGGCCCTTGACATATTTCATTTTGTATTGCCTCAGTATTTCAGGAGAAGTTTTCCCTTGACGGTTGAAAGGAATTTGCATTTGCCATGGTTTGGCATTAGTCTTCTTTTGGGTTACTTTAACTCATTGGCTTGTGGTGATTTCTGAAAAAGCGCTTTTTTGGCACACTTGTGACATTTTATGGTCAGTTGTAAGCTAAATCTCCAAACTACTCAAAACATCGTTTGGAAGACAAAAACAGGCCTGTCTTTCCACAAGCATTGTGCTTTGTGGCATTTTGCTTGGGCATGCGTAAAAGGCAAAGTTTGGAGAATTTGGGTTAAAAAGTGGCCTACGCTTTTAGGCTTTTTGTTTACTTTGTCCATTTTTTTTTTGTTTTTCTCATTTTCTTAACTTTGTGTTGCAGTTGTTGCCCTTCTCTAGGGCTTGCCTTCAGTACAAAAATTCCTGAGAAAGTGTTGTCCACAGCGTAGCCAAGGATAGATTAGGCGATTTTTCCTCTGAGTTTTTCACTCAAATGTTTAAGCATTTCGCTGTGCATTTCATGCTCAATTGAGTCTATCACTCTGATCTGGGTGTCATTGGTAAGATCTTTCCCTGCTGAGTATAAGTGATGCCTTTTTTGGTTAAAGATGACAACATCAGAAGTGGAACAAAGGGCAGTGTTCGTCTGGGCCGGTTTTGGCTGGCATGGGTGCCAATGGGTTAAAAAGATAGTGGCACTTTCTTAGTTAATCAAAATCAAAATCAAAAGCAGTTGTGCTTCATGCTACCTAATGTGTAATAATTCGTTTTGCATTTTAATAACTAAAGCAAAAAAGTATTGGTGCCCTGATTGTCTGCAGGAGCGGATCCAGGATTTTTCTCAGCAGGGGGTGCACCACTAAGGAATGATGTAATTGATGTGTGACGTGAGCAGAATACTAGTTATATTTATTTAGAAAGTCGCAGGGGCAGGGGGAGGGGGTGCACACCCCCTGCACCCTCCCCTAGATCTGCCCCTGGACTGTGTTCTTTGTTATTGCGGCTGGTTGTATGATACTCATAGTATTATTGACATTTATTGCTGATTTATATGTTTATAGTAATGGTTCAGTGGAGGACAGAAGTGGATACAAGATAAACCTCTATGATGATGCATTGGAAATCCTAAGACTACTCCATTCCAAAGGAATACACTTGGCAGCAGCTTCCAGGCAAGTTATTTATAATATAGAGATTTAGCCAAGCCTAAAAGCAAGGCTCCGTATTTTTGGTGGTTCTTAATAATTTCTCTGAAATAAATAATAATTAAAAAAGTCAACTCCAATTGCATAATTTCCGCTAAGAATGACCATAAAAAGTTAAAAAACTGCTGCCAGAAGAAAAAAATCGGACCTGAGCCCACGATCAATGAAGAAAACCAATGCCTGGTCAGCGGTCAACACGTTACCTCGATGAGTTCTAACCTGAGCCCGCAATCTGGTCATGTGATACTGGTCAGCAGATACCTCGATTTGACAGCTGTCAATTGACCATAACATGGATGCCCTAGAACAAAGATGTAAGCTGATAAGGCTGACAAGGTGTTGAAGCTACATAAATTAAGCCGCCATGTTTTGTTGACTCCATCATCATCATCGTCATCATGGGTACACACCCACGAGCAATACTGCTAGCCACGATAACCATGAGAAAATCAACTCATGGGTTTCGTTTTCTTTCCCATATTAGTATGGGGCTCCGCTTGGCGGCCCTTCGGGCTGCCAGAGCTCCGCTATAATGATGCCTGGTGACATAGACTGGCAGCTGCAAATCACTGCAAACAATTGCCATTCTATACTTATGCATACAGTGAACACTTCAGAACTGGTCTGAGAAAAGAGTTCATGTTGCTTCCAGTTTATTTGGTTCCACCTCAGGAAACATTGGGATTTGAGGGATATTTGAAGGGAATGTTGAAGGTTTCACAGAAAATCTCTGAAAGTGGCAAATTAGTATAGGTAATCATATGTTTTTGAGTTCAATTTGGAATTAATTTGCAATTTCAGCTTTTTGAAAAACTCAAAACTGCACTTGAACTGCACTGCTCTCAATTTTTTAGTATTCTAACTAAAATTGCTATTTTGGAGCCATTTAGCCTTGATAAACTGACCAAGTAAGAATTGAAATTTGAATCTCGCAACCAGTGTTCGAAAGTGACGCAGAAATTTGAACATTCAATTCTAATCTTGAAAATACTGGTCATGTGTGACGTAGATTGACTGTAAATTATACATAGGCCTATCTAAAAACCTCAATATTGTAGCTACAGAGTATTTATGACTTTCTCTTAAATTTAGTCACCCGTAATGTAATAATTTTGTACACAGGCAACCCCCTGCATTTTCAGTGCTCGACACTACCTTTTCAGCTTACTCCCTGGTGAAAATCTTCAGAGGATCTTACAGGATCTTACAAGATTTAAGGGTCTGTCAAAGATCCTCAAAGATAAAGATCTTTAAGGATCCTTACAAGATTTTTAAGGATCTGTCAAAGATAAGAATCTTTTAAGGATCCTGTAAAGATCTTTGAAAGATATTTAAAGATTTTAATGAAAAGATGGCTTGAGGTTCCTGCAAGTTCCTGCAAAGATCTTTCAGATTCTGCTAAGATCCCCCAGGATCAGCTAGGATCTTGAAGGATCCTCAAGGATCTTTGCAGGGACTTTGCAGGGACTTGAAAGAGCTTGATAAGATCCTACAAGATCTTTGAGGATATGGATGAAGATCCTAACGGATGCTCACCAAGATCCACATAAGATCCTCACAAAGATCTTTAAAGATCCTTTAAGGATCTTAAAAAGATTTTTCACCAGGGTTGGTTAGGCAAGATCTTGGTTAGGAAGGATCTTGGATGGTCAAGATCTTGGTTACTCAAGATCTTGTTTAGGCAAGACCTTGAATAGTCAAGATCTTGGTTAGGCAGGATCTTGGTTAAGCAAGATCTTGGTTAGGCAAGATCTTGGTTAGGCAAGATCTTGGTTAGGCAAGATTTTGGTTAGGCAAGATCTTGGTTAGGCAAGATCTTGGTTAAGCAAGTTCTTGGTTAGTCAAGATCTTGGTTAGGAAGGATCTCGGATGGTCAAGATCTTGGTTAGGCAAGGTCTTGGTTTGGCAAGATCTTGTTTAGGCAAGACCTTGAAAAGTCAAGATCTTGGTTAGGCAGGATCTTGGTTAAGCAAGATCTTGGTTTGTCAAGGTCTTGATTAGGCAAGATCTTGTTTAGGAAAGATCTTGGTTCGGCAAGATCTTGTTTGGGCAAGATCTTGGTTTTGGAAAATCTTGGTTTGGCAAGATCTTGGTTAGGAAGGATCTTGGATGGTCAAGATCTTGGTTAGGCAAGGTCTTGGTTTGGCAAGATCTTGGTTACTCAAGATCTTGTTTAGGCAAGACCTTGAATAGTCAAGATCTTGGTTAGGCAGGATCTTGGTTAAGCAAGATCTTGGTTAGGCAAGATCTTGGTTAGGCAAGATCTTGGTTAGGCAAGATTTTGGTTAGGCAAGATCTTGGTTAGGCAAGATCTTGGTTAAGCAAGTTCTTGGTTAGTCAAGATCTTGGTTAGGAAGGATCTTGGATGGTCAAGATCTTGGTTAGGCAAGGTCTTGGTTTGGCAAGATCTTGGTTACTCAAGATCTTGTTTAGGCAAGACCTTGAAAAGTCAAGATCTTGGTTAGGCAGGATCTTGGTTAAGCAAGATCTTGGTTTGTCAAGGTCTTGGTTAGGCAAGATCTTGTTTAGGAAAGATCTTGGTTCGGCAAGATCTTGTTTGGGCAAGATCTTGGTTTTGGAAAATCTTGGTTTGGCAAGATCTTGGTTATGCCAGATCCTTGTTAAGCAAAACCTTGGTTAGGTAAGATCTTGGTTAGGCAAGATCTTGATTAGGCAAGATCTTGGTTATGAGAGATCTTGTTTAGTCAAGATCTTGGTTAACCGAGATCATGGTTTCGCAAGATCTTGGTTAGGCAAGATCTTGGTTAGGCAAGATTTTGGTTAGGCAAGATCTTGGTTAGGCAAGATCTTGGTTAAGCAAGTTCTTGGTTAGTCAAGATCTTGGTTAGGAAGGATCTTGGATGGTCAAGATCTTGGTTAGGCAAGGTCTTGGTTTGGCAAGATCTTGGTTACTCAAGATCTTGTTTAGGCAAGACCTTGAAAAGTCAAGATCTTGGTTAGGCAGGATCTTGGTTAAGCAAGATCTTGGTTTGTCAAGGTCTTGGTTAGGCAAGATCTTGTTTAGGAAAGATCTTGGTTCGGCAAGATCTTGTTTGGGCAAGATCTTGGTTTTGGAAAATCTTGGTTTGGCAAGATCTTGGTTATGCCAGATCCTTGTTAAGCAAAACCTTGGTTAGGTAAGATCTTGGTTAGGCAAGATCTTGATTAGGCAAGATCTTGGTTATGAGAGATCTTGTTTAGTCAAGATCTTGGTTAACCGAGATCATGGTTTCGCAAGATCTTGGTTAGGCAAGATCTTGGTTGGGCAGGATCTTGGATAGGATAGAACTTGGTTAGGCAAGATCTTGGTTAGGCAAACTCTTGGATGGTCAAGATATTGGTTAGGAAAGATCTTGGTTAGTTAAGATCTTGGTTAAGCAAGATCTTGGATAGGCAAGATCTTGGTTAGTCAATATCTTGGTTAGGCAAAATCTTGTTTGGTCAAGATCTTGGTTAGACAAGATCTAGGTTAGGCCAGATCTTGGTTAGGCAGGATATTCCCTGGTGAAAAGCTTCAAAGGATCTTACAAGATCCTTAAGGGTCTGTCAAAGTTCCTCAAAGATAAAGATCTTTAAGGATCCTTTAAAGATCTTTAAGGATCCTTACAAGATTTTTAAGGATCTGTCAAAGACAAAGATCTTTTAAGGATCCTGTAAAGATCTTTGAAGATCTTTGAAAGATATTCAAAGAATTTAATGGAAAGATTGCTTGAGGTTCCTGCAAGTTCCTGCAAAGATCTTTCAGATTCTGCTAAGATCCCCCAGGATCAGCTAGGATCTTGAAGGATCATCAAGGATCTTTGCAGGGACCTCAAGGATCGTTGCAGGGACTTTGCAGGGACTTGAAAGATCTTGACAAGATCCTACAAGATCTTTGATGCTCACCAAGATCCACATGAGATCCTCACAAAGATCTTAAAAGATCCTTTAAGGATCTTAAAAAGATTTTTCACCAGGGCTAGCCTCGTGGCTAGTGACAACTTAGATGTTATTAGCCAAAAAAGTTTTTACTAACCCAGCGTTGGTGTTGGCTAGGTCCGATAACAGTTGATCCCTAGCAAGACTTGCAAGCACAAAGCAAGCGACTTTGAACACATAATGTTGATAATTGCATTGTTCTGTAGCATGAAATGTCAATGATGAAATCCTGATCTTCAGTTTCCGAGCAAAGTGTTTGTCTTGCTTGAAGAAGACAGAAACTGCTTCGGCCAATTTCATATTTTTTGTTTACTAGCTAGCCAAAGTGGCTAGTGGAAATCGAAAACCTACTAACCAAAACTAAATTTCTACTAGTCTGTGGCTAGTTGGCTACCGTTAGTGTCAAGGCCTGATTTTATAAAAATCTTGTGCCACTTAAAGTGCACCTAACCCCAAAATATTTTTTTTCGCTAGAATAAACCTTTGCACCAATTTCAAACGCATTGCACCGCATTGCACCCGACTATTTATAGCATTCAAAAGTTACGATAAACTGTGCAACATTTGTTCCACGATCGAGTCAGAAGGGGCATGGGTCTATTCCCGATTTGACGTCACAAACTGATTTGCATGCATGTTTACAAAGAGTTGATGTGATGCAAATCATTTTGTGACGTCAAATCAGGAATAGACCCACGCCCCTTCTGACTCGGTCGTGTAACAAATGATGCACAGTTTTTCATAACGTTTGAATGCTATAAATAGCCAGTCAGTATTTGGTAAAAAGGAGAAACGAAAGGTGCAATGCGTTTCAAACTGGTGCAAAGGTATATTTTAGCAAAAACAATATTTTGGGGTTAGGTGCACTTGAACATTGACAAGAACCACTGAGTTATTCCACAGAACTGAAGATCCTCCTGCAGCTAAGGAGCTATTGAGAGTTCTAGATATCGACAAGTATTTCACATATAAAGAGATATATCCTGGATCAAAAGTGACCCATTTTAGAAAGTGAGTTAGCATCATTAAATTTACTAAATCTATAATTTTATGGTGATTACAAAGCTCAATAAACTGCAACCCCCCCCCCCCCCCCTCCCCCACTTCCAAGAACCATACCAGAACTTACTGTTAAGTAGAATTTTGATGAAAAGTAATAAATTGGTTGGGATAACTATCTTAGTCAGCCAGTATTTTTAATATTTGGACCAACAAAAACATCTGTCTCGACAAAAAGCAAATATTGTTGAATAATTGTGTTATTCTTGACTGTCTGAAGGTTTACACAAGGAAGTGGAATCCCATATTCCAATATGCTTTTCTTTGATGATGAAGAGAGAAATATTCAAGAGATAGGCAGACTGGGTAAGAACAGATATACCATGAAGTTACAGAAAGTATAAATATGAACCATCAAAAGGAATGTGTTGTTCCAGAAAATATCCACACCTCCCTACACCTCCCCACTGAAGGGTTCTTGGTTATCTCCCCTCCCTTGGAATTTCAAATGACCTTCTGTGGGGTGGATATGGAAACTGGGTACTCCTTATATCAGTTCATATGGGAGGATTGCCTGTAAGAGATACTTTCTTTAGGCTGGGAGGCATTTCATGAGATAGAGTATATGTCAAAGGTAGGCTAAAATGTTACAGTGAAACCATGCCTTACGATCACCTCATTACTTCTGGTCAGTCAATTGCATGGGTTCTAAATAACTGTAATTTCTTTAACCCATTGACTCCTAAACTGGCCATAACCAGCCGTGACAGACCTTGACCTTTGTTCCGCATCTGACGTCATCAGCTTTGACCAAAATAGGAATCCCATTTACCCCAGTTCTACAGAAGGGAAAGAGCTTTCCAATGATACCCAGATGATATTGATTGGGCAAATGGAGCTTGAAATATGCACGAAAACGCTTAGAAATTTCCGCCAAAAACTAGGGGGGAAATTCCCCTCACTTACCCCATGTTGAGGATTTCCCGTCTCATTGATGCTTTCGTGGCAATTCTTGAACCGAAAGCAAGCCCAGTAAAAGGCCAACAAAAAGCATACAAAAGATACGAGGAAAGGAGAAAGGAAAAGCGAAAAAAAAAATAAGGAAATCGAAAAGCCTAATGGCGTGGGTCACTTTCTCATCCATCTTGAAAATTTTGATTTATGCGCTTGCCTGATCTAAAATGTCGTTAAATGCGATGCTTGTGAAAAACCTGGCATGACTTCATTCTGCAAATGCATTTTGGAGAAATTTGAAGCATATTTAGACAAAAACTGACTAGAAAATGTTCCAAATGTCTAAAAAATCTCTCTTCAAAATCTCCAGGAGTCAATGGGTTAACAGGTATGAGAAAGGAATTGACTGTTGCAGAGTTGCACAGAGAACTGGGGCGAGTTTCAGATTTTAACCAATCGATAAACTGACCTCACTACATGAAAGTTTGGTGCTTGGTGCTTGTAGGTTGAACAGAGGCCAAGTTATGGACTTTGAAACATGCTTCAAAAGCCATACAAACATCTCTACTTTCGAAACAGTGTCCCCCAAAATCAGAATAAACTCAATTGCTTATCAGATGAAAATCACTTTGTTTGGCTATTTTTAAGAGTAGCACAGAAATCAGAAAAAAAGTTTAAAAGTTTATATGGTGTTGGGGACGCTGTCTCGCAATTTAGGGACTTGTCAACCATGTTTCAAGGTCCATAAGTTGGTCTCTGTGCAACCTAAAAGCACCAGAACTTCATCAAACGACTAATCTCGACATGCTCTTTCATGCGGTGGGATCAGTTTATTGATTTGTTAAAATCTGAAACTTGCCCCAGTTCCCTTTGCTACTCCGGAACGGCCAATACCATTTCCATGGAAAGGATACACAGTAAAAGGGTTAGCTTTTCTGTCAAAAAGGGGATATGAAAGGCTAAGGGTTTGGGCCTCGGGACAGAATTCCTACAGGGAGCACTCCTCTCCTGCGCATATTAGATTTTGTACGACAAAAATTTATGATGTCATATTTGGTATCATCTTTACTAGGCAAATTTTGTTTGTTTTGCAAAAATATCTGTCATCAGTTCTGGTTTACAAGTTACAAGACTTGTAACTTTTTTTTCCTACCAAATTTGGTCAATCAGTACCAAACTTCAGAAGACAAGAAGACAAATTCTGTCAGGTGAAAACAATTTCGAAATTTATAGCATCGCGATCTTCAAACTGCATAAACAAAACCCAAAGACAACATGTAGAAACAGTATTTCAATAACTAACCTTTATTCCATTTGAATTACTACAAAGTTTAGTCCACTCGCAGTGCCTTGGCAGAACAGGACAAACATTAACAGTTCCATTCATCGAGCTTCACACCAAGCTTTGGCGTTTCCCTTTTAAACTTGAATCAACCCGGACAAATGTTCCTCTTAACATGAAGCTGATGATTTTCTCTTTAAAGGAGTCCCATTTGGATGCAATTTGTTGCTCATTTTTGAGAACTAAATGGCTCAAAAATTGTAAACAGCTTGAAGTTTTTGTAACCGTGCCATTTGACACGAGTATTAGCATTAGCATTACACAAGCATTAGCCAGTGAGCGAGAAATTCTGCAGTTATGGTAAAAACAAAGTTTGTCAGCCTAGTGCGTATGGTCAGTACCTATGCATTTGACACTTGTGACATTACATGATCCAGTACCATACCATAAGCATACAGGCAATTTTTGCCAGAGGGGGGTGAACCATTTGCCCAAAAATTATCCCAAGTTGCCTTGCCCAAATTTCTCTTGCATTTGAGTTGCCCAAAAATTTTTTTGGGTGGGGGGGGGGGGGGGGGCTGCAGCCCACCCCAATGCTCTCCCCCCCCCACCCATACGCCTATGCCCAAGTACCATTTTATCCGCATTTAATGCTTCTTTCAGGTGTAACGTGTGTATTGGTGAAAAGAGGAATTGAGCACTCTGTCTTAGAGAACGGACTTGATCAATTTGCTGCAAGGCATAAGCAAAAGAACAGGCATTCTGTTAGGTGACACAGGTTCTCTTGCACATGACAAATGGAAATGGACAGCAGTCCTGTATGCATAAATAAGTATGGTGGTCACTGGATAAATAGGCCATGAGGTGACCTACGTTTCATAACATTGTGGGCTACAGCTTTAAGAATGCCAGAGATGGAAAGAGCATGTCAAAAATAGCCAAATGGCCAAGTTTGAGGCCTTGATATAAAAGAATGAGATTTTATGATGGTATGAATTTTTAAAAGTGAAGACGATTTGTATGGAAAAAGCTGTTGGAGAGTAAGAGCTTGCTCTCCATCACAATTTCCATAGAATCAAATAGAAATCCTTTAAATTTCCAATAATTCAAAATGTCGTATAAATGCCAAGGGCCTGAAACTTGGCCGCTTTGCTATTTCTGACATGCTTTTCCCATTTCTGGAATATTTCGGTAAGTCATAGCCCACAAAGTTATATTAAAATTGGCCACATTTCCCCAACTGCACAGGGCTTGTTGGGAAGCCCTGTTTGAAATTGGTTGTAGGAGAAATGAATCATTTAAACTGCCGGAAAGAGCACAAAATATAAAACTGAAATTCATACTTTCAATCAGAAGTCACAAGTTCCTAAGGAAAAACCTCCGCCTATGAAACAAGAAGCTTCTCATATTCATTAAAACCTTTACAGTGTGGACACTCAAACCGTGAACACTTGACATTTATTTTTACATTTTTTTATGACTATCCAATGAGAGTTATTTGATGTAGACCAAAGGATTGGTGTTTTCAGCACCTAAGAAAGCTAATCCATCTTTTTATATGAATGGCTAACATTGGAAAATGGTAAGAAAAATGTTCAAAAAAGGCCAAGTGTTCACGGCTCGAGTGTCCTCACTGTAAGGGATCTGTACCTCTCAGAGGTTTCACTTTAATCATTAATTCAGGGCTCAAGACTAATTTTTGTTTTTACTATAAATATTTTAAACAAATAAGTACTTGTTGTACTTAGTTACCAAGCCTTTGAGTGGAATTGAGGCTGCAGGTGGCCTTGCTTAGATACAAACCCTCTTGCTTTTGATATGTAAATCGATTTGTTGTTATGCTAAATAGTTTCTGCTCTTTATCATGACAATAGACCAATTCCGATATATTAATATTCTAACATGTCACCGAGGCTTAGGGAAGTAAAACAAAGGATTTTGCATCGAGGCTTAGGGATGAATAAATAATTTCTTTTGTTTTATTCCCCTAAGCCTCGGCGCCATGTTAGAATTTTAATATATCGGAATTGGTCTATTTGTGACGTCCATTCCTTTGATTCTAACTCCTGTTGCGTGACGAGTCACTCTGTTGTGTGACGAGACATATAAGGTTCCACATGGTCTTGGATGAAGTGAATTTCACTTCCTTAGGTGCCATATTTTAATTTCCAATCGCTCCAGATGGTAACCCCCTTCCTTGACAAATTAATGACTTCCTCCAGAATTCTATCAACAGCTTTAGTGTATGCCCGCTTGTAACCACCGGTCTTGCGTGACACGAACCACGTGACAAACCCATGTTGTTTGCAATAACTGTCCAAATCCATTTCCTCGTGGCCTTTCGCGACTTGAATCGAATCATGATTAGAATTGCTGATCATAACCAGAACCACAGGGACCTTGAAACCATTTCGTCCAGTGCTCGGATTTGCGCCCTGTATTAGATCAAAATATTGAAGTGCGGCAGATAATGTAGAGGGTTTCTCAAAGTCAACAAACAGAAGCGCGCCGTCACATGTTTTGAACAGATTTCGGTTTCCGCAACGAAAATGGAATCTGTCGATGGGCGAAAGTTCCCAAAAGTGAATGTTTAAAATATATTCCTGTGATTTTGATGGATTTTTCCAAGATTTCTCTTCTCGTCGCAGCCATGGAGTACAGAAAGGCTTTGTTGTCGAAGATATCAAGTTCCTTTCTTTCCATTGTGGATCACCTGCTATAATTATTTTCAGATGCAGTTCATCTCCATTTTCCAGGGTGTTTTTCTTGAATGATTTTAATTTTATTTCCTTTCCAAGTTGACTCAAAACATCTTTGTTTTCCTCCTCTGGTTTCTCGTACAAAACAGCAGCCGGGTTCATGTTTTTGATCCTGGGGTAATAAGATCCCTTGTTCTGCGTATTGTCATATTTGTTAATAAATAACAGCATCAACAGTCAATACACCTTCCCCACGAGGAAGGAACGCGTAACGAAGCCCAAAGGACGTCTGCGCGGGCTGTGGGAGGCTACCACATAGATGATGTGGCCAAGTTTGCCGGTAAATCCGAAATCTGAAACTCGTTAAACCGGTTTTTGGATGTTAATCAGGTTTATTACGAATTCATCACGTTGTAGCTTGTACTCTTGTATTCATTTCATATAGCTTCATGCCTATTCATGTTCGCGCCAACTTTAGTCTCTCCTTTTTGTCAGAACCGTACTGAAACTGCGAATGTTTTTAAATCGTGAGAGAACGAACTTGAGAAGAACAGCCCGACAATGTGTAGCCTGCGAATACAGCCGCTCCTTTTTATTATTATTTGTCCATTACATTTTTAATGATTTCTTTAGAATTAATTATCTGCTAACAAAACATATGATGGCAGGAGATCTTAGCAAGCTCTAATCGAGCTTTTCTAAGAAGATCCCCTAACTACAATTTAAAATCTATTGAAAACAGCAGATGGTTAATCAGACTTACTGTAATAGTTATCTGGGTTTTGTCCTAGAAATGGTTAACATGACCATTCTAACAACATAAAATACTTCTCTCCATGCCTGAGGGGCGTTTCATCCCCCGTCATGCAACGGCTCTACGCGGTCTCCTCACGCAACGCTTCTCCGAGGACCTCTATACCCCTCGTTTCATAGCCTGTTCCACCGCTATCGCTTCCATATTAAACTCCAATATCCCGCCGGGTTTCACGAAAGCGAAATCGAAAGCGAACCCAATGCAAATTCTCGCACAGTGACAATGTTCGCTTTCTGCTTTCGCAACATTTCAAGGCTCGTAGCAACGTATTGTTTTGCACGGCGGAACGGAGATGGTGCAGTGGTGCGAGCGCTCGCCTCCTGTGGCCGGCGTTCTGTTCCGGGCCGGTGTCATGTCAACCTTGTTCCCAGGGTCCTCTATGTCCTGTCCTCTGGAGAGAGACCCTGGGAACGAAGTTGTTGTCACTGCCTCGCTCCGATGGTTTTTCTCCGCGTTCTATGGAGTTCCCTTTGAAAACCTAACATTTCTAAATTCCAACCTAGATGAAGGACCTGCATGAAAATCGAATGAAAACCAGCTGAGGCTGAGCGGCTTCATCTCTAAATTAATATCATGACAATACTGCAAGGCTGATCCTCATACGGGATCCTCATAAGCGCGGACTTTTTTCAGGCTTCAATTGGCGTAGCAGCCTACTTGTAGCCGTACCTACCCCCGAAGAAAAACTGGAGGGGGTGGAGGGTAAGGCGTGGCGCGAATCCACAGACGCTCTTATAAATGGAGCCGAAACCAATTGTGGAATTACAAGCATTTTAGGCATCCTACTGATGAACGGTTATGGCAATTAGATATTTATTACAGGAGCCAACATTGAGATTGTGGTCTGTCGCCTTTGAATTATACTTCAGAACAGTCGCCTCATATAACAATGTGTAACCAACTTTATTTCGCTCTGAAATACAGCGCATTAAAAGCAAACTTGAATAATTAACATAATTAACATAATTTCAACACCCCCATAAGTCCCTGCGCCATTCCACTCCAAATCGCCATTTTATTTCGCTCTGAACAAGATGTCCGCTACATCGCGTGGTGATGACAATCCTTCGGATAAAACAGCCATCTCACTTCAAGGAGCTGAGCCGAAGGAAGGCGAAGGTAATGCAAGTCCTGTCTCTCTCGTTCAGCAGATTTTTAGTGATCCCGAAGCACTAAATTTGCTTCGGAAAGCTTTTAATACTTCTCCACACGAAGATGGTGTCCACGGAGCGCCCAAGGCTCCAAGCTCAGTTGTAAATTTGAACTCTGCCGGAGCGCTCAAGGCTCAATCGGCAAATGAAAATGACACCGCTACGTATCCCCCGGCGACTAAAAGGCCAAGAGGGGCAGAAAACAACTCTGAAGAAGTAGTTGTAATAGAGCCCGATGGTTCAAACCCGGGCACTTCTCATCCTGCGGGAGAGGATGACGAAGACGATGAACTTTGCCATAGCGCTCGCTGGCAAGCAAGTGAACAGTTATCGGCATTCTTAGGCACATTACACAAGCCTTTGTCTGCCTTTGAGAGAAAAGCAATTGCTAGAAAGTATCCACGTCCAGATGTTGATTGTGTGTACACTCCCACTTTGGATAACTATCTTCCATCACTCCTGCCTGGCGTCAAAACTGTCGACAAGGACAATAAATTTTTGCAGGACCGTGTGTTAGACACCATGGGCCCGGTAGCCATGTTATTTGAGCATGTTTACGGTTTCCTTGCTGAAACTAAGCCAGGTGAAAACGTGATCCTCAGTTATGAACAGGTGAAGGAACTTGGGGCAATCACATCAAATGCTATACGTCTAGTGGGTAATGCCTCTGCACTTTTGTCAAAGGAGCGACGCAAGGCTGTCCTTAACAGAATCAATTCAAAGGGAACTCTATCATCTCTTGCTGCTGAAGAGTTTCCGCAAGCTGGCAAAAGTTTGTTTGGAGAAGGATTTGAAGGATCAAGACCAGATCAGAGACAGCAAAGACCTTACTGTCAGCTGCTTCTGTGGGGCAAAATTCACGACCTGCTCAGTTTTTTCGAGGCCGCACCACCCCCTTCAGGAGACGAGGGAACCGCTGGGGTGGTGCCAGTCAAAGGTTTCCGAATACCAGCAACTTCGGCCAGTTTCGGGGTTCATTCAGAGGCCGAGGCAGGGGTGCGAGAGGAGCCCTGCACCAAATCCCTCCAGCTACCCAGTAGAGAGGCCTTCTCACTTACCACCAGGTATGATGTTACATTTAAATCCTTTATTCGTAAATCACCTCCCCTTAGCGGGACGCCTGAAACATTGCATTTCCAACTGGGTTGTTATAAGCAAAGATCCTTGGGTCTTGGAAACTGTTCAGGGGTTTCATCTGGACTTCTTGAGTACCCCGCACCAATTCTCTGTTCCGCTAACAATTCCTCACACAAAGGAGAATATGGCTCTTATAGACCTGGAAATACAGCAAATGCTAGAGAAAGAAGCTATCCATGTGGTCCCCCAGGGAGAGTTACATCAGGGGTTTGTGAGTTCAATTTTTCTAGTCCCCAAAAAAGGGGGTGGCCAGAGGCCCGTAGTAAATCTCCGCCCTCTCAATCAGTTCATCCCTTACGAACATTTCAAAATGGAGGGGATTCATATGCTGAGGGATCTTTTAAGAAAAGGCGACTTTATGGTCAAGATAGACCTGAAGGATGCCTATTTTACGGTGCCAGTATGGAAGAACCACCAAAAGTTTCTGAGGTTTGTTTGGAAAGAAACAATGTACGAGTTTGCCTGCCTGCCCTTCGGGCTCGCAAGTGCTCCCAGAGTCTTCACAAAACTTATGAAGCCTGTAGTGGGCCTGTTACGACAACTGGGCATCAGACTGATAGTCTATTTGGACGACATGCTAATAATGGCTCAGTCCCGGGACATTGCCCTCCAACATGCCTCGACTGCCCTAGATCTTTTGCAAGGGTTGGGCTTCATGATAAACTATATGAAGTCAGTCCTAGTCCCCTCAACAAAGATGGAATTTCTAGGATTTGTGGTAGACTCCCTCACCCTGTCACTGGCACTCCCTCGGGACAAAATCAGAAAAGTAAGAAAGGAGTGTCAGACCTTACTGGACTCACCACTAGTAACAGTGAGGCAACTGGCCAAGTTACTGGGACACCTTACTTCTACCATTCAAGCTGTCTTTCCAGGGCCCCTCCACTTCCGCCACTTGCAAAGCGAGAAAAACAGGGCTTTAGTAAATTCTCAAACGTACGACTCCGCTACCCCCCTTTGCCCTCAGGCCAAAGAGGAGTTGGTTTGGTGGCGGGACAACCTGGAAGCATGGAATGGAAAAGCTCTGGTTTCGGGTTCTCCAGACTTAGTAATCGAGACAGATGCCTCCCGACAAGGTTGGGGGGCATTTTGCAACGGAGTGTCCACAGGGGGCCAGTGGTCTCAAGGGGAATCCCCTCTTCACATAAATTGTCTCGAACTTCTGGCTGGGGCATTTGCTGTCAAGACTTTTGTGAAAGGAAAAGTTCAAATGCGAGTCCGCTTGTTAATGGACAATTTGACTGCCGCCCATTACATAAACAAGATGGGGGGCACAAAATCCCCTGTCCTGGCACGTCTGGCATTAGATCTATGGGAGTGGTGCCTTCACCACAATATCCTAATCGAGGCTCAGTATTTACCAGGGGTACTAAATATCCGAGCAGACCGAGAATCTCGAGTATTTTTAGACCATCACGACTGGAAACTGGACCCCTTGTTGTTTGTGGAGCTAAATCAGGCCTGGGGTCCCTTGGAGGTAGATCTGTTTGCCTCTCGGCTCTCAAATCAACTTCCACGGTTTTACAGCTGGCGACCAGACCCTCATTCAGAGGCAGTGGATGCGTTTTTCCCAGGACTGGAGCAAAGTGAGGGGATATGCATTCCCTCCCTTTGCTCTGGTAGGCCGCTGCCTCCGACAGTTACTAGACCAGAATGTGTCACACCTTGTTCTAGTCGCACCAGTTTGGCAGTCTCAGCCATGGTACCCCCTGCTTCTGGAGTTGTGTGTAGCACCTCCCATTCTGTTCCTTCACTACCAGGGCCTGCTGACCCGACAAGGGGAAGCCCATCCCCTGTTGAACCTTCAACTAGCAGGTTGGCTACTATCCGCCAATCATATTCAGAAGCAGGCATTTCACAGCCAGCTCAAACCCTACTTGTCGCAGCCTGGAGGGATGGAACATCCAAGGCCTATGCATCAGCTTGGCGAAGATGGGATAGCTGGTGTCGAGAACGGAAACTTAATTCAGTTCAAGCTTCTGTAGAGTCTATTTTAGAGTTCCTCACTTCTGAATTTAATCTTGGGAGAGCTTATAGGACTCTTAATGTTTACCGGTCTGCCATTTCTAGCACTCACCCTAAAATTGATTCAGTTAGGGTTGGGGAACACCCTTTAGTAGTCCAACTGTTAAAGGGAGCCTACAACCTTAGACCGCCTTTACCTCGGTATTCTAGTACCTGGGATGTCAGCCTCGTTGTTTCTTTTATTGATGGTTTAGGTGTCAACGAGTCCCTCTCTCTTAAGGTTTTATCCCAGAAGCTTGGTTTTCTCCTCGCCCTTACTGCAATGGAAAGGGTATCTGAAGTGGTTTCTCATGACCTTAGGTATAGGCGATTTAACCCTGAAGGAGTGACCTTTGCACTCCCAGATTTAACAAAAAAATCCCGAGCAGGCAAGGATCTCAAAACTTCGTTTCACGCTGGTTTTGAGGAAAATCCTAACCTTTGCGTGGTTAAGTGTCTTAAAGAGTATGAACATCGCACTTCAGAATTCCGTCCCTTGGACCCATCAAAAGCCAACAAGCTTTTATTATCGTACATTCGCCCCCACAAGCCCATTTCAGGTGCTTCCCTCAGTAGGTGGCTGAAGGATATAATCTCTCGGGCAGGTATTGATACGAGTATTTTTAAAGCTCACTCAGTACGAGGAGCATCTGCATCAGCTGCCTTTGAAAGGGGTGCTTCTCTGCAGGATATCTTAGATCTTGCTGATTGGTCAACCGACTCCACCTTCAGGCGTTTTTATTACAGGCCTAGACACAATTCTAGCATTACAAAGACATTGTTAAATGTGCAAAGTTTACCGATTCAGTGAACATGACCCACTTTAAAAACACATTGTTATATGAGGCGACTGTTCTGAAGTATAATCACAGATTATGCTAGGGCCGCTTGCGGCCTGCAGTATAAGATGGATTATACGAAGATAAAGGAGACGAGTATAACAATGTCCCTCCCGCCTCTCCCTTTTCTAGGACATATCCTTTTGGGTCATGTTCATACCAGGTGATTCTTATGTTTTATCTATTGCTTTCTTCTTCTGTTTGCAGGTCCTTGATTCACAAGCTTGTTTACCTTTCCTGCGGTCCATTTGTGTACGCTCAATAAAATGGCGATTTGGAGTGGAATGGCGCAGGGACTTATGGGGGTGTTGAAATTATGTTAATTATGTTAATTATTCAAGTTTGCTTTTAATGCGCTGTATTTCAGAGCGAAATAAAGTTGGTTACACATTGTTATACTCGTCTCCTTTATCTTCGTATAATCCATCTTATACTGCAGGCCGCAAGCGGCCCTAGCATAATCTGTGATTATCCTCGAGGATGGGTAATCAATCCCCGATTCCCTCTGGGACTTGCGCGCAGGGGATCATGGTAGTTGTATTCATCGCGCGCACAACACCTTCGAGACTTGGCGCACGAAGTTGAATAGAACTACTAGTAGCAGTAATCAAAGATTAGGAGTGCGTTCAACGATTTCGATTCACTTGGCTTCATTTCTATTTGGTTTCCAGAAATTCAAGCTTTCTTTAATACTGAAATCAACATTTTAAAAATCATTATGAAACTCTTAACATAACTGTGGTTGATGAACATGATTTTTCCGATTTATTCATGCAAATACAATATTTGGAGCTTTTTGCATTGCGTGACACCGCTATTCACAAATAACAAAGTTGCAGTCAGTGTTTCGAAAACCGCAGACTGTGTATGACAAATATCATTTCTTTGTCGCCCAACAAATGTGAACAATTTAACGCAGCAAACGCACATGCAAGCTAAAATGCAAACATAAAATTCACGATTACAAACATTGTCACGGCACCGATCGAAATCTGCTGTTATATATTCGCACCAGGAGTTGTACGATCTTCGCTACAAGGTTCTTCTTGGATAACAATAAGGCTGATTTGAACAGTAGAGCGTCACAACACTACGCGGACAGAAGTTGAATCTCCAATGAAAAGCAGCCGAGTTTTATAATGAGATCAGTGGGTTGCTTGGGCGAATTGCAGCATCTGTTTCCTAGAAAACACACCAGCAGTAGGCAGGCTTCTGATGTTCTGATAAGTAGCTTCAATCATCTTTGCCAGTGATAGCCCAAATAAATCAATACAACTGCGAAAAAAGTTAGACAAAATCGAAAAACACTCGAAGGGACTCGAAAACAACGTATACAACGCAACTTACCTGAGAACACTCCGAACAAAAGAAGAAGCACAGTCCAGAATTCGACAACAATTCGCAAAAGCATAGTCAAGAACTCAACAATCTACCAAGACGCGAAACAAGAACGTGAAACTCGACTCCGCTAGAAACGAAGCACAGCTACGAAACACCTTGTCGACGGAAATGACGTCATTCGCCCCTGAAGAATTTTTCGGGGTGGCCAAATGGGTGCGATACATGAATCGCCCAAAAATCTCGATTTCGACAGCATTAGGAAGGCGTTCTGTCGAACGCAATAATTCCCTGCGCGCAAGTCTCGTAGAGGGAATCGGTCATTGATTAGTCATTGGTCATGGTTGATGATTAATAGGTCACAAAATAACGAGGTTGTAGGCAAATCAACAAAACAACCTGTCATCAAGAGTCGCAGCCATTTTCAAATGTAACCAGGGGAAGTAAAAGGTTTACAACATTAGAATGGTTGTCTGGTGAAGACTAGGCAAAGGCCACGTGGGACAGAAGCAGTAGATTGCACAGAGGTTTTGCGCTTCCCATGAAACTTGGCCAGCATATGGATTTAGGATTGTTCAGTTTACCCGATAATTCTTGTCAACAGGACCGACAGAATCTCCAGTCCTGAGAACGCGTTTCTTTGGCCAGGATGGATTTGAATCCAGTTTTGTCAAACTTGCGCAGTAAAGCCTGGTTTTCACTAGCGACGGAGTCGGAGTCTTAAGAACAAATACGACCTGATGAAAATTGGGGTCGTAAGCGAAGACATAAGCCCGACGGTAACCAGAACATTTCCATTTTCTTCCGATTCCGCTTAAACTTCGTCGCTTACGATCAAGTGAAAACTTGATTGTCGGAGTCGCGAGCAAAAGCGGAAGAATAAACCAATCACATTGCTAGTTTCAGGCACTCAAAGTACTCCCTTTCCATTTACGACTCCGACAATCAAGATTTAAAGAAGCTACGTCACGATATTTTGAGTCATTTTTTTCTACAACCTAATTACTCTTCAAATGTAAGAAACCTAAAAATAATAGTTCGCAAAGGAAGAGAAACACCAAAGGAGTGATACTAAACCAAGGATGGCTGAGGATGGGGAAGATTGAAACGGATTGGAAATGATGATTATATGATGGGTATATCTAGACTATTAAATCCGTAGCTAGGATCTCGATTAATACCGTTTATTGTTATCAGTTATGGTTGGTTCTTCTCGTTCCGCGCAATTGCAGTTAATAAGAAAGATGTGCCATTTCTGGCAACTCCTTCTAAGACGCGCTCCACGAGTTTTCTGATCTTGTTTTTCCAGGATACAAGTCTGCCCTTCTGATCAGTTTCCTTGAAAAAAAAAACCCAACTTACTACCTATGGCATAAGGTCCTTGAATTCTATACCGTACTCGCTATAAACAACAGCTCCTATAACCTCTAAATTTCAGTGGCAGGGATAGTGTTGCAGCCTTATTGTTTGGGCTAGGGTCCATTGGCCGAATTTATACTAGAGAAGAATCGTCCGTCTGAGACGAATTAGCCGTTTGAGACGGGTACTTCGTCTGCCTGAGACGGGTAAATCGTCTAAGTGTAAATCCGGTGATAAGACGAATTTGGCCACATAATTCGTCTAAACTCCGGATTTGTACCTAGACGGTTTTTCGTAACTTTTGAATGCTATAAATAGTCAGAATTTGTTAAAAATGTCATAATGTCATTAGAAATTAGCATATTATCTTATGCGCATGTGCATATGTAATAATTACAGACCTCGTGCTTTCAGTGTAGACGTGCTAGAGTTCATGTTGTAGTTTCGCTTTCAAAGCAGAAACCAGTTCGAGATTAAAAGTTGTGTTTATTACCTTGACATGGTGGCAGCGGTAAAAACGACAGCTAAACAATGTTGAAGCTTGATCCTCCGGAAAAGCTCGACTTTTCAAAGCCGCAAGAGTGGCCAAACTGGAAGCAGCGTTTCGATCGATTCAGATGTGCGACGAAACTGAACAAAGAAGACGAGGTTCTACAAATCAATGCTCTCATTTATACAATGGGCAAGGAGGCAGAACACGTATTTAATGCATTTACGTTTGCAGAAGGCGACGAGAAGAAATACGCCGTGGTGCTAAAGAAATTCGACGAACATTTCGTGCCGAAGCGAAATACCATTCACGAGCGAGCGTGTTTTCATCGACGAGTACAGAAGGACGGAGAAACGGTCGAAGCCTTTATTCGAAACCTCTACGAACTGGCAGAACACTGTGAATTTGGTGCACAGAGGGACGAACAAATTCGTGACAGGATTGTGATTGGAATTTTGGACAAATCACTCTCGCAAAAGCTGCAGATGAAATCTGACCTGAACCTTGACACAGCTATACAAATGGCGCGTCAATAGGAGCAGATAAAAGTTCAAGTCGCAGGTCAAGTAGACAACAAACACCTTGGAGAAGTGAATCGAAAGAATCCGAGGCCCAGCGCAAGTCGGAGACAACGTCCTGCTCAGCGTGGCAAGAATTATGGAAGACCTGGTGTTCCTTCGATTCAGCCGTGTTCGAGATGCAACCGTCCTCACACATCTAACGAGTCATGCCCAGCGACGGGAGCCAAATGTTCTAAATGCAAGAAAAAGGGACACTTCGCTGTTGTTTGCCGAACGGTCGTGGGAGAAGTAACGCGTACTTCCGAAGAAACCAGCCAGCATTTCTTTCTTGAAGCTATTAAATCCTGCATCAGCGAAGAAGAACCATGGAGTGTCACATTACGCATTAATCAGAAGCCTGTACAGTTTAAGATTGACACCGGAGCCGACATCTCTGTGATGTCCGAGTCAACTTATCAAGCTCTTCCACAGTGCCCTGAGCTTCAACCTTCAAATGCGATCTTGTCCAGCCCAGGAGGAGAGCTGAACTGTAAAGGCAGGTTTACTGCTAACATTGTTTTAAAGGAAAACAATTACAGTGAAGATATTTACATAATTGAAGGTCCATGTGTAAACAATCTTCTTAGTCGACAAGCAGCATGTCGGATGGGTCTAGTGCAACGCGTCAATGAAACCACCGCAGATGTCTATGGAGACATTGGTCTCATGAATTGTGATCCAGCAAAAATTGAATTATCAGATGATGCACAGCCCTATTGCGTTAATGCGTCAAGGAAAATTCCCTTTCCACTTCTTCCCAAAGTAAAAGAGGAACTTTCTCGCATGCTGGAAGCGGGAATCATTGAAGAAGTCACGGAACCAACAGATTGGTGTGCTCCTATGGTTCCTGTTGTGAAGCCTAACGGAAAAATTAGAATCTGTGTTGACCTGAGGAAACTCAATGAAGCTGTGAAGCGAGAGAGATACATTCTCCCCACCTTGGAAGATGTGGCACCAAAACTGGCTGGGGCAAAAGTATTCTCCAAGCTAGATGCACTGATCCAGTGGTTACTGGCAGATTCCCTTACACCCTGACAGCACAAGGCTCACAACTTTCATCACCCCGATGGGTCGTTTCTGTTTTCGACGCCTGCCATTCGGGATAACCTCAGCGCCCGAAATATTTCAGCACAGAATGACAAGTCTACTTAAAGATCAAGAAGGCGCAGCAGCTATTCAAGACGACATCATAGTCTATGGGAGGAGCGTAGCAGAACATGACAAGAGACTGCAGGAAGTATTCGAGACCATTGCCAAGTCAGGCCTGAAGCTCAATGAGAAGAAATGTGAACTCTGCAAGCCCAAAATCTGCTACTTTGGAAGTGTTATCAGTGAGCAAGGAGTCAGCCCAGATCCAGAGAAAGTACGAGCAATTCAGGAACTTTCACCACCACAGAATGTATCCCAATTGCGACAGGTGCTGGGCATGATCAATTACCTTGGCAGGTTCCTTCCAAGCTTGTCAACAGTGATAAGTCCTATGAGTGAGTTGCTGAAACTAGATACTGCCTGGACTTGGTCCCATGTTCAGCAACAAGCCTTTGAGAAAGTTAAGGCTATGGTGACTACTACACCAGTACTAGCCTTCTATGATGTCAACAAACCAACGGTAGTCAGTGCAGATGCCAGCAGCTATGGCCTGGGTGGTGTCCTTCTTCAGAAACATGGTGATCAACTACGCCCTGTCGCATTTGCCTCTCGCACAATGACAGATGCTGAAAAGAGATATGCACAAATTGAGAAAGAGTGCTTGGCATCCGTGTGGGCCTGCGAAAAGTTCTCGCGTTATCTTTGCGGTCTGGAGTCATTCAGACTGTTTACTGACCACAAGCCACTAGTACCCCTCTTCAACCGCCAAGATCTGGATAAGGTACCTCTGCGATGTCAACGTCTTCTTATGCGTATGATGAGATTCCACCCCAAGGCTGAACACGTCCTGGGAAAGGAACTTGTAGTCGCAGATACCCTCTCCAGAAACCCACTTGTAAACGTCACTGAGTCTTCAGAATCAGAAGAGGATGTCAAAGCGTATGTTGATGCAGCCGTAATGTTGCAACCAGTCTCACTCGAGAAACTTGAGCAGATCAAGCAAGCTACACTGTCCGACCCACAACTCCGCCTTGTACTGAATTACACAATTAATGGATGGCCAAAGTATGCGAAAGATGTGCCCCAAGAAATCCTTCAGTACTACACGGTTCGTGGCGATTTGTCTGTGGTGAACGGCAAATTAATCTTTTGCAGCCGAATTGTTGTGCCTTCAGCGCTACGTCCAGAAGTCTTGGACCGTATCCATGATGGTCATCAAGGTGTGGCCAAGTCCCGTGAGAGAGCCAATATGGTGTCCTCGTGTGAATTCTTCCAAGAGAATCTACCCAGCCAAAGGAAAGAGCCATTAGTCATAATGAAAAGAAACAGAAATTGCCTATATGTCCAGTACCACAAGTGATCATGTGATCAACAAACTGAAGGACATTTTTGCCCGATGGGGGATACCCGAGGAACTCGTCAGCGATAATGGGCCACAGTTTTCTTCAGAACTTTTCTCCAAATTCAGCCAAGAATACGACTTCAAACATGTCACATCAAGCCCGTATCATCCCCAAGCAAACGGTGAAGCTGAAAGCAGTGTTCGTATTGCCAAGAAGATCCTTAAACAAAGAGATCCATTTGTTGCCTTGATGAGCTATAGAGCTACACCTCACACAGCCACTGGTGTAAGCCCTAGTCAGCTGATGATGGGAAGAGAAATCCGAACTCTCCTCCCTATGTTGGAGTCTAACCTGAATCCAATCGCAGTAAATTATGAAGCAGTTGCTGAAAGAGATGAGAGAAGCAAGACAGCTTATCGTCAGTCCTTTGACAAGAGACATGGAGTGCGAGCCCTGTCAGAACTTCAGCCTGGAGATGCTGTCCTCATGAAACTAGATCAGCAGAAGGGATGGAAAGCACCTGGCGTAGTCATCGCCAAAAGCTCTATGCTCTATGTCATCAAAACACCTCAGAGTGTGGTGCGCCGAAACAGGAGACACTTGCGCCCAGCGACAAGCCCTATGGATGTTGAGAAACTTGCATAACTAGAACCAGAGATAGAACCAGAACAGGATCTCAGTCCTAAGTCTTCTACTGCGGATATACAAGAGTCATCACCAATTATGACTCACTGCCAAGTGCCACTGGTTACACAACCACACCCTGATATGATGAGTTCTCACCAAACTCTTACTGAGCCGTCTGGAACAGTAGTCAGAACCTCGAGCGGTCGAGTCGTGAGGAAACCAATCCGCTTTCGAGAGGACATTTGATCTTTCGATCATTGTTTAATTCAATAGAGACATTGACAAGAAAGAACACTTGATTTATTGTTCAGTTTATAAGTTAGTATCAGTTATTACCTGCTCCCTATTCGGCTCATGGAGGGAGATGTCATAATGTCATTAGAAATTAGCATATTATCTTATGCGCATGTGCATATGTAATAATTACAGACCTCGTGCTTTCAGTGTAGACGTGCTAGAGTTCATGTTGTAGTTTCGCTTTCAAAGGAGAAACCAGTTCGAGATTAAAAGTTGTGTTTATTACCTTGACAAAAAAAGGACAACCGAATCCGTTCCGTTTGGAATTTTTTTTTTCATTTTAGCGAAAATATATTTTAGCGTAAACAATTAGACTACGAGCTCGAGTTTTGTATCTGGGGAATAGAAAACAGTGGGAGAACCAATCAGATTCACGAATTTCCAATAATATAACATTAGCCAACATTCTGTTCAAGCTTCCGCAGCCAACTTTACAGGAATCCTTGCAGATCAGAACTTCATACGTAACGATTAATGGCGGTTTTCTTATCTCATCTATATCTGATATTGGGTGCCTCTTTGGCCCACCACGACGCGAAGCTATTCATGGACGGCTTTTCCCGCAAACCAGTAACCAGTCGTTCTGAATTATGGGCGCCTGGCTTATTCACTAAGAACGACGGGAGGAAGAAGGCCATACTGCGATCAGCACTTCGAAATTGGTTTGTTTTCACGTTAGCACAGAAATCATATTTAATAAATATCAATAATGTACTCGAGACACGTACAAACCCAATATTTATTCCCAGGTTAAAATAGCTGTTTTAATAGGTTTTTGCCAAATTAGGTGAAGTTGTTTTGTTTCTTGTGAACAACACTGATAACTGTTTACACGTAACGCATTTTCTAATCGCATTTTCTAATTGACCTCACACAATCGTCTTCCTTTAGAAATAGCAGTCAACAAGTATTTTCCAGACATTTACAGAAACTAAAGTTCTGTACAGAACATTTATACAAAGACAATATAATCTCACGATTGTTCGAAAACCGCGAAGAGCAATTAAACATTGCAACCGGAAATCCCTTCTGGAATTGGAGTGCATTCAGAATTGTTCGCACAGGAAGTTGAAACAATGTCACGGTTTTCGAAGACTTCGTTGTTTAAAAATATTTTGAACAAGACAATCAACCGCCTTGGCCATAGCACCTGTATAACCGTCTCCCTCTCTTGAAACAAGTTGAAACCAGCCAACAAATCCATTTCTAGCACAAAACTCGTCCAATAAAACTCTGCTTTCGATTAATTTCCCGGGGCCAATCCAATCAACTGGTTTACCCCGTTTCGATGTAGGAATGTTCTCAATAACAAGCACCATCGGGATATTGGCATCTTTTGGATTAGCTTCTTTGATTTTCTCGCTCCACTTTAATATACTGCCAAGAGGAGAAGGGCTTTTCGGTCCCCAAAACACTAAAGCGCCAACACAATTTCGACAAAAGACGTTTGTCATCTTCAGAAACCGCTCGTGCTCGGCAACGTCCCAAAACTGCAGTTTCACAGTGTAATCTACCTTTGCTGGTTTGTCGCTCCATGTGATAAAATCCAAGTAAAAGTCAACACCGATCGTGGGCTTGTGATAAAAGCTCAGTGGCCGGCGTTGTATATAATCGGAGACGAAGCCCCCCTTTTTGCCAAAGCCTGTGTAGTCGCCGACACACATTATCTTGAAAGTAAAATCAGTCTCTTTAGATTTGACTTCTTGAAAGATCTCTTCGTCTCTTCTCACAATCGCAGCGTCGCTGGCTATTTCCGACTCCATTTCTCGGTTCGCAAAGCTTTGGTTTATCTGTACTTCGGCGTCTGACATAATGCTACTTTCGATCTGAATCAAGCAACGACGTCGCATATATGTTGCTAGCAACTAGTATCGCTACAAGTATGCCGAAACCTTCAGGAAGGAAATCTGATCTTGCAAGTGTACGTCATGTCTTAAAGGCATGCTTTTCAACAACTTCTTTCGAAATCCTTCTTATATCGCCATAAAAGTCAATCACTGCCAACTTGCCAAAGGTATTTGGTTTCAGTCAAAACATTTTCGCGTGCGCAAGACGAGAAACAAGTTTAAAAACCCAGCTCAATGCACAAGAACCCAGTTCAATGCCGCACAACACGTAGTCCGACACTCAAAATGTTGTGAAAGAAATGCTGACAAAACCCTCGATATCGTAAATACTAAATATTTAATTTACACTACCGGTGTATGGAACACGTCCAAGAGCGAATATTTCCATTCGCGTGAAGGTCCCCAAGAAACGAAACCCTTCCTTTTTCTGTACTGTTTATTTGGGTTAGAATTTTGTCAAGCTCAACAGTCACGATAAAAAGATTATTTAATCCGGAAAAATTTGCACCTCTTCTTTTTCGATGAAAACTAATTAGACTTAAAATGTCATATTTTTTCCTGTCCGTGTTTTAGTAATTAGTATGTCAGGTCAGCTTAATGCATCTTTTTTAAGTCTCCTACGGAAAATATTTACGCAAATGTAACAGGTACCATGAAAACAAGAAAATTTTCATTTTAAATATGATTTCCGATAATGATACAAAAATAGATCATAAAACATGCCACCATCCGTGGATTTCACAAAAATAGATTGTGTAACATGTACATGTACTTGTATACTTTTTTACAGCTGAAACACATAAAAAAATTTCCGAGATTTTTTACATATGTGGGCGTCATATTGGCATATTAGTGTCAAAAGCCAATTGAAAACATTTTCCCCGGCCATCTGTGAAATTTGCATACAGTGTTGACGGCGGGACTTTTGTATCAAATAAAAATCACTTAAGTTATTTACTTATTAATGTCAAGAAGCCAATATTGTTTCATCACAAATAGAGATTTATTTTTGTTTTAAAGTGCACCTAACCCCAAAATATTTTTTTCGCTAAAATAAACCTTTGCACCAGTTCGAAAAGCATTGCACCTTTCGTTTCTCCTTTTTACCAAATTCTGACTACTTATAGCATTCAAAAGTTACGAAAAACTGTACATCGTTTGTTCCACGACCGAGTCAGAAGGGGCGTGGGTCTATTCCTGATTTGACGTCACAAACTGATTTGCATGCATGTTTACAAAGACTTGATGCGATGCAAATCAGTTTGTGACGTCAAATCAGGAATAGACCCACGTCCCTTCTGACTCGGTCGTGGAACGTATGATGTACAGTTTTTCGTAACTTTGAATGCTATATATAGTCCGAGTTTTGTAAAAGGGAGAAACGAAAGGTGCAATGCGTTTGGAACTGGTGCAAAGGATTATTTTAGCGAAAAAAATATTTTGGGGTTAGGTGCACTTTAAATGTGTACGCAAATGGTTTCCCATTTTCAGCCAAGTAGCAGCTCTCGTAAGGTCTCACATGAATGGCTCGATACCCTGCGTGAAAACAATAGAACAGGAACAATGCCCCTCGCCCCTAAAACAATAGCACTTTACCATTTGTAATATTCTTTTGATATCCCTATTTCACATATGTGATACATTTATATCAATATATGTCTATTCATCGCAGAAACATCTCAAATAAATCTTTAAAACAGTTGCCACTTCAGTACAACATTAACAGAATTACAAACATGTACAAAGGTCGCCTCGGCACTTTTCAAAACTTTTAAAACTTCCAACTGTAAAGTAATTAGATCCTTTTTAAGGAATGCAAAATTTCATACCTAATTTTCGCGGGACTTTTTTCCCCCCGAAAATGGAAGAGGCAGATTTCGCGAGATTTCGCATGCGCAATTTGACAGGTACATCGCTTTGAAAGGCTTCAGCGTAACCTATCCCATAAGGTCTTACAAAGCAATATCTTACAGTGATATTTAATTGTTATTACAATCGCGAAAATTAGTACGACCTTTTAACAAAATATTAAGCACGAAAGATATATACTGTTATTTAACATTTCCTTCCAAATGAAATGCTGTCACATTGATATATTATGGAAAAACGTCTTTGACAATAAGCCGCGTAAATACATTTTACAAATTGACACTGCCTTCTTATTCTGTTAAAACAATTTTTCATTAAATTTACTACTGTTGTTTAAAATATGTCATACCATTGTAAATGTAGTTGTTCAAGAACAGCTTCTTTCAATCTTATTCATCCTTCAAGTCAGATTAGCTGTGAGCTTCAAAATCCCCGCTACATAAAGAACACACTGGTATTACGCCATACTTCTTTCATTTGATCTATTGAGCAGTCTCCGTTCGTTCCGGCACTGATTTCAGAGAAAAGAGAGATTGCTCGCAATCTCATTAAAACTTCAGTTACATGGAACATGCACCAAACGTTAAAAAGAGGTGGTATCAGGAGTTTCGCATGCACAATTATTATTACAAGGTTTTGAAATCAAATTGAAAACGTTTGGTAGTGTATCTTGGAAAAAAGCTAAAAATTGATTTCAATTTTGTTACCTTACATTTCAGTGTGTGTCCTAGGATAATTACGTTTATTATATGACTAGTTTCGTGAACGGGCAAGATGAACCAAATCCCGCTCTGTGATTGGCTACCCGAGCGGTCAAGGTGTAGCTATCTTGCCCGCTCGGGTTATCCGCTTTGTCCCGCAAGTACGAAGATAATTTTTTGGTGTTTTATCCCATATAATAAATCCTTTATTGCCCAAGCTTGTTCGGTGGCTGGATATTGGCCTCGATCTTTTTTTTCTTCTCGTGTTTATGGACAGAGACGAACGGGGGGGGGGGGGTCAACTCTAAGAAGGGCTGTTTCGGGACGAAAACAAAATTCTTCCGGGAATCTGAAGATTTTGCCGGGAATCGGGAGGCTTGGAAAAATTTCCGGGAAAACACGAAGTAATGAAGTTAAAATATCGGGAAATTTTGAGACTTTTTGGGGTATTTCTCTCAAATATTCGGGACGATATTCCAGATTTTCGGGAGGACTTTTATTCACACACGGTACTGCCGAAACAGCGTTTGTTAGAGTAGCCTGATTTTTCCGCTTTAGGAATAATAGACGGCTGCACGCAGGCTATTGTTAGAGCTGTCACCCCCCCGTGAGACGAAACGCAAAAAATAGAACTTGGCAAATATCCATCCATCTTGGCCTCACACTAGGTCAATAAAGGCTGGTTTTCACTACATAATCATAAGCACAAGATTGAAGAGGAACGCACAGTGTCTGAAAACCAGCCTAAACCCATATGTATAAGGACATGTACTGCAAATTCACCGTGTCCATTTAGTTCCAGACTGACAATGCTGCGGGATTGATAAACTATACATTCTTACTTGTAGAATATTGTTTTCATTTTGTAGTTTTTATCTTCATCTATCTGTTGTTTGGCTCATCTTCTCCTCTGTTTCATCATCAGGCCTGACTGTTTCCTTTGTCGTTTCTTGAGTGTCCTCTTCTGGCGGCTGTCTCTCAGCAGATGCTGGGCCAAAGAAATCGCTGGTTTTGAATATAACTGGTGCTTTCCAGTCAGCAGTTTTTTCTTTCTTTGGGGGGTTCTGAGTCATCTAGGATGGGAGTAATCAAAGTTGTTTATGACTGATATCTTTCTAGCTCGCCGTACCTTTTAGGGGGTAAAATTGATGGATTGGTACCGCTTAGGGTACTTTAAGCTAAAATTACCACCGCTAGAGTTGCCGCGGTACATTTTAGGGTATTGAGCCAAGAAATGACAGGAACTATGTTTTTATTTGAAGTTTTCATTGATGTCATTTCATTTATGTAATTTGGTGTTTTAAAATTGGTTTCTCCAGTAGAAGTGGTGGTACCTTTTAAGGTTGAAAATTTTTGGAAGCCATGCCCACTAATCAAGATTCTGGTACCTTTTAGGGGTACATTTTAATAGCGGAGTTCCCCCGGGCCTCTTCCATTGTAGGAATGAAAGAGGAATTATTGAAACACCTTCTCAGTAAAAGACTTTTGTGGAATAGTATAATCTAGATAGAATCTGTTTTTCCACAATAAACACAGGCTCCTGAATCTGAAAAGCTCTCTTGATTACAAAAATCCTGTAAATTACCTTATTGGCTTAAAATGAACCTCTAGCAATTTATTCTCTTCAGACGTTTCGCGGACTGATTAAAACCTTTGCTTCCAAGTTGTGTTTGGAAGAGAGTGATTTTTCCCAGCATTTCTGCCCTTTATGACTTTATGTATGTGTTCTATACAAATCTCTGGCTTTGGCTTTCATCAAATCCAAATAGCTATTTTGATGGTTAATCTGAAAGCAAATTGAATAGCAACGAAATATACCGCTATTAGCTCCCTTGCTCTCTCAAATTGCCTTATAACTCGGAACAAGCAAAGAAAAGAAGTCTTTGGAAAGGGACACTGTCAAAGTCATTTTTCAGTTTTTTTTAGTAACATGGCCACAAAATTATGATAATTAAGAATTGTTTCATGCTTAGCGTGCGTATATCGAGTTATGGATGCACGCGGGAAGTTAGGAGAGCACGAGAGAAGCTAGAGTTGCTCTTGGCTGCGCCTCGAGCAACTCTTACGCTTCTCTCGTGCTCTCCTAACTTCCCGCGTGCATCCATAACTCGATATACGCACGCTAAGCATGAAACAATTCTTAATTCATCCATACAGGAAATGTCCCTAAGGAAGAAGGTGACTGTAAATAGTCTTCATCAATTCTTCCAAATCACAAGGACAGAACTTGAAAAAGTCAGCCTCACTTTTTCAAGTTGAGACCTAAAGCTCCTGATCGTATCATAGTGATATCACTCCATATTTAAAGTAATTTTAACAAAACTTGACCATTGTTTGTAGGTTTCCACTAGCTTAAACACGTTTTTGGGCTGTTGAAAGTTATACTCTTGACAGTGTCCCTTTACGTTGAAATTTTGCAAATGAATGAACGTTTCCATCAAGTGCTGTCTAAAAGATCCATAATTGTTGTAGTTAGCAAAATATTGTTAAAAAGGGTTGTATGATGATTATTTGGATTATCATAAAGGGATTTAAGTTCGTTAAAAAATAATAAGATATCTACATAAAAAAATATTATGTCTTTAAAGACATCCATCGTATAGTTACATTTTAGAAAAAAAATTGAGTCTACCGTATTTGTAAAAATGGTGATCAGGCATTGTTTTACAATTTAGGTTGCCAGCTCTGAAACCCAAAGGAAATAAAAAAAATAGCCCCCTACTCACCCCACCCCAAGATATGAAAGGGGTGATGAGCAAATATGGGTAATAAGCCCAAGTCTTGTATAGCCGTCCCAGTCGAGAGGTCTATAGTGACTATAGTAAGTGTACTTGTAAGAATAAAAGAGAAACTTACAAAGAGAACCCTATAGTCACTATAAGTATTTTTTGATGGAAAAGGAACTGTTTGCACCATGCTATTTACCTGTCTAAGTCCTGGTATAGAGCTCAAGACTTTTTGAATTGTATGGCTCCCAAGCTCTCTTTCAGCAATGGTCACACTCTCTTCAACCTCATCAACGTTCTTCTTGACAGCGTGAACAAAAGCCTTTATAAAAAAGAATAAGAAGCTACCATGTTATAGGGCTATAAATAACATTCGCACAATGGCTGACTAAGATTTCCCAATGTCGGATGAATTGCCAATACTGTGGTTGGACAAATTGTGTCAGACGTCTTCTCATTAGGGCAAGAAGACATCTGACACTTCAGACTAGCTTTATTAATTATAGAGGAGTTCTCAAATTACCCCACTGGTTTGTTGTCTGATAAAAATGGTGATTTAGTTGGATACACATCCTTTCACTGGAAAAATTATTTACAGCCCTGTGTTAGGAAAGGCAAAATAAGTGAGACAAAAAATATAGATCTGTAATACCAGTGTCTGTCACCTTTTTCTGATTCAAAGGAGAGAAACTTTTAAGTTGGAAGTGCTTAGGATTAAATTTCCAAGCATGTCAGAACATTGGTAATTTTGAGATTAAATATCTTTTCTATCGATTGTGTAGTTTGATTGTCCGGGTGAGGGTAGTCCTGAGAAGGACTGTTGTTGGTGACAGTGACTGATGTTTCGACAACCTGAGTGGAAGTCATCATCAGAGTCATGTGATGACTTCCGCTCAGGTTGTCGAAACGTCAGTCTCTGCCACCGACAACAGTCCTTCTCAGGACTACCCTCACCCTGACTATCAAACTACACAATCGACTGTTACCCCCGGGTTCAAACCATTTACTGTACATCTTTTCTGCAAGCCCAGGATTTTCTTAGCCTTGCAAATGAAATGTAACCCCTGAAGGGGGATTGCAAAAAAAAATTACACAGTGAGACCAATGCGTTGTGTATTTTTTGAAGCAGTATTTGCCACCCTTTATTGTAAAGCTTTTTCACATTTTACATAGAATTAAAATACAGAGTACAAAATGAATAACATATGATACAAGTGCAGAAAACTCATAAAAATGCACAGAGGATACCACACTCTGAGATCTCCAATAAAATATTTATATTGAGTATAAATACCTCTAGCTGATCAATCTTTCTGAATATTGTTGGTAATTCTTGTGACCTTGCATGCAGCTCGGGTATAATTTCCATTAAGGATTGTGAAGAGTCATTACGTATCTGTGTGCAAAGCAAAACTGACGTAAATGTTAAGTGATAGTTAACAAAAATAATCTACTGGGCAAAATACCGAATATGTATTAAAAATTTAAGATGCAATATTAGCAACTAGTGTCTATGGGTTTATATATATATATACTAGTAATGCACTGTTTTCAAGAACGTAGTCCTAATCCAGTCTTGAGCGAAGTTTTATGGGTTGGCTCACCTTGAAGTTGCGACACCGATTTGGCCGCCCCGCAGCAGGGTTTGTTTTCAGAAATTTAACTCACCGAATGGTGCAGTTCGAAAATTGGCCACAATTTGTGGTCAGAAATCTAACAAATGCAGAAGCGTGCCTATGATATCATCAAAGCTCATTCAGAGCAACCTTCTCCGAAGGATCCATTACTTCTGGCAAAGATGATTGAAGCTACTTATCAGAACATCATCTACTGCTGGTGTGTTTTCTCGGAAACAGATGCTGCAATTCGCCCAAGCAACACATCTCATCATAAAACTCAGCTGCTTTTTATTGGAGATTCAACTTCTGTCCGCGTACAGAGTTATGACGCTCTACTGTTCAAATCAGCCTTATTGTTATCCAAGAAGAACCTTTAAGCGAAGATTGTACAACTCCTGGTGCGAATATATAACAGCAGATTTCGATTGGTGCCCTGACAGTCTTCGTAATCGTGAATTTTATGTTTGCATTTTAGCCTGCCTGTGTTCCCTTGGCAGTGTTGATTTGTTTACATTTGGCGTCTTGAGGTTTGTGATCATTTGGCTACTGCTACTACTTGCCGATTTTTTAATGTTTTGGCTGACGATTAATCAGTGCAGTCCACAGTCTGCAGTTTTCTAAACACTGACTGCAACTTTGTTATTCATGAATAGCGGTATCACGTAATCCAAAAAACTCCAAACATTGTATTTGTATGAATAAATCGCAAAAATCATGTTCATCAACTACATGTAGTTCGTTATGTTAAGAGTTTCATACTGATATTTAAAAATGTTGATTTCAGCATTAAAGAAAGCTTGAATTTCGGAAAACCAAGTCAAAATGAAGCCAAGTGAATCGAAGTCATCGAAGGCACTCCTAATCTTTGAGTACTACTAGTTTTAGTATACACTTAAGCCCTTAGGCGAGGGTGTATACAAAGAAAAAATCAAGTCACAAGTGGGATATTCACAATATGCCAAGAGAAAACATTACATGTATTGACTATTTTATCCCATGCCTCTATAAACACAACTTACAGATAGGTTCAACTTTGAGCGAATATATAAAAAAGCTTATCAAAAAACAAGTTTTTAATGTTATCATATCCGGTTAAGGTTCCTCAGTGGCCCACAGAATACAAACATACCAACTGGGAGTGAAATTCCATGTTTTCAAATGCCTAACATGTGGGAAGGAAAATTCGCTATAGAAACAATTTATTTAATGCTCTTATCAGCTGGAGCCAATAAAGTTGTAAATATTTAGAGTAAAGGTGTTAATTTTGCATGCTTGAGCAAGGGTTGCTCCCGTTCTATGTGAAGGGCTTCTTTGACAACCTTTGATCTTGAGTTGAAAATTCATGGGAGCCAAGTCCAAAATGGAAAAACAAACCTCTGAACATAAATTCTTACATGACTCAGAAATGTGAGCATTACAGTCAGATTAATATATAGATTTAGCCAAGCCTAGATTGTTTTACAGCTCCAGCATATTTTACCCTGTATTCTAGTTGATAGACAGCCTAAAACACATTTAACATTGTTGGCAATTCTGTCTGCATCAAATAAGACTGTCTCACTAACTGAGACAAATTTGAATACAATTGATTTCCAATATTCATTATGTTGATGAGATCATGACCAGAACTAATCCTTTGTCTGGAATCAAAGAAGTAAATTAAGAACACAAACTCATTTTTACACATTGTTGCCCTGCATTTTGTCCAAATACTAACTCATCACCTTGGCTATATGGTGCTGCTATTGTTTTGCTAGAGTCTACGTGCATTGGGATAGGACCAGGGTTCTTTTCTATGTCTGAAATCAATTTAAATTTACAATAATTCGTTGCATGGGCCTGACTCTTGACTGAGACTCTCGACTGACTCTCAGTCTATTTGGAGAAAACATACCCTGGGTGCCAGAGGGTTTTTTTGTAGCAAAGGCGCTATCATCGTGAGGCGAAGCCGCGATCGTTTCGCGCGAAAAAAAAAACGTCTGGTTGCAGCGGTTACGAACCGCACTTCCATGCTATTTCGAAATAAAATAGCACGCAACCGGTTTTGTGAGGGTCTGTTTCCTTCCTAATTTGACAAGTCTCTGCATGTGGCGTAGCGATGCATAATAAAATCTGTCGAGCTAATTGACGAGGATCGATATCTTGTGTTTGAGAGATCACGTACTCCATTAATTGTCCATTTTGTATGTGAAAAGTCGAAGAGAAGAAGAAGTGAACAATTTTGAAAGTCCCTTCGCGCCCAGAGTCGGAGTGATTTTCAAAAAAATCTGCGGAATCGCGAAAGGATTAAAAGGTGTTAAAGAATTTGCGGACAACATCCCACAGTGAAGTATCTTGTTTGCTTTTGGGAATAATCGCTTTTGAAAGTAAAGTTATTATATGTATACAGTTCTGATATGCTAATTAATCAAGGTACGTTAATTTGTAATGAAGGGATATATAACTACTGTGATGTCAGTGCCAGGATAGCTGAAACGTTCGTGTTGACTGTGCAAATGTGAAATCGGTGCAAATTAAATTAAATTTTGACAGAAATTCAACTCTCAAAGACTTCACGCATCCAGTTCGCAGACCACAAACACTGATCTTTCGCTTGAGCATGTCTCAGGTTGAGAATCTCACAAAAACTAATATCCAATGTGCTAAATACACGATAACGCTTATGCGTCGATTTGACAGCTGTCAATTGACCATAACATGGATGCCCGATAACAAAGATGTAAGCTGATAAGGCTGACAAGGTGTTGACAAGGCATGGCTATTTAGGGCCACCATGCTGAGCGACTCTGTCGCCGTCGTCATCGTGCGTACGCGCCCACGAGCAATACCGCTAGCCATGATAATAATGAGAAACTCAACTCATAGGTTTCGTTTTCTTTCCCATACGAGTATGTTGTGCAGAAAATATCTCCTAAATAACATACATGATTTGTCACTTGAAGGAAAATATCCTTGTGACCCCCCCCCCACCCCCCTTGAACAAAGTTTGGAAATGAACAGATGACAACTGCTCTCATTGCTACACAGTTTCTCTTCCAAACCATTACTTGTTAGCTATTTAAAACCTGTGTCTTTCCCCCTGTGGGAAAGAGTCCAAAAATTGCATGATCCTTTTCAAGATCGTGCGTAGTGTTGTAATTCGGGTTGTCAGCAGGACAATTCTCACTTGTAGATCACGGAAAAGTCACGCAGCCCCCGATAAGGACGTTACTCAGTGCTCGAAGTGACAGGGTACATATCATGACCTGAAAATACGAGCCATGTGGGATGAACACATTGTTTCCAAGCCAAATGGTGAAAAGAAACAGAGTTTTGAACGATAAAAGATATTCCGCGAGAGATATAAAGCGCAATAGAAACTTTTTTGGATGTAATTATTTTTCAGATGGAAGTAGAAAATCCAGAAAATGAAAAATACTTTAATTCTTCGAGCGGTCATGCGTCTTACAAACTGAATATATTACAAACTGCGGGCGATCGAAATTGAACACAGTGCATCAAATTTATCATCGTAATTTCTTACCGTATCTGCTAAATGAGAAAATTCATCCAAACGAATAAGCATGTCTTCAATGACATCTTCAATAGCTTTAGTCTAAAATCAAACAAAGCAAATAAGTTTAGAACCAAAATCTACCTCATCATCTTAAATATTCACAATGAAATATCCAGTTTCCTGTCAAAATATTTCTGAAAATAAGCAATCGATGGGCGTCGTACCTCCTTCCTTACATCCACTTGACAATACTGCGCGAATTCCACGGCACATTTCGCCAAATCAAGCTCTACATCATCTTCTGATTTACCGTTTTCCCCAAGAGCTTGTTCTCCAGCATCCGCCATCTTAGAAAACTTGAGCCGAATACCTTTTGGTCAGCGGTTGAACACGCGGTGAAGAAACGTTTTGGAACGTTGGCCGGTCGCGTACGCTTCACTTTTAATTTTCCTTCTGTTTGAATCGCGGACATCTTTACCGCCAAGATGGTATGTATACCTGCAAAAGTATCTTACATTATTCTAGTTTTGCACTGTCTCATTATTTTCCGTTTTCTTCGCAGACGGTGGGAAAGAGTTCAAAGATGCTCCAGCACATCAGCTATCGAATGCGGTGCACACTTCAAGATGGCCGCAGCCTTATAGGGACGTTTTTGGCTTTTGATAAGCACATGAACATCATTTTAGGAGATTGTGATGAATTTAGGAAAATCAAACCAAAGAGCAGCAAGGCACCGGAGCGGGAGGAAAAGAGAGTGCTTGGTTTAGTTTTGTTGCGAGGGGAACATCTTGTGTCTTTGACAATTGAGGGACCGCCATCTTCTGATGTATGTAATCTTAAGTTTATTTGATTAATTAGGTTTTCACTATAGAAGACGAGATGAACAATCTTTAATGACCAAAAGATCGTTCAACCCTTCGAAAGGTGGATACCTTTGGAATTTGTAAATTTTTAGGGCAGTAATTATGTTGGAACTGCATTGAATGGCCGTGGCAGCACTCGGCAGCTAGGACACGTTGGTGTTCACGATGCTTCCTTGCGCCACCAAACAGGGAATCATTTTTTGTATCTCTGATACAAGTTTCGTGTCTGCAACACGGAATCATTTGTGTCCAAAATAATGAGTCCACAACATTGCGGTCTCGATTGCCACCACCTTATGCCTCAGCCTCAGTCTAAACCCTGTCAAAAAAACTCAGCACACTAGCCACATGAAAGAGGTCCTTTCCATCGACCAAGCATTCTAGCAACAAAGTGGCAGTCAGTGCAGTTATGCTTGGTTCAATTCTACGTGTTACCATCCCCCCTTGGGGGGCAAACCCCCCTGGCATTTGCCATTTTGTAACTATTTTGGGGTCTATTCCCCACCCCCGGGACTCCTCGTCGCCCACAAGTACGACATTTTGTGTGAAACTCGAAATTTTTGATTATTGAGGCTTGAGGGACTGTCAACTTGCTTCTGAGCGGTACTGTAGACTGCTTAAAACAATTCCCCACCCCCGGGCTGAAAGTAGATGAACGATGTTCTATGGAAGTTTTTATGATGCGTCATGAACATTTATTAACTTTTGTGCAAGGTATTAAAGCTTTCGGCACGCACCGGCGAGACCTGTCTGCTACTTGATTGTCTCATTGTAGCATCACGGCAAGTGGCAAAAGTAATGATATCTCTAGTTCTATTCATCGTAAGCAGTGATTTAACGGTTAAAGAAATTATCTCCGGCATCTATTCCTGCCATATTCTCGAGAGCTTGAACACGTAAACAACATGTCACTTGCTTTTATTGAACTCTTTGAATGAGTTGAACTTGTTTGTCTTGCTGTAAAGTACTTAGCCTTAAAACGAAGTGAATGTTGTTCAGTATATATTGTTCAGAGTTTTCATTCATGCTTATCAAAACTACTCAGCCAACATTCACAGTTATTTAACTTGCAAGATAAAGTTTTGGTCTTTTGGTCTTTTTGCAAGAAATGAGTATTAGTAGAGTGTCGGGTCTAAGTTCTTCTCTGACGTGAAATCTTCACCTACATCACAAGTTTGAGCATTTGCAATTCCTTCAACACTTGATGAATGGAATAAGGAAGGAGAAATAAGGAATGTCAAACTTCTACATCATCTGTATTTTAGATTTCAGACAAAACAGTGACAATGACTTATTTTAATTTGTTTTTAGTCAAAGTCCAAGTTGCTTGGAGCTAATGCTGCACCTGGTGCTGGGATGGGCCGGGCTGCTGGACGTGGAGTGCCAGCTCCTTTGGCTCCAACGATTGCTGCTCCTCCAGGTATGTACATGTAAAATTGCACTTCTGTAGAGTGGGGAAGCTCAGTAGCCTAATGACTTATGTGCCATACTCCAGATCCAGCGGTCAGGTTTCAAGCCCTAACCAGGGCCATTGCATTGTATTCTTGGGCAACACACTTTGCTGTCATAATGCCTGTCTTCACCCAAGTGTATAAACGTACTGACAAATAACCCTGCGATGAACTCTGGAGGAGAGAAATACTGCTAGTTGCTCCATGGTTCAGAATCTATTATCAACTCTGGCCTGATGGGCCACTAGGCTCAAACCCGACTTGCTTCTCTATAGTGGTATTTTAGCAAGTTGGCTGTTGTAAAGGGAGGGTGGCAGCAATAGTTCAAGCATTCTGCTGTATCTTGTTTTGTTACCATTTTTTATAAAAGGTCATTTAAGTTAAAGATGTGCTTGTATTGTTGTACATGTAGGACTTGCAGGACCAGTAAGAGGAGTTGGTGGACCAGCTGCACAGTTAATGACACCACAAGGAAGAGGAGCACCACTTGGTATGTATAAAGTTTTGTGCACCCAACTTTTGAGTAATATTATATCAAACACAAGAGACAGTATTTCATCAAGATGTTCAAAAACTGAAAAGAGAGTTAAAAACTTGACACCACAGGGCATGAAATTTCAGGTCGCCATATTGCAACCAGTGACGAAAATTTAGTCGCAAGTCAAAAATGTTTGTCTCAAAATGCACATAAATTAATTATTTACGATCATAGTCTTTAAAACTGGGCACAAACCATGACATAGCTATTTTAAATGATGCATCAAACGGTCGTGAATTACATTGAATCATGTGCGACATCTTCATCAATCACTGTACAGTACACTATTTAGAAGAATCTCAAAGTTGAAAGTGAGTTGAAAGAGGACCAATTGCAAGAAAGGACACAATCTTGGACATCTGATCTAAAATCGACACACAAGCATGTTCAGTATCTTTTTGACACACTTTACCTTTGCAGGTGTTTTGTTAAGCTTTAGATGTAGCTTTAAATATGGGTTGCAAAAGTAATCAGAATTTCATTATGGCAAGGACAAGCGTGAGACGAACACAACTCGCAAACCCCAACATCCGCCATGCTTGTTTTTGCAAGTTGTTTTTGCGAACGGGAGTGCCCATGTGTGCCAGTGATAGATTCACAAAGAAACCGCTGTAATGTTGTCTGATCGAGCGAATCGTGTACGCAATGTCAAGATAACTTGGACTGGTTTTGACCAAAAATTTTCAAATTTTGTTTATAAGCAAGACACAAAAGAATTAAAATTCTTATTTAACCATTAATTTGGGCAAAACTAGTTTCAAAATTGCGACTAAAGAGGAAATTTTGGTCACAAATGGGAAACATTTGGTTGCAATTTCAAGCCCTAGCAAGCTTGGTCAATAAATGATTTATTATATGACCCGAAAGACACCAAACACGGCAAATAATTTTGTGACATCACAGGCCATCCTGGGCGATGGAGGATGGATGCCAGCTCAACAAGGCTGAGTTGTAAATAAATGCCAGGGGTATCTAATCAAGAAAATATGGTATAGTCTATTTATTACATTCTGCCAAACTCTTGCAATGTTAATGTTAACAGAGAAATTACTGGTTTTGGCAGGGTTCTCAGTAGAATTTTGTACAGCCGTTGCTGTGGTAGTTACAGGCGTAACACTAATATACACGCCCTTAGGGCGTGTAACTTGGGCCCATAGGGCTAGGGGGGTCTGGGAAAATTGCTCCCCCGGGAAAATTTTTATTTAAGTTGCTCAGAAATGCTTTTTCCTTCATTTTGGGGGCATATTTTCTTATTTTCTCCAAACAAGTTTAAAGTACATTTTGTAATCTGTTCAACAGCACAACAGCAGTAATTTACTGTGTTCTTCACTTTCTTTGTTACTATTACTGTGATTTGTTTACTGTTTTAACTGTCATCGTCACTCTCATCTGTCCCATCCTCTTGCTCACTCTCGCATCCGGTATGAGAGAACTGCAGAAGCATATTCTTCAACAGTAGCGTGCTGTGATCAGCATGAATCATTTCGACCTCCAGTTGATCTTCAAGTTCCTGTACCCTTACTTCTAGTTCAGTATCCCTGGCTGGTCGGCCTTTCGCTTTGCAGCGGCCATGTTTTTGCACGTGGAAAGACGATATCTGCGAGAGACCTGGGTTCAAATTTACAAATTCAATATGGCGGCCACATTCAACGTTGCGGAGACGCGAAGCGATTGTTCGGTCATTCTGTGGTCTGCGAAAAGGCTATTCACTTTGACAACTAAAACCGAAGAAAGGTACATTGCGAAGGCAACTAACAGTCAATAGTTTACCCAGTAATTTACTCAAAAAGTCGTTCTTTTATTTGCATTTCATAGACGAATTGATCTACTGGTTGAAGCACTTTGACAGCCGTAACACTTACCTGTGACACCCGTGACAGGTGTTACGGGTTACGGGTTCAACTGAGAACCCTGTTTTGGTCTTAATGACAAAACCATACCTTCATTACAAACAAGTGCATCTCCCTCACAAACAAGATTAACTTGTCTTATTCACTCAATGTCCATCCAAAGTGTTGTTCAACTCTTCATCTAATGACCTCCGTACAGGTGGACCACCTCAGCAAGGACCACCAGTGTCGGTACCGAGCTCAATGCCTGGCCCCCCTGGAGGAGCAATGGGTGCACCGATGAGAGGACCCCCTCCACCACGACCTCCAATGGGAGGTATGCCACCAGGAGGTATGTTCTATGTACACCTTATTACAATAGCGTTTTCATGTTAGAGAAAACAGACAAGGAATTAAGGTGGCTCGTAATGCTTCTCAGCGCATGGTCAAAACCACTGCTCTTTTGCAGTTGCTGTTACAATAATGTTACCAAGCAAATACCCAACCATTAGTGAAGAAGTTGTGTTAATTTTTTGACATTCTTGGTTACCACAGTAACAGTATAACCTGTTTAAAACACCCTCAATCCACCGTAAGGAAACAGGTAGCGACTGTTACATTTGCATATAACGCTTTGCGTGCGAAAACCCTAAAAGAGTGTATAAAGACAAAAAAGTTGTAAGTCGTTCAAACTCTGCAAGAGCAATGTGCTACTTCACTGGAACGACTTTCGTTAAATTGTACTTTATGCCCAGTGGGCTTTGTTTGGTTCCCAAGGTATTGTGCTAAAATGTACAGCTGGTGGATTTAAGCTTTCAGTTTCAGTTTTATGGCAAAGTTAAAAAAAATCCTGTGTAGTGTGTGTATACACGAGGTGACAAATCGCAGCGACCTGTCTCAGTGATTTGTCGCCTTGTGTGTTCCGACCCTAAATGTTAGCACATTCAAGTTCATTCATTCCTTTACACAATGATAATCAAATGCGGGTACTTGTATTTTCTTTTCTGTACTCATTAGCTTGTTTAGTAAACAACATTATAATTAGCCTTTTCCTCTGATTTTAAGGCCCTCCTGGAATGCCCATGAGAGGTCCTCCTCCAGGTATGCGGCCGCCAGAGATGGGTCCCCCAGGCAGGGGAATGATGCCACCAGGTATGCCTCCCCCTGGAATGATGCCGCCTGGAATGGGTCGTGGCCCCCCTGGGAGAATGCCGCCACCAGGGCTTATGGGTAGAGGTAAGATAGTAAACCTACTGTGATTATCAACTCCATGCATCTTTACTCGCAGCATTGACAACTCAGTGTTTTATTTAGTAGAAAATAAGTTATTCCTGTGTCACACTCTTAACAAAACTGCATATGTGTGTAGAAGGCTGTTGCCTCTATCAGTTGCCTCTGAAACTATGACTGCCCCATTTCCTCCGATCTGAAAAGGTAAACAAAAAAAGTTCAATTTCTTCATACTTTCTTTCAAATTCTCAACATGAGGCTCAATTCAAACACCTTTCTTGAAATGTTCTGGAGACTGCAAATGTTCGCTAGTGGACATACAAAAAAACACAAGTCATAACGTTGACAAATCGATGTTTTATTTAGTTTGTAGAACATCATTTATTCCTGAATCACACTCTTAACAAAACTGCATACATGTGTAGAAGGCTGTTGTCTCAATCAGTTGCCTCTTAAAACTATGACTGCCCCATTTCCTCTGACATCTTCCTGCAGCTGTTTTGTATATTTTCAAATCCTTTTGCCTCTCAGTTAGCCTTTTCCTGAAGTCATCAAAGCCACTTTCTAAAAATGTTTTGAAAAACTGCCTATGAACACTGAAATCCAATAATTCTGATCATGCAGTAGTGAAGCTATAGCCTCCAAAATGCTTGACTTGCTGATTTGCTTGAGGTACAAGAAAATTTCAAACATTTAGCTCATTTTGGTTTATGAAGAACGGATATTATTTTACGTATTTGTATCTGTTTACTTTACTCTATCCAAAAATATTTTTTCATTTCTATCTATTATTTCTTAGTTCTATATCAAAAGGTTAAGGTTAAGGTTACTTCCTACCTTTGCGGGTGTCCTTTGCTAGTTTCAATAACATCCTAACAAACTATACATCAGAAAAAAGCTTACTAAATGGAGTTGACGATAAAAATGTAGTTTAAGCAATTTTTCCTTTTAGTAAGTGTCAGGAACTGGTAAGACTTTTCTTCATGATGATTAGAACAGTTGATTGAAATCTCATGAATGCAATTGCAACATAACTTTGTTGAAACATCCTTCAAACAATTTCAATTGGCTCAACAAGGTCAACGGTACTGCTTTGTGTAAAACTGTCATGAAGTATCCTGCTTTATAGTTTGACCCAGAAAACCGTGAACATCTAAATTTGTTTCTGGAATGTTGTTTCTCAACCAATCAGATGCAAGATAATTTTTTTAAATTTTTTGTGGCGACCATTTAACAAAAGGAAGTTGCCAAAAAGCGACGTCTGAAAAACAGAACCTGGAGCCCTGAAGTGTTATTTTCCATGTACCAAACTTTAAGTGATTTATTGTTTTCAATTTTATAATAAAAGGTTTTTTCAAAAGTAAGAAAAATCCAGGCTTCTTGCACTGCATTTGCGTAAAATCACTGTTATTTTTATAAAGTTGTCTATTAACAAGGAGTAATTATTGATTCCCTTCTAGGTCCACCACCAGGGATGCGACCACCTCCCCGATAAACTGGAATATTTGGGATTCCTTGTGTCAGCTGTAAAAAGCAAGGATCCTGTCGACCATTATGGAACAAATTATTTGTACCGTACAGTTGTGTAGCTTTAAGAACATGACAGGGATCTTATTGGTTGCCAGTTCGACTGTGGAATTGAACCTTCAGTGTACATCAGTGAACAGACCCTAAAATGATATTTTTATGTTAACCTCATTCTGTTATGTTTTGTAAATATCATTGCTTTACTTGGCTCGGTTATGTGTTAGTGCTTTCAACAATTATAATAAATTGACCTTAAACTGATTGTCTCCTAATTTTTCATTTTTCACTTTGGGTCATTAGCAGAGTTGTCACTTCATTCTTGCTGAGTTAAAGTAAATTGTTTGGAAATAAAATATGCACTTCACTGAATTATGGCACAAAATGTCACCCACTGTTCAATTCAAAATCATGATGATAACAACTAGGGTTTGAATGTTTGTTTTCACACCATTACGCATATATAGTAGAGCTAAAAAACCAAACTGTTATGGCAGTGTAAATGGCTAAAGATGTCAAAAACTACAGCATCGCTAAATACTGCCTATGGAATATTGATAAAAAAAATTAGAAAATGGATACGTTGTCCCTACTAAGTATGAAGAAGGGATATCATTTTCCATCGATGGTGTATGCCTCTGGAACCCCCAAGCAGGTCCCTAGCAGCTGGCGCTAATGCACGAATCAATGTTAAGTCCGAGAGGAGGGGGGGGCGAGTCGGGCATGGGGTGGGGATTTTGACATTTTCTGAAAGATACGTCAAATTCCCCACCCCTTCTTCCACTTCTCCACTATGGAGGCCATGTCACAATTCCCGACCAAAATCCCCACCCTGGGGACAAACCTCAAAGTCCTTCCGCTTAACATTGATAGGTGCATAATGAAAACCCACGACCCTGCCCCGGTTCAGTCTGGATACGCTACTTTTCTGGCAGCTGAACGAAAATTCGTTGCCATTAGTTCTTGGAAGGCAGGCCTCATAATAACAATCATGGATTCCCATCGTGCGAATTTTCTCCCGTTGAAATTTCACTCATCAGGCAAGCCAGCGCTCGCTCAAAAACATCTCCATCCCAGTCACGCGATCTCATCTCATACCACGTGACAAAGCCATGGTCACGACAGAACTGCTTTAGAGCCGCCACGTTTTCAAAAGCTTTTCCTTTTCCCACCCATTCCAGATTTGTGGAATTAAAAGTAATAAGAACACACGGGATCTGCGAATTTGTAAACTCTGTAACTGCTTTTCTCCATTTTGTTGCCTCGCTTAGTGATGCCGGTTTTCCAGGCACCCAGAAAACCAGAGCGCCGTGGAATGCTTTGAAATTAAATCCCTCGTAACCTTCGGGATCAATTTCATTAACGACCGATAATGGCGTCTCCTCGCTTTGTGGCAATAATCCTAATTTCTTTAAATGGATATCCATGCCTACAGTCGGAAAGCATGATCCCTTGGGAGGCGAGCGAAGAAAATGCCCTTTGACAAAAACGCTTTCTTTTCCCGTAATAGTTCCAGCGCAAAGAATCACTAAATGTCCATTTGCTGCGCCAGCCATTTGCCTTTCGGTCGCTTCTTGTTCCTCGGGGTCGACGTTTGTTTTAAACGTTTGCAACTCGACATCTTTGCCCAAATTCTTCAAAACCTTTTCGTTCACTTCCTCTGGAATTTCTGGTTGGTAAAGTATAAAATATATCTATGTCTTTTTCACTTCCGGGTAATAACTTTCAGAACACTGCTGTTCCGTAGACTTAGGAGAATACCAAATAATTCTGCTGGTGTGTAGGCCAGTGTCACAAAAACAGATTCACATTCTGTAGAGCGATTGCTGTGCGTAACTAACTCCGTGCGGCGTATTGAAAGAGAGCAGAGTTCACAGATCTGGAATTCGACAAACGGAAGATTGGTTATCACTCGCCACGGTCACACAAGCAATATGACGAAATTAACAGACACATGTTACCGAGCGATGTGACATTTGATCGACACTTCTCGCAGAAAGAAAACGTAAAAACCTCGATATTACGCCAAAATTGTACAAGGGGGGTCGTCGTACCTCTCCTCGAGAAGGGTGGCCATTTCCCAGCTAGTCTATTGTTTGCCCAAATCCCACTGCCATTACCATTTTTTGTTTGTGATCCCCAAATCTCATTTTCCAGTGACAAAAGAAAACAATAGGCCATTTCCGAGTTCCCTTTTCCCTCTGTTTCAAAACGAGTCTAAGTGCGAAACTATTCATATGGAAATGAGCTCGTTTTGCATGAGAACGAAGATGCAGGTAAAACACATTTTCATAACAATGGTTTCGCACTTAGACTCGTTTTGACACTGAGGCAAAAGGGAACTCGGAAATGGCCTAATACCGGCCAGTTCCCGCAGTTCAGGAACAGCCCGTTGCAGTTGCCAGGTTGCGGTGTGAAGTGATTTCGGCACAGTGCAACCAGTGGCGGATCTAGGGGAGGGACCCGGAGGCTCGATGGGCCGAAAATTTCTAGGGGTCCCAACTTCTATTGTCTGCGACACATGCTAACATACTCTTTCTTTTTTATGAGAATATGTTTTATAAGAATATACACACCACATGACGTCACGGCGGCCATATTGGTGTCCCGAAACAAAGAAACTGCGGCCATATTGGTGTCCCAAAACAATCCTCCGGGAATTAACCTCTATTGTTTTGAAAATATCATCTTTTGTTTGAGCAATCCAATATGGCCGCTTGTCACGTGTGTGAAAATACTCTATCGGCCATTTCCGAGTTCCGAGTTCCCTTTTCCCTCTGTTTCAAAACGAGTCTGAGTGCGAAACCATTCAAATGAAATGAGTTTTCTTTGCATGAAGATGAAGCTGCAGGTAAAACACATTTTCATATGAATGGTTTCGCACTTAGACTCGTTTTGACACTGAAGCAAAAGAGAACTCGGATGTGGCCTATTTCCTTTGGCCAAGCACCAAGGAACGTATAAAAGAAAAGATCAGTTTTCTTTATGAAATAGGCATCTTCGCGATACCAGTCTTCGTGGTTTTCTAAATATCTCACTCATTCTCAAATTCTTGTAGTGCTTACAGCAGTCCAATACGTATCTTGCAAAAAATCTTAACTTGAAATCGTAAGGCCGTGGTAAACGAGGACACATTGTAGCGGACACATTGTTGCTAATGCAGTAATGGTGCTTCCTTGCAGGAGCAAACGAGGAAACCTTTGTCGCGGACACAAAATATTTCTAAAAAACAAGAAGTTTCTTTTGCGTTTCGGACACAAATTTTGTGTTTGTGTCCCCAACAACGCTGCGCAGGCGGACAAGGAAATATCTGTGTCCGCCCCAATTTGTCCTTGTTTGCCACCGCTTGTACACCACTATAAAATCGTGTGGGTACATATCGTGAAAACAGAAATAAAAACTGTTGTGATTCAATTTATCAGCCGGTGAAACAAAGGAGCGCCTTTAGTTTAAACGAGAAGCACAAAATTATAAAGTAGCTGGAGATCCGCGCATGTTATCACAATTGACGAATCTAAATGCTAAATTAAAAACAGTCGCTGAAGAACGCTGAGTGCTATTTGATTACTTTAAGATGAAAAGTGTAAATCTTGGGCCGATTGCTATGAAGTAGACATGCAGGTTTCATAAGTTTTTAACTCACAAAACAGCCTTCCTTAGAAATGGCAAACACCTTCATTTGCGCGCGCACGAGCGCGTGCGTGTCGTGTTAAAAAACATCACAATAGTCACTCAACGTACGTAGATACATTCAACTGAGCAAAACTGTGCAAGTTGCGCGTTCAATTTTCTCGTGAAATTTTACTCTCAAATTCACGAGTATGGGTGTTTTACGATTCTTCAGACGTTTAAACTGTTTTGGTTCCAGTCAAAGGAAAGTCAAGTCCAGGTGAGAATCATCCAAGACGCTTGTTAATTTTTTTTTACTTCTTTGCTGTTGTTTTCACTGATCACAGGTGGTTCTTGTTTCACTCACAGAAGAAAAATAAAAAAAGAACTTTGCAGAATGCACGACGCAATCGGAATACTTAAAGAAGATATCCAAAATACAAGGTACGAATTGTGATTAAACTTGTTTTGCAAATAGAAAAACATTTTCTCGGCAATGTCTGTGTTCAGGTCGGTTATCGCGCAGCGGCATTTTTTTCTTGCGCAGACTCAAAATCACAAAATTCTTTCTATCCGATAAAGCAACTCTGGTAAATGGCCCAAGATGTTAAAAACTGTATTCACAGGTTTTGCGCACGAATACGTGTCTTAAAAAGTGTGTTACATTACCAATAACTTTAGAATTTTTTTGCTAATAGTTTTTTTGTTTCTACACAGGGGCACTGTAGAGTTATGCAAGCAGCGACAAAGAGTTGCAGAAGAAAAAGAAGAGATGACGAGAAACACCAGAAGTCATCTGATGACTCAAGTAGAACTCACTGAGAGCAGACTGGGGCGAGCATTAGAACAGCGCCAAATGCTGATGTCAGAGATCATGTGAGTATGAAGAACTAGAAACACAGAAGTACTTGAAACTGAAAAACTTTTAAATAGATTCGCATTAACACAATGAGGCTTCGTCCCTACTTTTAAGCATTTATTACAGATCTGAAAAGAGATTTTTGCCTTTTGGCTGAAAAATGTAGAAAGGTTGAGAGGTAATGCTTTCTACCTTAACTTGTATTAGACTTTCTCAAAGTCATTCGCTTCTAGTTTCCGGTTTGAAGGCAAGTATAAACTTGTATTCGCCAGCAAACTTTTGGTTTGATAATGAAATGATTTTAGTATCACAAACCAGTGATATAATGAACAGATAAGTAGCTAGATAGACAAGAGCTATTTTTGTAACAACCATAGGCTGGTTCCAGGTTTCTTTTAAGTTCTGATTCAAAAACAACAAACACTCTCAGTAACACGTCATTTCTCTCCGCAGTGAATGCGGCATTCGTAAAATGATGTTAGAAGAAAAACTACAAGCCATGGAAAGGAAGGCAAACTTCTTTTGGAATGACCTCCAGAGCGGTGATCCAAAAGAAAACGCCAAAAAATGGCGGGAAAATCTGCGTCCAGTGCGCTCACAGAATGACATGAACAAGGCGGTGCCCCAGCCGCCGCTGTTTCCCATCCGGGACTTTGATGACGACGAGTTGGCAATATGGGCATCATGGGCCTCTGGGGAATTAAGCTGTGATGACGTCATCCCAGACACCGAAATTTGGGAAGAAAGTGCTGTAATAACGGAAACATTCCTTTGAAAAGAAACTACGGTGTTCATTTGTGTGCACGTGAAAATACAGCAATGTAACATTTCTGTTGTTTGTATATAGCGTAGTGAGAACTGTCCCATTCTTTATTTAATCTGAAAACTACGAAATTGCCTTGTATTGGGCTTTTTGAATGTTTTGTGTTGAATGACTTGCTTGTGACATGGAGCAGACATTAGGTTCATTAGGTCTTGTTAAAACAATGGTTTGAACAAAATAAATGCTGTTTATAAATCAACAGAATGCAAACAACCCTCTCCCAAATGAGTTATGCTCAAAGCGTTTATATTTACCAGATATTTCCTTTCGCTGCAACCAACCAGAACTCACCGCAAATTGAACTGCCCCCGTACCATGCGAGCCACGCAATCATGATGTCACAGTCACGCGATCAGCCCTCTTTTCTTTGTGTAACGTCAATCACGCCATCAAGTCCATTTGATTTTAGTCACGCCATGCGTCACTGGTACGGTACGCATCGTCACAGCCAAATATTAGTCAACTCGGGCCTTATTCACACTAGCGAACAGATGAAAGCAAATGAAGGTAAACTTTAGAGCGAAATATACTGGGGCGGGTGTGATGTGGAGTGCTCACTTTGCTCATGCCAAAATAAACTTTACTTTTCAACTTAAATCCAGAATTTATGTAGAAGAATTGACAACACACTGTAACTGAGACTTCTCCGGTATGTGATCGTTAAAAAATCACTTGGGGAAACACCAAGATCAAGAAGGTTAGGAAAAGTTACGACTGAGCATCGAAAGGCTCTCGAAAGTGATCCAGGACGTTATTGGTTTTCCGTTAATTCTTTAGTTGATTGTGAAGAAACCCGCGCGAACTACACAACCAATGAGATGCGAAACCAAAGCCAATTTTGACTTTTTGCAGAGTTAGTTTTCCCGCGCTTGATGCCGGTCACGTGTCCTCATAGGTTCACAGCGTTGTTTCCGTTTGATGTGATTGGTCATTGTAACTGCCTTGATTTTGATTTTTTCGACGCTCAAACGAAAACTTCTCTCATTCTACTTAAAGGGTCTTAGTCACCTTGAATGGAGTCATCTTTGGTAATGAAGAAAATTAAATTTGTCTTCAAGTCAAAAGAACCGTGAAATAATAGTTTGCCAAGGTAGAAAAACACCAAAGATGAAACAATAAACTGAGAAGAAACAAGGATGGCTTCGAGAGAGGAAGATTGCGAAGGATTGTAATTAACAAGCTTGAAAAGTTTAGGCTGAGCTTTTCGAAATTGCCATCTATGAAAGTGCTTCTTTTAAGACTTTGAGATTTCGTTGCCAATCAAAATTGTATTTACTATCGAAGAAGTATAAATTCCCAAAAAATAAAGAATATAGAAAGGTCTACTTACAATTGAAAAAAGGACGTACTCGTTCCACTATTTCCAATGTTATTGTGTCTGTAGCTTCCTTGACGCTACCTGGCTTGTACCAAGGTATAATCTTGCAAAAAAAGAAGAGAAAGAAAATGCATTTGTCGACGGTTTGGTTTAGTAGCAAATACACACATTGCTAGCGGAACAGTTCATCCTCTAAGCGTACCCACCTCCCCCACGGGGAGATTCCTTCAAAAACTGGGTGGGGTATGCGCGAGCCTAAACTCTTTTCATGTACCAGACCAATAAAGAATTTCCAGACGAAATGCAAGAGTCATTCAAACGTACGCTCTTTCAGACTACTTTCCCAAAACGGGGTTATCGCGCTGTCCAAGTCCATGAAATATTTGATCACAAGTTTGTGGCGAAGTGATGGTAATTTTTGACAGTTAAACCATAGTTAATGGCTAAACGTAGTGATCAATAGCGCGTTTCCACATGACGTCACGGCGGCCATATTGGTGTCCCGAAACAAAGAAACTACGGCCATATTGGTGTCCCAAAACAATCCTCCGGGAATTGAACTCTATTGTTTTGAAAATATCATCTTTTGTTTCAGCAATCCAATATGGCCGCTTGTCACGTGTGTGAAAATACTCTCAGGCCATTTCCGAGTTCCGAGTTACCTTTTCCGTCTGTTTCAAAACGAGTCTGAGTGTGAAACCATTCAAATGAAATGAGTTTTCTTTGCATTAAGATGAAGCTGCAGGTAAAACACATTTTCATATGAATGGTTTCGCACTTAGACTAGTTTTGACACTGAAGCAAAAGAGAACTCGGATGTGGCCTATTTCCTTTGGCCAAGCACCCAGGAACGTATAAAAGAAAAGATCAGTTTTCTTTATGAAATAGGCATGTTCGCGATAGCAGTCTTCGTGGTTTCCAAATATCTCACTTATTCTCAAATTCTTGTAGTGCTTACAGCAGTCCAATACGTATCTTGCAAAAAATCTTAACTTGAAAGCGTAAGGCCGTGGTAAACGAGGACACATTGTAGCGGACACATTGTTGCTAATGCAGTAATGGTGCTTCCTTGCGGGAGCAAACGAGGAAACCTTTGTCGCGGACACAAAATATTTCTAAAAAACAAGAAGTTTCTTTTGCGTTTCGGACACAAATTTTGTGTTTGTGTCCCCAACAACGCTGCGCAGGCGGGCAAACAGGGAAATATCTGTGTCCGCCCCAATTTGTCCTTGTTTGCCAGCGCTTGTACACCACTATAAAATCGTGTGGGTACATATCGTGAAAACAGAAAAAAAACTGTTGTGATTCCATTTATCAGCCGGTGAAACAAAGGAGCGCCTTTAGTTTAAACGAGAAGCACAAAATTATAAAGTAGCTGGAGATCCGCGCATGTTATCACAATTGACGAATCTAAATACTAAATTAAAAACAGTTGCTGAAGAACGCTGAGCGCTACTGGATTACTTTAAGATGAAAAGTGTAAATCTTGGGCCGATTGCTAGGAAGTAGAGATGCAGGTTTCATAAGTTTTTAACTCACAAAACAGCTTTCCTTAGAAATGGCAAACACCTTCATTTGCGCGCGCACGAGCGCGTGCGTGTCGTGTTAAAAACATCACAATAGTCACTCAACATACGTAGATACATTCAACTGAGCAAAACTGTGCAAGTTGCACGTTCAATTTTCTCGTGAAATTTTACTCTCAAATTCACGACTATGAGTGTTTTACGATTCTTCAGACGTTTAAACTGTTTTGGTTCCAGTCAAAGGAAAGTTAAGTCCAGGTGAGAATCATCCAAGACGCTTGTTAATTTTTTTTTACTTCTTTGCTGTTGTTTTCACTGATCACAGGTGGTTCTTGTTTCACCCACAGAAGAAAAATGGAAAAAGAACTTTGCAGAATGCACGACGCAATCGGAATACTTAAAGATAATATCCAAAATACAAGGTACGAATTGTGATTAAACTTGTTTTGCAAATAGAAAAACATTTTCTCGGCAATGTCTCTGTTCAGGTCGGCTATCGCGCAGCGGCATTTTTTTCTTGCGCAGACTCAAAATCACAAAATTCTTTCTATCCGATAAAGCAACTCTGAAAAAAACCCCATGGAATTTCCTTCCACAATTTTCAACTACACAGATTCGACATTAAATGGCCCAAGATGTTACAAACTGTATTCACAGGTTTTGCGCACGAATACGTGTCTTAAAAAGTGTGTTACATTACAAATAACTTTAGAATTTTTTTTGCTAATAGTTTTTTTGTTTCTACACAGGGGCACTGTAGAGTCATGTAAGCAGCGACAAAGAGTTGCAGAAGAAAAAGAAGAGATGACGAGAAACACGAGAAGTCATCTGATGACTCAAGTAGAACTCACTGAGAGCAGACTGGGGCGAGCATTAGAACAGCGCCAAATGCTGATGTCAGAGATCATGTGAGTGTGAAGAACTAGAAACACAGAAGTACTTGAAACTGAAAAACTTTTAAATAGATTCGCATTAACACAATGAGGCTTCGTCCCTACTTTTAAAGCATTTATTACAGATCTGAAAAGAGATTTTTGGCTGAAAAATGTAGAAAGGTTGAGAGGCAATGCTTTCTACCTTAACTTGTATTAGACTTTCTCAAAGTCATTCGCTTCTCGTTTCCGGTTTGAAGGCAAGTATAAACTTGTATTCGCCAGCAAACTTTTCGTTTGATGATGAAATGATTTTAGTATCACAAACCAGTGATATAATGAACAGATAAGTAGCTAGATAGACAAGAGCTATTTTTGAAACAACCATAGGCTGGTTCCTGATTTCTTTTAAGTCCTGATTCAAAAACACTCTCAGTAACACGTCATTTCTCTCCACAGTGAATGTGGCATTCGTAAAATGATGTTAGAAGAAAAACTACAAGCCATGGAAAGGAAGGCAAACTTCTTTTGGAATGACCTGCAGAGCGGTGATCCAAAGGAAAACGCCAAAAAATGGCGGGAAAATCTGCGTCGAGTGCGCTCACAGAATGACATGAACAAGGCGGTGCCCCAGCCGCCGCTGTTTCCCATCCGGGACTTTGATGACGACGAGTTGGCAATATGGGCATCATGGGCCTCTGGGGAATTAAGCTGTGATGACGTCATCCCAGACACCGAAATTTGGGAAGAAAGTGCTGTAATAACGGAAACGTTCCTTTGAAAAGAAACTACGTGTTGTTCATTTGTGTGCACGTGAAAATACAGCAATGTAACAATTCTGTTCTTTGTATATAGCGTAGTGAGAACTGCCCCATTCTTTATTTAATCTGAAAACTACGAAATTGCCTTGTATTGGGCCTTTTGAATGTTTTGTGTTGAATGACTCTTCAAATGCTTGCGACATGGAGCAGACATTAGGTCTTAATAAAACAATGGTTTGAACAAACTAAATGCTGTTTATAAACATCGGTGTTTGTTTCACGTTTGATCAAGTAAACAAAAGGCAAACAGCCCTCTCCCAAATGAGTTATGCTCACCAGGCATTTACATGCAGAGGGCCACACAATGTAAGGAAGACGTATGGCCCATAACAACTGGTAATTACTAATTGCCCAAAATTTTTGAGGACTTCTCAAATGGCTTAAAATCACAATAAAAGGATCTATAAGCAAAACCACAATAGCCTGCAAGCAGTGTCTGGCTAGACAGGGGTGGGTGCTCTGATTGGTCAGATCCAGGAGGTTGACAGGTTTGACTGACATCTCCATTTTGCCAACCCAATTCGATCAAAATTTGCATATCGCTGAAAATCGTTATGCAAACATGGTATCTTCTGATATTTATCAATCTGTGGTCTTGTCTGGAGCAGAGATGCACTAAGTCTAGCAAACTGACAACTGTAAGCCAGCTCATGCAGTGACTTGTAAGGATGGAAACTGAATGCGATAGGCAAACAGCTTGTACACATGGCATACAACTCAGGTTGGAAAAATTCTGTTCTAGCGAGGCTTGAAATCGCGCTTGAGCCAACATAATGTTTTGTCCAGGGTCAACAAGTAGTTCCTTATTTTTGGAAATGTTGAAAATCAGTGGCGAGGTTATTCTTTTAGAATTACAGGTTAACGGCTTTTTACAAAATAGGCAAAGGAGATTAAGGCATATATTTTGGTGCGAATCTATTTACATTCCAATGAATCCCCGAGTAGTTAATGACATGTGCTGAAAGATTATTGTCAGCTTAAATTACAAGGGGGTGGAATTGCGGCTTGAACCCTTTGTCCACAGGCTCCCAAGCGCAACCGTCCTCGACCCACCCACGGAAGCGTGCTGGATAGAAAATAGAAACAGACAAGAAACAGATCTTGATTAATGTTAAAGTTCACATCAGCTTCCATCATATTATGGTCAACGGACAGCAAGCTATTCCCTGACCAGTATCACATGTCCCTATCACGAGCAAGTGTAGACCATGCTACGCTTCCCAGTTGAGCGCAACACCACGCAAGTTTCCACACAAAGTTTTGACGTCAAAACTTTGACGTTTCTGATGGCAACGAGAATGTATCTAATGGAAACAAGCGTGAAGATGTGAGGAAAAAACATGTGCTAAGTGGCTGTCAAATGTTGAATTATGATTGTTTGTCAAATTTCCAAGTTGAAAAACATCAGGCGATGTTCTGCTCTTGCTATATAAAAAAGTTAAATTTGACCAAATTTGTCCAGGCATAAAATTTATTTATTGCCAATCAGTGCACTTCCGTGATCATTCGTACACACATAATACTGGGTGGTTCTGGCGCATGGATTTTTTTGGGTTTGAGTGGGGGATGACGTTGTGGTTTACGCATCCCGGCTCACCAGCTCGCCGGCTCGCCGGGATGCGTACACCACAACGTCATCCCCCACTCAAACCCAAAAAAATCCATGCGCCCAGAGACCACCCAGTATTATGTGTGTGGAATAAACATGGCAAAAACCACTGCGCATAAGAGGAGGCTGCACGCCTTCAAATGGAAAACGGGGGCACAGCGCGGCCACAAAATCTTGTAGGCAACTTTCAAGGAAACACAAAATTTCACATTTTGGCCCAGGAATTATTTTTCACATTTGACCGGTTCACAATGTTTTTTTTTCGTCCGCTTCACGCATCGCCTCAACAACTTGTTGAGTTATCTGTCTGACATCATTCAGCCAAACTGGAGAAGAAAGTTCCGCAAAAATAACGAAAAGCATGTGAAATATCGTGATCATTTTGAGTTATGCAGTCAACCTTTAATTATACTTAAAGATATTTTTTTTGTTTTTCCCTCAAACTTCAGTTCAAATTTGCAGTGCTTGGCGCCGCGAGTTTTCTCATAAGCTGTTCTTGAAGCTCTTTTTTTATCTTTTCAACATCAGGCAGTTTACTTAAAGATGGTTTTTTTGTGAGCTTTGCTCGTACCTTTTCTTTTAACTCATTGTACTGTTCCAATTCAGAAAGAATAATCTGAAACTCAGAATCACTAATGCGATTATCAATTAAAGCCTTGGAAACCAGCTTGTCAACACTCACACGTTTTGCAAGGCCAAGAGTAACAATCTCCTGGTGTTTAGACATTTTTTTGTCAAGTTTTTTCCCGGCAAGAATCAAACCGGAGGAAGTAACAGAGAATAAACCACCAACAACACCAAGAGGGATGGCCACGGGTATTCCGACCCCTGTTAGAGCAGACGCAAGTCCAGCACTAGAAAAAACAGCGCTGAGTCCGCCAAGACCGCCGGAAATCCAGTTGACGGCTGTTTTTGCGCGTTTAAATTTTTTTCGAACAAGTCTATATTTGTCAACCTCTTCAGCCAACTTTTTTTTGATTTCGTTTATCTCTCCAAGGCGAAAGGCCTCAGGCGTTTGTAAAACAGGATATAATCCGCTTTGTGGTGTCTCCGGAGGAGCACTGGGCAATACGTTTGATGAAGACATTGTCTATAAAATACAGCTTTTTTTTTTAATTGTCTGAAATTCAAGAGGTAATCAATTTATCTCCAAAACGAAAGTGAGTGGCATCTCATTGAAATCAAAAAGTTCACCATTCTCATCTTTGACTGAAATAGTCAAACTGTTTACCTCTCGACTTTTCAAAGTGGAACGAACATGCTGTGGCTCTGACTGATAAAAAACTTTTTCCCAAGGTTCACCTTTTATATCAAAGTTGGCAAGAATGGTGGATGGTTTTCCATTGAACTGATTTTCTTGTTTGTCAATCAAGTCACAATGGATTAAGTACGTTGAAGTGGAGTTCAGTTTTTTTGAATACAATAACGAAAAGAATTTTGGTAAATTTCCGACAACGCCAAAGCCAAGAAGAGAGCTAAAATTTTCATCAATTTGAAATTCTTCCAAATTTGTGTTTAAGACAACCATTTGACCATAGGGTGTGTTGATTTCTGCTTTTAAGGAGTCACTGTCCGGCAAAAGATCATTTTCAATTTTACTTTTTAAAGATTTCAAGGTGTAATTGCCCGGTAAAAAGGTGATGGTTTTGTTATGTGTTATCGATTTAAGTCTGCCCACTTTTTTCAGGTTAAACCAAGAATTGTAAAGAGAACAGCTTAAAAGTCTGATATAGTTTGGTTGAAGGGGCTGGTGAAAATAAACTGTGTAGTCGTTTGAAGGAGCGATGATTGTGAGCACAACCATTTTGTATTGAACACAAAAATAATGGAAAACTATTTTATTTTTGTTCCGTGCAATTTTTCAATTGAAAAATAACAGGGAAAAAGAAAATGAACATATGGAAAACCGCAAACAAACAAGATTCTGTTGCGTATGACTATCTCGAAAAACGAGCGCAGGCTGGCAGCTCCACAAATGCAAAGCTTGCGCAAGCCAAGGCGTGGGCGACTTTTTCTGCAAGTTTCCCGAGGGCTGACAAAAGCAAATTTGAAGCCCAGGTATTTTTTGCACCGGACAACACAGCAACAGCCGAAATATTTTTCAAAGAGGGGCCCGACAGTTTGGAAAGCGTATTCGGATCAGATCGCAAATATTGGAGCGCAGAAATGAAAAGAGCTCTGGGTTTGGTTGAAGTTGGCGGTTTTCCTTTCCAACTGGCGCCACGCCCAGAAAAAAGTTCACTGGCGGTTCCAGCAGTTCCATTCGAAGAAGCTGCACCGAGTTTGAAAAAAATATTCAACAAAGTAATCAAAATTTATGTCACCCCTGACCAGTATTTTACAACAAAGTTTAGAGAGATATTTACCAAGGAACAACCGAAATTCGAAACGTCAGAGCCCGCGAAAAAATGGCTGGCGAAGCCAGATATGTCTTTCTGGGAACAGCAGCTGAACTTTGCAGTGTGGTGCGCGACAACAGGCTGCGGAATATCTCGAGAAGTATTTGACAAAGACAGCACGCTGAAGCTGCCGCCACAGGTACGAGCGTTTTACATCTTTCACGTGTACTTTACGGTTCGACGCATCCTATTTCAGCTCGGAGGTATCCAAAGCTTTAGCGCATTGCCGGGTGATCCAACATGGAGTCAGTTTAACAACAAATATGACGAAGCTTCTTATAAAAGATTATGTGCTGAGTTCAAAGTTCCTTCATCAACCGATTTTCGGTTTACAATTGGCCCGAACCACGGGCTAGGAAGCGTTTATATTTATTGCCGCGATCCTTTCATCCTGAACGTTCCCTATCCATCAGCAAAAGCAAAATTCGATGACGAGGATCCAATGGCGTCAGAAAAGGGAATATCAGTTTGTTTCATAAGAAATGATGCAGCTGAAGAGCAATTCAACTGGTTCGCACCAAAAACCACAACAGGTTTGACCCAGGCAGGTTTGTCGAGAATAAACCAGTCGATTGAAGCATTTGTGTATTGCATCTTGGGTGCGCAAGTAAACGTCCGCAGCAGCATTCTTGGGGCGGGAGGCAGAGCAAAGGAGGCCCAGACCGAGTTTCTTGTCCTGGTTGAAGACGCAGTGAGGATGCCCGACCTGGCAAAGAGCGTGCAGCGTTACCAGCTGGCGGTGGACGAGGCAAAAGTGCGGTTGAACCTTGCTGTGTGCCCGGGCGCTTGGTTGATGCCAGGCCGCATGGTTATCAACACAGAAAGCACGGTTGGTTACAACAACCAGCTCAAACAAGCGATTCCGGGTATGAAGCTGGGGGTCAACGACGGGGCAAACAAAAGAACAAAAAAAGCGGCCCTTCAGCACATGGATGGCGGAAAATCAAAAATTAACCCACCAAACAGCCATCCTTCCAATCCAATTCACAAAGCAGCCACAGCTGAAAGCAAAAAAGATTTGAAACCTGTTGAAACACCGACAACACAAGAGTCAACACAAACAACGCAAGTGCACACAGAAGAACGAGTGCCAACGGCTGGCTCGGGCAGTGATTCTCATGACACGAACAAAGTTGCAATGATGGTTGGCGCGGTTGCAATTGCAGGTTTGTTGTTTTTGACATTCCGCTAATTTTTGAGTTTTCCCAAAGAAAATTAACTCTGCTTTTTGGCATAGCTCTCAACCAAAAAGGCCACAACAGCCAAAATTAAAAGCCATGTGTGTTCTGCCAGAAAACCGAGGACCTTACCAGCAGTTGCGAAAAGAAAAGAAACAATCGAGCCGAGCAGTCCCGGAAGAATGGAGGCTGTTTTTTTCGCAATAGCTTTTAACCCGTTTCCCAAAGCTTTGGCCATTGATTTCAAAGCGTTGGTAATGACGCCAATGACAGCACCAATCGTGACACCTGCGGCAAGAAGGATTGAAGTCACTGTCACGCCGTACTTTTTGAAGATTTCTTTTACACGCTCACGAAGCGGCATGGCTCTTTCTTTTTCTTCAATTTGTGTTGCCAACCTGCCAATCTCCTCTTGTCTATCTGCAATTCTCTCCCTGGCAGCCTCTTTTTCAGAAGGTGAAGCGTTTTCATCATCGATAATTGCTTTGTCTTCTTTATTTTTGTTTTCAAGTTCTGCTTTTCGCTCTTTTTTTTCGTTAAGATCTTCTGTGTTAATTTTTTCTTGAAGTTTCTCTTCAGTTTCTTTTAATTCGGCATTTTTTTGTGTGAGCTTCCGAATATCTTCTTGCAATTTTTTGCCATCTTTTGCTGCTTTTCTAGTTTGATCAAGTTTCTTTGCTAATTCTTGATGGTCTTTTTCAAGGTCTTTTTTCTGTTGTTTCAGTTTTTCAATTTCTTCTATATTCAATGGCTCATTTGTATCTTCAAGATCATCTTTCTGTTGTTCAATTTGTCTAATTTTGTTTCTCTTTTCTTCCATTTGTTGTTTTAGTTTTTCAGATTCTTTTGCCATTGATTCTTTTTGTTTCAGTTCTTTTTGTTTTTCTTTCATCTGTTTTTCAAGTTCATCACTTTGTTTCTTCGTTTCTATTAAATTTTCATTATCAATTTCTAAAGCCTTTCGGCCAAGCACTTTTTTGATGTATTCCGTTTTAAAGAAAGAACTTTGAAAATCTTCTCCATTTGAAAGAAATACCTTTATCAGACCAGCATTTTTACCAATAGCAACAATATCCATAAATTTAATTCCTGGTTTTGTTTTTGCTTCTTCGGCAGTTGCAAGCCTTAATCCCAATTTAGGTATGTTTGCTTCTGGATATCTTTCTTTGATTAATTCTTTTGCACGTTCGATTTCCACATTTTGTACAATATTTATTAATTCTTTTGCTTCTTTATCTTTTCCCTCCTGAGTTAAAATTTCATAATTATTTTCAGCTTTATCTGAGGAATATAAATCTGTATCATTGTTTCTTAAATTTTTCAGTCTTCTTTCAAGATATTCATCTGTTATTTTTATTCTACTTGTTCCACCAAAAGATGTTTCTTCAATATAAGATTTATCTGGCAGCCCGCTTTTCTCGTGAGACATTGTTTGCATCTGAATCTCTTGACCTTGAGGCCAAGGTGTGGATGAGTCGCCAGGGATAAGAGGAATTGTTTCATCGGTGGTTTCATCTTCATCGTCATCATAGTCATCATCGTTGTCAATATCATAGTCAAGATCAGGGTCATCGTATCCAAACTCTCCACCTTCAGCCATCGCTAAATTATATATTCAAATTATTTTTATTTAAATACAAATGTCCGGCGTTGTATAAACATGTCTGTGCAAGCAAACCTTCGTCCAACGAACCAAGAAAAAATTTTAGGCGGAATGAAAGCCGAGCGCACGGTCAAGCGCATCACTTTTAATCCCAGCGAAGCCAACCCCGGCGAGACGTTGTATGTTTACGTGCCCAAGCTGAATGAGAACGAGGTCCTCGTGCCAGGCTCGATCTCACTTATCTTTAACATCGACCTGGCTGGAGGGCACGCCAACAACTTCCTTGTACAAAACGTCTCCCGTGCTCTTGTCGACAGGCTGACTGTTAAGTACGCTGGAACCATACTGCAGGACACGGTGGGGTATGACATTTTCAAGATCTGGGAGGACCTTTTCCTCTCACAGGAGGAGCGGGACAACATGCTGCTCGAGGGTATTCAGTCCGAGGACCTCTGCAAGATCCGCTCAAATGCGGGGGATAAAAAAACCTCGGGTGTGGGCGCGGAAAACGCACTTAACACGGTTTTCGGAACAAAATATCGAATCCAACTGGACCACCAGATCCTGACCGACCACGGCGTTTTCTACCCCAAAGCTCTTTACCACGACCTCATGTTTGTGCTGACCCTTGCGCCGGCCTCGCAGGTTGTAAAAGGCTCTGACCCCGCTAAACTGAAATACAAGCTGACAAACATCCAGCTCGAGTACGAAATGATGAGGAGCAAGACTCTGGCGGACGACGCGCGAAGTGTTTACTCCTCAGGAAAGGAATTCCTTTACGATCATGTTGAGCGGCCATTTGTGCACACCTTCTCAAAAGGCATTGACACAAGGATAAACCTCAGAGTAAACTCGCAGAGAAGGTCCCTGAAAGGTCTTCTTCTCCTTTTCGTTGAGCCTTATGAAGCCGGCACCAGGGATTCAGAAAAGTACTTCAACCCAGACCTGACAAAAGTCACCGTTACGGTGAACGGCAAGCCCAACATGATTTACAACAACGGCATCGAAGGAAAGGATATCTGGGGTGAAGTTGACCGCTTCTTTGGAAAGTCAAAAAACAAAACACCGAACATGAATCTGAAAAAGTTTTACACCGAAAACAAGTTCGGGCTTCTGATAGATCTTCGCTCAATGGAAAGTCATGAAATGCACGGAAGCGGCACGCGGCTTGTAAACACACAAGATGGAGTCCAGCTTGAACTCGAGCGGAATGCCAAAAACTCAGGCAACGTGAACTGCCACGTCTTTGTTATCAGTGACTCGCAGATGAACGTAATTGGGCAGCAATTAGATTCTGTGCAGTACTAATAAAATGGACCCAGGCAACATACCGTTTAACGCTCTCGTAATTGGACCGACAAATTCGGGAAAATCAAAGTTTGTGGTTGATAAGCTCCGCGGCCCTTTCCGTGGCAAGTTCGACTTCATCGTGCTCATCTGCCCGACATTTGCGTACAACAAGACTTTTCATCGCTTCGCCGAGGCGGACCCGCGTTTTTTTGTTATCATTTGCGAACAGGAATGGGTTGAGGGCTGGTTGAAGCTTGTTTCCGGGCTTTTCGAGGGCACCAACACGCTCATTATCCTTGATGACTGCGCAGCCTCGAAAGATGTAAAAAAGCGAACAGGCGAGCTGGTCAAACTTGCGTTCAGCGCTCGCCACACAGGGCTAAGCGTGTGGGTGGTCACCCAAAAGATGACCAGCATAACGGCTTCTTTCCGCGAAAACATTGGGGCAGTTGTGCTTTTTTACACTCCCGCAGGGAAGACTTTGAAAGCGATTTTTGAAGATTACGCCGGCGAACTTTCTCAAGATGAGTACAAAGATTACATTTCATGGCTGAAAAAAAATAAGTTTTCCTACCTTGTGTTCTTACTTCGGCACCCTTACGGAATAAAAAAATCTCAATTAAAAAAATAGCAATAAATATAAAATGGCAAATCCATCCGAAACCCCAGAAATTGAAGAAACTATAAATGACATTATGAACTTGCTTGAAGCTGAGCCAACGAGCGCGCCCGGCAATGCCTTTCCAGTTTCAACGCAGCCTGATATTCCTGCACTTCGTGAGCAGCTTGCCGTGCTGGTGTCAACAGGGAAAGCCAAAGAAGCAATCGGGGTGCAGTTAACACACGAGAATGTGAAGCGCCTCAGTGACAAAGAGGTCGAGAAATACACAAAACGGTACGAGACATACGTGGGCTCAAAGACAACCGACAGCTTGATCGACAGCTTCGTTTTTCTTGTAACCAAAGCCGTCGGAATGGCAGTCAACCTCGACGACATCCATGCTTATCAAAAAGAACTTAAAAACGACTACATCATCAACAAAGAGCTGTCTAACCTGGCAGGCAGCATGTCCCTGAGGTGCGGTCGTTTTCTCGCTGTGGCAAACGCAGCTCTGATCACAACAAAACACATTAATTTTGAAAAAAATCACGAAGCAGAATCGGCAAAACACATTAATTTTGAAAAAAATCACGAAGCAAAATCGGAAGAAATTATTGAGCAAAGCCCACCAACCGCTGAATAATTACTCAGAAAGCCAGCAATTCCTGACAAAAATTTTTTTTTAATTAAATATAAATTTGTTTCAAAGTAACAATGGCTGAAGAACAGAAGCAACCGACCGCTCAAGAAATCTCTGAACCGCAGCAACCAATGGAAAGCCAAGTAACTTCACAAACTCCGGCAACAAAGCCTGCCAAAAATCCCAAGCGAGTGGCTGCTGGGAAAATGGTTGCCGAAAGAACACGGCTGGCCCGCGAATCGCAGAAAAAAACCGCAGCTGAGGCGGCTATCATTATTGCAAACAACAAGCAGGCAAAAAAAGAAACCGCTCCCCGTGATCCTGCTCCTGAGCCGGAAACCGAACCAAAGCCTGCTGCAGCCGATTCAGAGGGTTTCACCACAAACCAATGGCTAACTATCGCTGGAATTGGCGTAACCATTGTTACAACTTATGTCAAGCGTGATGATATAAAAGCTTTTTTCGCAAAAAAACAGGATAATCCACCGGAGCCGCAGCCAAAAGAACCAGCTCCTCTGCCGCAGCCACCGCAGCCACCGCAGCAACCGCAGCCAAGAAAAGGAATTCGCAAAATGGATTGATTGCATTGGTGCCGCCCCAATTTAATATTTACACAATATACAAAACATGAAAATTGACGGTGCCCAAGCTGTTGTATCAGGCGTTGGTATTTTTGCAATCAGCTATTTTTGGTTAAAATTTTCCGTAGCATTTTTTGATACAATCATGCTTCTCTGGGATGCACCATTCATTGAAGAAGATGAATATGAAGATGAGGAATTTCCTGTGTTGCCAATTTACCCTGACGAGAAACCGCCAAGCTATGCAGATTCACAAGCTGATGAAGATGAGAAGCCGCCAAGCAATGTGGAGTCTGAATAATTTTCTTTTGAACTTTTATTTTTTTCTTTCATAAAAACATGCCTGAAAACAATCTTGTAAAAAACGCCATGGAGGCCGCGACTCTCGTTGGCCTCTCTGCTGGCATTGGGTGGGCTGTCAAAAAAGTGTTCAAGAGAAGTTTTACAGATGACCCTTCAGATTCTATCGAAAACTTCGCAATGTTCACTGGTGTGATGACGGGCAGCATCTGGCTCAAGAAGTACCTGGAGGACCAGAAAATCCTCCCGACCAACGTTTGAACACCCAAAAAAATCATTTGAAAAAATGCCGCCGATTGTATAAGCATGGCATTAATGTCGTTTGGAATGATGTCTCTCGGGGCTGTGTTGAACGCAGCTGCTTTCACCGGCGGCAATTATCTGGCGAAGTTTTTAGAAGGCGATGACAGTGAAAAAGCCGCTCTTGAAGAAAAAGAGCGCCACGACCGAGCTATCGAGGCGTATGATGCTGCGAAAGCCAAATACGTGCGCGACCGCACCAAACTTCTCGACTGGATTGCAACAAACGAGCTCATAAAAGCGGAAGCCAAGCAGAACTTCACCAACACTGACTACGCTTTCAAACTCTACAACCAGGCGCATCCTGAAGAGCAAATGGCTCCTCCCAAAGAGCCCAAATTTTCGGATTTTTATCAACCAAGCCAGCAGCAAAAAAATGGTGAACTCATGTTTGTCGGCGCCGGGGCGCTCGCTTTGGGCTACGCTGCTTTCCGGTTCTTTTAAACTTTTTTTTACCTTTTTTATATGGATTTCTACTGTGTGTATGAGAAGAAGATCACCCCAACGTTCGTGGGAGTGAAAGACTCGGAAAAACCAAAAATGGGCAAACCTTTCTGAAAGTCAAATGCGCCTCTTGCGGGAAAACCAAAACAAGATTCATCTGCTAACATTTAAACTTTTTTTCACCTCGTTTATATGGACACCAAACTCGCGAAGATTTACTACAGCCCTGGCGGTTATTGGAAAGGCATTGCCGCCATCAAAAAACTGGCCGCGGCTGCAAACGTCCCGGAAGACACCGCAAAAAAGTGGTTGATCACGCAAGCCCTCTGGCAGATATTCCTTCCGGCGCCGAAGCACATTCCTCGCCCGAAATTCGACGTGCCCTTACCCAACAAGGTCCACCAGGCTGACCTTCTTTTTTTGCCTCACGATAAACTGCCTCGCGGTCGCAAAGTCTGGAAATACGCGCTGAACGTTGTAGACGTGGCCAGCCGTTTCAAAGAGTCCGAACCCTTGACCTCGAAAAATTCTGATGAGGTTGCCCAGGCTTTTCAGAAAATTTACAAGCGCGGCCCTTTGAAATGGCCTGAAATGTTGCAAGTTGACCCTGGGCGCGAATTCATGGGCGCTGTGACGAAAGTCATGGAAAATCACAAAACTTTCATCCGGCGCGGGCGCGTCAACATTCACCGCGATCAGGCCATTGTTGAACGTTTCAACCGCACCCTTGCCGAACGCCTGTTCGGTCACCAGTATGCCGTGGAAATGCGGATGCCTGAGGGCCAGCGGTCCAGGGCATGGGTGAAAAGACTTCCTGAAGTTGTTTCGGCTTTGAACAACGAGGTGACCAGCCTCATCGGAAAGAAACCCGCTGTTGCAATCAAAGAGAAATCTGTTTTTTCGAAACCTTCGACTGCTTATCACAGACCTGTTGGGAAGGATGAAAAAATCCTGCCATATCTTGTTCAGGTTCGCCATCTTTACGAACCTGGTGAGCTTGAAGGGGGGGAAAAAAGAGCCACGGATCCGATTTGGTCTTTGAAAGTTTTCACCATTGAAAAGGTTTTACAAAAACCGGATCAGCCCGTTCTGTACTATTTGCATGATGGACCCAAGCGCGGTTTTGTGCGTGAAGAGCTGCAGATTGTGCCTAAAAACACCGTTCTCCCGCCGGCCAGCGTGGACAGTTGAACAAACAAATGAAATTTTGAAAAATGGGCCGTGGACGCAACGGTGTTCTCATTCAAGCTTCAACCATTGGGAAAAGAAGGACAAGAAGTGACGTTAACCAAAAATATTCTGATATTTTTGGCAGAAACAACACCGTTCAAAATCCAGAAGAAATTTTTCTTGACCCTGGAGTTTTGAATTATTTGCGCAGTTTGCGCCCGAGCGAGATTGTTAAAACTGTTCTTCCAGCCACTCCCCGAGCGCTGTGACAGCTTCTGTGTCCAGCAACAGCGCTTCCAAATCCTCTTCTGTTGGGGCATCTTTGAAACCGTATGCTTTTGTGTGGATCCCGTCATCTGCAATCCAGCGTTTTGAGTCAAACGCACACAGTGAAATCTTGTTCACGTGCATTCCGTAAATTTCATGCCCCTCGCTCCGCAGAATGTTCATTCCATGCTTCAGCTGTTTCTTCTCGCCAAAAATCATTTCACGGTACTGCTCGTGGGAAATGTTTTTCTTGACGACACACTTTTTGACCCCCTTCGCCTTTTTGATATTTTTTTCGTCCCCTCGTAGGATGGAATACATTTTTGACCTGAGACAGATGGCTTCCGCGATGGGTGTCCCCGCGCATTCATCTTTCATTTTGCCCAAGACTTTTTTGTTCTCGTCTGAGTTAAGTGGATGGTCTTGCGGGTAATCACTCAGGTCATACATTTCTTTCGTTGTCGCGATGTCTTTGTAAACGTCTTCTGTTTCGATCTCAAGCAGAAGACTGTCCGTGTCCGTGTAAACAAGTTCACATTTTGATCCGTACCGCTTTTTCAGGTGGTTGTAGAAAAAGTCGTACATGAGGATCTTGCTGTTGTCCAAGATCGTCATGCCCGTGTACACCGGTTTGTTCAGCACCAGCTTCCCTTTGTGCATGTGGATCCCCGCCATGTTGTTTGTGAATAGACCAATTTCGATATTTTAATATTCAGCCTAAAACAATAGACATCACTGCGAGGCTCCGGGGAATAAATCCCACAAACTCTATAATTTATACCCCGGAGCCTCGTTCTGAGGTCTATTGTTTTAGGCTGAATTTTAAAATATCGAAATTGGTCTATTGGGCGAACCTTGAGAACAACGGACTGGCAACAAATTTTCTGACTTTTTCTTTTTCTTCACTTTTCACGATTTTGATGTCCGTGCGCTTCCGCAGGTTCTCCATCGTTTTCCCGAAAACCGAGTTGTTCATCAGTTTGTAAAAGTCTTTTTCAAAAGCGCTTTTTGCTCTTTTGCGGAAATTGGTGTTCTTCATGATATAAGGTTTCATCCACGGTGATTGCTCGAACTCCAGAACTTTGTGGACCTTTTTCAGCCTCATCCCCTGTTGCAGATAAAACTGCAAGTTCCTGTAGTGCACGACGTAGTTGTTTTTGTCTTCCAGTGTCAGCAGCAGTTTCTTTTCTTTTGGTGTTTTGATTTCCAGTTCGTCCATCAGACGGTGCTGGTAGTCTGACATGTCCTCTTTTTTTACCGCCTTTTTTTCCGGCGCCAGCGGATAACTGTTGTGCTCTTCATGCAACTCCTCCGGATATTCGAGGTCAACCTCAAGAATCCAGCCGGTTTTGGCGTCTTCTTTTTTCTTCAAAATTTCTTCTTCCGTGGGCAGCACGCTTCTCCATTTGAATCCTCTCACGGGCATTGGCTGGCACATGGCCCAGCCGTAAAGGTTGTTCGCGTCGAAATACATAATAAATTTTTTCGGTTTGGTCTCATCATAGCCCTCCACTTCTGGGTTGTTGGCTCTGACATACCTTTTGCTGACATTTGAGATCCCGCCGCGCAGCCCCCTTTCCACAAAAAGATGCTTGTCAATGTCCGTCAATAGCTCCAGCTCAATGCCAGACATTTTCAGAAGCGCGTCCCAACTCAGCCCTGGCGATGTGAAATAATTCGCCGGGTCCAGCCCGTACTGCTCTTGACACAGATCCCTGAAATTTTCAAAAACATCCGCCAGCAGTGCCACGTCTGTTTTCACATACAAGTCATGATAATCTCCCAGGTTTTTGCAGTCAAAGGCTTCCCACACTTTCTGCGCGTGCGCATATTCAGCGTCTGAAATGGCTTCGTCGTTCAGTTTGCTGTAAAACAGCTTTTTGTGCGGCAGTTTTGTCTCTTCGAACCTCTCCCATGAGTCCATGTACTCATATGGATAGATTCCTTTTTGAAACAACAACTCAACCTGGGGGCTGTCCATTGATGTTTTGGTGATTTTCAGCTTTTCTGGGGGCGTTGCTTTCACAAGCGCGTCAAGGCTTCCTTGCATGAAATTCAGACTGTCTATGAACTGCAGATTCCCCATGGAAAATGTGATGTACTTTTCCATGTTGTTGGCCACACATTTCACATCCTTTTCCTGCTGCGCCATCGCCTGCATCAGGTGGTGCGCGTCGTAACCTCTCAGGTTGTGAAATACAACTGGGATTTTGAAAAATTTGGGCTTCAGTTTCAGTTTTAAATTGCAATCGTTGTGCGCGGCCCCCCGGAACTTGCCTGTCACATGGCAATGGTCTTTCACCGCGTCTCTGTATATTGGTTGGATCAACGGTTTTTTGCAGAATTGGCACTTTTCTTGTTTGTCGGCTGCTTCTTTTTGCTTTTTGTCCAACCTTTTCATGCAAAGGCACGCAACCCTTTTTTGCACAAACCAGAAACATTTTTTGTGCACCTGTCCCAAATATTTTTCTTTTTTCCATGCAGGCAGTGAGTCAAGGAAATTTTCTTTCGTTAGACTTTTGCCACAAATGTGACAATCTTTTGCGTTGTTGAAATTTTCCCAATCTTCCGGTTCCATTCTTATTGGTTCTTTCTCTTCCACACTTTCTCTCAGATTTTGTTCTTCTTGCACAATGTCGCTCAGAAAATTTGCCACTGCATTTTGCCCTCTGAAAACTTTTGAATTCATTATTTCTCCATCACTTCTCACACATATCCAGGCGTATCCACACGCTTCGTGGATTTCAGTTTTTTCTGTGTAACTTTGTTCTTGATTTTCGCACTCGCGGTATTCAATCTTTTTTACAAGCGCCTCAAAATCTGCATAAATCACGAAAGGCGCCTTCATCTGTTTTTGGAAATTTTGATACTTCAGGATGTTTTTTCCTTTTTCCGGCATTTCGATCACTGTTGGCCTGCCATTCAAACCTTCACATTGTTTTTGATGCTCCTCCAACTTTTCCTCTGTTCTGAAATGTGTAATACACATATTGCAAAAGTGCTTTTTTCCACAATGTTTTGTCTGATCATAAACCAATGCGCTCATTCGTTTGACCCAGCAGTAATGATTGTTCTCCCCATCCACAATAATAATCAGGTTGATCCTTGGCACTTCATGACTTTTCTCGCTGAACCATAAACCTCCCATGAAACAGTCTTTTTCTTTGTCCCAACCATATAAATTGATTGCCAGTTTTGGATTTTGTGCCTCAAGCTTTTTTATCTGCTTGATCGGTGTGGGGAAATCGATTCCCTTCCAATTGATGCCAACATTGACAGGGTATTTGCTCGGCCTTTGCGCGTCCTTTCCCGCTGGGAAAAGTGCTGATCTCAACGCCCACTTCAGACATTCATTGTCCACGTTTTTCACGTTAACAATTGCTTTCTTTGCTGCAAGTTTTGGTGGAAGTGGCAACCATGTTCCTCCTTTCAGTGGTTCATATTTTGCAACATGCACATACACTTGTTTTATTTTTTCAAACACCATTTCTGAATTTTGAACTGAGACTTCCGTTCTGCTTTTTGAATCTTCAATAAATTCATCGAATTTTTCCGTGATCTCTTCTTCGTCAAATTTTTGGAAAATATACAGTTTACTTTTATAATACTGTTTGATTTCTCTCTTTTCATCTTTTGTTGAAAACTTTGTATCAAAAGAAAATAAGACTTTCACCATCCCCATCTCTTTCATCTCCTTTTTGAGCAGTTCAATGAACTTTTCACGGTACTCTTTTGCAAAAACTAAAATATCCTTTGCAGCGGGGTTATAAAAACCTTTTGAATGGGGGTTCCAACGATCCTTGTTTTTAAAGTTAAGTTCTGATACCTGCATTGACCACACGTGAAGCCATCCTCGGAAATTTGTTTCTGCCAAAACAAATCTGTCGTGAATTTCTTTTCTCAGAAATCGATTTTTCAGTCCTTGCAGTAAAATTTTCACATTTTGCAATGAAAGTCCAGGAAAATCATCTGATAAATTTCTTGCAATCTTTTCATATTCAACAGGGTCATAATGGGTTTGGAAAAGTTTGACCCACTCTTCAACTTCTTTAAATTTTTCTCTTTTGCTTGTACCATTTTCAAATTGATTGACAAGATTTTTGATAAATCTTTCCAATCTTTCTTGCGTCAACCGGCCTGCTGCTCTCTCTCTTTCAACAACAGCTAATGCTCTTTCAATGACTGCATTATCTTCTTCTTCTTCCCTTCTTACAAATTCATCAAAATTTTGAAAAAATTCAAAAAGTTCTTCCTCAGGTAAAGGTTCTTCAATCACCCTTTGCCTGCGCAAATTTTCATTTTCAACTTGAAGCCTTCTGATTGCCTCTTCAAGAATAAGGTCATCATCATCACGTGCTGCTGCCATGTTCTCTATAAATGAGCGCACATTTCTTCAAATGAAAAATAATTCCTGGCGCAAAATGTTAAATTTGTGTTTCCTTGAAAGTTGCCCCATTGATTTTTGGCCGCGCTGTGCCCCCGTTTTCCATTTGAAGGCGTGCAGCCTCCTCTTATGCGCAGTGGTTTTTGCCATGTTTATTCCACACACATAATACTGGGTGGTCTCTGGGCGCATGGATTTTTTTGGGTTTGAGTGGGGGATGACGTTGTGGTGTACGCATCCCGGCGAGCCGGCGAGCTGGTGAGCCGGGATGCGTAAACCACAACGTCATCCCCCACTCAAACCCAAAAAATCCATGCGCCAGAACCACCCAGTATTATGTGTGTTTCGTGCAGAATTGCAGGCTTAAGTATTTTCACAGATTGTTGAGAATGGGCAAAAAAATATGATGAAGTAATGCTTTTAGGCTTGGCTAAAATCTATTTATTATAAAAACAGCAGTGAAATAGCAGGTGAGCTTTCATGCAAAAACATGATATCTTCACACGTAAAGATAACATGTAATCTTCACATGTGAAGATATCACCGTAGCTATGGTTACATAATAAATTGCACCTTCGGCAGCAAAAGTGAAAAGGTTTGGAAGTTCATTGGTGTTTATATAATAAATAGAATGTTACATGGCCGCTAGGAGATACGAAATTTCTCTTGTCGTGTTGAAACATAATTCACTCGTTCACTGTGACAACGACAGGGCAAGTGAAATGTATAAAATATAACTAATATAGATGTACCTATCAGTGTTAGGCCCGAGGGGGGGGGAGTGAGGCTAGGCACTAGGCATAGGTGGGGAGATTTGACAGTAGTTATTGTCCTGTACCATTTTAGTTAGCAACTTTTTATTGCCTTTTGGGTTTCTTTTGGCCATCCACAAATGCCCTGGGGCAGAGCATTTCAAAAGGAAATCTCAGCTCAATTCAAATGCCCGCCTATTGTCCGGCCTCCTCCCCGCCCCCTCCGGCTTAACATTGACAGGTGCGTGATGAATAAGGTTTTATATCATCATCATCTTTATTTAATCACGGTATATACATCAGGCATAAAAATTCTAATAAGCTAAAAACTATGAATTACTATAAAAGACTATGTATACAAAAAAAAAGGCCTGTTTTACATGAATGCCGTGTCGGAATTAACTAGTAATCGTTGGAAATTAGTTAGACATGTTGCTTGTCTGGCGACTGAGGGTAGACTGTTCCAGAGGACTAACTTTTGTAATAGTTAGTACGTGGTAAGGGACTATAACATAATACATACACTGCAGAAGCAAACTTAGGTGGCTATATATATACGTCAGCTGTACGCGCTGGGCTGCAATGTCTTTCTGCAACTTTCTGGTCGGATGTGGGTACTATTATCCGTTCAATTCTCAACTTTTTTCTTATTTTTGCTATGTTTACATTTCTTGTTCGGCAGAGTTAGGCTTGTATTTTTTCATAAACGTTGCATCGTACTCACCTAGAAGTTAATCAGTCCTTGCTCGCATTGTCCAGAGTTACTGCTGAACTTCACACATCCTTGGTGAGTACCACAGCTTTTTTTATTAAACGTCGGCGAGAGCCTGGTAACGAAAAAGAGGAGCTTTTCCCAGTCACTCGGAAATTTGAAGTGTTTTGGTTTGTGTTTTGTGGTCATTCTCGTCCCCATAGCCCTTTTCGTTTCTCTTAGCCGGCGGGGCCTTGGCACGAGAAACGAAGGGCTCTGGAGACATACCATTTCAAGTCCAAGACTTCATGACATTGATGTTTCTACATGTTGTGTGTTGTAATATGGCGGCCGGCAAAGATTTTGGCTTCCGTTTAAGATTTCTTTGTTCTCAACAGCCAATAAAAAAAATCAAATTTTTTTTGAAAATCAGATGTCTCCCTTAGAGAACTAAGGGGAGTCACTTGGGTTATATCTTTTAATTACCTACTAGAAGATGGGTATCCATGTTCTATAAGAAAATATTGCCCGCTTGAGGTCCAGAAAAGCTGCTAGTGGATGCCCGAGCCGTTGGCCGAGGGCATTCACCTCAAAAGGGCCTTATTTTCTTATAGGACATTGGGAAAACAATCTTCGAGCAGGTTTAGAATATAGCAATTCGCAACGCAACATAAACTACAACCGGGGTACCAGGCTTCTATAGTTTTTGCCCATGTTCTATTAAAAATGAAGCCCGCTAAGATTCCATGGCGAGTATACAGGGTTATATTCTAAAGTGCTGATGAAATGAAAAAACAAGCTATTGAAAAATAAGCATATTTTATAAAGACGTTTAAAAATGAAGAAGAAAGGCCTTTTCCTTTTTGTGATATCTTAGGTACTGATGATGTCACATGGTGTTAAAGTATGCAACATTAAAATATGCATCATGTGGTATATTCCTTGGGCTATAGTATGCTTGTCAAGTTCCAAATATTGCATTGCACCATTATTTGCAGAGATATTCTCTATTTTGCATTTTGACCCTTATACTGTCACATGACGTCTTCAGTACCTGATTTGCATAATATACAAAAAAGAATTAAATATCTTTGGAACGAGAGGAGATAGATCATACCACAAAGGAAAATGCCATTCTTTATTTTGAAAGGCCTTTCAAATAAGCGTATTTTTCAATACCTAGCTCATTTTATATTTCATAGGCACTTTAAGAGGCTCTCGTATGTATTTAAAGAATTCCAAACAAAAGAAAAGCAATAAAAGAGTGTATGGGAGTTCACACATGAAAAGGATAGCAAGACTTGTCGGAAACTGTCAACTCTCTTAGTCAGACACCATTGGTACCAGCATCACATGTCAATCAGACTGAGGTGACTGGCTTGGATAGAGTGGAGATAGTCAGAGTAAAATGACTTAAAAACAGCTTTACCATTTGTCCGTCAGTGTCTGTCTCACAGACATGACTTTTAAGAGTTGACAGTAAAACCCTTTAAGGAAACCTCTTCTCTTGACACAAGATGGCATTGAGTTGTCTGAAATATATTCGCCATTTATTATTCTCATTAAATGTTTTAGCTCCTTATCTGGTAAAATTTGTAATACATAATTTGTAACACATAATCGGAAAACAATTCATGAACTTGTCTTGATCTCAGGAGCAGAGGTTCCCTTTAAGGTTTCTGGGTGTTCTGTCTTAAACATCCCAATCAATCTGCACAGCTAAGCAACAAATGACCCTCTCTGATGCTTTCATAGGGGTGAGGTTGGGGACAGGGAGTCTCAACCTCCCACTTAACCATACAATTTAGCCCCAGTTCCCAACTCCCTTACACCTCTGACACGTTATTCTCCCAGGCTACTACCACCTGCCCCCTCCACTTTCATATGGGAGTCCCCTGGGAGTAACAAGTATGGAAAACTCGACACTTTCAGTATCACCAATAAGTCAGAAACAACACAAAGAGAAATATTTTGTTTTTCGCATGAAATTTTATTAAACAACTTTGCAAAATTAAAGGCCTAATAAAGTTGACTTTTAACTGTGATACAGTACAAGGATGGATTATTTCTAAATTTTAACTAACAATGTGCCTATATTTTATTTAATTATTAAACACCTCCACAAACCCTTGTCAAAAAAAAAACTAGCAACGTTCTTTGCAAGAAATAAACACCACAGAAGATTGCACTGTTCCAGAAAATATCCATACTCAGAATAGGAAATTCTGAGGGGTAAGGGTGCGTGCGTGTGTGTGTGTGTGGGGGGGGAGGGGGGAGGGTTGGCACAGCCACTGTTATTTATCAAAACTAAAAAAAACCTTTCAATAGGGTATGGATATTCCCTATGACACAACCTGTACTGAATAATCCAAGTTTGGTGGATTTTCCTTGCCCAGGCTAGTGGAGTTAAACTCTCACTCACCTATTAACATAACATTATCAAGACTAGACTTGCCTTGTGAATTTATTTACTTTGCTTTACGTTTTCTAAAAGCTTGGGTCATAAATTTACACCTGGTAGATAACACTGAACATCGAACAGAGTGCCAATAAAAACATTGAAAGCACTAGGTAGAATTGAACTTAATACACACCTAGTCGATTTGTGAGATCAGTAGCTACATCAAACCAAACACAATGATACGAGATACAGAACAGTCCCCTTAAAGTGCACCTAACACCAAAATATTTTTTTCGCTAAAATACACCTTTGTACCAGTTTGAAACGCATTTCACCTTTCGTTTCTCCTTTTCACCAAATTCTGGCTATTGATAGCATTAGGAAAACTGTTCATCATTTGTTCCACGACCGAGTCAAAAGGGGCGTGGGTCTATTCTTGATTTGACGTCACAAATTGATTTGAATCGCATCAAGTCTTTGCAAACATGCATGCAAATCAATTTGTGATGTCAAATCAAGAATAGACCCACGCCCCTTCTGACTCGGTCGTGGAACAAATGATGAACAGTTTTTCGAAACTTTTAAATGCTATAAATAGCCAGAATTTGATGAAAAGGAGAAACGAAAGGTCGAATGTGTTTCGAACTGGTACGAAGGTGTATTTTAGCGAAAAAATATTTTGGTGTTAGGTGCACTTTGAAAAAAGTTTGGGTAGATAGCTGTGAAGTCCAATTACAGGTAAAAAAAAGCACTAATTTTTTTATGTTTTTTTTTCTTTGGATTATGTCTGAATCATCCACCCAAAAACATCCTTGACTCTATTAGATTTATTATCATTACTTCTGTGCAATTTTTCTCCTTAATTAGCAAACTGTTCCTTTGAGGTTACCTTGATTTGACAGAACATGACAAAAAAATCCTTATTTGAATTATTTAGTAGCTCCTTTCAATACACCACAAGTTTGCCATTTATGGGAAAAAGGACCTATTTCAATTAAAAAAATAACATCCTAATACCAAGGACATGCAGCACAATGCCATGATTTTTGACCTCTCTGATTCAGTTTGGTACAAACATTCATTTAGATAACAAGAACATGTTGTAGAAAAGATAAAATAATGTTTTGTTGCTAATAACTGCACAGGCAAAGCCACAATAGAGGGATTGGTTTACAACCTTCTCTGAAAACTTGTGATTTACTAGATTCTGATACATGAATGAATAAGTTCTGTCCCAGTGTTTCAATGTTACTTTACAATGCTCAAGTGAGTGTGTTAATCATGTTGTCTAATAATTTATACAACTTAACTAACACTAACTTGAACATCCTATACAGGCAAGACAAGTAATTTGTAATGTATGTTGCATCCAATTTGTAAATGACAAAGTGCAGTTCCATAAAATATCCATACCTTCCCTGTGGAAGGGAATATTCCTAAGGAGCCATCCCCACTCCACCCTTCTGGGAATTTCAATAAGGATTCATACATTTCTTTAAATGTTTTGTCCTTTGAGAACACCCACCCCCTCTAGAACTTCTTCTGTGGGCCACCAGGAGTATGGAGATTTTCTGGAACTATACAAAATTAAATAGTACTCGCTAACTGTACATTTTATTTGCCTTAATACCAAGGAAACCATCAGATGCTAGCTACTTGCATTTATTTTAAGTTGTAGTAGTGTTGTCAACTTCTTTCGTTTGTCTAATGTATGGATGATGCACATCACATCTCTACATTTATTAACAACATTGCTTTAATGTTTCACTAAATAACATGTTTTCTTAAATAAACATAGACTTACTTTTTAAAATACACATGAAATGAAGTGTTTTTTACTAAAATCCAAGCAGGGCCATAGTCATACTTCTGGAAAAGACGAGGCAAGATCTACATCTCCAAAGGTGCAAGCCACTAAGCATTTTCCATAAGGTATGTCTTCAAAAAATCAAATTCCCTCAACTATTTTCCCAACTAAAAGTATTTTGCTTTTAACCATAGGTTCAAATTTAGACAAGATAAGTTCCTCATCTAGCTATAGCCCTGATCCAAGGGCATCCAAATTTGAATAAGAGCCATGTTGACCTATTTTTTTCGAGCCACAAAGCAAAGTTCAAATTATCTGGGACAGGATGAAAAGTATGTGATCCTTTTTGCCATGCAAACAAATAAAAATTCCCCTTGTTCACTATATCCCTGAAATTCCAGCATGCCAATATGGAAATAAGAAAGTGTTGATTCAAGCATAGGCAAAGAGATCATTACCTTGTGCAAACTTATGTCACTGCCTGCAACAATAGGGACCATGTTTTGAACTAAAACATGTTTGAGGTGCTGGGGTAAACTACTCTCAGGATGACTGGAGAGCTTATTTTTTCTGGCCCTGATATATTAAATTAAACCATTTCATATGTATTTTAAAAGCATGTGTCACGTTGGTCTTGGTCTTAGTATTAGTCTCCCCTTCTGAAAAAAAAAAAAAAGAAAAACTATTAATTAACTATTGGTTGATAGCTGGCAAGTGTCAGTCCTGGCTATGCCAGCTGTTAATGCCAAGAATCAGGGTCTGACTAAGCATTCTAATTGTTAACATATGGGTGGCTGATCTATTAACTTCATGTTTTATATCAACACACTGGCAGCGTCATAGCAAATTGGTAAAACTCGGGATACCAGTTGGTGGTTTTCACTGTCACGCTATCAAAAACTAAATTCAAAACAATTCAAATACAGAACCTTACAATTTCAGAGAGTGTAGATGATAAATAAATGAAAAATTTCTCCAAGTCTCAGGCCTGTGCGGTGTCCTGTTTGCGAGTTATTTGCCGAAACGTTCCACGCAAATTTACAAAGCTCAGTATGGCGACGCCATATTTGAGTACTTCCGAGGGGCACAAATATGGCCGCCGAGATGCACGCGAAACCATCTGGAATTCAACTGTGCTCTAATAGCGACTACTTTTGGCTCATGAGCTATTATACTTACACATAAACACCACTTATTATATCTGAAATGTTCAAACATCTGAAATTGAAAGTATAGGCTTTTTCTAAACAAAACAGATTTGTCACGGCACTCAGATTGATGTTACATACGGTGAAGAACTCAAATATTCAAGATGCTCTGTTTTGAAAACAAAGGGTACTATCGAGCTGAAAATTTGCAAAAGGATGTATTTTTAGTTAGCCTTACACCTAGTAGCAACGAAAATTTAGCAGGCATAGCGAATTTTGATTTCAGAACTTTATGATGTCACATGAGAACCAAGAATACTAATTAAACAATAGTGTTTCTGTCGAGGAACTATCGGCTGATTGCTGCCCTGCGGAAATTTGATGTTCTTAAAACAAATATCTGCCCAAGAAGCAAAGCTTTGAGGGCAAACAAATTTCCAAGGGGAAACTATTAGACCAATAGTTCTGAGACAGAAACACTCTATTGCCTTTATTGTTCACCACTAAATTTTCTTCCGCACACGCACATTCACAAACTAGCATCTTGAGTTTTTTGCTGCAATCCAAAATGTATGAATAAACAAAACTCAGGCAAGAAACCCTCTAAACGCAGGTCAATCAAATAGCGTTTGTTTGTTTTTTTACTGAAAGCCTGCTTGTTAACAAAAAAAAATTGACTGACGGGCACTATGCGCTGATAGTGCCCTCCTCAGATGAACACTATCACGTCACGAATTATCATTACTTGACGTATACCGCAGAATATCTGTCAGCTGCGGATATTTAGAGCATAATGACCATCCCGGTATATGGGCAACATGACAATTTGGTAAATAATAATCTGTGATATACACTAAGTAATGATAATTTGGCCAAAGTCTCACAGAGCACTGCACAACGACAACTTTTCTAACTGTAAAATGTGGTTTGTTGACAATTTGTTGAATAATAAAACAACTATCCTGCTCAATCTTGCGAAATATCATCTGATTTTAGCCAACTTGGCCTACAGCCTTGCCAGCTAAGTATCAGGAGGTATTCCACACAGTTTCACTGGATAATTGCTAAATATCCTGATTTTTTTATTGAGTATTTGTGTATGATAGGTGTATTTAATAACTCTCAGGTTTTAGGATTTGCTGGTAGAATTCTACTAATTATTATTACTGGTTAAGAAATAGAAAACATGTACCGTTTTTCTATCATATACAGTGTTTCTATCTGTTTCCAGTTCTCCCAAACTTTCACGAGTGTTTCTATAATTCGACAGAAACACGAAGTACATGTTTTCTATTTCTTTAAAAAAACACCGCAACGAGAAAAAGAAAAACAACTTGTTAACTTTGATTATCAAAATGTAAATTTTCTTTGCTCGCGCCATCATTACGTCAACAGCTCGTGCTAGTTCTGTGTCTCCATCGAGTTATAGAAACACGATTTTTAACCAATCAGCGCGCATATTTTCTTAGGACTGTTTTCTAATACTTAATATTACTATGTAGGTATTTATATATCCTAAATAACAGTTAGCTTCCTTATTGCTAATAAAAATAGTATCTGTAAACTTCCTACCTCATCGCAGGACATGTTGTATTCCTCTAAAACTGTTCTTGTTCTTGCTAAAATTCTGATACTGAGTTAAAGATTTACAACAAATAAAATATCATATTACTTACACTAAAATACTGTGTCTATAGGCAAGACACTTTACTCTTACAGTGCTGACAAAATAATCCTGGGGGTAACCCTGCAATGGACCTTTGGATTCAAGGACAAGGATGACTAGGAAAATGAGATGTGACTTCAAACTTTTTTGTGTAAACTAAGCATTCATAATAAATAACCCAGAAAGCTTCACTTGATTTCTTTTCAGCAGCAAAGTTAGCACGGTTATTTTCTTGAAGGCAGTTAAGCCCTTTCAATAATTGCTTTATGTCACTACGATCATATAACAGCCTCTTAAAACTGCAAGCACAATGATGATGATTATCACATTAACCTGCCAAAAGGGTACTGGTTCATGCATGCGCACTATTTTAGTTTTAACAATCCCAACTTGGTAGAATAAACCCTTGCCTTCAGCAACTCTTTTAATATGTATATTTTGTTTATTTACTTATTCATCAGTGAAGGATACATTTGAGGGGCCATCACTCTTCTATGAATTCCAAGCACAAATAGAATGAATAAATTACAGCAACTAACTGTAAATAACTTGTGATGCCATAGGTACTGTACTAGTGACGGATGCTACCGAAAAAGAAAACAACAATTGAATGAAATACATCAGTTAGCATTTTATTTTATTCTTACATGAAGCTATAGCTTTGGAAATAAAAAACTTGTCTTGTATGTATTGTCAGATTAAAATTTTTGGGACAAACTCACCTTTTTCGTCATTTTTAATGCCAGATGTCCTTGTGAAACAATCATACTGACCAGAAGAACCTCAATGTTATTCCAAACTTATGTCGCACCTTGTCAACCATTCCCAAATAAAACATCCCATAATGGTGGACTAAAAAACTCCATGTTTGCTTTATAAAGAAGTGTAATGTACTAACAAATTCAAAACAAAAATGTAAAAATCCTCAAGACTGCACAGTATGGACTGGAAATCAGCTTTAAAATGAATGTGTAAAAACTTATGGTGTTTTTGTCAAGACAGTGTTAGCTGCATAACGTAATGACATGATTGAAACAACAGCAAGAGTAAATTCATGGCACATTCATTCCCCCCCCCCCCGAAACTCCCTTGTTCCTTTTTGGAGCAAGGATGGGCACGTCTCCCCTTTACTCCTGTCTACCTATAGCTTGATCTTCCTTCAGGCACAATTCCAGGTCCCTTGATCCAGAGCCCATGGGAGGCAAATCAGCCTAATGGTTACTGGACTCTGGATTGAACATTCTAGGTTCCGCCTGGAGCACTGTGTTGTATTCCTGGGTAAGACACTTTACTAGATCACAGTGTCTCTCTTCACCCAGGTGTATAAATGGGTACAGGCAAATAAAATTTAGTGCAAGGGGTAACCCCAACTCTCCAAGTTGGGACCATTTTTGTCGCTATGGCAACCAAAATTTTGAAGGCGACTAAATTGCAACAGAAGTCACCAGCTGGCAACTAAACTTGACAAGTAGGATTGAGCGCTTGAGCTAACTTTAGTGACTAAAATTTTTCACTCTGAGGGTTGACTAACATAGACTAACATCGCGTCCGGTGGGGAGTAGAAACACTCCTAGTCACTTCATGCTACTGACAGAAACTGGGCCAAGCTCCAGCCTGATGGGCCACTAGGCTCATATGCAGACTTTGATCCAGAGACTGTTGTGCCACTGCATTTCCCAAAGGGTATGGGATCAAATGAAAAATGCAGAACTATGTGGGCAACTACTGGCAAACTTGCAATCAGATAAGCAACACAGATACCAACTACAGTCAACTGCAATTTAGATCTGGGAGTGCATACACAGTTGTTCATACATTAGTTTGGAACACAATTTTTTTCCTGGGAGTGCCAAGATTTCTAAGGTGACCTGACAAAATCCAAAGATGTCTGAAGACTTTCCAGTAAACCGCCAATGTTCCAAAGATTTCATGGTGTCTTGTGTTGGTTTTGAATTTTACATACATTATTCAGACGTCTGTCAGTTGAGACTGAACTGGCTCAAATATTTTTGCTAGATGCGAGAAACTGGTCCGAAGGCATGAGATCCCAGTTTTCAACTCACAAGCATGTGATTCATACTTGGCAGGTGCATGATTTTGTTCCCACCAAACTACTGTTAGTAGTTGTTTGTCCCAAATGAACATGTCCACAAAACATGTTGATTCCCATGCACATAAGGAATATGGCTTGTCCCTGCTTCACCTTGCTGTGATATCCATTGTCCCTGCTACTTGAGCCCAAATTTTTCAATACCAAAAAATTGAACTTGCTATTAATGCACCTATCAATGTAAATCCCACCAGGGGAGGGGGGAATGCGGGCATAGGTGGGGGATTTTAACTGAGCTGAGATTTTCTTTTCAATTGCCCTGCCCCAGGGTAATTGTAGATGGTCAAAAGAGTCACTAAAAGTCAATAAAATGTTGCTAGAAAGGCCAATAAAATGGTCAAACGTCCCCGCTATGAGACGTTGGTTGTTTAACATTTACCAGTCCAAAATTCCCAAATGGAATTTCCGAACGGAAAATTAGCTTACCATTTGCCATTCGCCACAAGTTCCAGGACCTACGCCAACATGTAAAAATCACCCTTGGCTTTCTCGGTAAGTTGGGTCTATTTTGTAATTGGAACACGCCATTTCCAAATGGAAATTTCCACTGGGGACTTTTGCTTTCCATTTGCACAAACCATCGACCAACTGTTGAATCCCCCACTTATTCCCGTACTCTCCCCCCCCCACCGTGCCGTGGGATTTACATTGATAGGTGCATAAAAAGGGATTTTCACAGTTTATGAAGCCAGCTTACATGTTGATTATCTGTTATCAGTCCCCAGGCTCCAGCAGCAGTGGCAACAGATGATATCAGAAGGATAACTGAAAAAAATAAAATAAATTCGGCGAGATTAATTTTGCATCGAAATATTCCCGGGAAATATTGAGCTTGCAGCATTTCACCCAACAGGTCCGAGCTTCCTTTCCAGTGAAAATATCATTAAAATATGCACAGAAATACAAAGCATCGATTTTGAGTCTCGTGAAAATTTTCTAAGTTAATGATCTTTGGAAATATTTAATTTTTAAAGTCGAACAGCAAAAATGGTTCCAAAGTGTTCTAAAAACTCACGTCTCCATTTTCCAGTTTGTGGACCTAAACATGACACATACTCCGTAAGCCTTCGTTCAAATGCTTTCAGGTCTGCAAAAAAGGAACGGATATTCAAAGCCCATTTTAAAGTAAATTTTCAATAACTCTGGAAAAGATCTAAACAATTTTGAGCTCGTTAACCTTCTGTAACTTGGCTTGCCATTGCAGAAGAACTTCCATTTCTTTTCTTGCTACGGCGCATGCTCCACTTTTGCGGAGCCCACAATATTTACAGCAGAGGTTAACTTTGGGAGAGCAAGCGCTCTGAAGGGTACGAAAAATCCGAGATGGTGTCGTATTGGAGGCAAGCCGGCCTTAGGTTGGAAATTTACTACTTTGTTTTCCTTATTGCATGTTTTTATAACATAGCAAGGTCAATGAAACATTTTTCATTCGATCTGTGTTAGGATGACAGGATATCAGTTCTCATGAAACTTCTGATTAAATAACAATTATTCCATGAGCCCGCGTTGGATATGAAGTGATAAAATAACCAACGAGCGCGTAGCGCGAGTTGGTTATAATCACTTCATATCCAACAAGGGCGAATGGAATAATTGTTTTAGTAAATTCTCAAACCGGGTTTTGCCGCCGATTTTTATTTCCACAATTTTACAAAGCGTAAAATAAAAACTTGGCGCACTATTTTCCATATGACGTAAAACTCTGACTATTGGCTCATAGTCGAAGTTTTCTTAGCCAATCAAAAAGCTAGAAATGCAATAGTCGGAGCTGAGAATATACCTGATATTGCCTCACGTGTGGCTCAAAATGAGCAGGGGTTTTACGTCAGCTGGCAAAATTTTAATGTCCAAGGCTAAATATATTACTCACTAGATTTTTAGAACAATTCCACGCATATTGCTATTATGTTGTGTTATTATTATCGCATTGTTTGCTTTTCACAGAAAAGAAGCTTCTGCACCCCCCCCCCCCCCCCCTTCATTTCATGCCTTGGCCTTCCTGGGGGAGGGGAATTTGATATTCACTCGTAGGCATTGGGGAATTTGGTGATTCCACGTGGGTCGATAAATGTTGATGGAGGTCGACATGGCAAGTTTTGAGGATTTAAAGGAAACGGCTACGGCTTCATGACATCTTGGTTAAAAAGCAAACGACCACCCAAGCTTTGCTTTTTATTTGTATGAAAAGCATCAAAAAAGGGACAGGCCAAGAGCAACTTGGTCACTGAAAGAGTTATAGTATTCATGGATTTGCTTACAAGTTGAGCTTACAGAGCGTGAAAGCAAGTGTGCAAGAGCTCCAGGGGTTAACTGCCAAACTGCAAATAAGAAGCGAATGACTTTGAGAAAGTCTATAGCCTTCATTAAGTGCAGTGGAGGGTTTTATGCTATTATGTTTATGCCGACGTTCTTGGAGCTAAAACTACTAACACCTCCATTGCTTTGATCTGTTTTGTTGCATTACTCCTGGTTAACAATTGAACCAGATTTAAATTTCACACTGTATGCAGGCTATTCAACCTGTGAATTTTTTGTTTGTCTCCTTAGCTATCTCAACTTTTCATCCATCTGTGCAAGGCTTGTCAGGAGATGTCTGAAGCCAGAGTTGCGAGTAGAGGCATTAAAGCGTGAAGAATCTCTCATGAAGTCTATTAAATGGGAAGGTGGCAAGCAAACTGGGGAAGGAAGTTAGTATCTGTATTTCCCACCCCTGCCACGTGGTTCCTGCCTTCCTTTTAATTCTTTCTGTTGTAAATTATTTAAGAACTAGTAAACACTTTCCATGTCTTTTTTGTTCTGTTTCTGTCAAGTCATAGAAGTGCAGGTTTGGCTCATATTTCACCCAGTTTGGACCACCTTAGGAATCTTGTTGCCCACCCTTGATCATATTTCACCCAGCTTGGACCACCTTAGGAATCTTGTTGCCCACCCTTGGTCATATTTCACCCAGTTTGGACCACCATAGGAATCTTGTTGCCCACCCTTGATCATATTTCACCCAGGTTGGACCACCTTAGGAATCTTGTTGCCCACCCTTGGTCATATTTCACCCAGTTTGGACCACCTTAGGAATCTTGTTGCCCATCCTTGATCATATTTCACCCAGCTTGGACCACCTTAGGAATCTTGTTGCCCACCCTTGATCATATTTCACCCAGTTTGGACCACCATAGGAATCTTGTTGCCCATCCTTGATCATATTTCACCCAGTTTGGACCACCATAGGAATCTTGTTGCCCACCCTTGATCATATTTCACCCAGCTTGGACCACCTTAGGAATCTTGTTGCCCACCCTTGATCATATGTCACCCAGCTTGGACCACCTTAGGAATCTTGTTGTCCACCCTTGATCATATGTCACCCAGCTTGGACCACCTTAGGAATCTTGTTGCCCACCCTTGATCATATGTCACCCAGCTTGGACCACCTTAGGAATCTTGTTGTCCACCCTTGATCATATGTCACCCAGCTTGGACCACCTTAGGAATCTTGTTGTCCACCCTTGATCATATGTCACCCAGCTTGGACCACCTTAGGAATCTTGTTGCCCACCCTTGATCATATTTCACCCAGTTTGGACCACCTTAGGAATCATGTTGCCTACCCTTGATCATATTTCACTCAGTTTGGACCACCTTAGGAATCTTGTTGCCCACCCTTGGTCCTGTTTCACCCAGTTTGGACCACCTTGGGAATCTTGTTGCCTATCCTTCGTACCTTCCTATTTCCCTAGACTTCCCAACACTTTTTATCCCACTCCCCACCCCTCCTGATGCCAGAAGATTTTAATAAGTACATGTATCTCTCCTTTTCTCATAGAAACAATCAGTCAGTGATGCCATCCCTTGTGCTCTTTACTTTCCTTTTGTGTGATGGATCAAGACCAGCTGTTGTGTGACTTGTTACATGATTGGATGTAACCTTTGTGAATAAATAAAAGTTTCTATTGTGTCTCCTTTCAGAGCAACTATTATTCTGTCTCAATTAACCCTAGAAGCAAGGCTGAAGTATCATCACCCAGATAAAAAAATAGATGATTTGCTTTTGACACTCAAATCGTTATAAAAAATTGGCATTTGAGCTTAGTGGCTGAATCACGTTGGAGGTTACCCTGGTCTCTGTCTAAGCAACATGGTGTGCCTGTAAACCTCCCTGGAGGGGATGCCCCAACATTAAATTTGTCAGTACTCATTTACACACCTGGGTGAAGAGAGGCACAATGAGAGTAAAGTGTCGGGTCACCTCACAGCTCTTACAAGGTCTCACCTGGTTGGGTCCACCCTCAGGTGAGACCAAAGAACAAACAATGGACCCTAGCCCTAAACAATGGGGCTGCAACACTATGCCTATAGGAGCTGTGAGGCTACCGAAAGTGACTTGCCCAAGAATGCAATGCCATGCCCTGGCCAGGGCTCAAAGCCAGACCACTCGAATGAGATGTGAGTTCCCCCAGGATTTGTCATGGCCTGCAGCTTTCATTATTCACAGGATGTTATTGTTTCCCTCCAAAACTTCTCTACAAAATTAAAATTTTCTTGTCTACAAAATCAGAGTTCACTTGTTTGTTAATTTAAGATCGCACATTAATTTAATGGCATCTGACAGTGCTCCAGTGTGCAGTCCCTCGGGGTCCCCACTACCAACACTGCCCGCAAACATGGTTTTCCAGCTCTGTATGCTCTCTTACAGTACTTTGATACCACCTACCTGTTGATAAATAAAAGGCTTGATTCATTTGAAATACAACATGCTGATTGAGGCAAGTGATTGCTCTTTGATGATGTCATCGCTCATGATAAAGCCTAGTCTCCTTCCTTGGTGCTAAACAATTGGCACAGGCTGTTTTTTTCCCCTGCTTTAGATTATGAAAGCAGATAGAAATCAATTTGAGCACTCCACTCACATCAAATTCAGCAATGACATGGTTGTGAGCTGGATCATTTTTGATAGTACCATTTATGGAAGAGTTCTTGCTAATTTCACAAATGGCTCTAAAGAATTTTTCTTCAAAATATTTCCTAAAATGTCTTTGTAACATCTGCCTTTAGCCTCATTCCCAGTTAGTGGCAGGAAGAAATACAAGAACTATAAACACTGTTTTCTTCTCTAAATATTGTAAATTACTGAAGCCAGCTATTAGGATTCCAGTTATCGTATAATTTGTAAGAGACCCAGGGAAGGGGTACCTGAATATTCGTTTGTAAGTTGGATATAACTAACCTGAGGATTCCAATCTCGAGTGCAGTGTGTGCAGTATATCTGATTGGTGCTATTTATACAATTCCCTATAGTAATACACAAGCAGCAATCAGAAAACTAATATTTGCAGATAGGTTTCTCATGCCATGTAACCAACTTCACATTTTTTGGCATGAATAGACCAATTCGGCTAACATGTTTACATCCTTGTTGCCACCCAATTCAGGTCATGTGATGATTCATTTGGGAGGTTACAATTGTGCAATTTGTCATACACAACTGATTGCATGCAACTATGTGCCAACAAAACAATTGTAACCCCCCAAATGAATCATCACATGATCTGAATTGGGTAGCAACAAGGAGGTAAACACGTTAGCCGAATAGGTCTATCGTGCACATTTTGTTGCAGATGAAAGAAGTCTGTCTTCTCAGGATGTTCCTGCATACAGTTAACTCATTTTTTATGGATATCTCTGTAAGACAGACATCTCTATAAGAGCCACCTGGTGTTGGCCTCAGTGTGCCATTTTTCAGTCATTTAATTATTTTAACTCGCTATAAGCAGGACGCCTCTAATGTATTAGTCAATTCCAGTAGTGCCCATCTTCCAATCAGATGGTAGATCAGCCTATAGGAATTATATTATTTGCAGTTCATTCATCTTGAATCTGATTGGTGTTTTTGCCACAACACAATGACAATCTATAGTGCTCATGTTTCTGTAATTTGCACACAACAACAAGTTAAAAATATTCTAATAGGGAACATAGGGCATTTTTCTTGTTCAACTTTGTAACAAACTCATTTTTAACTGAAACTAAATCTTCTAAACCTCCTAAACCTCTCTACCTAAATGTTCTTTCTGGATAATTTTTGCATACACTTCTCTACAAAGTCACATTTTCCCACACAGCTATTTCCAGTTATACTAAAGCTGACAAAATATTATGCTAATCAAGGATGGAGACATTCTAATTCTCTTGGCTCAAGTGGCTTTATTTAATTACAGTTTTGATTTGATAGTGTTACCTTGGCACAAAATGATATCCAAAAAAGCATTAGTGGTATTACAGTTAATAAATTAAAACTGTCTCACAAAACCGTACATTTTCATTGATCAACTAAATATTGGCTGTGTTGGCACCATTCTCAGAAAACAGAAAATAGGCCGATTTCACTATATTACAATTTAGCTTGATTGCAAGGCCCAGGGTACACAAACAAAGAAAATAAAAAGGCATGTTTATTAATTGCTTTTGTTCGTGTCCTCTAGGTCTTGCTGTCAAGGTGAATTTTAATATAGCGAAAGTGGCCTATTGGTGCTAGAGGATTGTAAAACTGGCACATTTGATGTGAAGCCTGTAAAAACACACCCAACTTGGCATGTACGACAGACACAAATGTCTCATTCCTCTTGGTTTCTCTCTAAGGCTTGTGCAAGCTCCTCTGTCACCCTAAGCCTTGAGTATTTTTTAGTAATATTTATAATAATTCTTTGTTAATTATCACATTTGATTCCTATTATCATACGAGAGTGATTTCACAAAACCCCTGAAGAAAAAATAGGCAGTACCTTGTAGGGTTTTCAATAAATCTGCTGCTAAGCAATAATAATTTAGAATTTTTTTTATTTTGATTGTGTTTTTAGGAGGGATGTTAAATTGAATTAGGATAAAGATAAATTCACTGTGAACCGGAAGCTAACTTGCTTGAGTTAATAGCCAGCTACAATCGTAAATATAAACTTCATGTCATCTACTCTTGAATGTGTTGAAAAATCTGATATTGTTATCAAAAATAAATAAGAGATAATGAAGCTACTGCATGTAATACATAATTTGTAAAATCACTCTATTTGCGACAAACAGACAAAATAAATAAGTTTAGTTTCTAAGTAAAGTTGGTAGCTGAGAGAAATTGTTTGGTTAAAAACCTCCACTAAAAATAACATGCTAGAAAATGCACTGTGAAAATATAGTCTGAAAACAGTCCAGTTTGAAAAGGTATCAAAAATTAGTTTGTAAATGATTGAATTGCTGAAATGAAAGTTTTTTTTTTCATTTCACTTATACACGTCTATAGTGACATTTGGGCTTTTCATTGAATTTCCTGGAGAGTAAAGGAGCGGGGGTGAAGTCACACAAAATTTCCATACCCACCCATAGAAGGTAATTGGGAATTCCAAGGATTTAGGAGCCATATATGAAGCCACACTGGAATTTCAGGAGTGGTGGGTGGGTTCAAACCAAGAACTTTTCACAGGAACAGGGAGACTAAGAATATTTTCTGGAACAGATCAAACCTAAGCTGCCACATCTAAAAGGTTACCTCTACAATAGTAGCCTTCCTTTAGGGAAATTGGTTTGTGTTTATATCTTGGGACGAAGGGACTATAGGAACATTTTTGTCAGGAGGTTTAATATTTTTTGCGAGGGGATTAATACTGTAGAATTTTTGTGCTATCACTTCAGAGCATCGCTTACAATACCAAACTAAAAGAAACTAATGGCAGATTTTGCAGTTTCTCTGAGTCTGTCAATAGCTTCCTCTGAGATGCGAAGACAGCCTTCAATTCCCAGATGCGTCAAACAAGGCAGATAGCTTATGACACACTCAATGCTAGCATCTGTGATTGCCATACAGCTTGTCAAAGTCATGTCTGTCAAACCCTTCAAGTGTAAAACAGCCTGTTTGATTCCTTCATCAGTAATAAGATTTGAACCCAGATCAAGCTCTTCTAGATTTGTGAGAGATTCTGAGGCTTTGATCAGACCTCTGTCTGTTATTTTACATCCCTCGACACCAAGAGAAACAAGCTTGGGCAGATGCCGGCTGACATAAACAAACCCATGGTCTGTTACTTTGGTCTGGTCTAAAGTAAGTTGTTTGAGTTCTTTGAGATATTTTCCAACTTCACAAATACCTATGAAGATGAAAAAATTACACATGGTTAAAAAATTTAAATAAAACGAGTAGATAATTAGTAATATTACAATAATAGTAACAACAATAATAATTACTACTGAACCAATAACTAGTAATGTTATCATATGATAATAACATTATAGTGTTTGAAGCCTCCAAACAAGTAGAAGTATGTCTTACATTAATATCAGTCACCTAACTGAAAGAAAACCCCAGATGTTGGTGAAAATCAGTTTAACATACACAACAATATGTGAAAATAACAGAACCCCGCATTATGTACAATGTACTTATAAAACTCCCCTAACTGTATATTATGGAAGTATGTGAAATAAGTAAAATTAATAATAGTAAAATACTAAAATAATTATTATTGTTTAATTTATTTATGGGAAAATTGTATAATAAGGTTGAGGACTTTCTCTTGTTAGATAACATACACCCAATTGCAATAACATTGGCAAAAATGAAAAAAGTAATAAATTAGCTTAATTGTTATAAACAACTTCAAAAATCACAAGGCTACCCATCTTACACGCTGTACTGATGACTTCTTTGAGAATTATTACAATCTGAAAATGCAGTTTGCTTGTCTGATCAATTCTTATTACCTTTTTTACCGTATTTTTATTTTATCCATAACAACATTATTGCAGTTAGGTGTAAATAAAACCTGACCCATAAAACAGCCAGTCATATTATTTTTTACCCAATAGTTTATAATAGATAATCAGATGTAAAACACTTGTGTACCTTGTATACCAAATCATGAATACAAAAAAACCATTTCAACCCAGGCTGAAATATAGTCCATAGAAAACAACCTCACTGCGCATGCTCACGGTGCCTTTTCAGCCCGGGTTGGTATTCCATTTCGATTACATGGACCTTTTGTGGATTTTTCAGCCTGTTTGCCCGGGCTGAAATCTAGCCCGGGGCTAGACCTTCTCCCTGTAATCGCCACTTTCATTTCAAGAAAATTCCTTTCAGAACCCAGGCTGAAATATCAGCCCGGCTGACTGGGCTGAAATTTCAGCCCGGGCTGAAATTCGCCATGTAATCACCCCCTTAGTTACCTTGGTTGGAAACACGCCTGCAGTAGGACAAATTCAACTGTTGTAATTGCGTCAAGTTAAAAGCCAGAATCCCAACTCCTGCATTGGTCACTCCACAACAGTCCATTAAATCAAGACTTGTAAGATTTGTCACAAAATTTGCTATGTATTTCACCCCTACATTTGTGAGCTTGGAATGGGATGACAAAATCAACGATTTCAAATTTCTTAAATATGGAGCCATTCTTGCCATTCCATCATTACTTATTTCACAGTTCCTTAGGTCGAGCGTTTTCAAATGCGTCAGCTTGCTGGCAATTGTTGTGACCCCTCTGTCCGCCAATTTTTGACTGCTCAGTGATAACGACTCTAGCTTCTGCAAATGCGAGCCAATCAGATCAGCCGTGTTGTCACTGATTGTTTCAACATACCCGACATCCAACACCTTCAGATTAGGCAAGCTTTTGATAATAGTATGCATTGCAGAATCGCTGATGCCATCACAGAAATCAAATGCTAAACACCTAAGCTCAGTCAGCCGGGAAATATCTGTGAACATGACTTCAATGTCGTGAACACTGTTTGCAAAATGCATGTGATCACCACCGCCAAATGACAAATGTTTTATTTTGGTCAAGTGTTTTGTTACATGGCCAATACCATCACTTGTCACAAATGGGCAGTCCTTGACATCCAAAAATGTGATTTCAGGAAGGTTCTTAGCCACTAGTTCAACGGCTACATCATTTATTCCATGACTCCATTTGAAATCCAGAACAGTTAAATGCTTGAGATTCTCTGCAACATGTCGAACACCAAGCACAGTCACCCAGTCACACCCTCGTAAACTGAGACTGGACACTTTAGGGCAGCTGTTTGCGAGTGTCCTCAGACACCCATCAGTAAGCCCTTCACACCAAGTTAAGTCCAACACTTCTAGCTCACTTAAATGTTTGACAAAACTTTGGAAGCCAGCTTCAGTGATGTTATCACAGTCCTCCAAAGTAAAACTGTTAAGCTTCTTGAGGTGAGGCCCACATGCCTCTAAAACACTGTCAGACAACCTCCCACATCTTCTAAAGGAAAGGTGTTGTAGCTGGTATAGTTTAGGAATTTCTTCTCTGAGAAACGCCTCGCTAACCTGCGGGCACCCTCCTAAATTAAGATGAGTAATCTCAGGTAAATTAGAGAACAAAATTCTCAAGTCTTCGTTGTTAGCTCTGGAGCAGTTTACCCTCGTGATTTTCCGCCGGCTCAGACTTTTAACAAGAACCTCTGAACAATCTAAAGGAAGTACAACTGTAACTCCTCGCCACAATGCTGGCAAGTAGGTCACTCTGTTCCACAAAAGACAAACTTGGGCCGCGACCTGCTTCTCTGAAACGTCAAGAAACGAGAACACAAGCGCTGCAATATCTGCGATGAGAGGACCTTGATAATCACAAGACAAATTCATGTCCTCTTGTCAATTTACGTTCAAAACCTTTGCTGTAGGAAGTTATGAAAGAAAAAGCAAACCTATATGCAGGAGGTGGCATTTATAAAAACCACTTATTGCAGCTTCGCCTGATTTTCGACCAAAAACGTCCATTCAATTTTGTGTTTCCTCCGAAAAAAATCAAACATGGTTGCTCATAATGCGCCGGTGTTTGGCCGAGAAAGACTGGTATCGAAATACGAAACGACGGTAACCGATATTTTACCGAAGTTACCCGAATATTTACGAAAATTGTCGATTTCCAAAATGGCGGATGAACTGAACGGCGATACAGCACCGGACAGCAATAGCGCAGTATGCGAGGGATATTTACCAGCAGAATGTAAATTTAAGGTTCATACATTCTCTGACACGCTTCTTGATCAAAAGGTTCATTTTCAAATTCTGAAAATGACGGACAGTGTGTATGTGTGGATAGGAATCTCTCCAGAAATGAATGCACTTGCTGTGGCTATGTACACAAAATACGTAAGTAGCCTCCAGAAAAATCGATTTGCCTACACCGAGATCGATTCTCCTACACGATCTGAGTCGATTCGCCGACACTAAAGTCGATTCGCCTACGTACACGATCTGAATCGAAGTTATTTTGCAAAGACAGATCAACATCACTATCAATATTCTTTTGGTGGATTCACATGACATCAAAGACTCGTTTTGAGGGAGAAAGGCAAATCATGAAACAACTGTTTCACAGTGTACCGGTCAGTATAAAACATGGACTGTGGACTACGGACTGGGTATCAAACATAGACTGAGGTATAAAATATGGACCAGGACTGCGGACTGGGTATAAAACACGGACTGAGGTATAAAATACTCACTAGGGCTGCGGACTGGGTATAAAGCACGGACTGAGGTATAAAATATGGACTAAAACTGCAGACTAGGTATAAAAGATGGACTGAGGTATGAAATACTTACTAGAACTGCGGACTGGGTATAAAACACAGACTGAGGTATGAAATATGTACTAGAACTGCGGACTGGGTATAAAACACAGACTGAGGTATAAAATATGGACTAAAACTGCGGACTGGGTATAAAAGATGGACTGAGTTATAAAATACTTACTAGAACTGCGGACTGGGTATAAAACATGGACTGAGGTATGAAATACTTACTAGAACTGCGGACTGGGTATAAAACACAGACTGAGGTATAAAATACTTACTAGAACTGCGGACTGGGTATAAAACATGGACTGAGGTATGAAATACTTACTAGAACTGCGGACTGGGTATAAAACACGGACTGAGGTATGAAATACTTACTAGCAGTTCTCATTGAGAAGTGAGTGCTGCCGTTAAAGGTGTTTTTGAATGCAAATATGACAGTGAGAATTACAACAAAAATATAACTTATTTTATTTGCAAAATGACATGGTTACATGTATGTTCTTTGAGTATAACATTAACAAGTAACTATTGGTGTGGCTAAAGCTTTTGTTGGATTATGCTTGTAGTAATTGCTAAAAGTGGAAAAGAAATATACCGGTATTGGTTAACGAAAACGGAAGGTGTAACGAATAACACTATCTAACGTAACATGTAATAACAAGGGCTTTTTAACTGATTCTTAGAACGATTAGTGACACTTTCTTTTGTCTATCTAGCGCAACGTGGAAATAAACTAAATACTTGGTGTAACAACAGTCACTGTGGTGTAACAACAGTTACTACATGTATAACGGCAATAAGGGGTTCATGAACTGATCCTTAGAAGAATTAGTGACAGTGACACTGTGTAACGCAACGTGTAATGGACTCATTTATTTCGTCTAACAATGTTAGGCTATATTCGAAGCACTAACATTGCATTTAAACTATCCGAAAATGCATTAATCAAGATCTGCTTTAGTGAGCAAAATGGCCCATCGCCACAAAATGAGCGATCAATGCGCCCTTGATAAAATTTGTTGTTGTTTAAATGGTACTCAACATTGTTCTGCGAGGTTGCCACCTCCGGCAACTCCTCTATTGAAAGACTATTGGCATCGGGTACCATTTTATTGGTTAGTGCATATAAATGCATGCGATCTCCATGACATAAGATGTCATCGATATTTGTTTGTGTCCATAAATCGACCGAATTCGATCGATTTAAAAGCAAAGCTGCAAGTGACATAAATGCACACTATCGGGATCTAGAATGCTCACTGAAAGCTTCATGGCCTTGATAAATGCTTCCTCGAATAGAAGTAATCATAAAAGATCAGCAAAGGTGCCAAAACTCACCTGTAAACGGCGAAACGTTGACTCTGATCAACTGTATTTATAACTTGCTGCGAGCACATGCGATTTTCCGCTGAGCGAGCACGATTTTCCGCTGAGCAAGCACATGTCAATTTTTCTTATAAGACAGCTGCTGATTGGCTAGACTGCACCATATAACAGGATTTCTGATTGGCTGTTTCTTTATGCGAACGATGGGTCGAACCGTCGAACCAAAATTTCTCGATGGCTTCAAGAATATGAAGGCTGCCTATCGGCAGCAACTAGAACTGCGGACTGGGTATAAAACACAGACTGAGGTATAAAATACTTACTAGAACGGCGGACTGGGAATAAAACACGGACTGAGGTATAAAGTTATGAAAAGTTGAAAGATGTTGAACCGTGTATCATTGGCTTAAATCTACTCGTGCTGTTAACTTGATCACTTCTGCGAAAAAACACACACACATGCATCATCGAGTAAGTTTCAAGTTTAATAACGCATTTTCTCAACAAGTATTCGGTGTAGGCGAATCGACTGTGGTGTAGGCGAATCAACTCAGATAGTGTAGGTGAATCGACCTCGATGTAGGCGAATCGTCTTGTAGGCGAATCAACTTGTAGGCGAAACAACCGGTTACCGGTTGGGGTGGTTGGTCAACAATATTTGAGCATTACTAATCAACCTAATATTTTTTGTAATAATATTGTTTCAGAATTCCCTGCAGAACCTTCAGGTTTTCCTAAAACAATGTTTTAATTATTTGCATTCTAACCCACACCCCCCACCCCCCCTCCAATCTTAATCATTATGTTGACACTCTCACAGGGCCTCCCTCCACCCAGGTGCTATATTATGAGTGAGGTGCAGAACTGCAGGAAAATTAATTCAGTAATGAAAGAATGAGGAATCAGATCAACGTTCCAACGATGTAAATAGGCATTGAAGACAGTTTTCTGCAGTCCCGCACCTTGGTGCATATTATCTACTGCAATGGCACCCAGGCAAAATGCTGAGATAGCCTGTGATGGCACTAGGCTTAATACAATATAAGAAAAATATCAGAAAAATAGCTAGAAAAAAAAAACAGTCGGTCTGTGCATGTGACTTGGAAGAAGCTGATTTGCGTTACATCTTGAATGCCTGTCTTTGGGATTTTCTGAATATTCAAGCTCTGAGAAAGGAGCATGAAATGCACCTCATTAACCTGGCTTGTGGGAGAGATGTATTTGCAATTCTGCCAACTGGATTCGGCAAGAGTTTAATCTTTTGGTTCTTTCGGCGACTGGTGAAAGCTGTGATGAAATCAGAAATGAGTTCCGTCATTGATGGTTATCTCTCCCTTGGTTTAGTGATGTGGGACCAAGTTGAGAAGCCAAAACAGCTTGGATTCTTGGTGGCAGCAATTGGTCTTTTTTATTCTCCCAGTTTCCCATATGGGTCACCAAATCTCCCGGGTATGAAGGAAAATGTTTGAAAATATATGAGTTATCAGACTCTTACTTTGGCCGATTTGGAAAGGAAATTTTTTGAAATATTTGATGCATTTTTGTAACTCCGTTTTAAGGCTCGAGAAGTGATATCTTGATGCAAAATTGGCAGTCTCCTAGTTTGGCATCTCAGTTTTTGTGATGTAGGTCATGGTAATTAGAAGTGTCCCTGCAAGGCCAATGTGACTGAAAATTGTGAAAGAACATGCTAAAATCTAAAGGGTTTATATGCAAATGTAGCCATAACACTACTGAAATTTTCTTTTCAGGTCTTTGTTCCAGTAGTGTTATGGCTTATATAAACCGTACCTACTCAATCGCTACTGTTGGACATTCAGTTATTTGTTATTCACCATACCCCGCCAGGTATTTCATCCACTTTAAGGGCTAACCCACATACGGCCACTCTCATGTGGCTTTGATAGCTCAGTTGGTAGAGCACTGCACCGGTAACGCAGAGGCCGTGGGTTCAAATCCTGAAATTTTCTTTTCAGGTCTTTGTTCCAGTAGTGTTATGGCTGCATTTGCATATAAACCGTACATTCTCATCAGATTTAATCATATTTTCCAGGGCTCGACAAACCAACTAGCCACAGACTAGTAGAAATTTAGTTTTGGCTAGTAGGTTTTTGATTTCCACTAGCCGCTTTGGCTAGTAAACAAAATGAAATTGGCCGAAGTTAAGTTTCTGTCTTTCTCAAGCAAGACAAACACAACCACTTTTCTCGGAAACAAGTTCAGAATTTCATTGTAGATGCCTCATGTTACTAGGCCATATACCACAAACATTGTTTTATTGGAAACTGGTTTAAGGACAATGCATTGCCAACATTATGTATTCAAAGATGGTCGCTTGAATTGTGCTTTTAAGTCTAATGCTAGAAATTCTGCTGTTGTTGGACCTAACCAGCATAAAATCTGGGCTAGCAAAAAAATTTTGGCTAGTAACATCTAAGTTGTCACAAGCCACTAGGCTAGTAAGTTGAAAAGTTAGTGTCGAGCCCTGTCTTCCAAAAATGCTTTAAGGATCCTTGTGGCTGACAGGTTGAGAGAAGAAACACGTCTTGAATACATTTTTGTTTCAACAGGATTCAGTGCCATCAGCTGTGAACCTCATAGGAAATAAAGCTGATCTAAACTCAACAACACTTGCACAAAGGCTTGGTAAGAATAAACACCATGTTCAGTCCCTGAATTGAATCAACCTATTTTGATTTTAGGGGAGAAGTCCCCCCCACCATTACAATGTTTTGGTGTGCATTCCCTTGCAAGTTTGACAAGTTCCTCTGAATCAAGAGTGAACTGTATTGTCTTAGCAACCAATAACTTTAAATAACAGATTTATTCTTGGTCTCCTTGTATGTACTGACATTTATAGTCACTTGTAATGTTTGCTTTAAATAACTAATATATCTCTATTATTTTATTGCCAGCCAAGAAGACCAACAAGCAGTGTTTTGTGAGCTACAATATCCCAACAGAAAACATGCTGTTAAACTTGGTGGAACAAAGAATAAACCAGGAGATTCAAGACAAACCCCAGCTGTTCTAACATCTCTTTACATCAATGTGGTCGTAAAGAACTAAATGCCATGTTTCGAAATCAAGAGGCCAAGAGCTCAGACAGAGAACAAGTCAAAATAGTATTGTTATACTCGGAAGATAATTATTTGTTTCAGGATTGTAGGGCAGAACACACCAAAGAGAGCACTGTAATCAGTGAGTGATTTGTGTCTCTTAGACTCTTGTGGCCAGCAATAATTATGAGAAGCAAGAATATTATTTTTGGTAGAGTGAACTGACAGTCTCCTGGAGAGTCCTACCATAAGAACTGAGTGAACTCTCCACATGGGTTGCTTACCAGTTTATCAATACTTAGGAAGTGTCTAAACTGATGTGTATGTCTATTACATCTATGCCAACTCTCCCAGGGGTCTCATGGTCTCCTGGATACGAACTTCTGGCAAGAGCTTCAATACCCTGTGAGCAGTAGTTTCTTCTGTGCTGCCTCAACAGAGAAACCACTGCAGGGCTTCTGTTAATATTTCATCGTGCACATGTAACCCACATCACAGTATGTCACTGAGAAAAAAACAGGTTCTAATTGACTACTGATTGTTTGTCAAATTTCAATGTTTGAAGCACCTTCAGGGGTCATTTCACACCAGTAGTCACAAAAGTGTTCTGACAATAAATGTATTGTTTTCCGTGGCCATAACTCTTTACAGCAGTTTTACCAGCAGCAGATTAAAACCTTGTGCAGTTAAATGTTCTTTGCTTTGTATGAAATTAATTTTTATACCTAAATTCCTTAAAAAAAATTATACTGTATAATTTTTAGAAATGCTATATAAAAAGGTCAAATTTGTGCAGGCATAACATTTACCTATCGTTTATTTTCGTGCATGATCTCTCGTGCAAAACACCATCTGACGTAGTTTCCTCATGCATAATGCTTTTAAGCAAACAACTGTAATTGGCATCACTTCCCTTTTGAGCTAAAACAAGTTTTAAACTGGTTTCACCAGTCCATAGTCGATTTATTTGTCCATGGGGCTGGACAGCAGTCCTTCAAAGAAACAGGGCTGCTCGCAGTCGTTTCTCTCTCAGCGCAGAGCAGATGAAACCACTGCTCACAGGGTAGACCTTGAAATACAAGTTTTCACACTAACTTTGGGTGGTTGAACTGGATGAAATCCAACTTTGTTTCTGATTCCGGGTACCCAATGCAAAATATCGACATTCCCAGGGAGGGGCGGTGGTCTTGCAGTGGGGGGGGGGGGGGTACAATTTTGAAACAAGATTAATTTTGGGGGGTACATTTTTTTCTTGCAAGAAACGCGAGGTGGGTCAAATTTTATGACACAACAACGGAAGTCTAAAAAGTTTTACAACTGAGACGATCCTTGTTACTTTGGAAATGGCATCTTATAGGCCTACATTCGTAGAAAATTTTCTGGGGGAACCTGCCCCCCAGACTCCACTAGAGACTCGTGACCACTCCCAAAACCTATCATTTTGCTTTTTCAAGGGTTGGAATCTCTAGCACTGCAATCAGAGATACCTCCACCTCATTGGGTAGTCGCCATACTAAATGTGTACCCATGGCAGGGCTTTATCATGTACCATATTATGTACCATAACCTACCAGATTACCTAACTATAAAAAATGATAATTTTATTCAATCACAAACCCGCTAAACTTATTATAAACAAGGTAGAAAATAGAAACAATAAATGAGAGAAAAGATAAACAAGATGTTAAATAAATAGGATAAAAATGTGTGTGTGAGGAAGAAAGCAAATAATTTTGCATTACCGTAAACGTCCATGTATAAGCAGCACTTTTTTTCACAAAATTGAAGCCAAAAATCAAGGGTGTGGCTTATCCACAGACACATCTGTGTTTGGAGTTCTCAAAAACCTGATTAATATTCGTAAAACCTCTTAAAGATGCCAAGAAATAAACATAAAAGAAACTGAGAGTGTGTTGAGTGAGCGTGTTGTTCACTGACTTTTTCACGAGTGGTGGCACCTAAAGGAGCCGCTTGTGTCTTCGAGTGCTTGTCGGCGAAAACATGGTCAGAAGGGGGAGGGAGGGATAAGCTCTGGCCTGATGGGCCACTAGGTCCAAATGCAGATTTTACCAGGAGGGGGAGGGGTACATTTTTAAAAATCAGAATTGCAAAGGGAGGTATGATTTTTTTAAGGTGGCTCATCTCAGTTTTTCGGAACCACACCAACCCAGCTTTAAAAGGCTACAGCTTCGCTGTCTTTCGTTGGTTGGGCAAGATTTTTCGCACATTAACTAGAGATTGAATAACGTTTCCAAACATGTACATTTCATTGGCATCGGTGTTACCATAGCAACGAAATGATGATGTCATGGTTTCTGAAAATCAGCATTTTTCTCGAAACCCAGACCCAAACTTTTAAAACGAATCCACGTCCCTTCTAGTATACATTTAGATCTTCCATACTGCAAAATTCTATGAGAGCGTTTTTGAAAAAAAGGCAGTTGAATATTTTGCTGTCAAAAATTAACAAGTTCGCCTTAGTATCTGTTAGTTCGTGATTCCAGCAACTTGCTGTAGATTGTAACAATGTCCTTTCCATGTTTTATACCTTTAACCAGCTGTCAACAAGTAATCGGATAATGAAACTTTCCGCAGCAAATGCAAAACTACCCTATATTTTAAAAAATATTTCGCACTCTTTAAAATGGTTCAATGCCTTTGAAATTTTCAGGGATGACACATAACATGCTAGACTTTCGACCTAGCGATTTAAAAAAAAATTCTATCGACTAGTTCTTACATAGATGCTCCCATATCAAAGACATTCCTTCTATGAGAAAAATGTGAATATTAAAGACATTACTTTTGATGAGCCACCTTACGGAATTTTTTTTTGGGGTGGGGGGTGAGGGTACAGTTTTGAAACACCACACTTTATCAAAAACAACCGCCCCCTGGGGCGTAATAAACGATTGGGCCCTTAGAGTTTTAAAATTGGCATCTGCTTTTACTAATAAAATGCAATCATTATTTCTTGGGCATGTTGGCAACTGTATAGAGTGTTTTCACACTCATGACAAGCTGCTATATTGGATTGCTGAAACACAATATGATATTTGTACAAAAATAGTGTTCAATTCCCAGAGGATTCGTTTGGGGCACCAACATGGCTGCCATTTCTGTTTCGGGACACCATGTCATGTGAAAACGCTCTACACAATCTATCAAAGAGCAGCTACCTGATTGTTTCTTGATATGTATACTTGTTATGTATACTAGCGGAAATCAAACCTGAGACAGTGTTTCATTGGAGCATGGAAATAAAAAAATACCTACTTGCCTGTTAACTCTCTTCGTGATGGACTAGGAAACACTAATGAAACACATTGCTGTTCTGCTGCTGTTTTGAGACAGAGAACGCAAACTTTTATGTTCCCTTCCTGACATCATGTTTTATTTTTTCTTAGAATAGATTAGGCTGAAGTCCTTTATTTATTTCCAAGTTGCAAGAAAATATCCTTTGTTAAATGTTTTATCATATTACTGGCTGATAAGAATTGAATAGTCTGTCAAGTTATAATTCCTATTGGAGTACAGTATTCAATATTTTACAACTATGTACACCTTATTTACAAAATTAATTTAGACGTATATACCTAGAAGTTGACCTACAAGTATTTACAACTTTGTCAAAATGCATAGATTGTTCTTCAAACAAGATAAACTCTCTCCTGAAGATCTCAGATCCCATTCTTCTGCAATTCTCTCTTTGTCATCAATACTTAGCAGATTGTGAGAAAGATCCAGTTCTGTAAAAGAATCTTCCCCATCATTTTGAGAAACAACCATTTTTAAAGCCTCAAAGAATGCCATATCAAGGGGCGATGTGACTCCACATGCTGATAAATTAAGTTTTTGAAGGGTTTTACTGTTCTTAGCTGCCATAAGAAGAGATTCTGCATTGACAGCATCAATATTGCCATTACCAGCCACTGTGAGACTTGAAAGTTTGCAGCTTTCTTTCAGCAGCCTAGAAAACAAGATGAACTAATTTGCCAAAAATAGTTATAGAGCTGCATGGAGTAAATTTTTTTGGAAGGATAGTGACACCAAATATCGTGCAAGAACAGTCCTGATAATGTCAGTAATTTATAATAAAAGAACAAAATAGTGAGTTTGACTCTTCCCCTCCCTGCTTCTCATAGCTCGAGGGCTTTACATCATTTATATCAGAGGGGAAACAGCTTGATGCATGCTAATCATGACAGACTTAAATGGTAAATAATTTCCTAGGCTCAATTTATGCTGCTCGCTTGCATTCAGTCCTTGCTCCTTCCTGGGAGAGGACTGCAATCGTGTGTTACCAAAAGCAGCTGGAACCCATTGTGACAAAAAAAAAATGCTAACACTAAAAAAGCTGCATGAACTTATTGTTTTATGTATATTTGTACCAGCACTTTATGTGATATTGAAAACAAACAAATGATTACAAGTAAAGCTCACCTTGCAAGCAATGGTACCCCATCATTTCCAATTCTATTACAACTCACATCCAGATGCTGCAGTCCAGAGAACATATGCCTGGCCTTCATTAGCATCTCAAGATCTTTGTCGCCAATGCAGCAATCTCTCAGAACCAGGTCAGAAAGGGTACAACCACTCTAAAATGCCAAAATCACAGGAAAATATAACCTTCTCACATTAATATCCATAAAAGCTGCATTAGTCTTATTTCTTTTTAATCCAACAGGGGTGGACCGGGGTTGGGGAGGCAGCAGGGCGGGGTTAGTAAATCATAATGCTTTAACCTCAATAATGAAAAGTAAACTCCAAAAGAGTAGACAAGTAGCTGTATTGGTCAACTGCATTAAGTTACTTTGGTGGTGCTTGATAAAATTTGGTTTTAATTACCTCTAACAAGTTTCTTAAGGGATTTCTTTCGTTTCGACATGATCCGCGTAAAATATAATACTGAAATCTCACATGTAAACAATAACAAAGGTGTGGCTGACTGGGGCCTTAAACAGACTGCCTATGGCCCACAGCTAGATTTAAATTAAATTTGGAAATTACAAGACTTTCTTCAGAACAGAATAGGTGCAACAATATTTATTACTTGCTTAATTTCAAAGTTCTTTAAACTGCTTTTTTGGAGAGAACATTTCATTGTCTCCTGAAATAACATACTTCCATAAATTCCACAAAACTCTGAACAGCTGATTGGCTTCCTTTGTCGCCCAATGTTGAGGTTATGTTAAGGTGACGCAATGATTCAGGAGGAAGAGCTGTGACCAAATTTGTTATTCCCTGAGGACCAAGGGAATTATAGGCCACAGACAGGTGTAATAATCTAGAACCTTAAAGGAACACAGAAGGCTTTAGATTAGTTTTTGATCAACTATCAAATCATAGCAAACAGGCTTTATTAACTAAACAGTAGCAAAAGCAATTATAGCAATCATTGCTTGGCTAACACAAATTTTCCTGTGCTTGGCACCAGTTGATTGATTTTGCTTAGTTGACTGATTTGTTCAATGCATTAAGTGATTTTCATATGAGTGTTGAAAGCAATTTGCATTCGCTTTAATTTTGTGCTTTCTCAACCAATTAGAGCAAGTTTCAATTGAGTGTTGCAAAACCAAAACCAAAGTTATTGACTATGACCAATCACAAAGGGCAGAGAAAATCCAGTGATCCAATCCAAAACTTGAAGTAATTGAATGTAGCCGATACAAAGTATGGGAAAACGTGTACATGAGTCACAATTAGTTTTGGTTTTACTTCTGATTGGTTGAATAAGTGGTGCACAATTTTTAAACCAATCACTGAGTGTAAATTATAATGCAAAATCAAGGCAATTCACTAATTACTTATGGCATGTTAAGTGAAAACTGCGCTATATCTAAAACCAAAACCAATCATGACTTATGCACACACATTGTCCTGTGCTATGTACCAGCAACAAGTGTTCGCTTTGATTTTTGATTGGTTTACTGGATTGTCTTGTACCTTGTGATAGGCCAGAGTGATTACTCTGGTTTTGGTGTTACGGCACTCTTGACGATCGAAAATTGTTCTATACTGTGTTTGCTTTAATTCAGAAGTTATTGCTTTGGCTTTACAACAGCCATGAAACCATCAGATCTATTGTCTCTGTAAGTTAGGTTGGTCCCAGCAAATCAATAAATGTGAAGTGCCAGTATTTGTTTAAGCCCAAAGTCTAAAACAATACAACATTTTTTAAAAACAAACACATCTATGGATCCTTATCACCTTTTAAAGCTACAGAAAATTCTTTTCCTGGGGCAGTGACATGACTGGTGAGACCACAAGATTCTATTCTTAAAGAGTTCAGAATTGGGCATCTGTTGAGGATGACAGCCAATGAACTACCAGCATTGTCACCCAACCAGTTGTAACAGATGCTAAACTCTTCCAGCTTCTGCAGAGTACAGTTCTGTAAAACAGTATCATCGCTATTACAAAAAATTCTTATTGAATACTCTTGTCACTTAGGGGGATAAAAAGCAAGCTTTTTATGGCAAGTCTTCAAAGAAGTTAACTGAAAGAGTTTCTTTAGAGTTTTTCTTCATTGGTATAGTATTTTGAAGAGCAATCAGCATGTGAAATGCCAACAGTGCTCACAAGCCTTTGGACAAAGAGCATTTTGTATAGGAGAAAATATACAGGTTGCATCCACAATGTAGGTGTGCGGGTTGTTGCTACAATATTTTGTGTTATTACTTTTGCAGAAAGAAACAGCAGTGGGAAGTAAGCAAGTAAGCAAACTTTTTACCATCTTAACTGGCCTTGTATAAAATGTAGGTAGAATGTATGTAAAATGTAAAATGTATGTAGGGCATTTTCTATGTTATCTGTTTCTTTATTCTCATAACGTTCATACTTGACTTTGTTCTCATATTGAGGACAATTTAGGTGGTTGCTGTTAGGCAAATGCATGTCTTCATACCTGTTGTGTCACAGAGATCGTAGAGTCCCTGGAAGTTAGAGCACTAGCTACAAAGGACAGTCCTTTGCGTGTTATTCCATTAGATGTCAAGTCCAATATAGCTAGGGAGGGGAGAGTGGGTAGTGCTGATACTAGATGTTGTACACCAGAATCGCCTAGAGGGATCAAGATATTTTTACTGGTCAAGCATTTGTATTGAAAATAAGGCCATGCATCCATTTGTATTATACTCCTGGACCATTTTTATTCCTTGTTTGTTTACAAAGACTGTGGCCTTATACAACTGGGCACAGTTGGGATCAGCTCTAACTTCTGTCACAGAAAGGTTTGCATCATAAAAGGAGCAAAGTTAATCAGACAGTGAAGAGTTTCGTTTTCAAGCAGTGGCATATACATCTGGCATGCTCATCTATTAATTGATGGAAACTGACATTTTTACTATGGCAGCTCCTCTAGGATATAAGTACATACATTACTTTAAATGAAAATGTTAAAATGAAAATATACACCTACAATCTTGGACAGAACTGTCAAGAAACGTAAACAAATTACCACTAAATTTGGGTACCATTAAACAACCTTCCCCCTTCCAATGTTGTTACATTGTCAAAACAAAGCTGCATTGGTTGACAGGTGTGTTTAGATGAGAGTTGTAAACGCAGTTGCACATCAACATGACGTTTTAGTTTTGTGCTTATTTTTTACGAAATATCTGACAAAAGCAATAGAGGACTTTTTCTTTATTTACATAGCCTCATCTAGACACTTGGGGGTTTAGGAATTCTTGAAAGTTATGCAAACCCTCTACTGCGTCTCGGGTTTGCATAACTGACTTGAATTCTCCCAAAGCCCCTTGTGTTTAGATGAGGCTATGCAAACACGGCAAGTCTTCTATTGCTTAAGGGAAAGTTATGGTTTAAGAGCATCAATTCTAACAGTGTCTATACATACCTATCCTGTTACCAGGCAGCGTAAGCTTGGTTAGTGTGTCATGACACTGAAGAGCTCTGTACAGTGGCAGTACATGGACATCGTGTAATGCTTTGTTTGACAAGCTGAAACTTGATAGTTGGGGATCAGCCTCAAGGATTTGCAATATGTCGGTTCTTGGTGCTGGATAACAATTGAGTTATCAGAAAGAGCAAATCATGATTTGTCAGGTAACAATATAATACATAGCCACAAATAATACAAACAAATTACACATTGAACCAAGCTGAATGTATCATTGGCTAACAATAGCTGTGGCCATACTACACACTACTTCCCTAAGAAAACTTTACTTATTGACAGTTTCTGAAAGGAAACTGAAATAGTCCAATTCAGCTAACATGTTTACATCCTTGTCGCTATCCAATTCAGATCAGGTGATGATTCATTTGGGAGGTTACAATTGCTTTTTTCGTAGATATTTCCATGCACTCAGTTGTGCGTGACAAATTCCACTGTTGTAACCTCCCAAATGAATCATCACATGATCCAAATTGGGTAGCAACAAGGATGTAAACACGTTAGCCAAATAGGGCTATTCATAAGTGTGACCAATTTTCCGCCAGGTAAATTTACTAAGAGACAAAAAGATACACGAGCAACTCATTAGTTATCACATACATGTGTTAGTGTTGGTACATGCATCACGATATCTTTCAGACAAAGCAGGTAAGTCCCAAGATTCCACAGATGCCATGACTTCCTCATTACTTGACAGTACATCTGAAATTTTATCATCTACTGACAAGAAGGCACCTTCCCTTGTTTTTAAGGCTAGCACAGGACGAAGGCCAAACGAAGAGAAGTACCGGAGGGCAGCCTTCAATGTGAGTAAAAACAAATTAAGATGAGTAATCCTCAGTTCTTTGCATTCTTGATAAGGTGTTCATCATTAGTGGGGCACATCACTTCCATGTAAAGAACTCATTCCAAAAGGAGATAGATTATACCAGTGTCTATGTTACAGGTTAAAATTGTCTGCAGGTAATTTTTTTCAAATTAGGTAATTTTTTTAAACCTAGGTTATATGTTATCCCTCCCTCCCCTACTACCTCCCATCCCTCTGCCTGGTGCCCCTATTCAACCTTCTTTCTCTCCACCAACCTACATGATCTTTTTACCCATCCCCCACACACACCTTTACCCCTACCTCCAGTATCTTTATATATTTTTTCCTTTACTAATGTACACTTACCGGATTTGAACTCACAACCCACCTCTTATCCACTTTGCTATGCAGGAAATGCTGACGGAGCACATATTTTTTTAAGCTGAATTACTAACTAAAGACGCTCTGAGACTCATACCCAATCCCACAGTGAAAAGCAAAAAAAAAAAATAACCTGAATTTAAATTTGACCTGTAACATCCACATATATATTAATAATATAAACATAGTGTGTAAACCTTTATCGCACCAGAAGCCAGGTCTTATGTAGGCTTTGCTTTCATAATAACCAATCAAACCGACATTTGTTTTTTCGGTGCTAGTGTTTTGAATTCCATTGAAGACTCACAAAAATCCAGGAGTCATACTTGTTTCAAGAACCTCTTAAAAGAATTGATTACATACAACTACTGTCTGGTTCATTAATGTACTTTATTTTCCAGTTTTTGAGTGCACATCCCTCTTTCGTTCTTTGTGTGTGTATGTAACTCATTGCAATTTCTTTCCACTTGACCCAGCCACTTAGCTCAATTAGCTTTGACTATTTCGAAGTGACTGTGCTCTTTCTTTTTTGCAATTTCCCTTTTTTTATGTATTTATTTTATTGTTAAAAATTTCTGGGCACAAATAAAGATTGTTGTTGTTGTCTCAAATGTGTTGAAAAATGAGCAGTTCTAGGAACTACAAATACCAGCCCAAGGAAACTGATTGGAAATTCCAAGGGGACAAAAGATTTCAAAATGAAACTAGAATTTCAAGAGTGATTGGGTAGGACTGGATCAGGTCAAACGCCTTTCTGTTAGAGAGGTATGGGATTTTTTCTACAAGAACACAAGGTGAAAGATAATGAAAAAGATCTGTTTCTTACCTGTTCAGCAAGCCAGCCAATATTCTTGGCTTCCTGTGTATTGCCTGGAGGACACGGAACTAGAAATACCTTGTCCTGCACATGCACTCTAAGGCGCATGGGTGGAGTTCCTCCTGAAGCCACAACATGTTGTGGACTTGTTGTAGGGACATTTAATCTAGAGTTTGGTGCCCCTGAAATAGTAGAAACAGCACCTGCCCTTGATGGCGCTGTAGTTGAAGCATTATAAACAGAAGAACTTGGGGCATGAATTGAATTATTCTGTGGGGGTCTTGTTTCTTTGGACACAGCTAATGTTGATTGCTTTGGATGAGACAATTTTTGTGAGGTACTGAGGCTTAACCATTGTTTAGGTCTGGCAGTTTTTGCAGAAATTCTTTTAGTCTGTTGCATTGATTTTGGAAGCTTTCTTTGCGTAGACAGACGTTTACGTTTGGCAGCTCGTGGCCCTACATCATCAATGAGCCAATCTGCTGTTTTTTGAGAGACTAGAGATTGCACCTGACCACTCATATGACTACTACTACTTCTGTTTCCTGTGATGGGGTCAACAAAAGCAGTTACCACAACAGCAGAGTCTTCATCATTGGAATTGACAATTTCAACCCCATTGTTCTCTTCATCCATTGATGCATAAGTGCTATCTGCATCTCCAGGATCATTTTCTTCACAGTCACTGGCATCAGAAAAAGTTTGAATAACAGCACAAGGAGCTGCACCATCAGCACTTCCATCTATTTGTAACCCTCTTGACTGGCTATAAATATTATTGCCAGAAGTACTTTGTAACTCTGCAGATGAGCTAGAAGGATATGATAAGATGACTTCACATTGGTTCTCTTGTGAATCATCAACTTCACTTCCAATCACTCCTATACTTATTTTAGATGGACATATTTCTTCAGTGTCGTCATTACTACTGCCTTCGCAGATGGTCCTTTTCATTCTTTGAAGTCTCTCCAGCTCTTTCTTCTTCAACTTCTCATTAAATCTCTGCAAAGTACTTGATGTGCTTTCTTCAGAAGACTCTTCTACTTCTTCACTATCTTCGTAAAAGACAGTATTTCTTCTCCGTTGTTCTTCTCCACTTTCAGCCCCTTTGTGATTCCGAAGGAATTTAACTACCTGTTGTCTTCCAACAGATAACTCATCATCCACCTTATCAATTTTAAGGGTTTGAATTGCACCATCCAAGGCTGTGTGTCCCTAGTGATAAAATCAATACCAGAAGTCCATTGAAGTATCAAAATCCAGCAAACCAAATTGAAAAAACTTGTCTTTTGTCTTGCAGGGCCCAAAAAATTATGACAGCTTTAAGAGGGTGTTCAGTTCAATTTACATTTACAGTGTTTGGACTTTATCTAATGGTGTGATTCTGCCCATCATCAGCTATCAGTTTTGCAACACCCACTGATTGTATGAATTTTTCTTTCATATATAGCCAAGAAAAAAAGATGAATATTTTCACCCTACCTCCTATTACTAACATTATTATTGTCAAATATCAGCTATCCAGGAATGCAAATCCAAAAATGTGCTTTTGTGGAAATCGTATAATTACCATAACAGACATTCCTATAAACCTACTCTGTCATCCTTCAGATTTATGGATGCTCCATATGACAGCAAGAGTTTTACCACATCTAAATGACCATTCTCAGCAGCATCATGAAGGGGTGTGACCCCACAGCAATGTTGCCCACTCTGGTCATTGACATTTGAACCTGCCATCAGTAAAAGCTTGGCCACATCTAAAGAAAAGATAACATGTCAAAATTACTACCAAAAATCTTGTCACCACCTTTCATATATTTTAATCCAGAGATGATCAGATCTTCAATGCTACCTGTTTCAATCTAACAAAATATAAAAATTATAGATCTGAATGTACAAGTCAGTTAGGGCACATGCAACTTTTTGAACATTTGATAACTAAAAGGAAACAGCCAATTGCAGTGCTCCTTGTGACACTGGGGCCGGTGGGCTTCACCTCATGCTTCAATATGACATAACAACTTCTGTTAGAAGGATAATAATAACAATAATAACAATATTTTAGCAGGGAGCCCACTTCACAAAAAGGTGCTCTTCAGTGGGGCCCTGAGGATACAGGCATCTTTTGGAACATCACAACAATATTACATCTAATATGTGCGAGATTCTTATATTCTAGTTTAAAGCCTTGTCTTATATTCTAATGTCTTGTGCATCTGTTGTTGTTTATGAAAAGAAGGGCGAACAGAACCTAAGTGACCATGGTTGCAAGCTTCATGAATGGGAAGCCAGCCACAGTAATCTCTTGCATTCACATCAGCTCCCTGGAACAGCAAGTCAAGAAATAAGTCAAATGAACATTGGTAGTGCAAAGAGGTTACTAGAAAGCTAATGTTACCATTTCCGAATTTAGCAACTTACTGACTGTCTATTTGTTACCCTCGAGAAAGTCTTACTTACTATTTGAACTTTACTAACTAGTTTGCAAAATTCAAGTCAAGAGATTTGTAAGTGTTCTAACTTGTAATATTAATAAGACAATGAATTTTGCCACTAAGTGCAATTTAGCAGAAACATCACAGTGCAACTAGCTCAACTGGGGCCACCAAATTTTTTTTAACCAATCACAAGACGAGTTCCGAACACAAGAATCAGTCATTTTCATCAGCAGACCAATCACAATGGGGCAGAAAATTAAACATCGCAAGTTACTTAAGAACCTTTCAGGAAACTTGCTTTCTTTTCATTGGTTACTTTAAATCCCATCTGTTTCAGTGATCATTGTGGTTTTCAGCCACAAATTTAAGTTTTCAGGAAGAAAATTAAATGTGAAGGTGAATGAAATGAAATGGTGAATGAGTGAAGAATAAATGGACTGTATACTGAATTGGGATGTTGAATGTGAAACAGCCTCGACATAAATAAAGGCTTGCTTTCTTCATTTCAAGCTCTAAAAGTTTCCATGTAATTCTGTGACTGAACCATGACAATCTCTGAAACTGCTACAGATATCATTCAAAATGTAGGATTGAAATACGAAATAGCAAGTTTCCTGAGAGGTCTGCAATGTCTTGCAATGTTAAATTTTCTACCCCTGTTGTGATTGGTCTGCTGATGAAAAAACGTGACTTATTTTTTCGTTCTGAATTCATCTCATGCCTGGGTAAAAAACATTGGATGGCCCGGTTGGGTTTGTTGCACTGTAAAATAAAATACACAATGGAATTAACACATCTTTATCTGAGATAGACTTGCGATTTGTAGTAAATTTTCCAATAGTGGTGAAAGCACCCTGGTGGGAATAAACATGGAGGACTAGGGATAAAAACATAATGAGTTCATTTGTTTCAGGTCTGTTGTGGTTCGGGTTCGAACACGGACTCGGAGACGTGAGTTGAATGCGAACACGTTTATTACAACTACTAAGCGAAGGGAAGAGGTACACGATCAATAAATTAGCGGCCTTATATACACACCGAACGGCCTGGCACTAATGCGACGGCCGCAGGCAACATATCTGAATAAATTGTCCCTGACCCAGGGGTTTCAAAATGTTTTCACATAGGCGTCAACAATTGGAAGAGTAGGAGGCTGTTGTAAGTGATCTTTTTTTGTTGCGAGCTGATTGTAATGACCAGAGTAGCTATTGACATAATGGTCAAGTAACCGGTGGAACTCCGGCAATCACTGGCTTGTTTTGAAACTGCTGCAGACCCAAATAGTTGGTTCCACTAATAAAAATATGTAGTCCACATTAGATTTACCTTTTCTAACAGCTCTTTAACACACTGTGAATTTCCATTAATAGCAGCCTCATGCAGTAGTGTCTCCCCTTTCTCATTAACAAGCTTTCGCTGCAAACAAAATATTTTTCTGTAACCAACCTTTATTTACCAGAATAAAAACAAATGTACATAAACCTTGTTTCTCACTCTCGTATATTGATTTATTTACCTGACCTCTTGTCCTTTGTGGTTTTGTATCATTTCTAAATCTATGCTCTTCTTCGTTGTCATCTTCACCACTTTCATTGTCTAATTACAAAAACAAAATATCATTATGTCTGACCATCTTCTTCCAAGGCAATGTTTCTTGATTTTTCTTGACACTTATAATTATCAATAATAATAATTATCAATCATGTGCAATATGCCTGATCCAAAACGGGTCGCAAAATGGGCGATGCTCCGTGAAAAACTGGGACGATTCACCGGGTTGTTACGACCCGTCATGTATCTATTCCTGTCTTGACCCGCCACACAGGAAGGAGTATCTTTATCCATGAGCTGAAAAAGCACACTTTGTATGAATATGTATTGACTTCCTTAATCCATTAGACAAAAAACAAAAAAAAAACACTTCTGGTGAAAGGTTGTCCAGATTCCCAGGATCTGTCATGGTGTCAATCTGCCAGTATTTCTACTCCCCTCATAATGTTAGAGTAGCAATTCCTCACGAACGGACTTCTGATGACACGTTACTGCCATCCATCATGATCTTGTTGATCCACCAACATTTGTACCCCCTTCACAATGTAAGAGTGAAATTTTCCTAAGTCTCATGCGAACTGTCTTCTGGTGATGGGTCACCACTATTCATCACAATCCGTTCCCCCTTTGGCGACCCATTATGGATTGGGTGAAGAGCATTGATTTTAAAGTTTTAAAACTATTGAAGATTTATAAATTTTTCCTCTGTTTCAGGTCATGTTATTTTTCAGTATGACACAACCAAAGTAAAACTAGCTGGATTAAATATTAAAACCTCAAAAAAAAAAACAATGACAACAACACATCATCATGCAGTACTCTTAACCTCACATACTTCACTTCAACTTACCAGATTCTGAAAGAAGTAACTCTTTTTCTAACAAAATCTCAGTTGGTTCATCATCATTGCTGTTTTCCCCATCCTCGTCACTGTCATCACTAATGTTCTCAATTCCAAACTGAGCTTGAAGCTCTGCAACTTTATCAAGTGACTTTTTGTGTTTGTCTGTGAGATTAAATAACTTCTGAGTATCTGCCAGGCAAGTCCAAACCCTAAGCTGTTTGATAAAATAAGAAATCATCATTTTGTAAGAAACTATAAGGAAAAAATTGATAATAAAACTTACAGATATCACAAGGAAGGCACAACTGATAATAGAGGAACAGGAAAAGGTAAAGTGGCCTATCAGGCTGGATCTTATCCTTGTTTCCATAGCTGAGAGTATTGCTACTCCCCCCGGATGGGATGCCAGTCCATTGCAGGGTTACCCCCCCTCCCACAATGAATTTGTCAGTACCCATTTATACACCTGGGTGAAGAGAGGCACTGTGAGAGTAAAGTGTCTTGTCCAAGAACACAGTGCAGTACCCAAGCCAGGGCTCAAACCCTGACCTTCTGATCTGGAGTTCAGTGTACTATAGAGGAATAATCAAGAGAGATAAGAAACACTTTGGGGATCAAAACCATGCTAATCATTTCCACAACTAGCATTGCATATAGAGAAAAAAGTGTAACTTGAACGCTTATCACATCTTAGTAGTATGCTTTGGTACATAGAAGCAACATGGAATTTGTCAAAGGTGAAAGTGTTACAGGGTTGTCAATAAGATTTGAAGTATGAGGAGATATTTTGAAAGTAGACGGCACTGGGGGCCCTTTTTTTAAGCATTTTTGTAATGAATGCTTTTTCCTGCTTATATCCGCCAAATTGCAGCTGGCGAAAATGTTCAAGTAGCCGGCGATATCGCCGGTCGCTGGCGCTTATTGACAACCCTGTGTTATGCTTTTTGTTGACATTGGTATTGGTAACCAGTTATTAAAAAAGACATCAGTTACTCTCGACAATCAGGAATTGGTACTAATGGTAGTGTCATGTGATTGCAGCAACCAGAATTCATGCAAAATGCAAATTCAGGGCCATGGCAGAAACAACGCAGTTATTATAATCCTACCACACACTGAGGCCTTTCAGATTGCTCTGCATACGCCAAAGCCTTGACGTATGCATCTTTGATTTCTTCATAGCCATGCCCCGCTTTTTCATGCACATATGCAATGTTACACCACGTGCCACACATCTGTATTGAAAAAAAAAAAATAGATTGAGCAAGGTTTAATTTGTGTTTTTTGCAATTTTACAGTTTAACCTTTCTTATATCAAAAGCTAGGCTTCAGAATTACATGAGGAGAGATGGGGTTGTAATATTAATCTACACGCAAGTTGTAAAACATATATTCTAAATAAACTGTAGAAACTTGATGCCAGGAAATCAAATGCAAGCTCCTTTTCAGTCAGAAGTAAATATTAGCTTATTTCTTTGTAGTTTGTTGGATCTACAGCAGTTTTAACGGAGCTAGCAGAGCCATGGAAACAAATTCAGTACACGTAAGCTGCACAAAATCCAGTAGTTCTCACTGATGACATGAGGAAATGGCTTTGCAAGAAAATTTTCTCGCAGGAGTTTTTCTTTAGGTTATGATGTACATTTCCGCCCTCAGCTCTGTTCAAAATTTTTGCTGAGATTTTGGCTGCCAAGATCTCGCCGTGAATCTTGCAAATCTGAGGTGAGATCACAGATTTGGTAAGATCTCAGCAAGATTGCAGCAATATCTGTGGCCATTCAAAAAGATCTCGATGAGATCTTGGCATTCTCAGCCAGATCTTGGCGAAACCTCAGCAATCTCACTGAGATCTGACCAATATCACCAAGTTTGCGCAGAATGTTATAAAACAATATTCGCCGGCTACTTAAACGTTTTTGCCCGCTACAATTTGGCGGAGAAAAGCAGGAAAAAAAGCATTCATTACAAAAACGCTTAAAAAAAGGTCCTCGGCGCCGTCTACTTTCAAAATATCTCCGCATCCTTCAAATCTTATTGACAACCATGGTTACTGTTTTACAGCTTTGCTATGGTGCACTTGGAAACTTTGGAGAGCACTCAAGAAGCTGGGATCCCTCTCACCTTAAGCAACTCTTACACCTCTTTCCCAACTTCCCATGTGCACCATAACTACTTAACAATTATTCCTCGAGCCCGATTGGGCTTCTTCAACTTCAGCCGCCATTGTTTTAGTTTTCAAAGCCGGCGCTTTCGCTACTAGTGGGCTATAACATATAGCCTTGTAGTAGCTCAACCAATCAGAACGCAGCATTGATAATAGACCACTAGTCGGATTTTACTAAATTGCTGATAGTGGACAGCTAAAGCACAAACCAATATTATTTTTAAGCAGTTCGTTGGTAGATCCCTTCCATGAGGATTCCTGCATAGAGCTGTACGTTAAAAATATGGTACATTTTGTATAAATCATTAGGTAAACATTGTGGGATTAACAAAAACAAAACATTACTTCTTTGTAATTTCTTTCTTCCATTATTTCCAGTTCTTCCATATAACAGTTAATGGCATCAGCTGGACATTTAAGATCAAAGTATGTTATTGCTAGGGAAACATAGATCGGTGACAGTTCCTTGTGAGATTTCCCTGCCAGTTTGGCAAGTTCAAGCTGCAAAAGTAGATACAGAGGATCAGTTAGTGCTTCTTCTACAAAGTTCAAGTAACTGGACCCCCTGGCACTTGAAAATATTGCTAACCAGAGCTGCTAAGCCATTTCTTGTCCCTTACTTGTCTCTTGGCTCACTTCCAAAAAATGTTTATAAGTTCACACAGCTAACCCACTCAAATCCCCATGTATATGTTGTGGTTTAAATTTATCCTTGGTTTAAATTTTTTAAACCAGTTTGATTTTGATTTCCCTTGGTTTCAGATTATGCTAATCAACATAAGACAATGAGAAATGAAAAACAAACTGGTTTAAAAAATTTTAAACCAAAGATAAAATTAAACCACAACATATACATCTATTTCCAAGGGCCAGTGTTCTCCTGGTACAGTCCAGTGCAAGCGTGGACATGCAAGAGATTTACTTCATGTTGACTGAAACGATTTCTTTAGAAAAAATTATCATTAAAGTCAAACTGAAGACCCACTGGGTGTTTCATGGAGAACAGAATATTCTAGCGTTGTTTTGTAGACCAATTAAAAGTATCAGTCAGAGTGAGACAGTTTTTCATGTAATTAACGTTTTTTACCTTTGTACGCCAAGCAAACATAAATGTACTGCAATGGAATAATCTGATTGATTGATTTTACTTATTGGCCCTCTGACACCTTAGCGTGTAAGATCTTGCAGAGGGCTGATAACCTGTATTATACAGTGTAGTCAAAACACCTGTTCACAATAAATAGTACGTTGAAGTAAGTGAAACAACAAATAACTACTTCTAGCTATTGCAATACCTCTTTCTTGTAGCAGCCAAGAGCTTTTTGGAAAGCTCTCACTTGGCAATACAGGTCACCAAGGGTATCCAATATTTTAATCTGTTCATCCAGAGAATATTCTGAGAGTTTTGCATGTTTTCTCTGAAATTTTATTCCTTTGATGGCTATGAAAACAAACAAAATGAACAAATAGATCTACAGCGTTTCATGATACACACAAAATACTTGAAAATAAAATCAACAGCTAAAAACTATTTCTGCTGCCCATTACCACACTGCCATCATGAATGATCAGGGAATCAAATAACAGTCAGGTGTCTGGACAATTTTTTACACCTTCCAGTGCAAATGACAATGTTTTGCAGAACTGTAATATGACGTTCAACCTCACGACAGTTTGGCCCAATTAAAATACTGACTTGGTCAGGTATAATGTCATCATCATCATTTACTTATTCGCCACATTGTGAAGGATTATATTACAATTGGAGCGGGATTAGTAAGGTGAGGAGATCTCCAAGAAACCACTAGTCTTATAGAAGGAGGTGTTGCCTTCCTTTCACAGAAGACAACTTATTTGCAGCCCTGAGGATATTAACTATGGCCAAAAGCTGAGCAGCATTTGTCTGTTACATTTAGCTACTATAGACCACATCACATTGGAATACCACACAATTTTTCGCTGGATACATAAATTGCTCAGGGCTTTCAAAACGAAAAGTAGGTCTACCCTTGAGGCAACTGTCAGAGAGCAATGTAAGAAGGTGAGAACACATGCATTCTGCATGAATTCTAGCCAGTGAACCATGGCAGAATACCCACCAGAGCTGCAACAGGTGCCAACAGAAAGCCCTGCCACCATTCTTTGTATGTTCAAAAATTATTCTCCCTCTGCTAGAAGGGGTACAGCCTTTGTTCAGCTCCCTCATCCCCTGATTTTTCCTGAGGAGCAGGGATGGCTATACAGGGCTGCAAATAACAGTCACTGTCCAATGAAATCCCAACCAACTATGGATCGACAGAATGTCTGGACAATTTTGTTTTGCCTTCCAGTGCAAATGCCAATGTTTTGCATTGACAACACATTATCAACCTGTACTGCAATATGATGTGCGACCTGACTCCTGTTTTGTCCAATCAAAATGCTGACATAGTCGGACACATGTCTTTTCACCCTTTCATGGGAAGAATTATTTGCAGCCCTTCTATATATTTGGTCTAGAAAGGACCAATCTTCAACACAAATATAACACAGTCACTGATGTTAGCTCTTCAGACACTTGAGTAGTAGCCTGCGGACTGGCTCTTTAGGTGAAAAAGCTTTCAGTGAGCTGAGCGAATAGAGAATAGACTGGGGAGAAGGAAAACACTTGGAAGCCTGTGGACATTCATTTGATGCTGCTGATCCATGATACCAGAATCTGGTATCATGATCTGATTGGTGAGATGTTGACAAATGAGTGATGGATATTGACAAGCCAACACAAAGCAATCTATGTGGCTGCCTGTTTCTGCAGCTTTTAACCCATTGACTCCTGGAGATTTTTTGAAAAAAAAAAAACAAGTTTTATAGACATTTTGAACATTTTCTAGTCAGTTGTAGGCTAAATCTACTCCAAATCTCTGCAAACTGCATAATTTTACAAAATAAAGACATCCCACGTTTTTCACTAGAATCGCATTTAACGACATTTTAGCTTGGGCATGCACATAAATCAAAATTTCGAGAGTTTTTGGATGAGAAAGTGACCCACCTCTTTAGACTTCTTATTTTCTTTATTTTTGTTTTCACTTTTCCTTTCTCCTTCTTTCATATCTTTTTGATGCCTTGGTTGGTCTTTTTCTGGGCTTGCTTTCGGTTCAAGAATAGCATCAATGAGATGGGAAATGGATAAGGGCGGATAAGTGGCATCAAAGAAAGTCTACAGGCTCTCCCCCAGATTACGCTCTGCTTGCACATTCTGCTACCTTGTCTCTCTTGTCTCACCAAAATTTCTCCCAAGCGTCCCAACTAGAGAGCCTGTTCGCAGGCTATTGTGTCACTTGTCTGTCCCCTAAGTTATAACTACCCAGAGATAACAGGCCATTCCAAGATGCCGTTTTCCTGTCTTTCGAGACAAGTCTTTGTGTACAACCTTTCATACGGAATTTTTTTTACTCACACGTCTTTTGTCTTCAAAATGAAACTGATTTCCATATTGAAGATTGAGCATCGAGACTTGTTTTGAAACAGAGGTAGAAGGCAACTTGGAAATGGCTAATTCACAGCTATGTGTTAGTGTGGAATTATTATAACCAAATCTCATATGCCTAAATATGAAATTGACCACACAAAGTGAAATGTGGGTAAATGGCCAAGTGGTTTTGGCACCCAACTTGAAATCCAGAGGTCCCAGGTTCAAGTTCTTCTCTGATCACTACCTGGAGTTCAACTCCTTTGCCAAACTTGTAAACAGCAAATTGGTTGTTCTCCTCCTACCTGTTGAGATTGTGGCTTAATGAAATTTACTGTAGCTAGGTGAAGTTAAACTCAAGGCAATGCAGCTACGTGTTTACAGGACGCTTTGTGAGAGCTTCATCCAGCTGCAGGCAGATGCGCAGCTACTGTACCTGTTTGGTATCATGTTTGAGTTTAGCTGTACTTTTCTACTTGCACCCTCTTAGTAGGGTTAGTATTTGGATTTGGCGAGTAGGTTGGTTTGTATTCCACTGATTTCATCATTGTGATGGTGCCTGGTGGTTGCTGATCTCAGGGTTGCCATGGATACCTTTACATTCGCTAGAATGTTGCTTGGCTCCACCATGTTTATACAGTGCAGTGACACCTTCCCCAACCTCACCTATTTGTGCTACATCATTTACCCATGATTACCAAATGAGTCTCCCCATTTGTTTATCATGGAACTAGAAGAAGAAAAGAAGCATATTGATCTTGATGCTGATTTTACCTGTAGCTAAATTCAACTTCAGTTCCTCCATGTCGTCTGATCTTTTTGCTTTATTTATAATGTAAGCTTTCTTTAAATTACTTCGACCAGCTGAAAATTCTCCCAGTTTAAGAAAAACCTAAAATAAAAGGAATCAATAATTGCCCTTTAAAGTGCCCCCTGGGACAAAATTGGTGGTCATTATTTTTTTAAATTTTCGTGTACAATGGGACTTTCTTAATCATCTTGCCAAATTTCAATCCATTCTGGACATGAAGTCATAATTTTTAAACTTTTGTTTCCAAAAATGTACGGCCACCATTAATTTGCACCCTGGAGCGAGAGAGAAAGACCCTGGCACAGGCTGGTCACGTGTCTCCCAGATGAATCTGGGAGATGACAAAAAAATGATTAGAGGGAGGGGCGGCCTAGTTTGAATTTTGTCTATACTGAGACTACGGAAGTGCAGAAAGTGTTGCCACCAAAATAAACACAGTATGTGGTACAGTAAAATTATTTCCGTTGGTAATCTGTCGTGAACGCCGAAAAACTTCAATACATTGTCCAACAGCAGATATCCACATCATTTCTAAGGTCACATGTTTCGTCAATACATATTTTAAAAATCTCTCCAGGAAGGAGGAAGGCTTATCAGAAATTGCTAACTGCAGTCAAGATTGCTGGGGTTGTATATGGTATGTCTTCGCCTCGCAATGGCCACATTTATCATTTCGATCTCGTGAAATAATTTCAAAGCAATCAGGGCCATGATCACCGAAATCAAAGTTGCTTTGACAGGAGTGAAAGGTCTCAGAAGAACGTGGTGAACCATGACAGAAATAGAACGAGTCTTCACTGTCTGAATTTTGCCGCATTGCCAATGAACAACAGTTCGGCGTCCACTCTTCGACAGAAAATGAAGGTTATGAAAGGAAATATGTTTATATTTCCAGGGTATTCGTTCGTCCACTCCGTCGTTATACAACTTTTGTCTACGTGAAATATGGTTTACAAAATTGTGACACCTAATCTGATATTTTTCATTTAGTTGTTATCAATATGTTGCATAAACATTCCGTTTACATGTACAGTATACTGTTTGGAAAAAGCCTGTTCCTTGTTTCCTATGTTAGTGAATTGGCCGTTGGCAAACTATTCATGACACTCACTTGCGAACGGTCATTGAAGACGACATTCATATTTCTATTTCGCATGTCTTACGGAGAGGGGTCCAAATATTTGCTGCCGGAAATTGATCAATTTCAAATCCTTCAAATTCGCTTTTCTTCTCCATGTTTATAAATATAGTCGCACTACACTTTACTTCATTGGGCCTTCTGATCTGATCTACGACCAGAGCATCGAAAAATGACATGATTCACATATAGCACATGCCACTATTTGGAGACGATCGCAGTCGATTTTGTCGAGTAACAGCAAAGGAAGAAAATACGTTGATTGTACATAACATCTCAGCCACGTAAATTGACTCAAGACAATCACTTGCTAAACCTTTAGATTGAAGTTTGAATATTTAAAATACTAGCCAAGGACTTGGACTTGAGATGGCAGCCTACAAAACAATGGCACTCGCGTACTTGTATTGCGTGCGACACCCTTGCTTTGAAATCGACAAAGGACAACGCGACTAATTTCTTGACATTAGAGGACCCCTCCCAAGTGTTCTCAATTTTCCAAGAGACATGTGCTTGGCCTGTGCCAGGGTCTCTCCTCTCTCGCTCCGGGAGGGCGGGAAGATGAGAGACCCTGGGAACAAGGTTGATGTCAAAGGCTCAAAACTACCTCACGGGTTGTAATTATCAAATGAAGATCAACAAAAACTTTTGAATCGTTCTTCTTCTATGCTGATTGTTATTACAATAACAACTCTTGAGGAATTTTTGAGCCTTTGACGTCACTTTCTCTGAATCGCAACCAAGCCTTGGAACACACCAAATTAATGGAGGCCGTATATTTTTGGAAATAAAAGTTTAAAAATTATGACTTCTCATGTCCAGAATGGATTGAAATTGTGCACGAAAATAAAAAAAAATAAATACCAGTAATTTTGTCTCAGGGGCACTTAAAGCTGACTCTATAAAGATGAAGTTACAAAACTTGAAGATGTTTCAAAGGTAAATGTTGTGATATCTGTCATGCTTGTAGGCATAGGCTGACAAAAATAGAACATTTTTAATTAGACTGTGACTTGGTATGGTGTGACTTGGGTCCGTTTACACACACAGAACCTTGTTGCATTCATTATAATCAAGTTCTGAGTTTGATTTAGGTGAAACAATTTGTCCAATATTGTCCATCATATATGGCAGCGTAACAAAAAGTTTTTTGGAGAAGAAAATAAAATTAATGTTTGGCTGACAGGCACAGACACTGTGAATTTTATCTATCTATTTTACAGCAGAACGTCTTATACAATGTACGTCTAGGTTTTCAGATAACCTGTGATGGACCTAGTTGGTCCAAGACCATTCTTGTTTGCATGAAGAGATGCATGATATAACATTGCTATACTATTATCCTTCCAAAATCAGAAAAAATTTCAATCCATAATTATTACCTTTCCTAACATAGCTAAAACATCTGCCTCATCAAACTTCTTGTTTCCATTTCTAGCCACCTTTAATGCCTGTTCAAAGCACCTCAAAGCATGTGCATCCTCATCAGATTTCATTCGAACACTCCCAATGGAGAAAAGACAGAGGTATTCAGTGTCCTTCAACCCTTGTTCTCTGCGGAAGGAAGCCAAATTGAAAATCACTTGGCAGTTATCAGCAGGTGATTTCAAACTTCATTGCAATGGACAAAAATTGAAGATAACCAGTAATAGCTGAATGAAGAAACAAATTTAAACAATTACCTTGCAATGATCAAGGCCTTTTCCATAAAACTCTTTGCCTGGGAAGAATCCTTCTGGTTTTCATAAGTAAGGCCAAGGTTCAAATACAACCTTGACCTCATCTCCAACAATTCTTTCTCAGAAACATTTTCCCATAGTTTGTCACAGACATCTAGACTCTTGAAGTAAGCTGCCTGTGACTCAAGCAAGCACTCCTCTACTTCATCACCATTGGCTGAATCATCTGAGTGGACAAACCATGTTCGTCCAATGGTAGCCAAGGCTCTCTGTTCCTCAACGAGGTTCCCAGCTGATTGAGCAAGCTGTTTAAGAAATTAGACATGTATAAGATTAGAAGCTCAAATGTTCTCCTCTTTACAGAATGCTGTACAAAGTTTATTTGGGGCATCCAAAACAGAATACCCAATGGAGTTCCAGTGGGTGCAGGGATCTTTGAAAACCCTGCCGAGAAAAGAACACAACAGCTGACTGCCAGATCACAAGAAAATGACACGTGAACCATAAGAAAAATACAAACTGCTTAGTCACATTCTAGACATGAACAGATTTTCTGTTGACTGTTGATAGCTCTCACTTTCAAGCTCTCAACAACTTTCTCTTTACTAATGCTAGGCCATAACATGACCTACTTTCCATAACATTATGGGCTATAGCTAAAGAATGCTAGAAATGGAAAGAGCATATCAAAAATAGCAATTGAACATACCCAAGTGTGAGGCCCCTGGCATTAAAGAATAAGATTTCATGACAGTTTGAATTTTTGAAAAGTTGATGGAAAAAGTTGATGGAGTGCAAGGCCACAAATTCAAACTGCCATATAACCTCTTTAATGCCACGAGCCTCAAACATGGTCATATTGCCATTTTTGACACGCTCTTTCTATTTCTTCTATTCTTTAAGCTATAGCCCATAATAATTTTTCAGGAAAAATTTGCTGCAAAGGGCTTATTTATTGATATTACTTTGTAGATTGTTGATTTCTCATTATAATCCACTAAACACTCAAAAAATTGGTTGATTTTTTAATCAACAAATTGCCCACGTCCCCAAGAGCATTTACTACCTGCTTTTTACATAGTTCCTGATTATTTATTACACACCTCGAGATGTAAATTTTGATGAAATAGTGCCTCCTTGTACTTTTTCAGCGCACAAAGGCATTCTCCAACTTTTCTATGAGCAATGGCAGTTCCAATGGTGTCTTGGCTTGCTTCAGATAATTGTACTTCCCTGTTGTGTTCTTTAACAGCCTTCTCAAAGTACCCTGAATAAAATAAAGTTAATAATTATTTTTATCACTTGAAAGTATGAGAGATTAAGTGTGACATTGTATGGCTAATGGCAAATGCAAGTTTTCCTTTCATTTTGTCACCTTTTCATCTAATTTGAAAAGAAAAGCTCCCTTAGAAAAAAATGACAACAAAAAGGAATCTACTCCTAAAGGCAGATATCAGAAGTTTGATTTTTGCTGTCCATGGAAAACATTGAAACACAAATGTCATACTAAGCTTTGTATCATTGTTGGGATAGGCCGCAAGTCAAATTAGCTGAAGTTCAACATTGCCTAAATGATGTTAAGCCACATTTAACCTCTTTAGGAATGCAGTAGATCTCTTCAACACTTGTACTTAATAACCAGCCTCTTCATACAATCACTTTTCTCATGTTTTATGACCCCTTGGTTTAAAATTTTTTAAACCAGTTTGATTTTCATTTCTCATTGTCTTATGTTGATTAGCATAATCTGAAACAAAGGGAAATCAACATCAAACTGGTTTAAAAATTTTTAAACCAAGGATAAATTTAAACCACAACAAATACAAAGCACCTTCCTTTGATGCAAAGAATAGCTTAGTCAGTTATTCCATCCAGACTGTTAAATATACTGTGACAAAGATTTTGGTGGCTGACTTTTGCTCATTAGAGGGCAGATTAATGGGATCCTCTACAATTGGTGACCTTACCATATTGGAAAAGTAATTCTCCAACTGCATTACACAGTTTGGCTTCTTCTGCTAGATCACCCTTTTCCTGAGCCTTTAATTTCCGTTTACTAAGTTCTGAATTAAATTAAAAAATCAATGCAAATATTAATCAACATTATTTCAAAAATATGATCAGCATAAAAACTGGTTACACCTATGATGCAGCATAAGTATAAACACTTTAGTTTAAAATTAATTTTACGTGGAAATGATTTCAAACTGTTTGATTTGTATTTTTCTTTCTTTTTAACCTGCAATGTAGGAAGCTTTGGTAGTATTAACCTTTTAAGTGCTTAAGCCGCAATTTTGGATTTAAAAACGTGAAGAGTTGGGACGAGTGAGAGAGCACGAGTAGAGCCACTTGTTCCTCTTAGCCAGCTGGCCCCAGTTGTTCAAAGGGTGGATAGCGCTATCCATAAATTGCTACCTAGTGTTGACAAAACAAACTAAGTTATCGACTGGATAGTGATTTATCCAGTGGATAGCATTATCCATCATTTGAACAACTAGGGACTGGGTATGTGCACGAGGAACAAGTGGCTCAGTGTAGCAGCTATCCAAAACTACTTTTGTTTGTTATTGTAAGCAGCTTCTATTGTTTTCAAGACAAAGTCATTGTTTCAATTATTGAGTCTTTTGTTTAGGGCTAGAGTATCAAACCAATCACATTATATGTTAGGAAAGCTGCTACATCGCCCAACATTTCTGAAGGGGCTAGGAAAAAAAGCTGCCTTTTTTCTCAGGGAGGCAGGGGTAGTTAAGAAAAATCTATTTATTTCAGGGGGAGGGGGACTTGCCAGGCTTTGATGTTGGCTTTATACTTGGTCTACAACTACGAGGTATGAGGTGGGATGTTTATAAAAAATGGAATGGCCCTTGTGAATACATGTCCTTTACACTTACTACTATGCCACTGATACTTGATCTGCTACATGTGCATCTACATACTTATAACCTCACAAGTGTAGCTAATATCAAATTTCAGTGTACATACAAAAACTATCAAAAGCAAATGTTGCCAACCATAAGACTATTAAGACTAAGACTATTAATAAAATCTCTACATAACTACTGAATATTTAACTGAAAGTGAAGAATGATCATCGCAGTTAATTTCCAATTTAAAAAATTGGAAATATGCTTCTTCTTTCCAATTGCTTAAATTGGAAATTAACTGCGAAGATCAGTCTTCACTTTCACCTATACTCGCAGTTCTGTTCAAATATGAATTGTTTCATATATGCTACACATTAAACATTTAACTGTGAAAGCGAAGACGAGAACATACGTTTGAGCTCCCTTTGGAGGGTGGCTTCCATTTGCATCAACCAGCAGCGTTCATCCAAATTTCATCTTTTCGGAAAAAAGGTAAAAGTAGAATGAACGAAATATTTAAAACTTCTTCGAAAATGGCGGGTTCGCTCCCGTTCGCTCGAACGAGTGCCTCGTTTTGGTTTTGAAATGGGGGCTGCCGCTGGCTTTTGTTGGCGATAATTTTGAAACCGCAGATGGCCCTGGGAACGAGGTTGGCGATAGCTTCTCTAGCTTCCCATAATTATTTTCGCCCTTCGGGAGGTTTATTGTTGACGAAGAAAAGTCACAGAAGTTTTGTGTGTCGTTTGCTTCATGTTTATTTTTATGTCGCAACAGGAATCAATTAGAATGTAGCTCGAGAGTGGCATAAAGCTCAGGATTGCTGTTTAACCTCTTAGCCTGTTGTATATTCATTCCAAACACGGATATCATCAACAACGAGGTCTACTTTTCGCACTCTTCGAATTTTACTTACGGACATTCAAAGATGGCCTCCGTGTTTCGAAAGCTGGTAAGACGTGAATCACGGAATGCGGACGGCACGGACAAGAATGGGTGTAAGGCAAAGGGAGACACTGATCACAAGAGCGAAAGAAAGGATGGCGAGATAAGCAATCAAACTCGAGAGGGCAACGAAACAAGACACCTGAATTCTTATCCGGCGAAATCTCAAGGGACAAGCAATGGAGTAAAAGTCAGTGAAGGCGAAATGTCTTCCTCTCATGCTCAGAGGGTACGAGCAAAACGACTCATGAAGGAATTTCATGACGTGACTATGCGGTGTGACAACAAATTGTTTTCAGCAGAACTTGTCGAAGATAACCTTTACGAGTGGAACGTGAAATTATACAAAATCGACACGGATAGTTTGCTGTATAGGGATATGGTTGAAACCGGAACCAAGTTTATTCTTTTGAATATTACGTTTCCCGATAATTTTCCATTCGCTCCTCCTTTTATGCGAGTTTCAGCGCCACGAATTGAAGGTGGGTTTGTTTTAGATGGCGGTGCGATTTGCATGGAACTTCTTACACCCAAAGGATGGAGCAGTGCTTACACAGTAGAAGCAATAGTGTTACAATTTTCGGCCGCTGTGGTGAAGGGTCAAGGACGAATCGACCGATCCACAAAAAAGGCATTTTCTAAGAAAGAGGCAGAATCAGCTTATAAACGATTAGTAAAGACTCATGAAAAATATGGTTGGGTAACGCCACCCAAATCAGAAGGTTAGCCCTCAGAGGAGAGAAGAAATGCCAAGGTCAACTTCATGCAGATATTATCCACAGAAAAAAGTTCTTGTTCACATTCGCAAAATGTCTTTTGTTGTCGTTCGTTGGGTAGCAACATTTAATTTTACATTAGTGTTTTCGTTTTATTAAAGAACGTGTAGAGAACACAATTGCCATTTGAAGGAGTCTTGTTCGGGATTTAGAATTTCTTGTTTTAATTTTGAAAAATAATCGCTCACCATATGCTGGAAAATTACATGGTGTGGACAGATTTGGTATTGAATTTACCTCACCACACTTTAAATTCTGTTTTCTGTCTGATGGAGTTTTACTCAGAACGCTTATTTTATCTGTACATGAATCTTGTTAGGGAATTGAATTGGGAAAATTTTGAATCAATTTTCTATCTTCTGTAAGTTATTGTCCTTCCAAAAGCACACTGTTTTCATGTGTTTGATGAAAAAAATTGTAAAAAATTATGCTTAGGTAAAATTGGCAGTGACTCAAGCAAAATTGTTAAAAGTATATAGCAGTCGTATGTAAATACCACACGTACACATCTTACTATCATTTCATTTCCTTGAGGTAGTGTTTTGCATTTATTTATGGGATTAAATATTCAGATAGCACACCAGCTGGCATTCTGCCATCAGAGGAAATTGCTTTAGTATGTGTATATCATCAAATGGTTAAAAAACAAGCTGATGTCCTATTATGCATGTGAATTGACCAGCTATTAAAGTAATGGACTGTGTTATTGTGGTGTGGGAAAGCTAGCGTAAACGCAATATTGCCACCTGTGCTGCACAATACTTATTGACTGCATACTTTTTACATGTTGGCGTGAAACAAAGCAGTTTCGAAATCAACTTTGAAAGCAACATCATCCTTGGTAATAACCACATGTGCATATTATTACATTAGAAGAGTGCTTTTTAGGCGGGATTTGTCAAAGGGGGTAATTACTTTAGTCCATTAGTCAATGCATAAACAGGGAGTCAGACCATTAGTACAGTTGTTATGAATAAATTTACTGGTGGGTTTTTGTAATTCAAATTCCGCTTCTCTTTAAAAAGATCTTACAGCAATTCAGTTTTAAATGATTTTCTGCAAAATAGGTTTTTGTGTCAACTCAGAACTGGATTCTTTGATACTACCAACAAGATTAGTTTTCAATCTTGGAAATGTTACAAATGTCTGACTCTGTAGTGGGTGTTTTGAATACCCAGCATGAACCCTGTTAAAACATTGTTAATAATTAAATATTAAAAATAACATGCAGAAATCTGGACAGGCTCAATGCTATGCCTGTTACAAGCTTCTCCTGTAACAGTAACATTATTTATTGTTTTACTCCCGAATTATTAAATACAGAGTTTGTATTTTTAAGTTCTTCGAATGGAACAACCTCAAGGCACCAAAATGACACTGTCATTAATATTTCGCTATTAATTTGATGCCATATACTACCTCATTTTATATTTGTATCCTTGTATCCTTCATTAGTGTAAATCTACTTGTTCCATCATGAAAGCTGTTGTCAACAAAACAGTGGCTGCTTTTTCCCATTTGTGAAGTCTTTTCAGTGTCTGTGAAAATTTGGATAATCTTGTTAAGTTTTGAGCATCCAGAAGATTTATACTCAGGGATGCCATTGAGTTTTCTAGCAGCCGGTGTTACAGGTTACGATCCTTAATGACAGCCCTGATACTAAAACAGTTAGATTATTTTCTCTCAATTTCCATTTTAACAATGAAACTGCGCTCAGGGTTTCTTATGGCTGATAGCTGGTGAGGGACAAAGCCTCAAGCCAACTATCAAAATTGATAGAAAACAAGAGTGAGCCGTCTAATTGTTTTTTGCATTACTCAGTGACAATTCTATTAAACAAAGAATATAATTTGATAAAACTTGATGGACGATTTTGTTTTATTAATAATTTTCAACCACAATGCAGCACATGCTGTAGAAGCGTACTATAGGTCAATAATAGGTAGGTGCCTGTAAAGCCAATAAGATTGCAAGTTTGCCTAATTGTCTGTCACTGGGTTATGCTAACGTGATAATTGATTCAGGCTTCACCCTCTTCAACTATCATGCAATAAAAACCTTGAGCTCACAAATAAATAAATTGACTTTGTTTAACAAGGGTAGCACGTAACAGTCTACAGACTGACAAGCCTGTGGACCTTGAATCTCAGATCGAATTGGAATTTGGAAATGTTGGTTTTTGTGGAGAGAGGTAAACTGGGAAACACGGGGTAAAACCCGGGTCCGGGAATCAAACCTGGGCCACATTGGTGGGAGGCAATCGCTCTCACTACTGAGCCATCCCTGCTCCTTATAATCTAATTTGTTAAATATCATTGCAGTGAAATTATTGAGAACACCAACAGACAGACAACTTCAAGTGCCAATGACAGTGTACAAAAAATGTCATAATGGACATTCTAAGAAGAATGTTGAGAAGAATGTTTTTTAGCGGAGCTCCGGTGGCCCGGAGTTGATTTTCTCATGGTCATCATGGCAAGCGGTATTGCTCGTGGGCGCGTACGCACGGCGACGGCGGCAACGATGGCGACTGAGTTGTGCAACATGGCGGCCATAAATAGCCGTGCCTTGTCAACACCTTGTCAGCCTTATCAGCTTACATCTTTGTTATAGGGCATCCATGTTATGGTCAATTGACAGCTGTCAAATAGAGGTATCTGCTGACAAGTATCACATGACCAGATCGTGGGCTCAGGTTAGAACTCATCGAGGTTACCTGTTTTTTTGAAGTTGACCGCTGACCAGGCATTGGTTTTCTTCATTGATAGCGGGCCCAGGTCCAATTTTTTTCTTTCGGCAGCATTTTTTAACTTTTTATGGTAATTCTTAGCAGAAATTCTGCAATTGGAGTTGACGTTTCTAATTATTATTTATCTCAGATAAATTATTAAGAACCAGCAAAAATATGGAGTTCCGCTTTTAGGCTTGGCTAAATCTATATATTATTCATTTGCCAGTGACAACCAGGAAATGTATACATTTGGCACTTAAGGTGGCTTACTACAGTTTCGAGCCCAACTTTTAACTCTTTTGTTGAATGTTCAGAAATGTTTTTTTTTCTTTCTCTTATTACTATTTGTTGCAAAGTACAACAATCGTATTCGAAATTTGAACGAAAAAAATGCTAATAAATAGCCAAAATGAACAACCGAGTGCTTAGCAGGTTGTAAAAAGGGACTGGGTACTAATACTTTCAATGGCTTTTTTCTCAAAATCTTTGTGTATGACCCCACCTCAAAATTTCAGAAATTAGTAATTGGCTTTGATTAAACATTCATGCCTAATAAAATAAAAATCTGAAAGACAGATTTTCGGCAAAATAGAAATATGTGATTTTTTTGCCTATTTTAAAAATAGCTCAAAATCTGTCTTACAGATTTTTGTTTTATTTTGCATAAATGTTTAGACAGAGCCGATTACTGTTTTCTCAAATTTTGAGGTGCAGTTGTACGGGTAGATTTTGAGAAAAACGTCATTGAAAGTACTAGTTCCCAGTCCCTTCTTAGGTTCTCGGTCGCTAATTTTGGCTGTAAAGCAGTAAAAGCACCATTTTTATTGTTCAAATGTTGCATATGATGGTTGTATGCTGTAGCAAATAGTAATAAGAGAAAGATAAAACACTTCTGAACATTTTACAAAAGATCATTTACTCCCTCAAAACTGTAGTAAGCCACCTTAACTTAAAATGTGATGTGTTCTAAAAAGGACTGGATAGAGACTGGTTGCTCTGTTGTCTTGCTTACTCCAGTTAATAACTTAAGAAGGCTTGCGAAAGAGTTGTCTCACTGTTATAGTACTTGTAAAACAATACAGGATTACAGAAAAATTGTTACGATCATTCCGGCAGCACTTTTCCACGGGTGGCGGGTGACAGGTGAAGGGTGGTGGGTGACGGGTGACCATTAAAATCGTTTAAATATCAAGTTACAGCGAAAGCATAACATATTAAGGTTCTTTTTTACACGACTTTCACCAGGAGCCCATTAAATGCTTTCACGAATTCTGTGGGGTAAGGGTATTTTCGTGAAGCCGTGATCAGGTTTCTTTGTGCTCTGTGAATCGTGATTTGACTTAAAACTGTTCCGTGAATCGTGATTGAAGTATATTCCGTGGGGCGTAAAATGCAAAAGTCCTTGGCTGTGAATCATGAGGAGATAAGAAATAAATCGTGAGTGTCTAAAGTTGAGTTAGTAGCTGAATTTCACTGCATTGTGATCAGATTTTTTGCCATAACTGTAGTGAATTTTTCGTGATTCGTGAAATCGAAAATTTACTATCGTGACTTAGTGACAAGAACCCCCTTGCCCCGGCCCACTCTCTAGTTTCTAGTCCGATCTTTGTCCCTCGTCGAACCTACTATTAGCTGTTCCTCTGTTTCACGAAAACGAGACTTAATTTTTATAGCGTGCAATAAATTCTCCGATTGCATAATGTTTGTTCAGGATTGGAATGATACATCAGATCCATCAAAAAAATCCCTTACTGAAAAATATCGAGGGATCAAAAATTATCTCAATGTCAAGTTATAGTACATAACAAAAACTGTTCATCAAAACTAGTCAAATATCAAGATGCAGAAGTTTCCAACCAAACAAGGAACTGACAACAGCAAAATGTAAGGATTTGTATTGAGAAAACAGCAGTATTCAAAAATAATATTTAATAAAAATACTAGTGTCTTTCTTTGGGCCTGATTACCAGGCTGCTTCCTTTTGCCGAGATGATTTTCAGCCTGGTATTACATGATCCCGGTTAGCTGGGCTGGCCCGGTTTGCTGTGCTTGCTTTCAGCCCGGTTTTAGCACGAATGATTCTAGTATGAATATTTTTTTATCACCTTTTTTCGGCAATTTGGTAGTTAATGTTTTACACGTATGCAGCTGGATGGGTTACTTTACCTCTAAATCCTATTTAGAAGGAAGAACATTGATTTTTGGGGTCGGATATCGTGCTTGGAAGAGAAATTTTATACTGGCACATTTAGTCGGGCTGGCCCAGTGAACGCGATTGCATGGAAAATCTTCAGCCGGGATCCTGGCACCCGTCACCCGCCACTCGTGGAAAAGTGCTGCCGCGATCATTCGGGTAAAGTATGAATATATTTAGAACTCTGGGTAGAACTCTTGGGTAATACTTTAAGAATGTTTATGACATCATAGCAGTAACCATGGAAACACCTCAACAGTGACAAAAGAACCACCAAATTTCAGTTTTTGCCATGAATTATCTTTAAACTAAGTCGGTGACCTGCCATTTGTATTTTGTTATTTAAAAGCGTCCTCAATTCTGTATTTTGTCAGCCAGTATAGGAAAAATTTGTGTTGTGAAAATTTTGCTATATTAAAAAGGCGTTTTATGAATTACAAGAAATTCCACTACACAGTTTTTGCCCAAACCTGTCTATATGAATCAGCGTACTGAATGTTAACCACATGCAAAAAATCAAGGTAGGTCACCAAGTTAATTTTTGAAATAAAAGGAAATTTTTCCCAATATCACTTCCCTTGAAGGGATACTTTTCAAAACCTGTTACAGGATCTTGGCTGTTAAAGACTCTTGACACATGTTTTGATACCTGTTTGGGCATTCCATTTCATATTTTCAAAGACAAATAGAAATTATTAGTTGAGAAATGAGATATATTATTCTTTGGGTCAACATACTAGCCTTCCTATAATTTTCTATCTAAAACCCTTCTCAGAAAGCTTCCATAGTCAATATTCTGTTACACTGGTGACAGGAAGTTTTTTCCTCTGTTCATCTCCAGGAAGATGGAATTTCCAGTTTCCTTGCTTAACAGTGAATTATCTTGGCAATATTGAAATACTCAAAGCAAGACCTTGGGCTTGTGACTTTCATACCATTTCATGATCAGAGGACGTCTACAAAACCTGTGTTCATGTTTTGTAGCCGTCCCATTTCAGAGGAATTAACAGTGCTGATTACAGGGCACTTAATTGGTTTGCACGTAGGACTTCATTTAACACTATCTGCTGGCACTATAGCTATAGACTCCCCGATGCCTCAAATGTGGGATTCAAATAGCTATCCTGTCCACTGCCATCTTCATAAAGCAATTCTGTGTCTTGAAGTACCTCCTGGTCTTCACTGATGTTAATTTTTGTCCTTGAATCAATGCTATCTGCATGCTCATTACCAAATCTATTAATTCCTTGTGGAAATTGCTGAAACCACTCAGGATCAGTTTGCCTTCTTTGGAAAAAAGACACACAAAAACTACTTTTTGAAATCTTAGGTGGAAGCTTGATCAAGATCTTGACATATTTTTCAATGTCTGGTTTCCGCTCTTCTGCAAGAGCTATGTCACTTTTCCTGAAGATTTTCCTCCCTTAAAGTAAATTAAAATATAACACTAATTAGCCTTAATATTATAATAAATTATAATATTTAACAAATTCTTAAACAATCTTTAATTTACAATATATAATCTACTGAATGCTAAGAATGACATCCATATGAATATAATGAGATTGCTATATAACAATTATTCCATGAGCCCGTGTTGGATATGAAGTGATAAAATAACCAACGAGCGCGTAGCGCGAGTTGGTTATAATCACTTCATATCCAACAAGGGTGAATGGAATAATTGTTTTAGTAAAAATATCCATACCACCCTAAGGAGAGTCACTGGAAATTCCGAGGGAGGGTGGGGGTGGGGTTCGGGTTCTCAAAAGCCAAACATTTTAAAGGAATGAATGAACCTAAACTGGACTTTACTGCAGGGTGAGGGTTTCAAACCAAATAACCCACCATGGGAGGGGAATGGATATTCTCTAGAGCAATACAATTGTCAAAACGTTAGGATACTTTTGTAATATGTTTTATAACATTCCTAAATCTGGGTACAATCCAGTCAGGTACCCAGGGGCCAGGGGGTGAAAATTTTGTCATGAAAAGTACTTCCCTCCTCTCCTCCTTCCTTTCCTCTCTCTTTTTTAGTGCATCAATATCTGTCATTGAGCGTGTACCTAGGCACATACCTATTGTCCAGTTTTATACCGTGAGATACTGGGTCGAATGCGGATTTTCGCGGACAAATTCAAAAACTAAACAAAGCTGTAAACTTCTGACAAGTTATCCGCTTCCTTGATCCTTTTGTTTTTAAAACAATAAGCTCGTGATGAGGACGCCTTTTCCTTTGCAAATGCAGAAGCCATTCTTTTTTTGTAATTTGTCGGCGAAAGTCCACACACGACCCAGTAACTCACGGTATGAAACTGGGCAATGCCAATCAGTAGATCCAAGATGTTCAATGCAAATGTGAAAGGAAGATAGGGTCCTGCTTGCTTAGAAGAATGGAGCCTGCAGTAGTTCAGTAGTTGGGGCAGAGGCAGGCAAATGAATTCTGGTCATTGGTTAAGTCCTCAGGCCATTTTTCAACAATTAAGGGGAGGTAAACCATTTCATTCTTGGGTTTCAGCGATAAAACATGTCATATACTTCACCTCAGGTCTTCAAGCCATCCCCTCCTTTTTTACCACATCTAATAAGCCACTTTTTGAAGCAAGAAAGATAATTTCTGGGGGGGGGGGGTGGGTAATCCCCTATATGGGCTATAGGGGGTGAGCTGTTGGATAGGGTATAATTTTTGACACCTAAGTCTTGAACAGGGTATATAATTTCAAGCAAGTCAAGACTTTCGTCTGTGGGAGGCATGGTGGCCTAATGGCTAGTGCGTTGGATCAGACAGTCCGCGTTCGAGCCTCTCTCCACCCAGGTGTATAAATGGGTACTGGTGAAATAATGATTGGGGGGGAACCCTGAGATGGACTAGCATCCCATCCAGCAGGGCGAGTAGAAATGGGATATGCTCCGGCAGTATGGGCCACTATAGCTAGGCACAAGGCTTTACCCAAGACTTTCGTATCAGTATTCATTTAGCTGGTCACCAGTCAACATTGATTTTCAGGACTAGATATCAGCACTCTTGCATAAAAAAACGTTGTCCTTTGTCATAAACAGGGTAAGTGTTTAATGTTATTTTTTGCCATGAATGGGTCAACCCGGGGAGCCCCCCAACATGAGTCAAATACTCCCACCTCCCTCCCCCCTCTCCCCCAGGATAAGCTATCCCTCAAGTCTTCTTCCCCAAATAAATAAGCAATAACTGCACCCCACCCCCTCCTACATATTTTCTTCGCGTGTGGCAAGCACGAAAAAAGTTAGACTTGCCTACAAGTCGAGCTAAAAAAGTCTAGAAGAAAAGTATGTGCGAAAAATACGCGCGACGCGTGCGTGGTGCGCGTTGCGTGACGCACTCTCCGCGCGCTGCTCGCAGCTCCGCAAATCGGCCTGTCCTAAAGTCGAATTTCGTAACATCTTTTATTATGAAAGGATGGGAATATACCTGGGAGATAAGGTATTATCCTCAAAGATCCTCTCACTGAGCCGGCTTCCTCAGGAAAAGAATCCAATAAGCCACATTGAAAATCAAAGAAGTCATTGTAACTCCGCCAGATGATACTTGAGGAGCCATCTGACCACACGAGGTTCAAAACAAAAGCATATTGGCTCTTTCTGTTCCTGTTACCAACCCAACGTTCCTTGATTGAGTCAAGTTTGGCTGAAACCACATATATCATGGCAACTTTATCGTCGTCACCGTGTAAATTGTCCGTGTCAACATAAAGTGACTTTCTCGAAACATTTCATTTGCGGTTACATTCTAACGTAATGAATGGTAACGCATAACGCAATTGTGTTCATGTCACGCGCGCATGCAAGACAACCACCGGTTAAATCTGTTATCTTTATCCGGCCGTCGTTATATTTTGTGAAATATTATCCTGGCACTTGTGGCAAACGGATGAAGACTTTTTCCATTTCCACTGTGCGGAACGTAGCATTACTGATCCAGTTGTTAACGTAAGTACATGAACTTTTGAGAACTGAAAATCGAAACGCACAATATTTGTTTAATTCAAGACAAATTACTAGTTTTTAGGGGCAAAAAAGTTATTGTACGTGATTTATTAAATGCTATGTGCAATGTGCTTCTAAGAAACGCCCTGTCAGTTAAAATATTCGGACACAAAAACGAAACAAACAAAAAATATATCTTACGTTTGTCGTTTATTTGCTTACAGTTTTTATGTTGTAAACAGGGAAGTTGCGATTAGTGTAAACACGGTAAAAGCAAATGAGCATAAGGAAAAAAATTATTAAAACGGGAAGACCAAGAAACCGGAAGTCGTTATAAACGAAACGCCGGAATCGCCTTCGCACTGTCTCCATATATGGCAAGCGGCAATACATAGCCGAGGCTCGCCTCAAAACTAAATACAAAATTTGCATAAACTTCCCAGACAACACTCATCTTAAGTTCGCAATACATCTCTGTCGGATTTGGCCGAAACTGAGCAGATTAACGGCGAGAATGTTACTGTAGAAAGTTGCAGCGATCTTTCACGAGGCGTGAAGTTCGTTGGGTTCCCACGCTCTCAGCCATGGCGGATCATTTAGAACTTGTGGCAGAAATTCCGAAGGTCGAGAAATTGACAGTGCAAGATCGCCTAGAACTCGCAAAAAAACGCCGTTCTCAGCAACTGAAGCGATGGGATAGAGAGAAAGATAAAGAATTCGGGCCACCGCCACCCAAAAAGAGACCTCTTCGAGCGAAACCAGTCAAATTCGAACCCAGAATTATTCTCCTCGAGGCCGCTTCTCGAGGCGATTACGATGAGGGTTTGTACAACTCTAATCTGGCTTTTCGCCTTGAAGTTTATTTGTCGATGGTAGTTGTGTCTTGAGGCTTTCCATTTATAGACGGATATTTAATTATTGATATTTCTTATCCAGTGAAAAGGATGCTTGATTATGGTGTTGACCCGAATTTGGCGAATGATGACGGGCTCACATCACTTCACCAAGTAAGTAAAGTTCCGTGCAGGATTGATCTCCTAATTAGGATCTTGTTTTGCAGTAGTGCAACTCGATAGGACGCGATATTTGTAAGCTAATTTCCAAAATGTACTATGTTTGTTTAGGTTCACTATCAGAAGATTGATGTTTGCTTTACTATTGAGCCAAATCGCGTTACAAAATATAGGCTTAATTCAAAATTAATTTTCTGGATCGCTTGGAGTTTTTCAAATGTTATTTAGATTAAGCGTGCTATTTCATTTCGTTTGGGACAATATCGTGCTTCCAAAATCACTGCATATATAGTTATAAATGGACGATAAACACTTGAAGTTGTCGAGCTTTGTAGATCACAGCAAGAATTAACCGAGTTTGGGCGAAAAAGAGTAATGAACTTAACTTAATATTATTAAGTATAATATTTTATCAAAAAATAAACCATTCTTCTGTATATTGAGGGGTTTTTCCGTTCCAATGTTTCATGGATTACACATAAATTTGATTTTTATGTGATACTGAACTTTTGAAAATTGTGTCAATGATGTGACAGTGTGTTTGGCAACAAAGAAGTTATCTATCTTATCAATCAATTTCATATGGTGTAAAATACTTATAACTTAAGTTACCGTCGCCCTCACTTCTCCTGGGCGGTATTACTGAATTAAAACTCTTTTTTTTCTTGTTTATTAATTTTGTTTCTTTAACAAACGGTATGCGTTTGCCCATTAAGTTATTTCATATTAGTTTTCAGCTGGAATTTCATAAAGTCCATCTGTTTTGCGTAATTGTTTTAAGCCAAATTTCCTCTTGAAGAAATGTGTGGACTTTTTCTGAACTATGCTGAATAAGTCTTTTTTAATTATTTTATAGATTCAGCCTGTAAGCCTTGTTGACAAAAATTACTTTCTTATTTATATAACTAAAGGCTTGCTTTGTTTTCATTAAATTGCCTTAAAATTCAAGTAGAATTTTTTTTTAAGTTTTAATAGCTTGGGCTCACTTATGATGCTAGAAATGGTTGACACTACAGTTGCCCCAGCTGTTAATCATTTCTTTTTCAGCGTCTTTGTTATTGCAGTTAAGGATCTTGCACAAGGAAATATAATACCATTTGCTTGCCCAAGCTACTAGGTGTGATGATTGATGTCACATTTAGACACAAGTTACTTTATTTTGCATAAACTTATTTTCTTTTATTTTAGACTATTTGTACAGGTAGTCTGACAAATAGTACAATCATGTGATATTATAAATTTCACAAATACTCATTTGATCACCCACATATACAGCAAAAGACATTTATTATAAGTTGTACAGTGTTGGGGGGGGGAGGGCAGGCATAGGTGGGGGATTTGACAGTAGTTATCATCCTGTACTGCAGACTTGTGACCATTAGTGGATTTTCTAGAAACATTTTATTGACTTTTAGTGACTCTTTTGACCATCCACAAATGACCTGTGGCAGGACATTTGAAAAACAAAATCTCAGCTCATTTCATTTGCCCCACCAATGCGCATCTGGAAACATCTCCTTATTGGGGCAACAGGGCAATTTGTAACTCATTTTGACATAATCATTACTTTTTATATTGCATCAAAAGGCTTGTATAGATGAGTGTGAGGACATAGCAGAACTGCTTGTGAGTTATGGTGCCAACATTGATGCTGAAGATCGGGAGTTATGGACACCCTTACATGCTTGTGCGGCATGCGAAAACTTTGATATGGCTCAGTATCTTGTAGGCAATGGTGCTGATGTTGTTGCTATCAATTCTGATGGAAACCTGCCTGTTGATTTGGTTGAAGATGATGATGAGCTTAGGAATTTCTTGCAAAATGAGATGAATAAACATGGTAAGCTATTTTTCGATTTGGAGTAGAACCCTGTCAGTGTAATTCGTCAGAAAGTATATTACCACCATTAACTAATTAATGCGAAGAATTTGTATACTGGGGCAGAGGGAATTAAAAGCTTATCTCCGATAGTTTAGCAACTTATATACAAAGTAGCAGCTGTAAAATGAAAGATTTTCTGAGCCTAGCAGAAGGAGAATCTTGCACTTGACCGGGGCAGCTATTGCATGAGCCTGTGAGTCCGAGTCCTCTTTTTGCGAGCTCCAAAAGTTTCCAGCCAAAAAATCCAAAAAAAGGGGCATAATGTCCTTTCATGTCTATCTTGGTGTTATACAACACGAAGGACCAAAATATTTTTTGCCTCCGAGGTTTTCTTATCTGCCTTTTGATCTACAAACACAACCATGTGTAAACCAAGTCACGATGATGTAAGGAGTTTGTTTCAACAAAACTCTTTCTATAGAGCGTTTTCACATGACATCATAAAATTCTAAAATCCAAAACCAAAGAGCCACAAGACTTTTTATACTCATCAGGCATAAGAGGTGGTAAATTTATATCCGTGTATAACTTTTCAGCTCAACAGTGTCCTTCATTTGGAAACTAACGCAATTTGAATTTCAGTGTTATGGCGGTGTGTGACTTACAGTTACGATCATGTATGTCGAAAAACACATACTTATCTCGCGAGATTTAGCCATTTTAGAAGTTTAAGTATTAGGAAAAGTGTTTATATGAACATTTGTTTGTTCAAAACAGGTAACCACTATTTCTGGCCACCATGTTGGTGTTCCACTGAAGTACACTAATATGTCGGCTCCATACTGGGCTCTGTAAATTTGTGCGAGACATTTCAACCAATATCTGAAGTTTGGAATAATGCACACGCCAGAAACTTGGAGAAGTGTTTTCTTTATTTATATTCTATAATGTCATAATTTCTTGACTCTGTCTACTGAATGGTTTTTGATTTATTTTTTTTTTGGTCACGTTAGTGAAAACGCTCCATAGAATTAAGTAATTATAGAAAAAATCTTCTGACAGTGTAATTAACCAAAATAATATCCGTTTTAAGATCAAACGCCAGAGCCAAAGAAAGCTCTGTTTCCATTTTTAGTCTCCAAAGTGGTTGCTGTGAAATACAAATAACCAGAATCCTTCTGATTTGTTCAGTAATTGATCAAACTCAATCAAACGATTGAGTTCAATTGGTTTGATAATTAAACACAATCAAACTGAAAAATTGGCGTGAGAGAGTTTGTTTGCATTCGCCCACCAATCGGAAGCATGCGCAGTGAACTTGTTCTGTAGTTTTTAGCCAATCAGATTTGACAATGAGTCTGTGAATTGCAGACTTCCGGTTTTGGAGGTGACCGCAATTCTTAGGCTCATCCTTGGTGTAAAAACCTGTGAAACTCACGAGTGACGTAAAACAAAGAACGAACAAGGCAACAAAGAACCTCGAAACAATATAGAACAGGATAACAATAGGTGAAAAACAAAGAAAAAAGTCACGGGTTTTTACACCAAGGTGAACCCAATTCTTGGTGCTGACCAAAAGGAGAGAATGAGGGGATGAGAATGAATTTGATCAGTTGCCGAACTCAATCAAACCCAATCTCGTGACTGATGTTTGATTGAGTTTGATTGATTAAATGTTCAATTTGGTTTGATCAGTTACATCTGGCCTAGTGCATTCCTTTGCATTTTAAAATACAATTTGATGGACAACTTTAGATACAGCAGAGGCAGTGTAGAAAAATGTAAAATAAAAATTGTGTAGACCGGCGAACATATTTTTCATAAAGGTCATTGAACTCAATGCGTGAAGGTGACACTTGTGCATTGCTCTGTTGACCTTTCGTCACGCTTCCCGTGGAATGTGTACTGAGAGACCAAGTATCTTACTTAAAATTTGGGTGTCATCAATACTTGGCAGATCTATTGTTTCTTTTGCTTTGCAATACAGAATGGTTACAAAATCAGCTAAAACAAGAGTTCACTTTTTCCCACTGATTTCGACACCCGATGAAGTGTCTTGTCACACAATCTATGTGGTAAATTGCAAGGTGCAATTGTAGTCAGCAGATCACTATCTTTTTCTTAACAGGTTTGTTTATTGGTAAATTTGCATTTAAATTTCAGCAAAAAGCTAAAATTAAGGCAAAAACGGTGGCTTGCAAAAAGAGGCTCGTGGCTTGTGGCTCCACCTCACATGCTTGCACATTAGTTACACTCCACTTGATTCTTGAGTATTTTCTAATGGCAGCTAGTCAATCAGGGTTGGTTCGAACAATGCCTACTGTCAAAGTAACCAGTTAGAGTGCAGTCCCCAGATTCTGGAGAAACAAGCAGGATATACATGTATACTGGAACACAGTTAGCCATGCCGCTTTGCAGACATCACTTTTCCACTTCAGGAAATAGTAGACCACTGCATGCAGGCTAATATTGCCATCTTGTTGTGAAATTTTGTCAAATTTACAGGCTTTAATCAAGACAAGATTGATCAGCTGATTATACTGAGAGAAAAGCGGATGCTTGAAGATATAAAAGATGCCATTGAAAAGAGAAGGGACCTGGAAGTCAAAGATATGCAAGGTGCAACAGCGGTAGGTCTCCTTTACAGCAATATAACCAATGAGATTTGTTAACTAAAGGCAATTTCAAAACATATGCTTCACAGTGTAGTCTCTTTCAAATGTTGCTGTTGTTAAGAAGACAGCATTAGATATCTTAGAATTATATAATATAGAATATGTGTTAGCTACCTAAAATCATCCTGGGTTTAGTAAAGTGAAGATAAATCTTTAATCCTGGAGGGGAAAGAACCAAGATCCCCCAGAAATGATGTTGTTCTCACCAATTTCATTGCTCGGTTTACTTTATGTCACCCCGACTAGCCGCCCCTGGGTCTCCGAGGATGCATAGTGTTCATAGCACAAAGAAGATTAGATTGTAATGCCATGAGTGAACTCTTTACAAAGTACAGCTTGAGAATTAACCTGCTAGTAAATAAATGAAAGTATATGCAGGGTTAACGTTACTGGATCTTATATGTTATTGCCATAGTTATGTAATTATAATGTAAGATATTTTTGTTCCCAGCAGTCCCATCAAATACAAATTCAATGTATTTTGCTTTCAGTTACATGTTGCCGCGGCCAATGGCTATGTAGGGGTGTTAGAATTCTTGCTTGAGAATGATGCTGATGTAGATGCTGAGGATAAGGATGGCTGGAAGCCTATTCACGCAGCAGCTTGCTGGGGAAATGTTAGTACTGGATTTGCTGGTTCTGTTTGTCGGAGTGTTAACCTTCTTGTAACTACATGTATTTCTTCCAATGTGCAAGAGCTCTGTTTATTATGCCACTGTATGACCCCATTATGTATCCTCTAGAAAGTAATACTAACAATATTGCGAGTCGATGCATGTAGTTTGTAAAGGGCTGGACAAGTTGGCAAAAGCTACAAACTGTCTCTTAAGTCCGGAAATTAAGAAATATAAACACAAAGAACCCAAATTAAGGACCTTGGTGATAATAAATTTAATTCAGATCCTCAAGATGCAGCTGTATTCCTTTTAATACAATAGGCCTTTTGCAACAGTTGGTCACGTGGCGTGTTTTTCAAGAACACACAGATTTAGTCATTGGTAAAGCATAATGTTATCAGAAATGGACATTAGAAATTAGAAGGATTTGTATGGGAAAAAGACACTTTGCCCTCCAGTCACGCTCGAGTGGTTTTCCATACAAATCCTTGTAATTTTACAAGTTTTCAAACAGCCATAAAATCTTTTGGCCTTTTGGTTTAAGAGCCTAGAATTTTCCATTCTTCCTAATATTTATATGCCAGCAGCTTCCTTTTGTAGAGATAAATAAAGGAAAAGGTTTCTGGAGGGCAAAGCTTCCTCACTTCCATAAAAAAAACCTAATTTTTGCAATATTCAAATCGTCATTACATCTCAACCTTACATAGCATTGGTCTGAAAGGTCGTGTTAAGGCTATTTCAAATATGCTCTTGCTAGTTCTGAAATTCATTTAGCTGTAGCTAAGAGTTTAGAAATTATCAGTCACGTGACCACCTGTTGCAAAAGGCCTATTAAATCAAGTTAATCAGGCTAACATAATGTTTGCGTTGTTTGTGTAACAAATTTGTTGTGGTTATCAGGTCAATAGAATTCTTTAGTTTTAACTCAGTTGTAATCCAAGGGAGGTGTGGATGCCTAATGGTTAATACCCTGGACTCTGGATCAGACATTGGGCATTGCAGTGTGTTTTTTTTCAAGACACTTTACTCTCACATTGCATCTCTCCACCCAGGCATATAAATGGGTAACGGTAAATCTAATGTTGTGGGGGGGGGGGGGGGGGGGCTCTGATGGACTAGCATCCCATCCAGGGTGGGCGGAGGTAAAGTCTGGATTCGAGCCTAAGTGGCTCATCAGGCCGGCACTTACCTCCAGTTTCCATAGCATGAAGCGACTAGGAGTATTTCTACTCCCCCCTGGATGGGATGCTAGTCCATTGCAGGGTTACCCCCCAGCAGTAAATTCGCCAGTACCCATTTATACACTTGGGTGAAGAGAGGCACTGTGAGAGTTACTGTAAGTATCTTGCCCAAGAACACAACACAATGCTCCCGGCCAGGGCTCGAACCTGGACCGCTTGATCCGGAGGCGAGCACTGCAGTGGGAGGAAGGGGAAAAGAATACTCCTAGTTGTTTCATACCAGAGAAATTTAATAAGCCTCTATGTGATTGGTTTCTAGGCTTGTACACAGACTTCACCTTATCAGTTGTAATTCAACTGAGTAGTCATCGCATCTTGTCATTTTGGCTACCTTATTAAAACAGATACATGTAGGACTTAAAGAATTACAGAAAATAACTTGTTACAAACGTTCTGTATTATGGACACTAATTACTTATGATCTCAAAGTTGTTTATTTTATAGGAGTTGACTGTATACAGTGTTTACTAATTTTATCATATTTGATGCGTTTTCATAGGAGAAAGCAATTGAGTTACTTGTGGAGCATGGAGCCGAACTTGAAAGCAGGACACCTTATGGCGAAACTCCATTAGGTACATAAAGAAAAATGCTGTTTTAAGTAATAAAAGTTTGTTCACTTAATGAATGTGATTGGTTGTGCCGGTTTTAGATCAGCTTATAGCTTATGTAAACACAGGTATAATGCCATGTATCACTGTGTAAGAAGTGGCATTCAAGGAAGTTTGGAAAAATTGAAAACGCTTATGCATACACCTACCCTGAGCACACTTTCTCATGTAATCCTAAACTCCAAGGAAACAAATAGTTTGAAAACTTGAGTGTTCCAAAACTTGGCATTCAACTGTAGAACCTTTCAAATTCTTGGAGTCATCTCTTGTGTTTGCATCACATTATGGTAGTTCATGTTCCATTTTCTGTTTCCAGGGGTTTCAAAACAAGGCAGCGGCTGCCGGGGAACACCGGTTACTTGACTATTATGCCGCAGGCTACTCTGGTCATAGCAATCAGCTTGTGACCAAAAAGCTTACTAAAAACAGCCGCCTACTCTGCCAGTTGATGACACCTACTTCAAAACATTTTGAAATCCCTGTGTTTCTTAAGATCATGTTATGTAGTTATGATACACGTAAATAGAGGGGGTAAGTTTCTAAAGAAACTGTGGTGCTGCGTCGGTGGGAAGTATAACAATATAATTTGTTTTTATCAACTGGGTTGATAATGTCAATTGGCCACCGTAAAGAGATTCAAGAGCTGACGTTTCGAGCGTTAGCCCTTCATCGGAGCGAATCGCCAATTGACATTATCAACCCAGTTGATAAAACCAAATTATATTATGATACACATAGTTCTTCATTCCAGGGTGTTATTGTGCAATCTTTTGTTATTAGATTTATGTGAGGATGCTGACACAAGACAGTTCATCATTGATCTCAAGAATAAAATGAAGACAAACAAGTTTAAGGTGAAGAACAACAGAAGAAAAAGAAGCAACTCAAGATCGTAAGTCATCAAACACTGTTTACCAGAAATACAAGCCTGCTGTTATTTTTGATTAGTTAATCCATTTACAGTTTTTTGTTTGCTGTTTGTTTTGTAGGCTGTCAGTCAAACGGTCAAGTCTCAAGGAAAAGATTTCAATTTCTCAGAGTGAGGCAAAGGCAGAGGCCATCCTTCGACAACACCCTGAACTGGCTTTCCTGATTACGGTAATGCAGCTGCAGGAAACGGGGGTGGGGTGGGAATAAGGGAAAGGAATGTAAGGAGGTAAAAATTGGTTAGGTCATTTCAGATTCAGGGCTTCTGATAATTCGCGGGGAAAAAAGTCAAATTTTGCAGGATTTGCAGAGCCAAATTCGCGGAGAAAATGGCCGATTTCGCAGGGATTTCACGGGAGTTTTTGGGGAAAATGTCACTAAAAAGCAAACACGAAACACGCCAGAAAAAATACTGCAGGATGTCAAATTCAGGGCAAGAAAGAAAACATAAAAGTTCATCTAACACAGTTCTGAAGGAAACTGTTCTTGTTTCGAGCAGCAAGAACGTTGACCGGTTCCGAAAGCCGAAAACAGCAATACAATAAATTTCTTTTCTTTCCTCGCTGTCTTGTGTTGCTTTGTAGTTTCAAGGCAAGATTGTTCATGATTGAAGGTTCAAATCAGTTTGTGAAGTCAAAACATTCTTGCCTCTTGATCATGTCCTGCACATACAAGTAAACATGTGCCTGCATTACTACAGACAGCAGTTTCTTTTCACACTCCGTATAGTGGCAACGAAAAGTCTTCACATTGTCCAGTGCCCAGTTTCGCAACATTAATCTAAGAACGCCTGGTAGTTTTTTTCTACGTTGTTTACTCGTGGCAGTGGTGAAATTTCAAGATAAAATTTAATTTGCAAGTTTACGGCACATAAACAGCCCCAATAGTCAAGATAAGTTTCAAATATGTTGTGCCGACATGTATTTGGTAGGATTTGTAGTAAAGTTCGCAGAATTCCATGTGTTTTTGTCAATTTCGCGGGATTTCGCGGAAATACCTAAATTTCGCGGCTCCGCGACTGCGCAAAATATCAGAAGCCCTGCAGGTTGATTCTGCCACATACAAAAAGACAATACATTTAGGGGACAAGTGCCAGTTGATGACAAAATCCTGCCTCTGAGACAGGACTGCGCCTGTCCTGGAAGTTTCTAAGCAACCTGATGTTTTGCTCACATGGTTACTTTCAGTGTGTTTGTGAGCTCTCGTGCTAGTTTTTAATCAGGTAAAATACATGTAAGTCTGAAGCTCGTCAGAGTGGTTTAATGAAGGTTTGCCAATTGGTAATTGTTCCCCCGACTGAATAAACAAAGCAAATCATCAAATCAACTGGAAGACAGATAGAACAGACAGACAGACAAATAGAACAGACAGACAGAAACAGGCATGGAATAATATTTAAATATTAATTTAATTACTTATAGTGTGCATTTTCTCTATATGTAATCAAATGCGAGTAATGGCAGCTAGTAAGAAAAACAATTGGATCTAAAAAACTAGGATAACAACAAGAAGTATTTGGCAGCTCAAATTATACAGTGCATTTCTCTTGGATGTTCAGTAGCTGGTGCCCAAAAAGAGTTGGTACATGACCATGAAGAGTTGATTACCACCTGGAAAACTGAAAGTCAAAATGCATGTACTATGTACCAAGTCATGAAGGTTCATCTCAGCAAGTTTAACTATCGGAAAGTATTATTAATAATTATTGTACTTGCTTGAATTTAAGTAAGATATTAATTTTCTTCTCTAGAAGGACACAAAGACCAGTGATGAACCAAAACAAGTGGATTTATGTGTAGAGCAGAATAATGTTGTATCCAAAGAGGAATCTCCTTTACCAACAAGAACACAGACTGAGGAGAATAAAACAGAAAGCAACAACACACAGATCACTAATATTTCAACAACAAAGAAATTTGAAAGAACTACTGAGGTCAAGGGAACAACCTCTGCAAACATAATTAGTGTGAGAGTGGTAGAACACAGCCATGAAAAGGAGAACAAACCTGTGGTTAATTCAACAATTAATATGTTAAAAGATGAAAAATCTAAAGAGCCCATGACAAGAGGCAGACAAGTTACAGCACCGCGACAAGGTACGACAACAACAAACATTCAAACAATCACCAAGACTGGAACAAAAGAGCATGTGTTGCAGGAGAAAACAACTTCTGAAGTATCAGAAAAGATTGAGCCTGCATTGTGCCCCCCTCCTCGATCACCATATTCAGGTCATCGTCAACTACCTCCAGATCCAAGGGTGCAACAAGCAACAAAAGAGAATAACGTAATAAAAACTAGTCATACTAGCCAAGAAGCTGTTGTAATTAAGGACCCAAGGACACCTGCAGCTAAGCCTCTTTCAGAGATTAGTTCCAACTCAAATACAACAGCATCTAAATCAACAAAGGCACGTGCCGCACCTCCAGTGCCACGATCATCAGGAAGCACAAGTGGGAGGAATCAGGTGCTGTCATCGGACACATCGGGTTATCCCGATTCATTTTCCCAGAGGAAGTCTAGAGATTCACGGGAATTGTCAGATGCTGCTATGCAACAACTGGGTAGGTTAAGTTTCATTACTGATGGACGTACTGTATTGGTGGTTTTCACTAGTCACGCAATTAAAAACCAAATTCGTAAAACTCCAACTACAGAAGCTAAGAGCTTCAGATAGTGTAGATGATAAATAAATAAACATTTTCTCCAGCTTGATGTCACATACGCAGGGGTTTCAAAACAAGGCGGCGGGTGCCGGAGTTCCACCAGCTACTTGACTATTATGCCGCCAGCAATCAGCTTGTGACCAAAAAGCTCACTTATAACAGCCACCTACTCTACCAGTTGATGACACCTACTTCAAAACATTTTGAATTCCCTTCATACGGCGAAGAACTGACATTATTCAAGATGCACTCTTTGCAAAACGAAGTTCACTATTGAGCTGAAAATTTGCGAAAAGATATATTTTTAGTTCACCTTGTACCTAGTGGCAACGAAAATTTAGTAGGCCTAGCGAATTTTGATTTCAGAATTTTATGACATCACATGAAAACCAAGAATGGCATCTATCTTGTACCACGTTCAAAGAGGATTATACAATCTCCAACTTAAAGATTGTACAAAAATAAATGTTTTGGTAATGTCATTAGTGTGATAATAATACACCTGCCAACTCTCAGTCGCGCTTGTGGGACAAAAAATTGATCTTACACCTGTAGGGAAAGAAGTTCCCAGTGTTGTATTCATGGGTTGGTGCTTAACACCTTTCCCTGTTGGACGGACTTGTCCAAGAAAAATTGAGAATGAGTATGCTTACTCCTACATACAATTCTCTGACAAAGTTGTTGACAAAACACATCCTGGGACTGGGACCCCAGAATTGTATCTTCAGAAATTTTCCGAAGACTTCAGATTTGGTCTGGTTGCCTTTGAAATCAGCTTGTGTTTGAGAACCCTTATAAAAATCTCACCCCTTTGTCTCGGAAAAAGTTGGCAGGCATATTATGATCCAGAAATACTAAAGACAGTGATGTGGACCATACTGTTATGTCGAGACGATGTGAGTTGGAGTCCAACACACTAAGCATTAGGCCGCCGATCCTTATATTAGATAAGCAACAAAGATTAATAAGATTGTTAAACAGGGCACTCATCAGTTTACTGCAACAACAACAGGAAAAAGGCAATGTCTGTGTTATCTTCAGTGCATGAAGCACATATGCTATATGGGATTTGTACTGAAATTTAGAATGCTTCCAAATGGATTTAATATTTTCTGAAACCCTCCCCAGCTATGCCCCTGAGTCACTCAAGAAGGGAAGCTTTTTTGTAGTGTAGTTTGAAACAGTTGCATTGCATTTCATCAACAATAAAATAAAGGTCATTTTTTAATCACAGGAAAAGACGTCAAGGAATCAAAAGTTGTTTCACCATCAGATGTCAAACTATCTTCTCAAGCTGTAACTGCCAAGTACACTCCAAAACCGACACCACCATTACCATCGACACAGCGTAATGATGCAGCTGCAACACATGCTGTTTCAAGTGAAACAGTTCCGAGCACAAAAACACCTGTTGCAAACAACAGCATAGTGGAAGAACCAAGACACAGATTTACACAACCTGCTGATACTATGGAAGTAGGACGGCACAAGAAGTCATGCTGTGTTCTGATGTGATTGATATGTGCACTGTAACAGTGCGATGTGGATACCTTTATGTGATGGCTCAACATTGAGTGCTGACATAATGTTGCACAGTCATCGAGAAAATAGCTTGGAGTTGCAAGATGAGTTAGTTGGAAGGTTTGCAAAGTAGTTTCAACATTCATAGCTGTGAGAAAAAGGCTTTGCCATTTTGGTCAGCAGAAGTCTTGGTTTGGGTGTAATGTAAGCTAGTTCACGATAAAAGATAGGATGCAAGAGAGAAATAAAATATTAAGCCTTAAATTCACCTTGGTAACTGCAGCAAGTTTTATGCACGCTGGAGACCAAAATCAAGTAGCAAGCCTGTTATTGATACTGTGTACATTTCCTTGACTACTATGCTTATGCACAAGCTGTGAAACCATCAAGTTACTGCACGAGTGATGCCAGACAATGGTTCAAGAAAAACTTAGGATTGTAAAACTAGCATTCTAAGAAATGGAGATTACACTACAAGTTTACCACTGCCAGACAAGTGTAATCTTCTTAGTTCATAATTTCATCTAAATTTTTTATTGATCAATTTTTTTTAGAAACTTTCTGTAGTGTAACAAAAAGTAAAACTGAGATGACTGTAATACTTGGTAACCGAATTGGTGACACCAGACCGGAAGCTTCCAACCAACAGTAACACTGAAGTGTTGAGTAATATGAGGTTGACAAAAATACGCAAATTTGCATCGCTTTTGGTCAAACGTTTTTCAGGCCTTACAACTTGAAACACTATGTAGTTTCTTGGAAGCTCAAAGATCTCAAATCGGATGTCATGGTTACACATTCAAATTACATTTTCATTATTGCAAAATAACTAGGATTTTCCCATTCTGTAGGAAATATTATTCTTGGCTGTGTAGTTATAATAAGTAACATATTTTTAGAACAGTGTTTTCAAGAATATTTCTTAACACTTTATTTTTTAGTGTTTTTTTTTTTAAGAAAATTTCTTTCCTGATTGAGAACCATTTTGTTTGATGTAATATGGTAATGTAGCTAATTTATGAGTATGATTCAAAATGCTTTAGTGTCTATAATATAAGAAACAGAGGAAAAGGAATGTGGTTTGAAATCATTGAACGTTTGTTATTCCGTTACCAGTGACCATTTTGTAAGGCCTGCTCCACACTAGTGTCAAAGACATAGCAGCAAGGTCATGCAAATGCAAAAGGCATCTATTGTTGTTTTTAGTCACCTGTGTGAACAACATAACATAACAGCGTAGTAGGAATATAATGACACAAGTGTGACATAAGGAAAAAATTGATCTTTTGTTTATGCCGTTATGTTCATGTTGTTATGTCGCTAGTGTGAACCTTAACTTCCCTCTTCTCAGAAGAATGACAAACTTGTTTATTGCAAGAACTCTTGACTTTTGATCAAATTTGACAAGAAATAATTTCTCTTATAAAATGTTTTCTAGTTCATAAAGGTACAATTATTGTCCATCTATGATATAGAGAATGTATAATGTAGTGGTCATCATGAATAGTTCCTTATTTAGTTTCTATTTAGTTTATAGTTTCTTACAGGGGGTGACAACTCTAACAAACACTGTTTGAATGAAAGTCTTCCCAAAAATATGGGATATCGTCCCAAATTTCTTAACAACATTCTCAAAAAAAATCCTACAACTACATTCACAGGTTGAGACTAGTCTTATGTTGAGACATCAATTCAGCCCCGAAAATTTCCAGTCTCCTTATTCCCCGCAAAATGGTCAGATTCCTGAAAGAATTTTGTTTGTTTCCCAAAACAGGCCTTCCAGGGGCGGATCCAGGAAGGGGGTGGACCACTAAGGAATGACGTAATTGATGGGTGACATAAGCAGAATACTAGTTAAGAAAAGTTGCATGTCATTTCAGGGGGTGGAGTGCACCCCTGCATCCTCCCCCTAGATCTGCCCCTACCGCTGCCTTCTGAGAGTTGACACCTCCTCAGTACAGTCAAGCTTCCACTTGTGGTCCCATCTCACTACCTTGGATCAAGCCACATACAGACATAATTATGATGTATTTCTGACCTTCCATAACCAGACCACTCTCCCAAGCTGACACCTTTTCAAGGGTGACCACTTAAGTTTGGGCTGTAGGTTTTTTGATCAAGTTGAAGATGTACGCTTTAGGTTTAACATTAAATTCCTCGAAAATTCTTGAGAATTTAATGTAGGGGTCACTGAGAGAAATTGATTAAAATAAGATGTTTCAAATAGTGTTTAAAATGTTACAGTTGTACGAGTGGATATTTTGGTAATTAATTATTGCACTTGTTCCTCGAACTTTGACAGTGTGGAACCGTCATAATTGACCAAATAGCTTCAATAGGAGATAGTCTCAAGCCTGGTTGAGGTTTGTGACATGCACCACCCCAAACGTGAAGAAAGATGTTGCGTTTTAGTTTTGTCACCAGTGTAAAGAACACAACATAACAAATGACAAATAATATAAATTATTGTTAAAATCACTTTAATTTGAGCATACAAGGGGCAAACTCACTAGTAAATGATTCCTAAAAAGATATTATTTTAGGTTACATAAACTGCAAAAGATGAACAAAGTTTTGTTGTTTCGTGCAAGAAAAGTGATGTTAAATTTCTCACCATTTTTACTTTCTTTTTTTGTACCAGTTAAGGTAAATATTTCAACCCTTAAATTATTTGTTTTTGAATAGTTAATGTATATATGGTGTATTTAAAAATAATGTTTTGATATAGTATGCTTTGAATGAAACTTAGGATTGTAAAACTAGCATTCTAAGAAATGGAGATTACACTACAAGTTTACCACTGCCAGACAAGTGTAATCTTCTTAGTTCATAATTTCATCTAAATTTTTTATTGATCAATTTTTTTTAGAAACTTTCTGTAGTGTAACAAAAAGTAAAACTGAGATGACTGTAATACTTGGTAACCGAATTGGTGACACCAGACCGGAAGCTTCCAACCAACAGTAACACTGAAGTGTTGAGTAATATGAGGTTGACAAAAATACGCAAATTTGCATCGCTTTTGGTCAAACGTTTTTCAGGCCTTACAACTTGAAACACTATGTAGTTTCTTGGAAGCTCAAAGATCTCAAATCGGATGTCATGGTTACACATTCAAATTACATTTTCATTATTGCAAAATAACTAGGATTTTCCCATTCTGTAGGAAATATTATTCTTGGCTGTGTAGTTATAATAAGTAACATATTTTTAGAACAGTGTTTTCAAGAATATTTCTTAACACTTTATTTTTTAGTGTTTTTTTTTTTAAGAAAATTTCTTTCCTGATTGAGAACCATTTTGTTTGATGTAATATGGTAATGTAGCTAATTTATGAGTATGATTCAAAATGCTTTAGTGTCTATAATATAAGAAACAGAGGAAAAGGAATGTGGTTTGAAATCATTGAACGTTTGTTATTCCGTTACCAGTGACCATTTTGTAAGGCCTGCTCCACACTAGTGTCAAAGACATAGCAGCAAGGTCATGCAAATGCAAAAGGCATCTATTGTTGTTTTTAGTCACCTGTGTGAACAACATAACATAACAGCGTAGTAGGAATATAATGACACAAGTGTGACATAAGGAAAAAATTGATCTTTTGTTTATGCCGTTATGTTCATGTTGTTATGTCGCTAGTGTGAACCTTAACTTCCCTCTTCTCAGAAGAATGACAAACTTGTTTATTGCAAGAACTCTTGACTTTTGATCAAATTTGACAAGAAATAATTTCTCTTATAAAATGTTTTCTAGTTCATAAAGGTACAATTATTGTCCATCTATGATATAGAGAATGTATAATGTAGTGGTCATCATGAATAGTTCCTTATTTAGTTTCTATTTAGTTTATAGTTTCTTACAGGGGGTGACAACTCTAACAAACACTGTTTGAATGAAAGTCTTCCCAAAAATATGGGATATCGTCCCAAATTTCTTAACAACATTCTCAAAAAAAATCCTACAACTACATTCACAGGTTGAGACTAGTCTTATGTTGAGACATCAATTCAGCCCCGAAAATTTCCAGTCTCCTTATTCCCCGCAAAATGGTCAGATTCCTGAAAGAATTTTGTTTGTTTCCCAAAACAGGCCTTCCAGGGGCGGATCCAGGAAGGGGGTGGACCACTAAGGAATGACGTAATTGATGGGTGACATAAGCAGAATACTAGTTAAGAAAAGTTGCATGTCATTTCAGGGGGTGGAGTGCACCCCTGCATCCTCCCCCTAGATCTGCCCCTACCGCTGCCTTCTGAGAGTTGACACCTCCTCAGTACAGTCAAGCTTCCACTTGTGGTCCCATCTCACTACCTTGGATCAAGCCACATACAGACATAATTATGATGTATTTCTGACCTTCCATAACCAGACCACTCTCCCAAGCTGACACCTTTTCAAGGGTGACCACTTAAGTTTGGGCTGTAGGTTTTTTGATCAAGTTGAAGATGTACGCTTTAGGTTTAACATTAAATTCCTCGAAAATTCTTGAGAATTTAATGTAGGGGTCACTGAGAGAAATTGATTAAAATAAGATGTTTCAAATAGTGTTTAAAATGTTACAGTTGTACGAGTGGATATTTTGGTAATTAATTATTGCACTTGTTCCTCGAACTTTGACAGTGTGGAACCGTCATAATTGACCAAATAGCTTCAATAGGAGATAGTCTCAAGCCTGGTTGAGGTTTGTGACATGCACCACCCCAAACGTGAAGAAAGATGTTGCGTTTTAGTTTTGTCACCAGTGTAAAGAACACAACATAACAAATGACAAATAATATAAATTATTGTTAAAATCACTTTAATTTGAGCATACAAGGGGCAAACTCACTAGTAAATGATTCCTAAAAAGATATTATTTTAGGTTACATAAACTGCAAAAGATGAACAAAGTTTTGTTGTTTCGTGCAAGAAAAGTGATGTTAAATTTCTCACCATTTTTACTTTCTTTTTTTGTACCAGTTAAGGTAAATATTTCAACCCTTAAATTATTTGTTTTTGAATAGTTAATGTATATATGGTGTATTTAAAAATAATGTTTTGATATAGTATGCTTTGAATGAAACTTAGGATTGTAAAACTAGCATTCTAAGAAATGGAGATTACACTACAAGTTTACCACTGCCAGACAAGTGTAATCTTCTTAGTTCATAATTTCATCTAAATTTTTTATTGATCAATTTTTTTTAGAAACTTTCTGTAGTGTAACAAAAAGTAAAACTGAGATGACTGTAATACTTGGTAACCGAATTGGTGACACCAGACCGGAAGCTTCCAACCAACAGTAACACTGAAGTGTTGAGTAATATGAGGTTGACAAAAATACGCAAATTTGCATCGCTTTTGGTCAAACGTTTTTCAGGCCTTACAACTTGAAACACTATGTAGTTTCTTGGAAGCTCAAAGATCTCAAATCGGATGTCATGGTTACACATTCAAATTACATTTTCATTATTGCAAAATAACTAGGATTTTCCCATTCTGTAGGAAATATTATTCTTGGCTGTGTAGTTATAATAAGTAACATATTTTTAGAACAGTGTTTTCAAGAATATTTCTTAACACTTTATTTTTTAGTGTTTTTTTTTTTAAGAAAATTTCTTTCCTGATTGAGAACCATTTTGTTTGATGTAATATGGTAATGTAGCTAATTTATGAGTATGATTCAAAATGCTTTAGTGTCTATAATATAAGAAACAGAGGAAAAGGAATGTGGTTTGAAATCATTGAACGTTTGTTATTCCGTTACCAGTGACCATTTTGTAAGGCCTGCTCCACACTAGTGTCAAAGACATAGCAGCAAGGTCATGCAAATGCAAAAGGCATCTATTGTTGTTTTTAGTCACCTGTGTGAACAACATAACATAACAGCGTAGTAGGAATATAATGACACAAGTGTGACATAAGGAAAAAATTGATCTTTTGTTTATGCCGTTATGTTCATGTTGTTATGTCGCTAGTGTGAACCTTAACTTCCCTCTTCTCAGAAGAATGACAAACTTGTTTATTGCAAGAACTCTTGACTTTTGATCAAATTTGACAAGAAATAATTTCTCTTATAAAATGTTTTCTAGTTCATAAAGGTACAATTATTGTCCATCTATGATATAGAGAATGTATAATGTAGTGGTCATCATGAATAGTTCCTTATTTAGTTTCTATTTAGTTTATAGTTTCTTACAGGGGGTGACAACTCTAACAAACACTGTTTGAATGAAAGTCTTCCCAAAAATATGGGATATCGTCCCAAATTTCTTAACAACATTCTCAAAAAAAATCCTACAACTACATTCACAGGTTGAGACTAGTCTTATGTTGAGACATCAATTCAGCCCCGAAAATTTCCAGTCTCCTTATTCCCCGCAAAATGGTCAGATTCCTGAAAGAATTTTGTTTGTTTCCCAAAACAGGCCTTCCAGGGGCGGATCCAGGAAGGGGGTGGACCACTAAGGAATGACGTAATTGATGGGTGACATAAGCAGAATACTAGTTAAGAAAAGTTGCATGTCATTTCAGGGGGTGGAGTGCACCCCTGCATCCTCCCCCTAGATCTGCCCCTACCGCTGCCTTCTGAGAGTTGACACCTCCTCAGTACAGTCAAGCTTCCACTTGTGGTCCCATCTCACTACCTTGGATCAAGCCACATACAGACATAATTATGATGTATTTCTGACCTTCCATAACCAGACCACTCTCCCAAGCTGACACCTTTTCAAGGGTGACCACTTAAGTTTGGGCTGTAGGTTTTTTGATCAAGTTGAAGATGTACGCTTTAGGTTTAACATTAAATTCCTCGAAAATTCTTGAGAATTTAATGTAGGGGTCACTGAGAGAAATTGATTAAAATAAGATGTTTCAAATAGTGTTTAAAATGTTACAGTTGTACGAGTGGATATTTTGGTAATTAATTATTGCACTTGTTCCTCGAACTTTGACAGTGTGGAACCGTCATAATTGACCAAATAGCTTCAATAGGAGATAGTCTCAAGCCTGGTTGAGGTTTGTGACATGCACCACCCCAAACGTGAAGAAAGATGTTGCGTTTTAGTTTTGTCACCAGTGTAAAGAACACAACATAACAAATGACAAATAATATAAATTATTGTTAAAATCACTTTAATTTGAGCATACAAGGGGCAAACTCACTAGTAAATGATTCCTAAAAAGATATTATTTTAGGTTACATAAACTGCAAAAGATGAACAAAGTTTTGTTGTTTCGTGCAAGAAAAGTGATGTTAAATTTCTCACCATTTTTACTTTCTTTTTTTGTACCAGTTAAGGTAAATATTTCAACCCTTAAATTATTTGTTTTTGAATAGTTAATGTATATATGGTGTATTTAAAAATAATGTTTTGATATAGTATGCTTTGAATGAAATAATTGAACAAGGAAGAAAGTGTCTTTAGTTTTCTCAATGGTGTTGCAAACATTTCACAGAAAATAATAGGAAAGTAAAACGATTTACCGTGCATGGGCTTTACTGCAAGTTACTTTTTTTTACAAAATGACTTTTGAGACACGACAGATAGTCATACTCCAGGAGTTTATTCAATGATAAATGCAATCAGGAAGTTGTGAAGTATTGAATAAAATGTGCTATTGGCAATTTTAATATAGATAGGATTCTGTGCGTGCTCTTATTGGTCAAAAACCCATGTCTTATCAGAGTTAAGTAGAAACTGTGTTCTATTCAAAATCCTTAAGTCTTATTGGTTCTTCAACTGTTTGAACTGTTGCTCTTTGAGGGCAAGATTTTTCTTTAATTTTGGCTTAAAAGTGCATTATATGTTAGCTCTTGAAATGCAATCCTTTAGAGTTTCTACTACAGTGCGACCTTGATTAAGCCACCCTCCATTAAATGCCCACTTTCTAAAGTCCCGAATTATAATGTCCAATTCGGCCAACCTCTATTAAGCGGCCACTTTTCAAAGTCCCGAGGGTGGACGCTTAATAGAGGTCGCACTGTAAATCAATTGGACTACTCGCCCTGGTTTTCTATGAGCGATAGTCAACTTGTTGACTATTTGCTCATAGAAAACTCAGGCTCGTAGTCTAATTGTTAAATAAAACAGAGAAAAGGCGTGTTTTATGTCAGCTTTACTCAAGTGAAAATTCGCAAGAGATGGCAGAGAACATTTCTATGAAGAAATTCCTTGTGTTCTCAAATGCCAATCGTGTTTTAGCTTCTTTATTTGTTAATTAAAATACCATTATTTCAGTGGTGGTATCATTGCTATTCTGGGGGTGAGTTGTGTTACAAGGGGGGCTATATACTGAACCGTTCTGTATAAGTTTCTTATTAAATGTTGACATTTTTTGACAGCTATACTTTTTATTGGCTTCTATTTGAAATGCCAATAAAACTAGGAACTGCCATTCAACAGTCAAATCCACAAATCACTCTTGTGGGAATTTCACAAGTCTCAACCTGTGAATGAATGGCAAAAAGTTGCATTTCAAGTGGCCATTTATCGGCAAAAGTTAGAAATATTTTAATAACACCTTTGTTGCAAGTGGAGGTTGGGTGCCCAGGAACCTGGGACTGGAGCTGCTGCCCTCCAAATCCAGATACACCCCAGAGCCTGCATTACCTGCAAACAAGCCACGAGCCCCTACCGCCTAACCCAGCCCCAGCCCCTGCCACACTGAATTAAAAGTCCAGTGGAAGAAACTACAAAGTAAAATGACAAATAGCACTACAAGGATTAGTGTCTGTATAACTCAATTATTCCATTGTAACTAAACATGTCTGTTGTTTAGGGTGTTAATAAAGACCTTTATTATTATTATTATTAAGGATACAAAACTAGCTAGAGAAGGGAGGGAACCCCAAAAAAATGTGAGGTACAAAAGTTGCCCTGTACACTGAGTAATGCTACCAGCACATGCAAAAGCACACGCATAATAAACATCAGACTACCGCTGACCCTAGCCTGCGAATGCCAGAAATGCCCTGACAACAGCCCAGAGTTGCAGCATGACAGTAGCCCTCCCCCCTTCCCCACAAAAACATAAAGCAGGCCAATAAAATGGTAACGCCCCACAAAGCAAACTTGCTCCCAGTCGTTCACTAAGTGAAACTACATTTAACCATATTAATATCTCATCAATATCTTGTTCACTTCTTCATATTTCGAACATCCATCAAACACACAACTTCCTCCTCGGCTAAAATCTCCTTTAAATTTTGATAAGCTTTATTAGGAATAAAATTAATATCTAGGAAGTGGAAAGCGAAAAAAAAGATAATACCCAAAAGAAACAATTATACAACATTTAATCCTTTTCACCGCGGAGAGAAAAAAAGGTCTGAACACAGGTTACTAAACATGAGTATGAAGAATCTGTCTAAGGTTAGAGGGTTGAAATATTGTACATTGGAAGTAATTTAAAATGAAATTTGAACCTGAATTGAAACAGTCTATAGTAGTTGTCACAAAGCTTTGTTGTCGTGCAGGAAAGGTATTTGTGGCTGGAACTGGCCACTTACGAGAATGGTTCTTGTAAGCTTGACATCTTTGAATATAACAGAAAATTTGCCTCGCAAGTTGAAGCAACCATGATGACAAATATCACATTCTATGTTATCCCTTTAATGTTATTCAGATTTTCAAACAAATCAAGTGGTTATTATTGCACAGATAAATGACCGCTTTTTTGAAATGACAATTATTTCCAATATGGACTGGTACATTTTTTAATGGTTAGGGCCCCGTAATAATATGCACAGCACCTTGTGTTATGATGTTAGAGGGAAAATGGAGTGATAAACAGTCACAAAAAACCTAACTTTAGAGTTTTATCCACTGAATAACTGATTAAACTTTCCGAGCACAGACATGGCCTTTACTACAGTTGCAGGCAGCACAGAAGTAAATGGGTCAACATAAAAGTAAAAAAATCCCTCTTCTGAACCAATCTTTCCGAACTTTGGACAGATTGCTCAAATTTATGATAAAAGAACCCATCAATTGATAAATTTGGTTATGCGATTAAAGTTAAAAATCAGATGGACAGACAGGGTAATGAAAAAGATGCTTTGTGAGGAACTTAAAAGTATTGAGACTCAGATCCTACGGAAGAAAATGGAGGTGAATTAGCTACACACTAAGGAAAATTGTAAACAACATCACCAGGAAGGCACTGTGATGGAACCCCCAGGATAACAGGAAGGGGGTTCTCCAAAGAAGGCTAAAATGTGGAGTTGAGGCCTGTAGGAACACTACATTAGATCTTTTATGTAGTTTATTGTGCGCTTCTCGTAACCAAGTGTTAAGGAACACTTTTGAATAAAGATAATAAAAACTACCAAGGACAAAGTACAACAAAATAAATATTCTAAAAAGCATTAATTATAACATTTTATTACCTAATAATATTGTGAAAACATGCTCTTTTGACCTTTACCAGTTTTCCATAACCTAAATTTGGTCATTTTCTTGGCCCACTATTAAATTCATGATTTCCCAGGCATGGAAATTGAAGTTCTAAAAATTCCACGACTTTCCAGGTTTTCGATGATCCTTCTCAACTTCATTAGTAATTCATTACGTTAAAACAAATGAAATCAGAACTGTGACTGGTTTGGAAATCAGATCTTAATTAGCATAGAATTTTTACCATTTTATTTCTTCGATTTCCCAGTCATTTTAGCTTCGGGTGAGAAGATATTATATATCAAACAATTGAGAGAGTGTTTCATCACATTTCCAAACAACTCAAAGTTTGTCAAAAATACTCCACTGCTTAGTATTTTCAGCTCTCTTCTCAGTGTTTGAAAATGTGATTAAACAGTCTCTCATATTTATTACTTCTAAAATCCATGACTTTTTGCGTTTTCCGTAATCTATACAAACCCTACTTGAAAACTGTCCCTCCCAGTTGTTGCTGAGAATACTAACTACAATTACCTAGTATCTAACTGCGTACCTACCTAAAAATAACAGTTGTTCTTCTGACAGTGTGCTCTGAATGAGCTGTTCACTGAATGTATTCATGCACTACCAAAATGTTCAACACGCCTTTGCTGAAGAATGGCTTTTTAGCATCTTGAGCAAAGGGAACTTGGTTAAGTCCATTGATTCAGCCATCGTCCACTTTCCAAGACACTTTTTGGGAATGTATGTTAAAACACCTGTACAATGCTGTAATTTGTGGCCTTGTATCAACTATCATTTCTCCACGTTACTTCAACTTCATCTGTTCTATATCTGTCATGTAAAATAATACAAAAATCTTTAGCACAACACCAGTTTAACCTTTAACCTTTTACTTCCAAGAGTTTCAAAGTCCAACTATACATTTTGTATATTGTTGCTCAGTGACATTCATTTTGTCACAACATGCATGTGAAGCAAACAAGAGCAATAGCTGAAAAACTGTTGTGAAAAATCTAAGGGAAATTTGTAGCTGATAGAGTGAAAAGTCCTGTGGGGAGAGTAACTCAAAATCCCTTCAAACACTCACTAAAGAGACAATCAAGATTAATGATATTTAACCCAAAAAAAAAACGTGAAACCTATTACAACTGACTGCAGTAACATCAAGTAGAAAATTGATGGCCATGCACCACCTCGTTATGCCTGGATACCAAAATGCCAAAGCTGATGAAGTTATTGATGAAAAACAAACTGATAATAGGATAGCATTTAAGAGATCTGTGTGTACACATAGTGTCCAAACAACCAATTTGAGACACTTCATGGAGATCAGATTTCTTGTGTTCATGGTTTTCAGAGTTTCACAGTGAACATCGAAACGTTAAGGGTTCATAGGTTAATGCCATCTTTGCTTTTATGCACTTTTTTTAGTTTGCCTAGAACATTTCTAAATTGCCATTGGCCCAAACAGAGTGCTAGTGCGAGACCATTCAAATGAAAATAACTTGATTTGCATGAAAATTGATGTGCAGATGAAACACTTTTTCATTTGAATGGTTTTGCAAAAAGACTTGTTTTGACATAGAGGCAAAAGTTAACTCAGAAATGGCCTACTCGAGTAAAGTTTTTTTTAATAAAACCAATGACTTTTTGAACAATTTAAAATACCAATAAGCAAAAGAAAGTAGATAGCGTAGCAGTGTACCTTTGTGTGCATGTAGTTTCCTCCAGTGGAGTGACACATCCTGATCGGAACATCTCCCAGCCTGCTTGTGCTATCATTGCACCATTGTCTATACAAAATCTGAGAAAAAAATGGGTTTACCTCTGTGTAAGAACCTGTGACTTTTTTCTTTGTTTTAGGCCTATTGCTTTTCCATTCTTGTTTTGTGTTTCTTTCTTGTCTTGTTCATTCTTTGTTTTATGTCACTGGTGAGTTTCACAGGTTCTTACACCGAGGACGAGATGAAAAAATGCCAGGAAAAAGTCATTCCACCAAGATGTTAACAAAGCCAATTAATTTTTGGCAGAGCTGTTATAAAGCTGTATGTCAACTTTATTGCCAACTTTATCACTTGGCTTAATTAAGGCGGAAAAAATTAGACAATACCTTTCATCAGTAGCATAAAGTTTGGCTCCCCTCTCTTTAGCCATAACACCTGAAGCATTCAATTAAACAATATTGGTTGCAAATTATAATCATTCTTGACAATATTTTTATGTCAAGATAGATAATTTTTTTACCAGAGCTTAAACAAAAAATTACCAAGAGTTATTAGCATTTAATTTATCTTAAAAGCAACAGCAAACAATCTGAGGAATGCCACAATTTCAATTCTAGTTCCTAATTTATTTCATGCTTATTTCTTGTCATTGTTTAGTAGTTACCAAATGTACCTTGAAAAATAATTCATCTTACAAATGAAGACAGTCGTTGAACGGCCAAAGTATGTTTTGTAAATTTAAATTCAAATGTGTCGTCTTCGTTTTAAAAATTGCAGTCAGTCTGCTTCTATCCAGATCTATGTGAAATCTAATATTAAAAAAATAGATTTAAAGTGCACCTAACCCCAAAATATATTTTTCGCTAAAAAACCCTTTGCACCAGTTCGAAATGTATTGCACCAAATTCTGACTATTTATAGCATTCAAAAGTTACAAAAAACTGTGCATCATTTGTTCCACGAACGAGTCATAAGGGGCTTGGGTCTATTCCTGATATGACATCACAAAATGATTTGCATCGCATCAAGTCTTTGTAAAAATGCATGCAAATCAGTTTGTGACGTCATATCATTAACAGACCCACGCCCCTTATGACTTGGTCGTGGAACAAATGATGCACAAGTTTTCGTAACTTTTGAATGCTATAAACAGCCAGAATTTGGTAAAAAGGAGAAACGAAAGGTGCAATGCGTTTCGAAAAAGTGCAAAGGTTTTTTTTTTAGCGAAAAAAATATTTTGGGGTTAGGTGCACTTTAACAATGAGATTACAAGCCCAAGTTTTTTATTTAACAAGTCTACCAACCCAAGTGTTGTTTGAGTGAATAGTCAATGAGCCTGAGCTGAGTTGACTATTGCTCATAGAAAATGAGGGTGAGTGGACTAATTGTTTTAATATGAACTCAAAAGGTTTCCATTCCAAAAGCTACCATTTCATGTACTTTTAAGCCAAAAATCAAGAAAAAGGGTGCATTTAAAGAACAATGCGCATGCAATCCTTTTCTATTGGCGAATAGAAAACAGTGGCAGAACCAATCAGATTCGCGGAGTTCCAATGGAGCACAGCTGAGTTTCTGCTAACAGGGATTAGTAGAAACTCAGCTGTGTTCTCTTGGAAATCCGTGAATCTGATTGGTTCTCCCACTATGAGCGATAGTCAACTCGGCTGTGCCTCGTTGACTATTCACTCATAGAAAGCTTGGGCTCGTCTAATCGTTAAATAGCCATTAAGGTACAGCCAAGGTGACTATCACCTATTGAAAACGAGGGTGAGTTACTTGTCCTGACCAATCATGGCACGAAAAGTTGGCTTTGAGCCATAACTTTAACCAGGGTTAAAGGTGGTAAAGGCTGTCTTTGCCAAACCTTTACCCTACGATCAAAGGTGGCAAAGGCCGTCTTTGACTAAGTCAAAGATAGTGCGCTTTTGACGTTTATCAAAGGTAGGTCAAAGCTAAGTGAAATGTGGCTTTGACTTTTGCAAAGGTGACTTTGACACGTTAAATCTCAGGCAAAGGCAATGTCAAAGGAATTTTTACCTTTGACATCTCTGTCAAAGATAGTCATCCAAATTTGTCGCACTTTTGACTCAAATCAAAGGTTGGACAAAGCCAATTTTTTATGACGTGAATATTATTGTTTTAGGAGCATTATGTACAGTCAAGCCAAAAGACAGGTAATTGTAGAGAGCAACACATGTGTGGTTGTGTTCTATCAGTGAGTAGAAAACACAAAGAGAACCAATCACACTTGTGGATTTCCAATACATGGCTTAGTTTCTATTGATGGTAAGTGTATAACCCTGTCTTGGTCTTACCCATCATTTCTTGTAATCTCTTGTTGCCTATTGTAAACAGAATCAAAACAAAAATTTAGGACAACACATTCACTTGACTAATTTCACCTAATGATTGTGAGAAATGAAATTAAGTAACACTTACATCCCACTCCACCAACAATAAGAACCTCATTTGATCCACAATGGGCCATTGCTCTTTCTGAAACAAAAACAGAGTGAGCAAGCAGTGCCCATTAATAAAAAGCAGTGTTTCAGTACCTCTGAAAAAAACTTGAAAAATGTAAATTGACCTAATAGCTGGTTTAAATTTAAAGTGTACCAGTATAAAACAGAATTTTATTTAGTTGCCTGATGGAATCAATGCGAGATACAGTTTAGTGATCATGATTTAAATATTGAAAATTAAAACAAATCCAAAATTCCTTTTCGTTCACCGTATTATTCCTGTCCAAAAACCATGAAATTCATTTGGGGTCAAATACTGCGCAAGGTGAGGGTCTGGGGTCAGTGGTCAAGAACTCACACAAGAAACAAATTGAATATTTTACTGAATAGGGAATTTACTAAAAAGAAAAAATAAAGCTACTAACAATGCATTTTAGGTTTTTGCCAACTAGGAGTTCTCTGCATTAAATAGACCAATTTCGATATTTTAAAATTCAGCCTGAAACAATAGACATTGGCACAAAGCCCCAGGAAATAAACTATAGAGTTTATGGGGTTTATTCCCCAGCCTCACAGTGATGTCTATTGTTTTAGGCTTAATTTTAAAATATCGAAATTACGGTAGTCTATTTGGTGAAAGTGTTGTCTTCGTCAAGCACACACATCAAGTTAATTAATCAAATTCACATCACAAGGCAAACATAATCAATAGCAATGAAGTTAAACGTAATTACCTGTTGTCTCAATCAACATGGCAAAAACTGTTTCCTGAGGTGAACAGGTCAGTAAAGAGAATTAAACTTTTATTAGATACATGCTGGTACTTTGAAAACTATTTTCAAAAATTCACATTAAACTTGACATTCTATCTCAATAAAGTAATTGATAATTATATTATAGTTGATTGGCTCATCTGAAGGTAAACAATGCCAAGTCATAACGTAAATACGTGCTTCAAATGAGCTTCAAAAATTGAAGTGGAAAATAAAAATTGCAAGCACATCTTTTTAATATTATCAGCCTAAGGATGACCTTGAGCAAGATTCTTAGATTTCTTGCCCTCTATTTCTTTCTTTCTTTTGTGTTGCAGTTGCCTTCTGCTGTGGTTGTTTCGCTTCTTACACCAATGAGGGTGGTCGAGCTATGCCAAATACTTTTCAGCAATCAAAATAATATTTTATTCTTAAGAACCTAAAGTTGTATCTAGACAACATAATTATTTTAAAGTGACAATAGAAGTTGACAGTAACTTATGACAAATTGCACAGTTTGTGGCAAGAGTCAGAGGCAGCACTTTTATTAATTCTGGCCAAGGGCTTCAGAGACCTTTCTTCTTTAGCAAACTCATTGAACATCACACTCGAAGTCCCATTTGCAAACAAAATTGTGACAGCAATCACACAAGGATTTCTAACACACAAAATCACAAGTTAAATTCTAAGTCAAAATGAAGTAGTGCCATAAAATATCCATACCTCCCCCACAGAAGACCCCCCCCCCCCACCCTTTGTTACTTCCAATCAAGCTTCATTTCTTTAACCTTTTTGGACCTAGAGAACCCTCCACCTCACCTCCAGGAATTTCTAAACCCTTCTGTGGGGGGAGTACATGTATGGAGATTTTCTGGAACTACATTTTGTCTATCAATTTGCACTAATTCTCACCTGAAGTGAAAAACACAGATCTTCTGGTGTACACTCTCCCGAGGCAAGTAGTTTGTGTGCCATACTCTAACAAACAAAATAATAATTATTCTTAAAAAATAATGCAGGCTAGATCGGTAACCTTAAAGGCTACACATAATTATAGTAAATACTGTATTTTGCTTGAAACAAATGGAAATACATGTATAGAGGATAATTATTACATGGCCCTGCAGAGATACAAAATTTCTCTTCGAGTGTTGGAAGATATTTCAGCGAATGAGTGCAATGTGTTTCAACATATGAAGAGAAATTTTGTATCTCCAAGCGAAAATGTAATATTCTATTCATTATATAAACACCAGTGAAATTCTACACCTTTCATTTTCACCACCAAAGGCACAATCGTATATTGCAGAGAGTTAGCAACGGAATATTATCAAACATCCCAGGTGTAGTAAATTAAGTATGATAAATCAATCTATCAAGATGGATTTTTGTTTTAATGAAACGTAATGAAAATTGAATTTTGCGCGACATAATCTGACATCCAGACAACGGCCTATTTCCTAAGGGAAAATGTTCCAAACACCTCATGTATTGGTGTTTTGTGCAGCAACTGCTTTCATTACTCGCATTTCGTCTGCCTGTTCTTCCAGGAAATCCCTAATTCCTTGTTTCAGCCTTTTTTTTGGGGGGGGGAGGCATCAAAAAAGCAAACAAAGAACAGACACAGATTCACTCCGACGAAGGGCTAACGCTCGAAACGTCAGCTCTTGAATCTCTTTACGGTGGCCAATTGACATTATCAACCCAGTTGATAAAACCAAACTATATTCTTATACTTCCCACCGACGCAGCACCACAGTTTCTTTAGAAACTTACCCCCTCTACCCAACAGACACAGAAAACTTACTTCAATGTATGACAAAATCCCTGAAAATGACACATCCATTCCTTTTACTGTATATGGCAAGTCAATAAGCTTCTTTCCCCTAGACAAAATAAATAATATTACTATTGCATATACAAACACAGAACTGTTATTATTTTCTTTGCACAAAGCAGTAAGCCTCTTTTTAGGGTCACAAATCAACCTTTCATTAGGTTGCCTTAAAGTGCAGATCACCCTTTATCAATTTGCACAAAGTTTGAAAATTTATGCATTTTAGATGTTTTGCAAAGAAAATAATTTGTAATTCATGTTTGATCACTAACTTTCAGCCAAACAAACTATCCCAGAAAAGGAAGCCCTTTTCTGCCTTACTGAACACAAAAAAGGAGCAAAAGAGATCCAGCACTAACTGACTTGTGACATCAACGCAGTATCAGACTCTTACTTTAATTTGTTCAGATTCTTCGGAGTTTCATGATTTAGTGAGAGGAAAACAATCACAAAGTAACACAGAAAACTATACTATGTACTCTAAGCAAAGTCACTATGATATGCTGTGTTCTTCATTGTTCTATGCACAGTAGACATTGAGACTGTGTCACTAGTCCCAGTCCTCTGAATGCGTGGTTTTTATCTTAAGGCCCATGACTTCGCTTGTGCTCCAAACTTTAAGAATAACTTCAAATATAAATATTCTACATGTTTCAGTTTCCTGTACATGCATAATTTTAAGAACATAATTTATTGTCTGATCAAGGGTGATACGCACTTCACAGGACAGACGATGGCATTTATAGGAACTACGAAGTAAACATTGATACTGAATACCATCCTTTCATAAATGGCTACCAATTTAAAATTCTTTTGTACGCATTTAAATTTACACTCCAACATTGTTTAGAGTTGGTAGTTCAAACAACCTTTTACTTTCAAATGAGGTTGGTCAGCCTAATTCAAATGCAAACAAAAGCATTTTAAAAGGAGTCTACTATATAGAAACCCAAAAATGCTATGAAATTGACCACAATCTTGAAGACACAAACTTCACTTCTTTTGACTGTTCAACCCCAAATTATATTAATTTAACATACATTAATTGACATCAATCAATTATTAATCAATCAATTATCCTTATGCATCCAAATATTTAGCAATAACTAGTGAGATGATCTCAGATAGTGCAGAGTGTTATCTACAACTTAACATGCCATGGCAAATGAGGACACATTGTTGCTCCTTTTGAGCAAACCGGGAAACAATTTTTGCAAACACAATATGTTTCTGTTGCGCAGACGGGCAGACAGGGAAACATTTCTGTCTGTAACGTTTCTTCATTTGCCACGGCCTTTAAGATGGTCATCTACATAGGTGAGAGTACTCCTGCAGGCCTCCTATCCCCAGCCTGTAGTGACTTCGGTTATAATTATGCTATTTGCTTTGCCAAATATGAGCAGACAGAAACTAGATATTTTGCTAACTTTTTTACTTGACTTTCTTAATTTTTATTAATGCCCAATACACAACTTTGATTTCACACCATCCCAATAGTGCACTCTGCACTAATAAACTATTAAAAACCATTAAACTAGTAATAACCAAAGGTTAGGAAGGGCAGGTGAAGACAACATATTGTGCTTTTGGGTATAACAAAGGTGCAATAAGTTGTAATCAGTGGCGCATGATGATTTGATGTAATGGAACATTTTGGGGCCAAAGGGAAAATGTTGTCAGGTCAAGGGCAAACAGGTCAGAAAAACAGCACTCATTCCATGCATTCTTTTTGGAAGTCCACTCGAATAGAGCAAAAATAGAGTCAGGGGCTAACCACATCACTGCCGTGAATGCGTTTGTAATAGCAATATTGAGATTAGGATTGCAGGCTTTTCTGGTGGCCCGCAATAAAGTACATATTAAATACTCTATCCAAAAAAAAATAAACATAAGTCATAAGCCTGGGTTACCTTTTAGCCATTTGTTCTATGTTGTATCCAGGGCTTGGATCATTTGAAAGCTAAAAGATAAATATAGAAAGTGTGAAACAGCAATTTTTATGAACTAAGCACTTAAAATAAATACATGTAGATCACAGACATGTATGTGTGCCAACATTAATAGTGTGAAATATACTAGTTGTAAAGCTATATGTAGGATTGACTATTAATGTTAACCCATTGACTCCTAAACCGTAACCGGCCATGACAGACCTTGACCTTTGTTCGGCTTCTGACGTCATCAGCTTTGACCAAAATAGGAATCCCATTTATCCCAGTTCTGCAGGAGGGAAAGAGCTTTCCAATGATACCCAGATGATATTGATTGGGCTGATGGAGCTTGAAATATGCACAAAAACGCTAAAAAAATTTCCGCCAAAAACTAGGAGGTAAATTTCCCTCACTTACCCTTGGATACTCCATGTTAAGTATTTTCTGTCTCATTGATGCTTTCTTGGCAATTCTTGAACCGAAAGCAAGCCCAGTAAAAGGCCAGCGAAAGCATAAAGAAGATATGAGAAAAGGAGAAAGGAAAAGCGAAAAAAGAAAGAAATTGAAAAGCCTAAAAAGGAATTTTGATTTGTGTGCATGCCCAAGCTAAAATGTCGTTAAATGTGATGCTAGTGAAAATCCTGACATGTCTTTATTTGAGATTTGAAGCAGATTTAGCCTACAACTGACTAGAAAATGTTCAAAATGCCTAAAAAACACGTTTTTTTCAGAAATCTCCAGGAGTCAACGGGTTAATGAACAAATTAAAATGAATCTTGCGGATCTTGAGATGCAAGAAAAATTGAAAGAGAAGAAAAAGTTAAAGAGACAAAGAGATCTTTGTAGTTGAGTTACATTAATGATATTTACAAAGAGAGCCTGCAAAATAAGATTCAGGTTTCAGCAGCTGATGAAATTTAGTGTTACACAAGCTTGGCAAAAAGGCATTATTTAAAATATATATTAAATACCTTCAAGACCCTTGCAAATCTATCCAGACAGTTGCCTACAGCAATGTCAATGGTTTCTCCAAATATACGATATCGCCGCTGTAAGTATGCTATTACTTGAGTGTTCCCACCACTCACATACAGGACAGTGGGATTGACAGCACCTGTCACAAGCCGTCCCATCTCAATGTGGCCAATGCAATGATTGACAGCTACAATAGGCTTCTTCCAAAGCTGAGCGACTGTCCTTGCAACAATTGCCACAGACACAAGAGGGGCTCCCATGCCAGGACCTGAAATGCAAGTCAAATATTACCATTTGCGTCCATCCTCTAAGTGTGACAATTTTAACGCGTTGTTTTATTTTTATGGTTATATCTCACTTTTGGTAAAAGGTAAAGTCTGCATTCGGGCCAAGTGGCCAATCAGGCCGGAGCTTATCCCAGTTTTTGTAGCATGAAGCGACAGAGAGTATGTCTACTCCCCCCTGGATGGGATGCTAGTCCATCGCAGGGTTACCCCCCCCCCCAGCATTAATTGCGCCGGTACCCATTTATACACCTGGGCAAAGAGAGGCACTGTGAGAGTAAAGTGTCTTGCCCAAGAACACAACACAGTGTCTCGGCCAGGGCCTAGAACCCGGACCATCCGATCCAGAGTCCATTGAACTAACCATTAGGCCACTGCACCTCTCACTTTTGACCAATGGGATATTTGCGGTCACATCACATAACTGACAATGTTTTTGGTGTAACACAAGCTATCGACGTTGAGCCTGGCACTCCCTTCTCCACCTACTCCTAAACTTTAGCTGCCCACTCTAATGTGTACTGAAAACTCTGATTGTAGACTACCTCATCAATGTGCCAAAAATCTCTGCCCTACCCCAACTTGCTATTCTCTAGAAATTCTATTGCTGTCACAGTCAGGTGCTTTTAATCCTACTACATACCTCTCTTGAAAAGTCTGCGTTGAAACTGATGGAGAGCATCTAATAACTAATCAAGAATAATTATCTCTCAGTAATCTATCCCTATCCCTCCTAACCTACGGAGGCAGTGTGGACGAGTGGTTAGAGCGTTGCCCTTGAAATCCGTTAGTGGCTGTTTCTGCCTGTGTATAAACTGAAGTTAATGTTTAGCTCAATTGACTTTGCCATGCTTGACTCTCTCTAGTACTTTTCCTGCAAGAGTTTCCTTTGTACTTTGTATCACCTCATCACGCCACTGTGGGAGGCGCGGTGGCCTAATGGTTAGTGTGCTTGTCTCCGGGTCAAGCGGTCCGGGTTTGAGCCCTAGCCGGGGACATTGTGTTGTGTTCTTGGGCAAGACACTTAACTCTCACAGTTTCTCTCTCCACCCAGGTGTATAAATGGGTACCGGCGAATTTACTGGGGGTAACCCTGCAATGGACTAGCATCCCATCGACTCCTAGTCGCTTCATGCCATGGAAACCAGAGATAAGCGCCGGCCTGATGAGCCACTTAGGCTCGAATGCAGACTATACCTACTATCACGCCACCATTTTGGCAGCCAATTATATCATTAATAGCAAGTGCTCACTACCCTTTGACCAATAATATTAGCCACTTGTGGGCCAATCACGTTTACCTTGTTCACAACTTAGTTAACTGCTTGAACACAGGGTTTTTCCTCGCATTTACTCCCAGGGACGGTGAAAGGTAGTTTTTGTTATCTTTACCCCACCCACCCAAAATTACTGATTTGTAACTTGTTGGTTGTTTTGTCATTAAATGGTTGAGGGGACAAGTGTTACTGGTGCCAACCCTTCAGTCCCACACTGAAGAGATGCCGGGGTTGTTTAGCTTGGGTGAGCTACAGTGGCCACGACCACTTCCCCTTGCTTATCTACCCTCCGGGAGCTTGGCATAGGGACACACTGCTGCCAGCAGCTTTTTCTCTGTCACATTCATCTCATGGTCTTCCATGCCACTCGCTGACACTAACCTAGCCCCGTCAACTGGCCTTGCATGCGGCAGGCAGCACTTGGGTCCTGGATACACTCAAGGCTACTCCCTAACCTTTTCTCTCACACACATTTGTCTTTTCTATTGTGCGTGACATTAATCGCAGGTTCAAGTCCCGCTCTGACCACTAGCTGGTGTCGTTCTTGGTAGCCCCGAGTTCAACTCCCCGGCTACACTAACTTGTAAATAGCGAACTGGTCTGCCTCCTGCCAGTTGGGATTCTTAACCTTGTTATATTTATTTACAATATTTGCTTATTTGTTTACATTGGCCCTGTAAAGCCCCAATGGGGATTGTTCAATTATTTTTACCTCTATCTTTTTATCTTTCTTCCCAACACCCCAGTTAGAATAATTATCTCCCTGGCCCACATAGGGATTTATCTTTCTGCAGAGAAGAGCTGTGTGAAAGATGGTGTACATCATTTCTTTCATATAACAATTTATTATTTTTATTGACCTTTGGTGTAACAGACACAGTCAATCTCTTGAGGTTCAATATTGGCCTCCTTCAAAGATCTAAACAGAATAAAGTATGAATCACAATCATGAGCCTTGCTATATTAAATATATTCAAAAGCTGTTGAATAGATTGTTATCATAAAATAAAAGAAAGTTTTTAAAAGGTAACATTACTTTATGTTAACTGATGTTTGTTCACGCTGCAATTTCATGTATCACTTACATAAAAATCATAACTACAGGGTCAACAAAATTAATGCAGTAGAAGAAGCAGCCAGCTGTCTTAGAAAAGTAAAAATCCAAAAGGCATATTTATGTCAATGAAAACCCAAACATAATTGCCCTGTTTTTTTTTTAACAAGCACTGTTACTAGTGTACATATTATTAAAAGCTAAAAATGGAGTGCTATCATAAGTTTCCCATAGAAGTTTTTGATTTTTTTTAGAAAAATTCTACCCCTTGAGATGTTTTGAAATTATGTAATTGTGTCTTGGAAAAATCACTAGAAACTAAAAAAAATAATTAAATTCATGAATTTACTCTGTCTTCAAAATTCACTTGATAGCTTTCTGTTGTTGTTCTAGGGGCATTTCATGTACAGTCTAAGGTATTTAGTTGTAATTATTGCATTGTTATGGACAAAAAGGCAGAAAATAAGCACAACAATTCATTACAGCTAGCCTTGTCTACTAGCAGGCTCACTTCTGGGCCTCTCACACATGTGGTGATGAAGCTATACGAACTAGCTCCTGGAAACTGATGTATCCTGGGTCATTCTTGCAGCTGCAGTTAACACTCATTGATAAGGCCTCTTGCAGGCTGTGGCCATCCCATTATATTGACACAACCAAATCCCGAAGGCCATTGGAAGTAATTTGTTGAATTGAATAATTAACAATTATTCCTTGAGACCGATTGGGCTCTGAGCCAATAGCCCATGAGGCCGAAGGCCGAATGGGCTATTGACATAGAGGCCATGAGGGTGAGAGGAATAATTGTTTTAGTAAAATCCAACTAGAAAGCATAGAAAGTATATATTTATCTAATAATGAGCTCAAATACTCGTCCGAAACTTCAGCAAAACGCAATTCAGCCACCATTGTTTTGGTTTTCAAAGCCGGCGCTTTCGCTACTAGTGGGCTATAACATATAGCCTGGTAGTAGCTCAACCAATCAGAACGCAGCATTGATAATAGACCACTAGTTGGATTTTACTAATACATGTTACAGAGGAATATTGGCCCCAACCATGACCTTGGGTATGGCCCTCGCACTTGGTTAGTAAGAGGTTAGCTCTGACTCGAGAGCATAACATGACAACGCTAGTGTCACTGTCTAAGTGTCACAAATCAATAGACCAATTGTGATACATAAATTATATGTCACTGAGGCTAAGAGAATAAAGCAACAGGATTTTACATCAAGAACTACACAATAATACGTTATTTCTTTGTTTTACTCCCCCTAAGCTTTGGCGCCATGTTAGAATTTTTATATATCACAGTGGCGGATCCAGACTTCTTTCTAGGGGGAGTGAAGAATTTTCTGGCGGGGGCCCCAAAAATTTCTGTGCCTTAAAATTTTCGCCAATAAGAGGGGGGCCCCTAGATCCACCACTGTATCAGAATTGGCCTATCAGATAGACCTATGCTTGAGAAAGAGGGGGTAAGTTTCTAAAGAAACTGTGGTGCTGTGTCAGTGGGAAGTATAACAATATAATTTGGTTTTATCAACTGGGTTGATAATGTCAATTGGCCACCGTAAAGAGATTCAAAAATAACTTCCTATGCTTGAGAACCCTGTGCCTTAACAAACCCCTGTGCCTTAACAAACCCCTGTGCCTCAACAAACCCCTGTGCCTTAACAAACCCCTGTGCCTTAACAAACCCCTGTGCCTTAACAAACCCCTGTGCCTCAACAAACCCCTGTGCCTTAACAAACCCCTGTGCCTTAACACACCCCTGTGCCTTAACAAACCCCTGTGCCTTAACAAACCCCTGTGCCTTAACAAACCCCTGTGCCTCAACAAACCCCTGTGCCTTAACAAACCCCTGTGCCTTAACAAACCCCTGTGCCTCAACAAACCCCTGTGCCTTAACAAACCCCTGTGCCTTAACACACCCCTGTGCCTTAACAAACCCCTGTGCCTTAACAAACCCCTGTGCCTCAACAAACCCCTGTGCCTTAACAAACCCCTGTGCCTCAACAAACCCCTGTGCCTTAACAAACCCCTGTGCCTTAACAAACCCCTGTGCCTTAACAAACCCCTGTGCCTTAACAAACCCCTGTGCCTCAACAAACCCCTGTGCCTTAACAAACCCCTGTGCCTTAACAAACCCCTGTGCCTTAACAAACCCCTGTGCCTCAACAAACCCCTGTGCCTTAACACACCCCTGTGCCTTAACAAACCCCTGTGCCTTAACAAACCCCTGTGCCTTAACAAACCCCTGTGCCTCAACAAACCCCTGTGCCTTAACAAACCCCTGTGCCTTAACAAACCCCTGTGCCTCAACAAACCCCTGTGCCTTAACAAACCCCTGTGCCTTAACACACCCCTGTGCCTTAACAAACCCCTGTGCCTTAACAAACCCCTGTGCCTCAACAAACCCCTGTGCCTTAACAAACCCCTGTGCCTCAACAAACCCCTGTGCCTTAACAAACCCCTGTGCCTTAACAAACCCCTGTGCCTCAACAAACCCCTGTGCCTTAACAAACCCCTGTGCCTTAACACACCCCTGTGCCTTAACAAACACCTGTGCCTCAACAAACCCCTGTGCCTCAACAAACCCCTGTGCCTTAACACACCCCTGTGCCTTAACAAACCCTGTAAAATGTAAACTCCCCTCAGAAGTCTCTACTAAAATATTAAACTGGAAATTAAGGCAAATTAAGCATCCCTTTTGAATTTAATACGTCTAGTTCTCACTATACATAAACCAATTCTCATTAAACGTGAAGCTTCAAAGCTTCACAGACTGCGGTTCTGTCCTTGTATACTGGTGCACAAGGGAATAAGCATTGTTCGTTCTTTGTTTAGGAGTCAATAGTTAGCTGTTGTCTATTGTTGGGTCTATTGTGTCGGCATGCATGTAGCAATTAAATTACCTTCTCAAAATGTCAATTATGTTTTCTCGGTGATGTTTCGCTGTATCTCTTGGCAAGAACCCTAAAGTGAGATATCAAATAGTTACGTACACTAAAGAACTTATTATCAGTTAACCTACAAGAAATTCAAATGTAAAGTTGTTTCACCAGGTTTCACCCGCGTTCGCTGCACGCTCACCTTGCCCCGGTGGGGTTATATAAGTTGTTCGCGCATTAGAGAGCACAACGCCATCTTTAACGATTCCAATGCCTAGTTTGTTTGCACTTCCTTCAAACCCAATGGCAATTGTCATGGTTAAACAGTCAAATACGGTAGAAAAAGATAGAAACAACTTTTTACAGATCCTCATTCAAATCGCCATCTTGTTTTGTTGCTTAGTGTCCAGTCTTTTTCTACTCCATAACGCAAAGGTATATGGGTAACGGATAAGGGGGTGATGCCAAGTCTAGGGATGGGGTGGTTGCTGGCTGAAACTTTGATGACGGTTTTATCAAACCCTTTCCATTAATTATAGTTTTCATTCCTTACTCATACCTAGAACAAAAGTCCTGAAATTATACAATTCAGCATCTACTAAAATATCCACACTGTGCATTGTCAGGGATCCAAATATATGCTAACAGGAGTGCAAGCAGTATTTTGGGTAGAACAAATGGCTGACAAATTAGGCTCATGCTTCATACAGTATGCTAAATTTTATTTATCATTCACAAGCTAAAATGTTTTATTTTTAAATTCCATTCAGTCCTGTGTGAGGGAGGATCACCAGATAGGGCCCTAACCTTCTCACCTCCCTCCTAAGTGGATCTCAAATCTTTTTGCAACTCCAATTTCTTGAAAGATATGAACTGAAGAAGTTTCAAGTTTGCAAAAAAAAAAATCAGTTTCCAGGGCCGAACCTAGGATTTTTTGACTGCGGGGGCAAACTCCGCACACCTTCACTTTCTACAAGAAATAGCCCCACAAAATCAAACACTGTTAGAAAAAATAGAACATTTAGTTTTCCTGGCGGGGGCAACTGCCCCCCCCCCCTTCCCCCCTCCTCCCCACTATGTACGGCCCTGGTTTCACTATCTCAGGAAGTCCCATTAGACGTTTGACGTAAGTAAAAATTGCAAAGGCGTCTACAACATGGTAGTACCCTGACCCACATCTGACACATCTTTCTTCCCAAAAAATGAAAACATAATTTTTCATTACTATCAGTTTCTTCCCATCTTTTTCACATAAAGGTATTGTTTACTTCCTTCCTAATTCTATAGTTTTACAATGAAACCTGGAAACCAGTGAATGCCAAACTTTATTTCTGGAATGCTGTTTCTCAACCAACCAGATGCGAGATTAAACCGCAAGATGTAACCGCAATTAGGTTTGGATTAGTCACAAAACAGCAAGTTGGCTTTTTCTTCCACAATGATACCATTTACGAATACTGGAAATGCTGTTACCGTTCTATTATTTTGTTCTAAAATCATGACTGATATTTTACTAAAAAGAAATGCTGCATTAATTAGATTATCATTCAAGTAGCTCTATGACGTGCTGTCAACATCTCTCTTCAGTAAAATATTTTCATAGTTATTCTCTACTTATGCATAAGCTCTCAACTAGAACAATTATAACAATTTCAGCATTGTTAACAGTAAAATGGAGGATTTATCGTGGAAGACAAAACCAACACAATATTTTGTGACTAATCCAAACCTATCAGCTAATTACTTTGACTTGTGGTTTGCTGTGGGTCTTGCGGTTTCATCTTGCATCTAATTGGTTGCAAAACAATAAACATTCCAGAAATAATTTTGTGTTGACGGTTTTTCAGGTTTCACTGCAATTTAGTTGATGATTTTACGAGTTGTAAATTGTCCTATATTATTATTATATTTACAACAACAGCTTATGGTACATTAACCTGCAGACAAAGGTTTTATGCTGCAGTGCTGTGCACAAGATTCTAGTGCAAACTCTGATTGATCAGATCCAGGAGGTTGACAGATTTGATTGACGTCTTCATTTTGCCGACCCGATTCAATCAAAATTTGCATATCGCTTTAAATCATTATGTAAACACGGTATCTTCTGGCTATTATTTTATTAGCGCTTTACAGATCCGTTTAAAGAAAATTTTGAGCCTTTTGTTGAGGAATTTCGTATACAACTCGCTTCATATTTCCGAGGTGAAACTCTCGTATCTGAATGTATAATTCCAGCAGGCAAACCGAACGAAGCGCCTCTGATATTTATCGATTTGTGGTCTTGTCTGGAGATGCACTTAGTCTAGCAAACTATCAACTGAGCCATCTCATGCAGCGGCTTGTAAGGATGGATACAATAAACAAACAGCTTGTACACATGGCATACAACTCAGGTTGGAAAAACTCTGTTCTAGCAAGGCTCGAAATTCCGCTCGAGCCAACATAATGTTTTGTCCAGCAACAACAAGTAGTTCCTTATTTTTGAAAACATTGAAAATCGGTGGCAAAGTTATTTTATTTTTTTAGAATTACAGGTTAACGGCTTTTTACAAAATAGGTAATGGAGATAAATTTGCAAAGAGCTGGAGTAAACCAAGAGTAAAGCATATATTTTTGTGTGAATCTATTAACATTCCAATGCACCCTAAGTAGTTAATGATGTGCTGAAAGATTATTGACAGCTTAAATTACAAGGGGGTGGAATGGTGGCTTGGACCCTTTTGTGGACAGGCTCCCAAGCCCAACTGACCTCAACCCTCCCACGGAGCCTGTTCACAGGCTAATGGTACATGCGAGGAGTCTTATTTTCCTCAATACAAAAAAAAAACAACAAGAAAAATAATTCCTCAGTTCATGATCTCTTCTTAAATGACGTCATCTTCTACATTCAGCCTAAGTGTCCTTTGGGATTGTACCGTGAATTCGGACAGTGCGAACTTGATGGGTGCTAAATCTCCTGCTACCACCTTTTGCCATGGGGTTAGGACATGACCGCCGACCGGTAAGCTCAGTTGGTAGAGCGCCGGACTACCGTGCGGGAGGTCTCGGGTTCAAGTCTCGAGACCGGACCAACACTCAGGGTCTTAAAATAACTGAGGAGAACGTGCTGCCTTTGTAACTAAAATCTGCAAATGGTTAGATGTTCTAGTCTTCTCGGATAAGGACGATAAACCGTAGGTCCCGTCTCCTGCATCTTTAATGTTACAGGTCAGCAGGGGACGTTAAAGAACCCACACACTTATCGCAAAGAGTAGGGCGTGGAGTTCCCGGTGTTGTGGTCTGCTCTGCTGGTTTGGGTTCGGGTGAGATCATGAATGGACTGATAGCGGCTGCTATGAGCGCCTTTACATGCTGACGTCCGATCTCACCCTGATTAGCTATGTAAATTGGCCCTGAAAAGCCCTATGTGGGATGGGTCAATCAAGTATAAAAGGTGAGAGTATTCTCCTTAGTCTGCACCCATTATTTTAGTCATCATGCAATGCCTCTTCCCTCCCCCCCCCATAAATGACTGCTTAAACTTGAGCAGCATTCCTGTCCTTTTGTTTTGACTGCTGCAACTTTGACACCTATCTGCAATGCAGTGACAGTTGGAGAAACATTGCGTGATATACTATAACAACCTAAATAATAGCTACGACTGTCAGACATGTGGAAATAGGAAAGCATGGATGCTCCCTCTGCATTTGCAATTATCTTGTTCATTTGTTCATGTCACTTGTTCGATGCAAATCTGATATTAAATATAAGAACAGGTTATCCTGTGTGACAATGAGGAGCCAGTCAAGCAGCAAGGTGATGGGCACATCATCATGTCCTGTAATGCCATCTCTGTTAGGGCCGCTGTTTCCAAGGTAACCCTCCTTATGCCAGCACTCTCAAATCAGACAATATTAGCTTGAATTTCTTTGGCTGTTGCTGATTTACTTTGTTATAACAAGAAACCAATTTTCTCTTTGTTTGTACTTGTCTCAGCTTCTTCCTTTTTAAGAATGTCCAAAAGTCCTTTGTTCAAAGCTTTTCCAACAGAACGGGCAGTCTGAATGACCAAAAAGCAACTATTTAAGTACATATGAGATAATACAAGTCAAAATAATTATTTTATAACATATAACAGTCCAATAACTGTAGACAAACCAAATGACACAGCAATTCACAAGAGTTTTTCTCACTTCAATCATCTCAAATATAGAGTCTGGATCCAGTGCACCAGGACCAACTTTCTGCATTGCACAGATATTGTTGTTGCCATTCACTGACACTAGAAGCTGAGCAAGAGTACAGGCTTCCTCTTGAAGACTGGCGTCCACCACATGACGATGACCAATCTGAAACATAACGTAAACATTCACCATGTAAAGGGCTCGAAAAAAATACCTGCCTAGACATCGAGGGAGGTTAAGGAGAGAGAGCCTGCGAACAAGGTTTCTGGAACTCAACCCACATAATTATAGCAATGAGCCTGAATCGAATCTGGGCTACAATTGTGGGAGGCAGCCCCTCTCACCACGGTGCCACCCTCACTCCCACACTTTGTTTTTGTTATTTAGTGGCAGACAATTTGCCCGGGGGCCTTGCCTAGTAAGAAAAGAAAGTTATATGCCCAACAGGAAAATCTACTAGTTCTGTACTAACAGAAGGCACTTTTTTCTAGCCATGGCAAGGTGAACAGCAGTAGTACTAGTAGTAGTAGTAGTAATCTTTAATGAGGATGCCAACGTCACGAACGTCACAAAGCATTGGGCCTTATCCTACTTTTCATGACATGTGAAGAAACAGGGGAATTGATACTTAGACCATCGTAGATTACTGCCCCCTCCCCACCCCCCACCCCTTCTTCCACTCACATAAGCGTTTTGACAGGTTCTCTACAACAGGTTTACAAATTGTAATCAACATCTTGGAAAGACACACATAATGCAAATTAAGAAAGATGATTTCTATCCTTGAAAATGCCATGATCAGTGACAATTGAAGTTCCTATACCTTGCTTAAAGTAACTGTT
>OX393561.1:31395197-31415197 GCA_947652115.1 Blastomussa wellsi
GAAGGTCACAAGAATAGAAGACAAAACGACAGAGCAGAGCCCGTAACCGAGTTCAAAACTACCGCAGTTTTACCCTACATCAGTGGCCTGTCCGAACAACTTCGCCGCTTCCTACAACAACAAGGAGTGCGCGCTGTTTTCAAGTCGGATGCTATGTTGCTATCACAATTAGTACGGCCCAAGGACGCTGTTCAACCGACAAAACAAGACAGCGTTGTTTACAAGATTCCCTGCGAATGCGGAAAAGTCTACATCGGCGAGACCCTTGCAGGACAGGATTAAAGAACACGACCGAGACATCCGGCTCGCCCATACCCAGACCTCCGCCGTTTCAGAGCATGCCCACACCACCGGACACTGCCCACTTTGGGACAAGGTTAAGTTTATTGATCGTGATCAACATTGGTACACTCGCAGGGTCAAAGAGGCTATTGACATAAGACTTCATCCTTAGCTAACAACATCAACAGGGATAGTGGAATCGAGATTCCTGAAGCTTGGATGCCCACGATCAAGAAACACAAGAACGAGAGAACTGCACAACGGCGAACCGCTGAGGGAACAACTAACTGGTCTAGGATCAGCGAGGATCGAAACGCACCAATCACAGCTGTTGAAAACTAACCAATCACAGCAGAGCACCATGCTTTACAAAGCTACACATAGCCAGTCGACCTTATCGCCTGATGAAGGCTAGCAGTATGCAGCCGAAACGTTGCCGTCCACATCACAAGTGACTACATCATGAGACAAACGATAATGCCTTAATTACTATACTTTATACCACGATGAACAACAACGACCTTTTTCACAACATTAAGGAGAAGAATGTTCCCAAGGAAAGCAGAGTATTTATCTCGTAACGATCGTCCGGAAATAGGGCAACCTATCTGGAAGTAGAGGGTCAGAAAAAAGACACTTTTGATCTGATGTATGACGGACAACAAGAAAAGTATTCGACATATTTATGCACCTATCAATATTAAGCCCGAGGGAGGGACCCTGGGCATATGTGGGGCTTTTTTGGTCAAAATCCCCACCGTGGGGCCCCAAAATTGGGTCAAATCAGATCAAATATCCCCACCTTGGGGAAGTAACATCCCTAAAGTTCATAGTAGTTGTTGTGAAAATTAGAATTCCAATGCTTGATTCTCTGACGAAAAGCGAGACTATATTATCGAAACTCCACACAATCCCGTCAAAAGTAAGGTGTTCCATCAATTTATATTGAAAGTGAGTAGTGAGAAGAAGTGTTTTTGTTAAAAACAAGTGCATTACCTCTAAAATAGCTGTGCTTAGCCGCGCTTCTTCGAAATTCGCCCGATTACTCTGCACAGAAAAAGAAAACACCCCCACCCTGGGGCCCAGATTCTTAGTCAAATTCCCGACAGTGGGGAAGGCAATAGCGGTCAAATGCCTCACATATGCCCGGGCTCCCCCCCCACCCCCCACTCGGGCTTAACATTGATAGGTGCATTACAGGAAAAGGAAAATCTGTTAAATAACTGCAACTGCAAAGTTTCAGTGCGTTAGTTTTATAATGGACAAATAATTAGTAAGAACACTGCAGGTCTCTATACAGTCTACATTTTAATAATCTTTAGGGAGTGGTCATTTAATATTTATGAGGGGGAAGAAAGTTTTCACATAAGAGAAGGGGGAGGGAGGGTTCAAAAAAATTTTGATTGACAACCACCTGGTGTATATTTTTAGTAATGCAAAGAAAAACTTCTCTGTATTTAAAACTCTGGCTGGGTAGAAACTTCTCTGTATTTAAACTCTATACATACGGTAAAAACCTGCAAGTAAGAACCTACATTTTTCCAGGTTAGCCTAAACAGGCTCTAACATAAATGACATTTAAACAGATCCTTATTTTCTATTTTTTGATGTTGACTTCTCCCATTCACTGGATTTTTACGATTTCATTTAGACATAGACATAGACATACATGTAGTTATTTACTTGACGAACACTTAGCTATGGATGGTACTCCCATAGACTTGAAAGTCTATGGACACACCAGCTATTTCACAGGGACGTGAAGAAATTTATTTCTTTCTTTTTGTCACAGTTTTAGTCTCAATTGCAAAGATATAATTATCACACACTCGAGACAGTGTTTCATCACATTTCTGAACACCTCGTCTCAGTGTTAGGAAATATACTGAAACACTTTATCTTGTGTTTGATAAATTACTTCCTAAACTTCTCTCATAACTTACTCAATTGAAGATCTTGAGTAAAGACCAGTAAAAATGGCTCTAGAAATGTTTTTTCTGCACTTCAATCAAGTTACTATTAATAGAAACACAATAGTTTGAGCCAATAATAACTGAACTTAGTATATACACAGTCAATGATCTTGGTGTTTTAAGCAATCTGATTGGTTCGCTATCTCTGACTAATGAGCATTATTCACCCCCTACCGAGTGAATAATGCGTAAGCCAAACAAAAACAAAATGGCGGGTCGCGGCTCGGTAAATATTCTGCCACTATTCACCTCGATTTCAAAGAATAATTGTTAATTATCAGAACCAGAAGATACCTGTCTGGGTATATTTTTTGTAATTGAATCTGAAATCATCGTTTTAATGACTTTCAGATTCTGTAATGATTGCTTGGAATCTTGCGGGTCAGCCACATGCCCTGTTTGTCGGTCTGGTTTCAATAATTATGAGAAGCGACGAGCTAGAGATATTCAACGACAGATTCTTCACAGCACTGGGTCCTGTTCTGGTTGTAATAGGGAGGTAAGCAATGAGTTCGCGAACAACTGTTCCTTTGTCTCCCATATAAGATACATTGTACTGTCAAGCTTTGATTACATGTATAAAGTCTAGTTGGGGCTTGGAAAATATACAGGATGGCCAATTAAATGTGAATATAAAATAAAATACTATTTATGGTTTGAGAGGAACAGTGCCCTTAGGCTAATGTTTAATAAGCTAGACTCTGGATTGAGCAGTCCAAGCTCAAGCCCTGGTTGCGTCACTGTGTTATATGTCCTTGGTGAAGGCAACTGCTCCCACAGGATCTCTCTTCATCAAGTGCATAAATGGCAAGTGGTGGGGGTACCACTCCAATGGACTAACATCCCACTTATGCCAGTCAGGAAATCAACGTGATGATAAGGATATTAGGATGCTTTGGCTTTAGGACCTCACATAGGAAAGGGGTGGGGGGGGGGGGGGGTAAAGAGATCATGTAGGTTAGGGGGGTAGAGGGATGAGAAGTAGCAGGGGAGGGATGGATGACTTTTTTATAGATAAAAATAAAATATAACTTTGGTTAAAAAAATTACCAGTACCTAGTTTGAGCAAAATTACCTACAGACAGTTTTGACCTGTAACATATATATGCAGTGCTCGAAATTAGAAAAAAATCCAGGTTGTCCTTATAGCAAATGCCGTACAATCTCGGTCAACCGGCCCTTTATTTTTTCTAAAAACTGGTTGCCTGAACGAAGTTTTAGTTGTTTCGGGAAACCCAGGCAGCTGCTACTTTTGAGCACTGTATATGGATATGGATATGGTATATGTTTGGGGGTTACCCTGCTATGGACTAGCATCCCATCCAGGGGGGAGTAGATGCTACAGAAACGAAGGTACACTCTGGCCTGATGGACCACTAGTCTCGTACACAGACTTTACCATACCTTTTATGTTGATCTTAACAAGTTTTTTTAATTAGTATACATCTGCCTAATTTATCACAGTTTCCCATGTCAGTGTTACGAGAACACAGATCATCTTGTACAACAGTGTCTCATCCATCTTTGTCCTCTTCTTCTTTTACATCACAACCTTTGCAAGAGTAAGTTTGTTTTGTGTGAATAATTACATGTATATCATTGTTGCATGCCAAGGAAACTTGGATGAAATAATTTCCTGACTGAAATTGGGAAAAATTGTTTCAATATCTCTTTCCTGGTTTCTAACTCTATACCCAGTCTGTACATGTAGGTGATAGAAATTGAATCAAAGCCCTCTGTACTGTTACAACTCTTATATACAATTTATCTCCTAAAGTATGTACGTCCTTCATATCTCAGCTACAAAAATTACCGTCTTGCCTTTTATGCTAAAGGTTTTTCTTTAGTATTCACTTGGAACACATAGATGAGCTTGTTTGTATTCAAGCTAACTAAATACAACAATGACTAGAATTTACATTCGGAAAATCTACAGAGATTTACAAAACAAATTCAAATTCATTCATCTGTTCTATATTCATTGACAAATTAACTGACAATTAAAATTAAATTTAACTAGCTTTTTGAAACTCTTTTGATTAAGCTTTCATTTCCAGGAAAAATCAAACATTTGCACAATAGCCTTGGCTATTTTGACACAAGGTACATGAACTTGCATTGATTCTATCTGAAGCTTTAATCATCAAAGCTCAAAGGGGATTGCCGATACATGTATGTTCAGAGATGTTTCCAGTTTGGAATGTTCAGTTAATTTTCTACTTTCGAAAATACATTTTTTATTCTGTGTTCAGGTACAATAATTACCGTCTTGCCTTTTATACCATTACTAATATGTCGATACATGTATGTTCAGAGATGTTTCCAGTTTGGAATGTTCAGATAATTTTCTATTCTGTTTTTTTATTCTGTGTTCAACATAAAAGTATTTACATGTGGTATACACCATAAGCTCAGTATTACCCACCCGACAAACCCAAAACTACATTAAACGCTTTGTTTTCCAGAACTACAAATCGGTCCACATTTGCCTGTCCTTTTTGCCAGCAAAGCAATTTAGACAGCAATGGGCTGTTACAACATGTCAACCTCAATCACAAACAAGAGAGCCAGTCTGTGGTAGGTTATAGAGTTAAGTAATGTACAAATACCAGTGTTCGACACTAACTTTTCAGCTTACTAACCTCATGGCTAGTGACAACTTAGATGTTACCAGTCAAAAATAAATTTTACTAGCCCAGCATTGGTGTTGGATAGGTACGATAACAGTTGATCCCTGGCAAGACTTGGAAGCACAAAGCAAGCAACTTTCTTTCAATACATAATGTTGACAATTGCATTGTTCTGAAATCAGTTTCAATAATAAAACAATTTTTGTGGAACATAATCTGGTAGCATGAGATGTCCATGATGAAATTCTGATCTTCAGTTTCCCAGTTTAGTGTTTGTTTTTGCCTTGCATGAGGAAGACAGAAACTGCTTCAGCCAATTTCATTTTGTTTACTAGCTGGCCAAAGTGGCAAGTGGAAATCGAAAACCTACTAACCAAAACTAATTAACTAATTTCTACTAGTCTGTGGCTAGTTGGCTACCATTAGTGTCGAGCCCTAAATACTTGTCATACTGTTTTCGATATTGGTAAAGATATTGGTTATTTGATGGAATGTTTTGTCAGCTTTCCTGATTGTTTTCTTTTAAATGATTTTACAAGAGAATTATATATTCCTTTTTTTTTTTCAGGGTGTGGGGGTAGGTTGGGGGCAGAGAAGTAAAGTATTACATGGCTTTGAGTATTAGTGGGAACTCTAACATTTGCAGTGTCAATCCCATTTTCAGTACTATTTTCTTACAGCTGTACAGCAGATATTTTGGACGTAATAGCGTAGAGGTGTTAAATCAACAATGTCACAGGGATTTGCTGTGTTTGGGTCAGTTCTGTCAATCATTGTCTTGTGCATGTTATTGTGCACAAAATCCTCCTGTGGAAATATCAAGAAGAATTTGAATGAAGTGTTAGCAGGGAGAGTGAACCATGATATTTTTTGGCAATTTTTTGGGAACATTTCATATCTTGAAAACTTGAACAAAATTGGCTAATTTTTTCACGTTTTAATCCATTTCCATCCTTGTCATCCGTACCAGCATACTAGTAAGAGTAAATAGTTTCATGCAATACTATTTTCTGGGGCAACAAAAGTAGGCCATTATTGTTGGTTTTCTATTGATGCATAGACAGTTTTTAGCTTTTAAAGTACAGTTGCAACCTATTTTTTCCAGGTATGTCCAATATGCGCCAAAATGCCCTGGGGGGATCCCCATCAGAAGAGTGGTAACTTTGTTCAACATCTCAATTTGAGGCACAAGTTTGAATATGATACATTTGTGGTGAGTCAGTGATGAAACAATTAACAGTTTATTGTTTTAATTTAATTTATATAGTCACCTGTGGTAGTCAATTTTACATTTTAACAAAAGCAGTTGTTCACTTGATGCACCTGCTTTTTTAGAAATTTATTTTACGTTATTTACTACGGCATGCTTCTTCTTGTTTTGCAAAATAAAAGTGTACCATGTGTTTAACATGGTATTCATTTCATTTCACAGGATTTTGACAATGATGAAGATGCTGTTCTACAACAAGTTCTTGCTCAGTCAATGGAAGACAGATAATCACCATGATCACTGTTAATGATTTCACCCTCATTAAGGCTAGTATTTTATGTAGTGCCTCAGATAATTGCCTTGTTTGTCCAAGCACTGTTAAATATTATTAAAAAATTGTACCTTTTCTAAAAAACCCTCTGTAAATTTTGCAGTTCAGGTCACTGTGCCAACCTATGAATTATTGTTAGTAGTCATTCAGTGGGTAGTTAATCACGTGCAGATCTGGGGCAGGGTTGCAGGATGTGCAGTCACTATCCCCTGCTTCTAAGATGACATGCAACTTTCTAATATAACTAGTGTTCTGCAAAAAAAGGAAAAATAGTGGTTTATTGTTGGTTATGTCATTCCTTAGTGGTGCATCCCCCCCTCCCTCCAAAGAAAAATTCTGGATCCACCCCTGTTAATGTTACTACAGAAAATATCCTTACCCCACCCTTAGAAGGTTTAATGGGTTTAATCCTCTACCCCTCTAGATATAATATATCAAAAACAAAAGACAGTGTTTCATCACATTTCCAAACACTGAGAAGAGAGTTGAAAATATAACATGCAGTGAAGTATTTTTGATAAACTTAAAGGTGTTTGGAAATGTGGAGTGTTTGATATACCGGTATCTTCTTAGTCAAAAGTAAAACTAGGGATAAAACAAATAAATAACATCGTAAATATCTCTGCTAATAAAGATCAGATTTTATTGGTTTAACTTGATTACCAGTAATTATTAATGACTTGGAAAAATTCCAGAATAGCTTTGTGCTTTCTGTTTTGGGTTTTGAGACCCCCCCCCCCCCCATGGGAATGGGTATTTTCTGAAAGTGCTCATTTTGTGATCATACAATACCACAGAGAAACTGGTCTTTTTAAATCTTAGGACTAATTTGTGTAATTCATGAGAAAATACAATTTTGCTACATGTGACGTGAACAAAATGTTTTAATAACAATAATAATAATAACGAATATTTATACAGGATAACCCTTCAGTACAAGAGTACTGTTATCAAAGGGGTCCAGTTTAAAATACACTAAAAAGATAAAAACGCTAAATAGTGAATAACTAAGTTAAACACGAACGACATTGACTACTCCATGCAAAAAACTCATCAAGAGACTCCCTAAATAAAACCCTACTGCTAATCTGCCTAGTTTTTAAAGGTAAAGAATTAAAAATTGAAGCACCTAAAAAATAAAAGCTTTTCCATGCAAATTCAAGTTTCACTTTCGGAAGAACGGCAGTGGCTCCACTGTTCATCATCAAATAGCACACTTTCATGATTAAAAAAGAAAGCTTATTTATTTTTTTCATTATTTTGAGGTCAAGTAGTTTCAGCCAGATATTGTAACCTTGCAGAATTTTTTGCTTTACAAATGTTCGGCAAGCAACGTAATTGCAGAGCGAGTGTAAAACAGCTTTCACAATTTCATTTTAGTATCATCTAATAGTGTTCTGGTTTTGACTAGGGGTGGCAAATGAAAAACTGATGTGTCTCAATCACGGATTTGCAGGGTTGTCAATAAGTGCCGGCAACCGGCGATATCGCCGGCTACTTAAACTTTTTTGCTGACTACAATTTGGTGGAGATAAGTGGGAAAAAAGCGGTCATTACAAAAATGCTTAAAAAAGGGGCCCCAGTGCCGCATACTTCAAATCTTATTGACAACCCTGGATTTGTAGTCAACAGACCATTTTAGCTACGTAATGTAAATTGTCCATTTCAGATAATTTGATAACTTCCAGTGAGTTGTTCCTTCATACATTTGAAAATTATGAATTCATTCACTTGCCTGGATTTAATTGAATTTGAAAGAAGTCATTCTCAAGAAAAACATCACATGATTTGAAATGGGAAAACTTGTAAATGAAGCTAAAAAAGGTCTATTTTACAGGTCTTGCCCTATCAATAATTTTCATAATGCTGTCACAGAATCTCCATTTCTTTTGCACTGCTAAGAAAGCCTTCAGGCTAACAGATTAGATACCAAGTCTTGGATTTACCATTAGCCACTCTTCTTGATAACTAGCTATTCCGTACCTTGAAGGAATAATAGTTATGACGTTCTATCTCCAGGTAATATTTGCTCCTCTATCTTATTTATAAGACAGTTAACATTTGTTCAACTAGTTTTAACTCACTGAAAAACTTATTATTAAAAGGCTATTTAGCAGAAAATTCTCTCGCCTGTGATCTTGTTCGTTTCCTGTGGTGTTGTTTTTGCGATGTAGTTCCAGTTGTTATTTTAGGGAAGGGAACTCCACACTTGGAACACAACTGCTTGAGAGCCTTCTCATAAGCACTGTTTAGTCTTGCTGCTTGCTGAAGTGCATACTTCAAATCTTCTATCTCCTCAAAGAACCCCTGAAGAACATGCAATTAACATTGATCCAATGGAATGCTGTGCTTACCAAAGAAGCCATTACCTTTTGCCTGTGTCACAAGAAGGCTTCATGCAAAACCAGTCATATTGAAATGCATTTTACCTGCATGTTCATTTTCATGCCCATCCAACTCATTTTCATTTGAAATGATTTGCATGAAGCAGAGGCAAAAGGCAACTCAGAAATAATGGACTTGATGGTAAACAGGTCATTTGTCCCTACTCCATCTCTGGATAAGATCCCTTTGTTGTATTTTGTTTTGTTGTATACATACTTAAGGAATTGTATGTACTACAATCTCATCCCCAGCGCCTGTGTTACCCTGGCTTAAACAGCGGCGCGCTCTGAGCTATTCAAAAACCGGAAGCAGGAATTCCTGATTCCGGTTTGATTGTCGTGGATTGTTGATGAAATGAACAAATTTTAAACAGCCTAGCAGATTTAGCCATCTTTTTGGCAGGCTTTCAGTCTAGCCCAGAGGTTTTGGTCTTTGGTACAGACCAAAATGATCACTTTCTCTGGCGACGAGATTGTGTAATAGTGTGTTTCGTCAAATCCAATCATCCTCTTGATAAAGAACTCAAAGAACGAGGGCAAAATTATCAGTTTTTTTACTTATCATGCATGTGTCCTATGTTACCAGTTTGAGCCTGTTTTTTTCTTTACAGCAGATTGCTCTATCTGACTGACAGTTTAGGCCTAGGCTGGATTTTATTCAGAATATTTCCAATACTTTCATTGCTTACCCGGTCCAGCATCTTGAGTTCATCTGTAAAAAATAAAGTAAAACGTTTGATCTGTGTAACGTGTGCAAAGTGCTATGTTATAATGTGGCAAACAACACCTGTACATATTGCATGCCATAGTCCTGCTGTTTGATATTACAAAACAGTATACGAAGGTTCTGAATGATGTGACCTAGCAGTAAGACCCGAGTTGAAATGGAATGTTGTATCCTCTTTAACTAAGTTCGAGCTCAAAACAATAAGGACTCCTTAATATGTGTTGCTGCCAGAATATAGTGCGTAACGCTAGACATGATACAGTTCCTGAGATTTTATTGGTTACAGGGAAGGGTACTTGACAATACATGGTATGGTATGGTAGGTGTATGCATTAGCGAGAACAGCTGGTGAGCTCAAATATTGCAATGATTTGTGTATACAGTTTCTCCACTTGCACTTTTTGGATATGCGACAGTTATAGCCAACTGGGTGCTACGTGCCTTGTCCATCTGCCATTTCATATCCAACGCATGCTCATGCTCATATATCAGGTTAGTGACAGGGACTCTGATTCAGGTAGAGAAGTGATGATTACTTTATGGGATTAAAATTTGTCAGCAAGAGTTGTCTTCATACCTTGATTTAGTCCACTGAATCTAAAAAATAACTATCATTGATAACAGGTTTACTGTTGTCAATTTAGGATACCTTGGTCAAGCAGAGCATAATGGAAAGAAGCAGTACCTCTTTAGTCTTAGGAGTGGAAATGAATTTAAGCGAGATTCTGGTTCCTTTTAGGGGCTACTTTACAATCATGAACACTGACACTTGATTTCAGAGTCCCTCCCCAGATTAGCGACTGTGCAAGCCAAGCGATACACACATGTACAGTAGGCATATAAACCGGGATAAGCTCCTGTCTGATGGGCCACTAGGCCTGAATGCAGATGCAGACTTTTTTACAGTAGGCATATTGATCAACCCCCCCCCCCCCCCCCCACCGTAACTGTTGATTTTAGCACAATTAATGGCAAGTTGTCCTAACCTTTGAACTTTTTCCTTTCTTTTGCAAACCTATCTCGCTCTTGTGAAACCTTGCGAAGATCAGCCATTAAATCTGATTGGATAAAAATATTTAATAATTAAAATAACATTGAGCTCAATAGTGCCAAAAAAGGAAAAGCTTGTATTTCCTACCTCTTTTAGAAGGTGTCAGTCTTTCCTTGACCCCCACTGCATTAATTCTTGTCTGGAAAGCTTCTTTCTCTTTGAGTAGTTCTTCTATTCTTTTCTGGGCATCTTGGACTTTCCTTTCCAAATCTCTATTTTCAAGCTGTAGAAAGGAAGGAAAGGCGGCATTCAAGCCTTTAGCTAGTGGCCCATCAGGCCGCAGCTTATCCCAGTTTGCGTAGCATGACTTCAGCGACAAAGATTATTTCTACTCCCTCCTGGATGGGATGCTAGTCCATTGCAGGGTCCCCCCCCCCCCGAGCAGTATTTTACCGGTACCCATTTATACCTCTGGGTGAAGAGAGACACTGTGAGAGTTAAGTGTTTTGCCCAAGAACAATTTCCAAGCTGTAGAGTCATTTAAATAATGCAGTCAACTAACATAATCATAATTTTCCACCACTCACATAACCAGCATTGTGATAAATAAATTCAGATAGTATACACATTCAGTCAGAGCTAACAGCTTCAACCCTAATCTGAGTAAACAGCACCCTCCATTCTTTCTGCCAGTCCTTAATCCTTTTTTTTTCCATTTTAGCTGCCTTGCCCCCTGGCACCACCCCTTGTTTGGCATTGTGGAGCTGATTACGATCTACCCCCACCCCCACCCCCCTGTGTTGCCCTTTACACACCTTAGGTTACTTAATAATTAATCGACCAGGCAACCGGCAACCCCATTTAGTCTTTTGCTTGGTCACAATCACAGGCATGAGTGTAATCCTTAGATGGGTTTCCTTCAAATTGTAACACACCACAGATCCCTGTAGAGCTGCATAATCAGCAAGAGCGCTTTTTAAAGTAAATCTGTGTTCAAAGGGAAGGATGAAAACTTCAACTACAGGGAAGTATTAATGATGACTGGAAAAATTAATTCAAAGTTATACTTAATACTCACTTTAAACCTTGGCACCATTTGCTATTACCCTTTGTATATTCAAATAATCATTGTTTCAAGTACAAGGCAATAGGCGCTTTCTGAATACCGTTTTACCTCTGTTTCAAAAACAGCCCACGTGTGAAACTATTCATGTGAAAATGAGTTTGCTTTGCATGAAAATGAAGAGGCAGATAAAACACATTTTTCATATGAATGGCTTCACACTGACTCGTTTTGACATTGACGCAAAAGAGAACTCGGAAATGGCCTGCTACAAATAGTTTCAAATAGACTGTTGTTTCAAAATAACACTTACAGTTAATGTAGTGATTTGCTCCACCTGAGCTGTGTTGGTCTTTAGCTCCTTTTGATATTGCTTCATAAGGTTATTATGCATAGACAGCATCCTGATGGAAAATGTTTCACAAAAAAAGGTATGACTGCATGAGACCTTTATTGATAACACAACCAGAACAGGTTCAATAAGGTATCAGGAACTAAAACTTGCTGATTAAGTTTGGCTGTCTCTGATTTGGTAGAAGCAGGCAGGAAACTGGCAATACTTTCCTGTTTAGCTCATTTCACTTACGAACTTGTAGGTGGTGTGGTCCTAGGTGTTTCAGCCAAATGGTTACTGAGCTAGACTCCAGATCCAGAATGGTCCTGGCTCTGACTCGTCCCCAGTCATCTCTTATGAGAAAAAATAAAAGGAGCAGGGAATGATGGGAAGGAGGTAGAAAAGGCCCATCATCCATCGCGTCCTTCTATTTTCTCATAAAAGACGACTGGGGACGAGTCAGGTCCTGGCTTATGCCATTGTCTAGGCCAAGACCCAGTGTACATGCAAGTTAGTGTCCGGTAGCCTGGGACTAGTGGATTTTATCATTCACTTGCCCGAAGGTCAAATGATCGTTTTTACGAATTAATTAATTAATTAATTCATCACACTTCTGAGAATTGTTTTGGGCTAGTGGAAATGACCTCCGGGCTAGTATATCTTGGTTACAGCTTGCCTGAAGGGCAAGCTGGAAAATCAAACTTCACTGTACCCTGAGACTCTACTCTCACAGTGCCTCTCTCCCCCCAGGAGTAAATTATGTGCAGGGCCAAATAAATTTTTCTGGACTGGATTACTTCAACACATTTGGCCCTGGACATACCACCACACAATACTGTTTCCTATAGATGTGCATCATCTCTTACAAGCAAGCAAATACAATTGTTTGTTTATTCAAGTTACTGTACCCAAATTTTTATTAACAGATCAAAAGCCTTGCCTACTGCTCTGGTTTACCAGGATATAAAGTTACTTACCTCATGGTAACCAGGGTTTTCATTAACTTTACAAATTAAGTAAGGGGGACCCATAAGTGAGTAGCCGGCAGAAAAGAACTTAATGAAGTGGTATGGTTCTTGGTACGGTATGGTCCAATAGCAAATCAGGCATGTTTGGTCCTTGGCTGCCTTTGTATGGGGCATGGTTTGACCAAGCTTGCTTTTTATATCACCAAAGCATACTAAAAAGGTATGATTACCGGTAGGTATGAAAACAACTCAAATTCACAGCTCACAACAGAAAGCTAAAGAGTATTTTTAAGACTAACTTGGTTGTTTTGTCAAACTCTTCATCGACTGGTTTCTTTTGTTTATTGTTTTGGTTCGGTTGTAACGCTGGTCCTAGGAGGCCCATTGCTGTAAATCCACTTGCAGTTCTCGGTCTCCTGTCATCAGTCTGAACTTGGACACTAATCGGCAAAGCAGCAGACAAACAAACAGAGTAAAAACTTATGTTTCTATTTCCAGCAGCTGGACAGGTATTTTAGAATTCTGTGTCTGGCGGTGTGGTTTGCTTTCACCGCAGCTTGCTTGCGGTCCAGTTTTCTTGCCTTACAGTAAACTTCTGCTCTAGTCTGCTTGAGGCCTGCTTTCATTTGTTGGTTATGGCAGTACTCAAAATATTTGCTATAGTTACTTTTAATGCACCTAGCAATGTTAAGCCCGAGGGGGGGCATAGGGTGGGGATTTTGACATTTTCTGAAAAGATAAGTCAAATTCCCCACCCCCGGGAAAACATAATTGGCCGAAAGTATCAAAATCTTCCACTTCTCCACTATTAAAAATGGCGGCCATGTTAAAATGGCTCTTATTGGAGTTCTCAGCGGTTTGACATACAAACGAGGCTAAAGGGTCATTGTGCATTGTGTTGTCCGATGTTTTGACCCTTTCGCCTCGTTCGCATGCTGTCTTTACAAAAGAATATATTATCGCAGGCTCAACTTCAATAACAGCTATTTCAGATCAAAATCCCCACCTGGGGACAAACCTCACAGTCAAAGTCCTGTGGGTAGCCCCACCTCCCCCCCCCCCCCCCTCTTGGGCTTAACATTGATAGGTGCATAACTGCTAGACACAGAGCATTCTGAAAAACCTGAGTGTCCAGCTGCTGTATTGTGGGACATTTGAACTAAGCTGAGATTTTCTGTTCAAATGCCCTGCCCCATGGGATTTGTGGGTGGTCAAAAGAGGCACTAAAAGTCAATACAATGTTGCTAGAAAGTCCACTAAAACGGTTAAAAGTCTCCAACATTGATAGGTAGATTACATGCACATTAAGATAACATTACGCCAGTTTCAAAAAGCAACAGCTAAACAAATCAAAGCTAAAACAGAAAACTTTCTATTTTAATACATTACCTTCTTGTTATGGTTTGCATGAAGTCATTATTTCTAAACTGTTCCTTGAGGTCGTTCAGTTCTTTCTCTAACTGTCCATTTCTCCTTGCAAGCTTTTTGTACTTCTTTCTGATACGCTCATTTTCTGTAGACAGCTGAAAATATTTTTAAAACAATCAAACACAAGTCAACGGTTGCCGGTCAGTGCAGATCGCTTATGCCTGGTTAGATATCGCAATGCCTGCTTTTTGCTTTCTGTTTTTACAACACATAAAGGAAAGCAATATAACTGCTTAATACAAGCCACTTACATATAAGCAATTGTGTACATCAGGCATTGACATTTTGTTTAAGACAGTTGCAATTAAAATTAATAAAAACCTCTGCGGACCCTAAAAAATTTTCAAAATCTGCCGCCATTCGCCGCCATTTTGAAAAACCGCTGACAGACCGCAGACACATTGTTGTTATCGGAGCTGATACTGTAAGTGCCCGCAAAACTGTGGCAGGCGGTCAACCTTTGAAAACTACGTTTTATTTATCGGTCGACTCGCCATTTTTTGACGGATTTTCCAGTTCTTTTTTAGCTTTTGCGAAAATTAGTGGACACTGTAGCAATGATCGCTAATTTTCGCAAGGACCCGTTTAGTAATAAGGCGGAAGAGTCAGTGAAAGTTTATTATTTGCTAGCCCTTGGTGTTTAGATGAAATTATTATTGCATTTAATTTCACGAAACAATCTTGCCGCATTACAAAATGCGTCAAGACAAAGCTGCTTCCTTGTATTTGGTGTTTCTTTTCATGATCTGCGGAGACTGTATGACGAAGGAGGAGATAGAGAGATACAGGTTAGTGAGTGTACAAAATAAATCTGGTTAAATATTGTTTAATCATCTGTTTACAGCTGTTAGGACTAGTGAATGACAATTAAACACGTCGATTAACGTGTACGCTTTTCATTCCCTTTGATGAACTAGACTTTTTTAAATTATAGAATTCCTTTTTTACGAAGATTCTTGATTTTAATGCCTGTCATGTCTGTCTAACTCTGGAGGAAAAAGCCCAGAGAATTGTAACGAAAAGTGAGAAAAATATATACCAGGGAAAACAAAGGCAAAATTTAAATATTTGCTTCTCGTTGAACTTAAATATGGCCAAGGCAAAATAACTGTAATAAACTGAAGTAACACAGCCGATTTCAGTGTTGTGCTAATGGTTGAAATTTCTGATGTTTTAGACTCAAGACCAAAGCTATGTTTTACCATGGATATGATAGTTATCTCAATTACGCCTATCCATATGATGAGCTAAAGCCTTTGTCGTGTAGCGGGCAGGATACATGGGGAAGGTGAGATTTAGGGCCCATAGGGATGGAGTCAGAGTCGTAAGAATGCTTACAATATGAAAGTGAAAATCGGACAATTGAGTCGTAAGCAGAGTCATAAGCATGACAGAATCTGAGTCGGAAGAATCAGAACGTTTCCATTCTCTTCCATTTCCGCTGACTCTACCACTTACGATGTAGTGAAAACTAGATTGTCTGTGGTGCAAGCTGTAGTGGAAGAATAACCAATCGCATTGCTAGTTTCAGGCACTCCGAGTACTTCCTTTCTGCTTCGACTCCAGCAATCTAGGTTTCACTAGATCGTAAGCAACAGAGTCAAGAGCGAAACCCAAGCTCTGCTTACGACTCAATCAATTTGATGTTTATTAGATCACAATGTTTGCGATTCTGCTTATAACTCCAACTCCATCGCCACTGAAACCCAGGCTTACATGTAAGGAGCCATAATCATTTTTAACCCTGCATGCCTCCATAGGTGAACTGAAGGTTCCAATTTTATTTAAGCAACCTCCAAAAGTAATAAGACACAAATGTTAGTGACCTTTAAAGTGTGTCGATAATAATGATGATGACCATGCCAAACACCCGATTCCTGTCCTCACAGGAGAATGCTGACCAGTGCATCCTCCCTATGAAAAAATTAAAAATCAAATTATAACACAAGCATGGGACAAAGAAAAATGTGAGTCCCAGATAGGATTTGTATACATGACCTCCCAGAGACCGTTTGGGTGCTCTGACCAACTGAGCCAAAAGAATTCTTGCTGAGCTGAGGCCATAAAGGTTCATACTGTATGTGACATGTGTCCTGCATACTACTAGGATCAGCAATGTCAAAACAATGTGTGTGTGTGTGTGATAAAGATTATAGGTGGTAAATTTTAAACTCAGTGAATAAATGATGAATGACAGTTTGTTGTCACTTTCAAGCCGTCTTGAGAAGTTTCTTTTAGCCAAATTTCTCCCAACAAGTTGGGAACAAATTATGCATCAGAAGTACTCTGTAGTAACTATATACTGTCACCCACTTAACAAAATACGTTTTGTATTTCTTTAGCTACTCCTTGACCTTGATAGATGCATTGGACACTCTGTTGGTAAGACACAAAGGGCAACTGCATATGACTTGATGTCTGTTCTACTATATCAAGGCAAACAAAAATTAATGTGATCATTTTTGGCTTCTCAGTGTTCCAGCATGCCCCCTGGATTTCCCTAGGTGGCTGGCACCTGTGGCGCTTGTTAAAAGTGTCTACGACACTTGCATTAGCCCCCCAATTGCAAATATGCTCTGCGGTACCTGGGAAATCAACCATCTACCAGTCTGCCCCACTCCCCCCACCCACTTAACACAGTACTGCAGCTAGAGTTGTCAGCCTTGTGTGACCTCCCTGTAAAAGTTACATGATCCCTTTTCTAAAAAAAACTCCACTGGAAGGCTGCTTCTAATTCTCCACAGAATACTGATCCAGTATTATATGTGTGAAGTAATTCCAAGGTCTTTCAATAATGTAATGTTGAAAGGATCTGTTTGTCAATGTTGGTTTTTATTTCTCTTTTATTTAAATCCTTTTTCTGTTTTTAGATTCTTGGAAATACAACAGAGTTCCAAAGGATTTCACTGCTGCTGGAGGAAACACTAGAATTTGATATGGATATCAATGTATCTGTGTTTGAGACCAACATACGAGGTAAAGTTTGAACATGTTCATGCAACAAATTGATCTGAATGTAAAGCATTTTTTTTGACAATAGGATGTAGATGTTGTGGTTCAATTTTATCCTTGGTGGGGAGTACAGAGATCATGTAGGCTGGGGGGAGGGAAGGCTGAGTAGGGGAAGAGAGATGAAAGGTAGCAGGGGAGGAATGGATGACTGCTTAAAATTACCTACATGTACTGGTAGGTTGAAAAAAAAAACTGGATTGAAAAAATCTAAACTAAGGATAAAATTGAACCACAACAAAGACAATTACAGTGCAACGCACCTTAGTGTGGCCACCCAACAAACTTTTTTGACAAGTTATAATTAGCCAATTAGAGAGCGCAATGTCCAAAAGCTGTTGTCATGAAACCTGTCACACTTTTAACAAGGAGGCGGGACAACTCAAACAAATTCACACTCTCTGATTGGCTAACTTGTCAAAAAAGTTTGTTGGGTGGTGACACTAAGGCGCATCGTGTTGTAAAAGAAGCCCTTCAGATAGTAGGCCATATAGGTATAGAAGAATGATTCTTGAGCAGCTGGCCTAATAGCTTCCTTATTATCAGTCTGGTTGTTGGATTCATCACTAGTAAGACTAGTGATGAATCATTGTTGATCATGACAAGCAGTCAGGGTTCAATGCAAATGCTAACCAGGGTTGTTGAGTTGTTGCTCTTGGGCACAACAATTACCGGAGCTCTTGCAGATCCTCTCTCCACCCAAGAGTATAAACTTTAAGGTTGGCGGCAACCTGTTAGGGATAGAAACCAGGCAAAATGCTGGAGACTGATATCTCATCCAGGAGCCTGTCTGTCTATTGTTAAGCGCATAGTGTTAGTGGTATGCAAATTAATTAAATTTATAATTATTAATAATAATACATACTACAGAATAGTTCCATGACACAGCATACAGCTATATTACCCGGTACATACCACCTCACACTGTTCATTAACAGATACCTGTCCTATAAGTTCAGATTGAAGTATGCTGCAGGAGAGTTGGAATGTAATCAAATGAAAAGCACTGGTAACTTTAGGCCTGTCGTTTGAATCGTGCAGTAATTAAGGCAAATGAACAGTAGAATTACTTATGAAAGATATGCGGGTAGCCAGCAAGTAATTAAAAACATAATTTGATGTCCAGATTCAAGGTCTACATAACTGGGAAAAAATTAAAAAGATGGGTGGAGATTGGAGAAGTTTGGGACCTTTGCACTACCTTATTCTGGACCTGTATTTCCCCATGGTACAAGCGACTTCAATCATGGTCACAACTAGTTTGACACTTTATAACACCTTCTGTGATATCTTTCTTATTTTTCCTTAGTTGTTGGAGGTCTGTTGTCAGCTCACTTACTTGCACCAAGGGCAGGTGCAACTGTTGAGGAAGGATGGCCATGCCAAGGACCTCTGTTAAGACTCGCTGTGGATGCAGCTGAGAGACTGCTACCAGGTTTGCTGGCCATTTCTCTTTATTGTGAGGTTTAAACAGAATACAAAATTAGGAAACAAAAACAGAAAGGTCAAGTATCTCCAGTCATCAGGCTTTTTAATTAATAGCCACCTCCACCACCAGTAGTATGAAACCTCTAAGATAAAACTGAAACTAGAACCCTGGCAGGGCTTAGATCTCTGGGACTCCAGTTAGTAGAAACCTCAACTTTTTCCGGTATCTGTCACTCATTACTTTCAGCGTTTGACACTCCAACGGGCATGCCATATGGCACAGTGAACCTTCGTTATGGAATCCCGCTGTCAGAGACACCAATCACCTGTACTGCAGGGTGTGGCACATTCATTATAGAATTTGGAACAATCAGTGCACTGACAGGTACAGGTCAATTTACATATATTTTTTAGTTTATATTTTTTTGTGGAAGGCACAGTGGCCTAATGGTTAATGCGCTGGACTCCAGATTGGACGGTCCGGGTTCGATCCTCGGCCGGGTCACTGCGCTGTGTTCTTATGCAAGACACTTGACTCCCACAGTGCCTCTCTTCACGCAGTGTGATGGACTAGCATCCCATCCAGAGGGGAGTAGAAATACTCTCAGTCGCTTCATGCTAAGGAAACCAGGATAAGCTCTGGTCTGATGGGTGGGCCACTAGGCTCGACGCAGACTTTGCCTTTGATATTTTTTTGGATGACATTGAACAGAGTGATTCTCCTTTCCATTCATTCCTTGCTCAGTATATTTTTCTGTGATTATTTTTTATAGGTGATAAAAGATTTCTTAATGCTGCTGTAGGAGCTTTGGAAGGTCTGTGGAAAAGCAGATCAAAACTTGGACTGGTAAGAAAAACGTGGGATCAAGAGTCTTGTTTTTTATCCTGGATGATAATTAAGTAGGGAGGGAGGGCATAATCGCGGGTTAGCCAAACATTACCTACCTGTTCGCTGTTATGTAAAATAATTTTGACCTGAGATTGCGTATAGTTGTAGGAAACCTTACTAGGCTTGCAGTGCATGCAGGGAGCCTTAGATTCTTGAAGATTAAATGTGGCTTAATGTAATTTAGGCAAAGTTAACCTCAAGCAATGCTGTCCGGCAGCCTTTGGACGACGGAAAGTCGCTCTCAGCCCTGGCAGTTCGCAGGGACACTTTGTGATGCCTATACCCAGTCGCCCACTCCCGCTGGACGCATCAAGCTTGGGGCGGACCAGGCCCTTCACAGGGGCAAAATGCTT
>OX393561.1:31420197-31445197 GCA_947652115.1 Blastomussa wellsi
AAACAACAAAGTACTTGTACCTCTTATTTGATGAGCATAATTTTATCCATCAGAGCAATGGTTCAGTGGATCACCAAATAAAACCTTCACTTTCACCTTCATGTAATACTGGAACAGCAGGATACATCTTCAACACCGAGGCACACCCTATCGACATTGGTGCCATTCACTGCTGTTCTTCCTCAAAGCTTACATATATACCTGAGAATTTGAGAACTAGAAGACTGTCTGACAGAAGAACTAAAGAGGACTCAAATATATTACCAGACAGTAGTAACGATGACTATGATACCACAAAAGGAGAGAAAACTTTCACTGGTTCTTACACTTGTCAAGCAAGGCCTTTTCATAAGAAACTGTCAGTTTTAGGTGCATTTATTGAAGGATCTGAACAACTGCCAGGGAATACTTGATGGATAAATTTTGCACTTCTTTAAGGGCCTGATTATATGAACAGGGCTGGCCCGGGTTAACAGGGTTTGTTTCAGTTTGCCAAGATCTTTTCATGCCTGTTAAATGCAACAAAAATCATTCACGATTACGACAACCGGGCCAGCCAGACTCATGCAATCAGGCCCTCAGTGGCCAATTCCCTCTATGAGTAACTGCACGCAGAGAACCATGGAAGTTACATTCAACTTTGCATGCCAAGACTCAAAGATGTTGCGTGCTTGATGTATTGAGATTGCCCACATCCAAGTCTCATAGAGCAAATTGGGGATTACCGGTAATAATTATTGCAATATTCCAAAACATTCATGTTATTTTCTACAAAGAAGAATGAAACTATTTTTGTAGCAAGTTACCTGAAATCTATAGAAAATAAATTTTTAATGAATGAATCGATAATTTATCCAGTTAGTGGTATAAAACCACATGACAAAATGATCACGAAGAAAATATTTATTATAAATATGACTGTGTATCAACAGAGTCAAGTTTTTCATCTTTCACAAGCTTTCTGTGTACCCCATCACTGACAGCAACTTTCTCAATTGCATGCAGAGTTACCGGTACTTGTCATGCGAACAAGAGTGTTCAGAATTGTGTTGAAATATCCCAATAAAAACCAGAAGCTGCAAATGACAATCTCGGTTGAGCATCAGTGCCTGGCATGTTCTCGCAGGCTACATATTGCATTCAAATTGCTGTCTTCCCTTTTCTGTATTTATTATTGATTTTTTAAATTACTTAGGAATCCACTTACAAGTGGGATGAAAATATAAGAATCATGATAATTATTTTATTACCAATAGGTATAGACAAGACAATAACAATAAATATTATAATTATTATAACACACTTGATATACATTTTCCCCTTTGAATAGAACTACCACACTAGAATTCATGCCACTTTTTTGTTTGTTTAGAACTACATTAAAAACCATGTATAAGATCCTGGGTTTTAAGAACCTGTTAGGCTAAAATTCTCATTTAAGCCCCCTCCACATAAGAACCTATTAAGGCAAATTTTAAGTGAGGTTCTTATCAGTGGAGAACTCCAAAAAAGACAACACTGTAGGTCGATTGCTTGAAACTGGTTATGAATGTACTGTATTTCTTCCAAGATTTTCTTGATATCAACTTTGAAATGGCATTTCAGAGAACGGACTATGACTTTGTTTGAGCATATGTTTTGTTAAGGACATACATGTTCTGTACTGTCTTTAGGTATTATGGTATAAATGATTTACATTGTATTATGAGATGATCCTATTTTAAGAACCTTGGTAGCCTAATTTATTTTAGAACCTGTTAAGGTAAATTTAAAAATCCAGGTTCTTATACGTGGGTTTTTACTGTATTTTCCCAGTGGGATTTAAGTAAGACACATGACAAAAGCAAAAACTGAAAGAAGGATCCTGCTTGTTGTCATCAATGTCATACCGGAGGTTCAAATGTAGCTTCTATACTTGAAATTTGAAATTAAAGTAACTAGAAATCTAAGCATTTAAATACAATTGTTTTACAGTTTTTGGCTGTGATATTCACTTTATTGTTTATGTCCAGGAGTTTAATCCAGCCACGTCCATGAGGTCAAGTGACAATAATTTTAAAAGCAAAAATTGTTTTAGTTTTTAAAGATCTTAATTATTTTATATTTATCAATTCTACAATGAAAAATACTGGATGAGAGTAAAAGGCACATCTGAAAATTATTTCTTCTCATATTATTGTAAGACAGGTACGTTTTTATCATACTGCAGGATTTGGAATTAGAATAAGAGTCACGGTGTCCAAGTGAACTTTTGAGTTGAATGATATTCATCTTGAGTGAGCATAAGAATGTGAAGTTAGGGCAACAGATGCAGCAGTGTTCAATGACTCTTCTCAGTCACACTGGAACCATAAAAACCTAAAGCTTTTGCAACTAGTCTCTAGGCAAATCAATGCAGTCCAGGTATGGAGAAAGCTCTTGGGCAAGCTCCTTACTTGCAGCAGCTAATACACGGCGTGCCATTAGTTCCAATGGTTTACCTGCAAACAAACCACAAAGACTTCAAAACATTTCAAAGTAAGAGCACTCAAACCGTGAACACCTGACCTTCTTTGTGTAATTTGTTTTAGAATTATCCAATGAAAGTGAAGAATGATCAGCGCAGTTAATTTCCAATTTAAGTAATTGGAAAGAAGAAGCCTGAAAAAATCAGGGCTTCGACAGGATTCAAACCCGTGAACTTCACGATACCTGAGCTATGAAGCCACACATTGGGAGCGAGGTCAATTTATTGAGTTCATATCTTCCCGTGAGGAGTGGAATGATGTGTAGTATATTATGAAATAATTCATATTTGAACTGCGGATTTAGATGAAAGTGAGGAATGATCATCGCAGTTAATTTACAATTTAAGTAATTGGAAAGAAGAAGCCTGAAAAAATCAGGGCTTCAATAGGATTGGAACCCGTGACCTCCACGATGCCATTTAAACTGCGATGATTATTCTTCACTTTCATCTATATCCGCAGTTCATATATGAATTATTTCATATATACTACGCAGAATTATCCAATGTTAGCCATTAAACAGAAAATTAGCTTTCTTAGGTGCTTAAAACACTAATCCTTTGTACTATATCAAGAGCTCTCATTGGGTAATCATAAAAAAGGTAAAAATAAATTTCAAGTGCTCACGGTTCAAGTGTCCACACTGTAATATGAACACGTCACACTGGTTTGGGGAATAAATGGACAGGGAGTGAAGCAACCAATTTTCAATCATTTGTGCTGAGCTGGTAGACAGGCCCCTAAGCTGAGACAGGCTGATCTGTGCTTGCAATAAACAACATGCCCACCTTCCCCCTCAACTTCCCAAATCCTCATAAGCTCAAATCATGCATACAGAAACAGGACTTAGACTTGAAAGAAAGTTCAGTCTGATCATCTGGGACAAGCCGATTTAACTGACATGTACATGTAACAGAACTTTTCATGCTCACTTAGCTAATTGGTGATGGTACAGGCAAGCTGTCTGACAAATTATGATTTTAAAACAAAAAAGCTAACTTGTGCAAGCAAAACTGCCCCCAGCCAAGCAAAATTTTAGCCTCCCATGCCCTTTGGGCTTCGTCGCATGTTCCTTCCCCATGGTTGTCTGCTGAATCGAACGCCCACTTCCGTTTACAGCTACGAACCAGAAGTGGACTGTCTATTCAGCACACGTCCGTGGGGAAGGAATGCGTGACCAAAGGATGTCTGCGTGGGAGGCTAGCAAAATTTAGGTTGTAATGCATCTAAAAAGACATACCGGTAGTATTGTTTACTTTAGAACAGTTTTCACTTCAGTGTCGAAAGCAGTTCTGTCTGCTTTGGTTTTGCATTACTTCGCTCAGTGATTGGTTTAAAATCTTGCCCACTTTTTCAACCAATCAGGAGTAAAACCAATACCTATCGTGACCCGCACATGCATGTTTTTCCATGCTCCATGCCCAACACATGTAATTTCTTAGAGTTTTGATAAGATCGCTTGATTATCTCTGTCCATTGTGATTGGGCAAAGTAATTACTTTGATTTTGGTTTTTGACACTCAATTGAAACTCACTCTTACTAATACCTGAAGGATCTATAACCACTCCACCAGCTTCTTCAACTATTAATCCAGCTGCAGCAAAATCCCAGACATGAAGACCAAACTCATAATATGCATCTGCACCACCGCTTGCTACTGTGCACAAGTTAAGGGCTGCTGATCCCTGCATTCGTATGCTAAAATCAAAAATCAAAGTATGAACAAAACAATAAGCAGACTAATTCATAAATTATGCCTTTTATCCTATTCACACTGTAGTTAAAACAATTTTCAAAATCTGTTATGTTAAACAAACTAGTTTAAAATTGTTTTCTTTATATTAGTTACTAACTGACATTTTTTACTTCAGTTAACAATTGGTTCATGCTTTACCGTGCATCATCCAGTTATGTTGAACGTGGGAAGTTTGAGAGTGTGAAAGAAGCATTAGAGTTACTCAAGGTGATAGCGTAGAGTAACTGTAACGCCAGGTTCACGGCGACCGTTGAAAGGCTGAAAACTTGCGAGACAACCTGTCGCGATGAGGATAGCGTGTGTGGGAGATGCTTTACTAATCGAATAAAGCCAGAGATCACGGAAAACCAGCTATGATTGACGGTGATTTAATTGGCGATAAACGAACGTAAACTGAAATACAATGCACCAAACTAAATACTTGATGATAATAGATTACAAGATGGCAAGAGTCACGAATCAATTTGCAAACATTCCGATCATACTTGCGCTGTGGCAACAGTTTTGCGGAAAGGCTCTTGAGAGAAATACAACTAAAAATCACGAATGATCCCAGGCAGATATACATACTGCCAACAGTCCTAATTACAATAAATAATAGCACTAAAACCTTGAAAGTAATAAAATTGCGCGAAGCTATAAAACGTGCTTGCGTGAGCGTCATTGCAAGCGACGTGGGAATGAACGAGCACGAAAGGGACTAACTAAATTACGAGAGATTCTATGAAGGAAGCCACTAAATAGAAACCTAACCTAGGGGAGTATAATGATGCAGTTTAAGACTAAATCAAGACGAAATAAAACTTTGGAAACTGGGGCGCTGCCACGAGTTTCTTTGGACTAGAACAATAGTCTGTTGTACAAAAAACCGAGGCTAAAGTTACTAGATGTAAAACGTTAAACCTGAAACTTATACTAAGAAACGAGCATGGGAAATAGTTTTGTACTTACACATCGGTTCCCGCTTGCACTCTTAATAGCCAAGGGTAGCTTAAACTTAACCTTACTTGACACACGTACTGTGTACGATGAACTTAAACTTGAACTGGCGGGAATATGTCGCTAAAACTATCTATATACTGTCCACGTGTAAAGGCTAATGACGTAATTGCTAAGCAACGAGTTGGCGAATCAGAAAGAGTAAATATTAATTACTTAAAAACAAAGACCTCAGTATAGTGTTCATTACAGTAACTTTAGCTTCTCGAGTGCCCTCCAAACGCATAACGTAGATGGTGCATAGCTAAAAGCATGAACCAATAGTTTTATGACATTGCCGGTGGAAATGTACATAAGAACCTGTGCCAGAAAAAAATTATGGCAAAGCTATTTGCTCACATTATCAGCGTGCCCCATTGGATTATGGAGCATGCTTACGTATACTGAATTTGATTGCGTGGTTCTGCTAGCTACGTTATAACACAAGCTACTTGTACAGCTTACATGAATCCTATGTAAAATTCAATCTTTAAAGTTCCTTTAGCTAATTGTCATTATTTTTGTTAAACCTGGTTTACATAACATGTTTTTGGTATGATTGGGGTATTAGTCTCAGGGTATCACTCTTTCTCCAACCATATATAACCATCTTGAACTTTCAATTTGAGATCTTTATTATTAAATACAAACATTAAATGGGAATGATGTATTATCATAACATTATGGTAAATGTTGTCATTTACAAGTACACTGTAGTCTATTCCTGTTAGTGTCAAATAAAAGAATATTGAGTGGTCGCTTCTAAAAGAGCTTAACAACAAAGGAAAAGACCAGAGTTGGTAATTGCAGAAGTGGTTGCGGCCACTGTCGGCAGTGTCGAACGCAATTCACATACGCTTTGGTTTTGCATTATTTTGCTTAGTGATTGGTTGCAAAAAATTTGTGCCACTTTCTCAGCCAATCAAAGGTCAGTCAGTCGTACTATCACATGAGCCATGGTGCTCTGCTGGCACACTTTGTGTACTGGAGCTCCACTATACAGTAAAAAAAAGAAGCGACATTACAAAAACTTTACCCATGAACTGTAACAGATTTCTCCACAAGACTCCTAAGATTCTTCATTATCAGGTTAATGATTTCTGGATCCCGTGATGAGCCAACCTCAGTAATCACAAGAGCCTTGCTAACATCTGTTGAAGAAAAAGGCAATTTACTGGAATGATAGTGCTGTCACATTGCTCCTTGTTACAGTCCACAACGCACAACACAAGACTCACTACCTTAAACTCTAATTCCCTAGCTTTGCAGTGCACATCCTTATGGTGCATAATATCATATGTGATCAGCGTTTGCACATTGAAACATGGAGGATTGTTCTTTAAGTCTGGAGGTCGCCAGAGAAGTAAATCGTCATTTTCTCATACACGAGTACGGTGACCAAACGTTTTTTCTCTTGTTTTGAATTGAGCAATAACTTTCTTCCCGTAATATAAATATAGACCAAATCCCAGTGTTGAAAAAGAAATAATCACCAGAAACGTGAATTTTGCAAGCTCATTTTTGTTTCAAATTTAAGTTCCTATGACATTGACAATCAATTGGCAAAGGTTGGCAAAAACCTCGGTATTTCTGAGGAATGACGTTACATCTTCTATCAATCACCCTCCCTACTTTACATGTATAACAATGAAGAGAGAGTCGACAATTCTTCTTTTTTCCTTACACTCCAGGATTGTTTGTAAGGGGTTGGAAAGAGGAGTGCAAATCCCCAGAAGTTCTGGGACACTCCTCCACAACAAGACAAATGTCAAAAGCTTATCATGGGAGGGAAAGGATGCTACCCCTCAACTTACCCCACCCCCACTTGGTTCTACCTAGGGAAGTTGAAAAAACCTCCTTGGTTCAATTTGGTTTTAAATCAATTTGTACCCTGTAGGTTGAGAATAATTATAGCATCTTGACTAACCAGTTAAACTAAATGTGTTTTTGGTTCAGTCAAGAACAATGACAATGCCTTTACCGGTTCACTAAATTTTCTAGACAATAATCTCTGCGAGACTTTTTGAGTTTTTTTACTGAGATCCCAAAATAGCTTTGCAAAAAATCAATACTGTGAGACGTTCAGAATTGCTCAAAAAAAACATACTGTGAGACTAGTGAAATATGACTAAAATTTTTGCAAGATCCTCATTTTTTCAGAGACCAGTGACTGATGCATAATCAAGTCAATAAACAGCCTAACCTACTAACTGCATCATTTTACCTGCGACACCTGAACAGTGAATTTGCTTTCCATTACAAAATGCTCCCATGCCTCGCCTTGCAGTGTACATCTCATCCCCTATAGGGTTGAATACTACTCCAATCTCTACCTACAGCAATTAAACAAAATCTAAATCACTCTCAAACTCATTTATACTTCATCAAGCAAAATAATTTTTATGGGAGGCACTGTGGCCTAATGGTTAGTGTGTTGGATTCCAGATTGAACAGTCCGGGTTCGAGCACTAGACTTGAGACGTTCTTTCTGTTTGACATGCTGTGGAGGAGCATTCCAGAACATCTGGGGACTTGCACTCAAATTTCTAACCCCTTACAAACAATGCACTGTGTTGTGTTCTTGGGCAATACACTTTACTCTCACAGTGCCTCTCTCCACCCAAGTGTATAAATGCATGTCGGCAAATTCAATGCTGGGGGTAACCTTGCGATAGACTCGCATCCCATCAAGGGGGGAGTAGAAATATTCCTAGTCACAACAGCTTGATAGGCCACTATGCCAATACACAGACTTTACGTTTACCTACCAAGTAAAAGCAAACAGACTGAATAGAATGACCTAACTTTACCAACGGATTGAAACAGACCAATCACGACCGACGACATCAGCTCCTTGAGTCTTAAAGCAATAAGTCACAGCAAAACACACCAATCAGTTTTCACGAACCAGACTTATGACATTTAACTGACAAACAACTCTTCTCGCGACGCTGGTGATGACTTCGGCTCAGATCGTTGAAACATCAGTCACTGTCACTGTCCTTCTCAAGACTACCCTAGCCTGCGAACAGGCTCCCCTATGGGGCGAAGGAAACTTTCGGCAAGCAAGTGAGCCGAGCATGGCCCGGGGGAAAAAAAACAGTCATCTGGGAGCCTGTGGACATTCGTTTGATGCTGCTTATCCATGATACCACTGCTTATCCATGATACCAGAATCTGGTATTATGATCCGATTGGTCAAATTGCTGAATGTTGACAACTAAGTGATGGATATTGACAAACCAATACAAAAGTGATCTATGTGGCTGCCTTTTCTGCAGCTTTTAATGTTTCCTTATAATTTTTGGCTTCTAAATCATATGCTGGAGTTAATTCACAACTGTGAAGTATTCTTGAGTGATATTGGGTAAATTGGCCTCCGTTTAGCAAACATTGACAGGCCACTCTACGCTGCAATTGTAAATTAAATAATTTGCACGTTGCACGACCAGCATTTCTTTATTTTCGCTTTATACTTATACATTATTTTACGATCTGGGTTTCCGGGATAGGTATGTGAAGATGAAGGTTGCAGATGACTTTTACAGCGCTTCATCATTCTGTACACTGAATAAGGATTCCCTGTAATTGCGAGCACAAGTCATTATACCGCATAAATCACAAGCCGTACTGAGAACCCAAGCAAAAAATACAAATGTTGACATCTTTAAATACCAATACCAATAAGATATAATTTATAATGGATACCGGTAAATTCTTACAAAACAACATTGGTGATTTTAGCTTTATAATTCTGTGATCCGGTGCAAAATATTTATGTCATCTGTCCAACATAAACATATCTGTTGGTTGAGTGGCCCTTGCCAATCTGCGAGTGTTTGTACGTTTATCTGTAAATATTGGAACTCAGCCGTATGTATACCTCAATCCTCAATTAGTGTAATTACCTGCCCAGTTTTCATGACAGAAAGCTTTGCAGTTTCCTCAACAGACAACTGTTGTGTGCAATTTTTAGAACAAAATCAAGTGACAATTATGTCATGACGTTATCTGCGTGGCATTAGATCACCTCATTGACAGATATGTCACAGGCTAATGGATAGTCATTAGTGGGTGGAAAAGTGGCATCAAAGAAAGTTTACAGGCTCTCCCCCAGATCACACTCTGCTCACTTTGCTTGCACATTCAGCTTCCTTCGTTTGCCAAAATTTTTCCCCCAAACTTCCCCACTGGAGAGCCTATTCACAGGCTAGGACTACCCTCACTCGGATAATCAAACTACACAATCAACTGTTACCCCTAGGTTCAAACCATTTACCGGTACTACAATCATGTACATATCCGATTCTATAAAGCAAACCGGTAGATCCAGACAGCAACCATTTTTCCCCTCTTTTGGCAGTGTGAAACAATAGCTGGAAATCTGTCTGCAAACACCCTCAGAATTGATTTTGATTCAAAGCCCTTTTATAAACTCTTTTTTACAGAGATGGAGCTGGTATATGGAAAGAATAGCCCAACCCCAAGAAATTGTATATGCATCATAACTCAAAAAATACAATAAAACCATGTTAAGGGACCACAAGTGTCAACATCAACAAGGCGATTCAAATATATTTGAAATATGGGTACCTGCTTGTTGACTGCCAAGGCTACACAAATTCCTACCATAGGATATCTGAGAAAAAAACAAGAAGTGTCTGTGAAGACCAATAGCTATGTCCAATAACAAGTTGAAGGTCAATGGTCACTCCCCTTCAAGAGAACAATAGAACAAACAACAGGAACAATTCCCTCAAACGAAATCCCTTACATTAGAAAACCAGTAGATTTACAAGCTTATAGGAGCTGCTACTCTACTGAAATAAGGGTAAACTACGCTAAAATTGATTCCATTCTCACCTGTGAATAAAGTTGGTTGTACCATCAATTGGGTCAATTATCCATGTTGGGTTGTTCGTCAGCTGGCATTTCTTCCCAGCACTAACAGACTCCTCACCTATGAAACTAATAAGGTACCAAAGAGACATCTGATTGTGTTGGTTTTAACAAAAAGTTAAGTGAAATAAATCTTGCTCTATAATTTTATCCCTCCACCCCATTTAATGCAAGACTCCTGCCCAAGATTTTAAATTGTTTTACTGGGCGGCATAATTTACAGGTATACTCTTCTGAGAGGAGTTGGGTAAAAGATGTCTTTCAAGGGTTAAAAGCTATATGCTACATGCCATCAACAAGGGACATGATATTACCCTGCTAAAATACAACAGTAACACATTAAAATTAATACTAAAATCGACAGCAACATCAGAAAGTTGTGCATTTTGCAGATTAATTTTAAAAATTAGCAAGCCTGTACATGTACGATTCAGAATTTCAAGCAATGGCATTTTTGAGAGCTCAGATTTTCATACTTCTCAGGGAAGCATACCCCAGGATTCCCCTTGTAGCATTCACCTTTAGCCATTCACAATATTATTCACAAACAACCAATTACCTATGAGAGGGAAATTTTTCTGTAAGAGTTCTAATAATTAATTCTTCCACATATTTGTCTGTTTCTGTGACCAAATCTGTTCCACAAGACTTTGTATCAATGGTCTTTTCCTTGTGAAAAGCTTCCCATACAACCTAAGAAAAGTAAGTTTATTGGTCAGCAACTCTTTTTCATTTCCATGAGAACTTTTTTGTTACTCAATGCACTTTTATTGCCCAAGAATTGACACTGACTAAAACAGTTTTAATAGGCCATTTCCGAGTTCCCTTTTCCCTCCGTTTCAAAACGAGTCTAAGTGTGAAACTACACATTTTCCATGGTTTTCATATGAATGGTTTCACACTTAGACTCGCTTTGACACTGAGACAAAAGAGAACTCAGAAATGGTCTATTACACCATATAATTATATTGCATCAATATGGAGTGGTCAAAAAATATTTCAAATTATTATCACTTGAAAACTTTTTGTCAGTCAAGAGATTTTCATTGGTTGAGAATGGACACCACCTAGAACACTAATAACCATCTTAAGCACCTCAGAAAATTATGCTTTGTGTAACTTAAATTACTCATGCCATTTTTAACTAATATTAAAACATTTCTTTTGCAGAGCAACAATCACCTTCTGTAAAGTTTAATTATAGTCAGCTGATCGAGAATTTTTATTGGTGAGGACATTAATTTTCAGTCATCAGATGAGAATTTACGGCTCCTTCTTCGTGTACCGGACACAGGTGACGAAAAACAAAAGAAACAAATGAGAGAAATGCTGCCTCAAACTACAAAGAATCACGAGCAAAGGTAAAACAATGTACTACATTTGCATACGGTGTACACGTAGTAAGAGCCGAAATATTTACATCAAATCATCCCGAGCAAATAAAAGTTTAATTGCAGGTGCCTTATTAAAATACCTTAGAAAATTCTGCTCTGTTTACATCAGTTCATGCCACTTACACAGGTCACGCAATGACAAAATAAAAATTATAAAAAATATTTGACAGAACACCCTGCCACTTACAAGTCACTGAATAAGAATAGCTTCTAATAAATTTGTGCTCTGCCTCGTTCTAAGAAGCGTTCCGACACATGTAAATGAGGTGGATTAACAAAAAAAAGGAGAGCATACCTTCCCTGCCTGTCGTGCAACATTTACTGCAGCATCAAGGAACTTTTGAATTTCTTGTTCAGCTGCTTGCACGAGATCGTCCGCCATGTTGGAAATGAACCGGATGAGCTGGAATATAGTATGTGGTGTAAGCTGATGCATCGTGTCTCGACGCCTAAATTGAAGAATTTCTCAATGATGTCGACTGTGGCTGAAAACAATCTACCATTCAAACCTTGCATCATTGTTCACGGAGGAGCAGGAAACGTCCAGATATCAAGGAGAAAACCATGTCTTTGCGCTGTAAAAGAAGCTGCCAGGATTGGATATCATGTCCTCCTTGAAGTAAGAGTTTCCCAGGGGAATTATTCTACCCATACGCGCGCGTGAAGAATCGATGTAGAAAGAAAAAGTTTGTTATTATTTTCTTTTCATGTACCACCGTTCCATACTTTCTATCAAACGATTCCAAGCTTAGTTTTGGTGTGGCACTGATTTGTGATCCTTATTTTGTACTTACAGTCTTGACAGTCTTGGTGGGTATCGGAAAATGGCCGAGCAAAATTTGCCTATTCCCAACGTACTGTCCGTACTGTGGTCGGACAAAACTGTCCAGACAATTTTTTCCCCTTCCAATGCAAACGCCAATGACTTGCGTTGACAATACGTTATCGAACAGAACTGTAATATGACCTCCAACAGAACTTCACTGGTGTTTTGTCCGATCAAAATGGTCACTTAGCCCAGGGGTTCTCCTCATATGGGGACGTGCCACTGGATAGCTCGGGTATGGTTTTTGACCCCTCAGTCCTGAACAGGCTATCTAGTTTCAAGCGAGTCTGTCCTAATCAGGGTCTAAGATATAATAGTACAAAACAACATTTTCTTTGTCTTGAACAGTCAGGGAAGGTGGTTAACATTATTTTTGTCCTAAACAGGGCCAGGGTTTGAAACCATCAGCAGTACCCCATGGGTCAAATATCCCCCCCCCCTCCTGGTGACTTGGTCGGACACGTCACAGGAGAAAATTTATTTGCAGCCCTGTAAGAGGCAAGGTCAAGTCTGCATTTCAGGAGTGAGATCTGTCAATCTGATTGGTTCTCCCACTTTTTTATTCGCCGAAAGAAAACAATTGTGTGTGTTGCTCTTTGAAGGCAAAATATTTCTTTATTTTTGGCTTAAAAGTACATAAAAACAGTTAGTTTTGGAATTTAATCCTTTAAAGTTTGGCATGTACTAAAACCAGGAACACGAGAACATGGAAAAACCTCGAAACATGGAACACCAGAATTTTTAGAAATTTATTGGCATTTGATGGTATTCCTGGTGTTCCGGGTTGTTCCGGCCTGGAAGTCTAATTGTTAATAAATATTCTAGTGTCTAGTGCACCATAAACCCAAAGGCAGAACCTTTACATTTCATACTAATGAGTAAACCTTGAAATTCAATAATAGACACCAGATCACATCTGTTTGTGTTGCATAAATTATTTTTCAAATCGTAAGGGAAGAAGTGCACTAGATGCTGTTGAAGCTTCCACGCGAAGCATGGAGGACAGTGGGATTTTAAATGCAGGATGTGGTTCTTACCTGACAGAGGAAGGAACTGTTGAGCTCGATGCTATGATTATGGATGGCCAAACCTTAAACACTGGCAAGTATCCTATTCCTAATATCAATGATATCAAATACCTTTGAAACTTTTCGGTGGCAAGTAATGCACTTTATTCCTAATATTGATGATATCTAGATGTGTTGAAAAAAAGGGGGAAGCAATGTGAAGACAGGCCATTTCATCATATTGAAAACACAAGGATACCTGGAAGAGGGGGTCTCTATCCCTCGATCCTATCAGGAACACAGGCAAAAGTGTTTTAAAATTTAACATCTTATCTAGATGTGTTGAAAAAAAGGGGGAAGCAATGTGAAGACAGGCCATTTCATCATATTGAAAACACAAGGGTCTCTTTCCCTCGCTCCTATCAGGAACACAGGCAAAAGTGTTTTAAAATTTAACTATATTTGACAAATTATAGCAATGAAGAGACCACATGCCATTTAAGGTCATTCCCCTGTATTGCATTGCGCATCCTTACTGCGCACGATTTATTGCGTCATCAGCGCGCGCACCTAAAGAAAACTGCGGCGTTTTATTGACGACTTTGCTAGTGAAGGAGATAAATTGTCGTTTTCTCGTAAACGAGTATGGTGACCTATATTTTTTTACCCTTTTTCTGAGACTAGCAATCACTTTCTTCCTATAACAGGAATATAAACAAATTCCCATTGCAGAAAAATAAATAATCGACGGAAACGTGAACTTATTGAACAGATATTGTGGCCTCGAGATCACTGCATACTAGTAACAAGTTGAATCAAGGTCGACTGGAAATGCGTGCTTTCATAATGAAACATATATTAAATTGTTCCTTGAAGGCGATACAGTATACCTATAGTTTTTTCCCTTGTTTTGCTTTCTCCCTATATTTTTCTTCTCCCATAAGACGTGGCATGAGCTAGTCAAATGAAAACATTTCTGAAGCTGATATTTTAACGAATTATGGGGTATTTTCAAGGTGCTCCTGCTCCTAAACGAATATGGGAACCCCTCTTTTTCATTACAAAATTTAAATTTCCTTACGATGAACAACAAATGGGCAAAGTTTGAACGGAAATCTATTGTCAGTTCTATTTCAGGGGAATGACCTTAAGCACAAATATAATTAATTATAGTTATTTCTCAATCAGTTATTGATTAATAACATTAGTGCTTTTCTTTGTTTTTGTACCAAGGAGCAGTAGTATGTGTCCAGAATATTGCAAATCCTATTTCTTTGGCACGCAAAGTGATGGCAGACACACCTCATTGTATGCTTGCTGGGGATGGAGCTGTGAAGTTTGCGAGAAATATAGGTTTTCCTGTTTTGGAGGACTCCCATTCATTAATCAGTGCCCATTCTCGTCAAATTTATATGGATGAAAACCATAAAAAGACTACAGACTCCGTCAATCAGGACACATATGCTGAAAATGTGTCTCAGAAGAAATGTGATAAACAGCCTGAAGAACATGATACAGTAGGAGCAGTTGCCTTGGATTCCAATGGATGTATTGCTGTCAGTAGTTCGACAGGTAAGAAACTGAGAAGTCAATTCCTGGTTGCTAATAGTAAAAAATATATTAAATGCTTATGGTATTTAACAAACAAAATAACAATAATATTTTATTGTTTTTTTGGTGTTCCACTTGCCCAAAGCACTGGAAGAGTGGCAAATATTAGAATATGTGGTGGGGTGGGGGAAGTAGGATGGAGGCTGATTGGAGGGGAGGGGGTAGCTGGTGACCCATAATCCCTAGTGGTCACCTGTCTCGCACAAGAGTGGGAAAATAGAGAGCAGATGCGAGGGATAAAATTAAATGTATTCAAGGGTAGGAGTTGATACATGTCAAAGGCTCAGAGGCTAATGGAGGGCTAGATGTTGAACGGTTGAATCATGCATAATTTTTTGAGGAAGAAAGTTAACATTAAAACAGCAATAAAAATTTAACACCTGGTTAAGGAACAAGGATGATTAAGGATGGGGAAGATGGAGATGGAATACAAATGACAAATTTGAAAAATTTACAAAGAATAAATAAATAAAATAAATTACTTTCGTTTAGAAACGGTAGGGTTTAAATCTACAAGCTTGTGGGGCAGTGTGTTCCAGATCGAATTGGAATTTGGTAGTGTTGGTTTTTGTGGAGGGAGGAAAACCAAAGAACCCAGAGAAAAAACCTCAGAGCAAGGATGAGAACCAACAACAACAACAACTCAACCCACATGACGCCAGGTCCAGGAATTAAACTTGGGCCACATTGGTGGGAGTCAAGTGCTCTCACCACTACACCATCCCTGCTCCCTACAAACCATGACACAGCTCCTTTAAGGTGGCGGAACACAGTACTGGAAGATTAGAGTACGCAATTAAATGATAATAGCTGACAAGCCCATATTTGGCATACATATTATTAAATACCACTGACGTCTTTTTTGAAGTTTATTTTTTAACGTGGCCCATTTCCATGGCAACAGAAGAGATCAAATGTGGCCTTAAAAATCTAGTTTATTCCATTTTGCAGAAAATCCACTCATTAGATTTTGGCTTAAAGTTGCCCATATATTAATGGTACTGTGGTATCTCTATTGCAGGAACTTTATGCGATTCTGACAGACAGCTTTTTATTTATTTACAAAAATCATGTTCTATTTAATGCTAAGCGTGTTTCTGATTTCCTCTGTCAGGTTTTCATTTTTATACTTTGAGTGTGTGAGTCATAATATTGTCTGAAAGCATGCCAAAAATCATCAATTTCTAATGACTAGATTTAGAGATAATTCAATTTGTCTACGTAATGATCCGCTCACAATTTTTGAAAACACTGCGCATGTGCTGGCCATATTTTACCCCTCTTGGTAATACGCAAAACTGTAAACCACATTTTACAAGCTGTTGAGGCTTTTTTAAAGATATATTTGCTGCCGAGCTGGTCATCGTGTTTGCTTTTATGATTAAAGCCACGCCAAGTTGGGTAATACTGCTGACCACCAAGAGAAACTGTGTTCAGCCACCTTAAACTTCCTTCAGGTAAAAAGTTCAGCAATTTGTCAATCTGTACCATATTAACAGATTCGCTGTTGCTGTTTTTATTTACAGGAGGCACCAGTTACAAAATGTGTGGCAGAGTTGGAGACTCGCCCCTGGTAGGTTCAGGTGCCTATGCTAATCAACAGGCAGGTGCTACATGTACTGGTCACGGAGAGTCCATACTTAAAGTGCTCCTTTCCAGAGAGGTCATATACAATATAGAAAATGGCATAACACCACGTGATGCCTGTAGGAAGGCAATCAGTAAAATGAGTCAGTTGACCAGTGGTAAGGCAGGTGTCATATGCTTGGACAAGTTTGGACGGTTTGGAGTGGAATTTAATACAAGGCAGATGCCCTGGGCATCCATTACTGAAGGCTGTGTCCTGAAATATGGAATTGACCCTGGAAAGGAAATCGTGGGTGAAATATGAATATTTACAAAAATGAAAGGACATAGCTTGGCAACTTGATAGACATGTATCCGGGGCATTTGACCCCTCAGTCCTAAACAGGGTATAATTTCAACCGAGCCTGTCCTAAACAGGGTGTGGAGTCGTCCTATACAGGGTATGACATCAAGACGTTCATCTAGTTTTAAGCATATCCGAAATCAGAAATTTTCATCAGTCTCATAGTTACTTTATCAGTATTGTACTGTCACTTTCAGTATAACGTTATTTTTATCCTAAACAGGGTCACTCAGATTTCAAACCTTCAACGGCACCCCTGTAGCCGAACTTGCTGCTGTCACTTCGTGAAGCGGAGTAAGCTTGAATTGCCAAAGAAATAAAAAAACGCACCCGAGTGCGTTGTTGAGTTATATAAGGAAGAAGGTCCTTTTAAAAACACAAGAGGCACAGCAAGCAAAAATATAAGATCATTTAAAAAGATATTATAAAATGCCTACTCTTCAATAGGGACGGTACGCAGCTCTTTACAAGGTCCCACAGTATTGGCTGAAAAAATCATAAACAAACAGCAGTAACGATGGACTTTATCCCTAAAACAATAGAGCTGCGTGCAATTTTTAAAGATCCAATAAGTTAGAGGTTCTAGAGAGCTGCGAACTATCCCCTTCAACATGCCTTCAATACCCGCAAAAACAACATTCACAACAAACTTTTCCGAGCGTATGACGGTTTTCCCCTGACTTTTTATACCGCGGGTCGGATTTCGGAACAAAAACCAGACTGCCAGCGTGACGAAGCCCAAAGGACGTCTGCGTGGGAGGCATCGGCAACGCACCCTTAATCTGATGCGTGGGTGACCTGCTGACCGGTTATTATTAGACATGTGCCACATTATGCTTATCATGTGTCCATTTATTGCTTTCCTGCGGTCAACAGTGAAAACAAAATATTAAACTTTCACCTCGTGCAAGATGAAAGGCCATTTGTTAGTTTCGATGCGTATTTCAGTGTTTTAGCAATCGATATAGCACGTTTTTAAGACTCCGCGACACTTTTGGAAGTACTGTAAGTAAAAGGTCTGAAGGCAAAGGCAAGTGAAGTTTCTGTATTTTTATGTGAGCGACATATCGGTCTTACATGTCATCGAAATGAGAAAGATCTGACAATAATTAACTCGTACCAAAGCAGGATGTCACTTCCTGTTAGGCTCAATTTATAACCTTCATGATTCGTTAGCCCTACGTGGCTTTTTGATTGCTTAGTATCGATTTATTGTACGTTGATTTCTGGTGACACTTGAATTATCGGTGAAAGCTTCTAAAAAAAGCCAAAGTTCGGGGCTTTAGAGGGGTTTAGTCGCAGGAGACGTGATGTTCACGGAGTTGTTCTGCAAAGAATGGAATTCCATTCGTGTGAGGTTTTGGAGTATTGGTTACCAAAAGCGACTTTTCCTATTGATTCTGGTACTATTGGTGCTCGGTTGCTTTGCCGTTTGGACTTCTTTCTTTGCGGACTTATCCGATCTGAATATCAGACAAGATGGCATTAACGACAGTACGGTGTGGGACAAGTGGGTAACTGAGAATGGATTCAAGTCTATTGGAGACATTTGGGACAGTTGCGGTGAGTTTACCTTTGAAAAATGTGTACAATAGTCTCCACAGAAACTGTGACAGTGTGTAAATAAAAGGTATTCACAGGCACAAATTTAAAAATGTGGCTTCGGTCGTACCGTAACTGTATATAAAGAGGGATAAAATCTTGAAAGCTTGTTTTGTCACACGAGTTTTACCGAGTTGGGAGTGAATATTGTCCTTTGGATTTTATTTACAAACAGTGCACAAAAATGTAAGTAGATCAGGAACTCGACTTGTGCACTATTTCAGTATTTATTGCAAAATCTAGCTTATTTTCTTCTGCTTAGTTAAACTTTGAGTGCTGACGTGTAAATTTTTTTAAAAGAGAGTCTTATACTGTGTGTCCGGCACGTATTGTTTCAAAATTTGCTGTAGTTGAAAAATTTTGTTTACCTTTGATTTCCTTTACCTATCTCATTGCTAAAAAATAGAAGGTAAAATAATGTGGGGTCTTCCAGTGCATGCTCAAGATCCTGTTTTCCTCTCAAAAAAATGAAATAAAACCCTGGAACAAAAAGGTCAATGTCAGGACCTTGGTGTTTTCAGTACGTGACGCGTCACACCTTATTCCAGTCACGTCACGCAATCCAAATCAACAAAGGTCAGATGACATTGGTGAATTCCTAGCCCTTCTTTAAAATGTTATAAAGCCAAAAATTGCTGCATAAGAATGAGGTTTTCCTTGTCCTTTACAAAAACCCCAGGCTCAGGAGTGAGGATGCTGGGCAACCAATCACTAAGATTTTGACAATACATTATTTTTATAATTTGTTTATTAAGTGAGGGCAATGTTTTTAAGTTAGCCGTCCTGTTTTGATTGCAGATCCTGGTGAATCAAGGAAAAAAATAGGGAAAATCATCATTCATTATGATTCAAAAGAGAAATGTGTCATTGGAACAGCAGTTGCAAATTTTACCACAAGTAAGATTTTGATTTTTTCATATTGTGATTGTTAGGATTGCAATAAGGATTGAAAGCTTGGGGCACAAAACAGTGCAACAAATATTGACAGGGATTGGTGACAAACTGATGGGGGTAAAGGGGTTTCCTCTCTCCATACCATGCCGCAAGCTTTCCCAAGCATCATGTGCTCTTGCAAGGGAAATTACTCCATTTGCAAGCCAGACAGAAACATCACTCCCATGGGAAATACGACATTTTTGTCAATTGGTTACTATGGACCCAAAGACCACACACAATACACCATTTGAAACTCTTGAAAGGTGCCAAGTGTGGTATGTCATAAATCATAGTAATAGACCTAGAGGAAGTCACTGTTCCAATTCAAAACCATCCAAAATGAGAACAGAAAACACTGAAAAATATGTTACTCCTCATACATGTTTGGGTATACCCCTGAACTTTTGCTTGTAGTCAGATGTTAACTTGACCTTAAACTCAAAAGAGGAAAAAGTTACAAAAGTTGCATGGGTGGTTAATCAGGTCTCACATTAGAGGTGGTATGATTTTATGCTTTATAAAGAAAGATCTTCCCAAGACCATTTTGCTGTCCAAATTTCATACTATTTGTATATGAGCATGTATGGCATCTTGTGCCATATGGTGCTCTTGGGAGTGAGGGTTAAATTTTAGAAAACAAACTTGACTGACCAAGCAGGGCAGTCTTCGGTTTTCCTTCACAATTCTGAATATTAGTAAGGAAAATGCCACTGTGTGTATATTATCTTGCAGAAGTCGCCCTGAACAGTGGTGTAGTTCATGTGGAGGCACAGTTCCTTGGCAGAACCCTGTATGATGTTAAACTTGACATCTGTAAAGTAGATGCAAAAACTTTTGGCTGCCCAATTATTAAAGGTAATTTACAAAACTTACAATCATTGTTTAACATTTTCACTAATAAAGGAATGAGAAAAAAAATTGATATTTTGAGAGCAGGGTGCAGATGAACACAGGCTACCAGACTGGGTGCCTTTAGGAGTTAAATTTAATTTTTACAACAAACATTCCTTTCCTTTTCATAGGAAAATGTTTTACAGGAAGCACAGAAATGGGCAAGCAGCACCTCATTGAAGCGGCAATACCACTGGGCGTTGAAACAATAGATAACACTCCTAAACAAAGCCCCTAGCCCTGATAACAAAGAAGTCTATTGTTAAGGAGAACGAATGAAAAAATAGGTTCATAAGAGGCGCTGATATCAAGACATAATATAAGATGCAATATTCTCTACAAAAATCAATATCTGTCTGTGAAATACATTACCATATTTTTATTATGTTGTTGATTAATGACTTTTGCTGTATGTAATATTTCAGGTCAAAAAATGTACATTCATGAACCATTCAAACTGCCAAAATACATTCCAAAGGTAAGAGGCATTTTTGAAGCCTGAAGATCTTATTTGTTTTAACTTCCATGGACTTTATCTAAAGAATTAAAAAAAAACGTTCAACTGTTTCAATAATCTGTTAAAATCGTAATAACGATGTACAAAATACAAACATTTTCGTTTAAATTTGAGCAGGTACATATTAATTATACAAATTTCAACTAATCAAGTCTTGTCATTTAAAACCAAAGTCAAAATAATACTTATACAGAAAGTGAATACCATTGTCCCAAGCCTCTAACAGTCATCAATTATGGCAACTTGGACTTGTGTTAGGATCTTACTAGATTCCCAGGAGACATTGTGTCCGGTATGAAAAGGAATGTATGTAATCCAAAAAGTTTCTCTCTTTATAGGGTCACTACTTTGCTTCTGCAAAGCTACTGAATGAAGATGACGTCTGCCTGGGAATAACAGAATCCAATCTTGATATATAATTATGTCTTATTCCTTAACATGACAGCCGTTTCAATTAATAATTATTACCGGTAATAGTTCATCAGACTTTTGATGGGGATTACACACATCCAAGGGGTATCCCCTTGGGCCAAATTTGCTAGCTATGGAATGCTCGTTGTCTCTCCTTTACTGAAACCTGTTCTCAAACTTAGTCTGCAGCATATTAAAACAGGTAGTAAGAGGGGCCTTTTATCCTCCCAATATTTGGCATATGTTCATCAAATTGAAGATGAATATCAAATATTTTGTCATCAAACTTTCAAAATAATTAGTAACAATCTGTTGTTCTTTGATTGAGGTGATGGTGCTTTTGTAGAGAAATTGTAGAGAATTCAAATCAAGCCCTGCAGGTTAATCATAGGGAGAGACTGCAACCTGTTTATTTAACAATTATTGGTAAATAGCCAACAAGGCATGTAGCACCAAGTTGGCTATAACCATCTCATATCCAACAAGCGCGAGTGGAATAATTGTTTATTAAAAACGCCCCCAAAATATTGTACAAACATTGCGAAGAATGCATTCTTTTACGCGTACACATACCATATTTGTAACTTGTTGGAATGGTTATTTGAATGAAAGCCTCTATATCTTGTGTTAAGCTCCTAATTTAGTCAATATTAATTTCCACAATTTTCCCATTTGTAATTAAAAATGTTCATCACTGGTATTCATAAGAAAATTGTCACCCCTGTCGTTATGACCAGCTTAAAACTTGTAAGCAGCAAGCTGTAGATTAATGTAAAATGGGAACATTTTAAGATTGAAACTTAGTATTTTTAAAACTTTGTTGTCATTCTGATGCACTTAAAAATTGATTTTAATTCAATACATTCAATTTGCTTTTTGAGCAGAAAGAGATACAGAGAAAACATTTGAAAGGTTTTGAGTACAAAACATAAAAAAATTGAGCTAGACTGTTGTTGGCGTCATGCGATGATCTAATAATAAAAGTGTTCATATTGATAATTTCAGATTCACACAAGGTTTTCCTGCATACACAATCCTTTCATTAAGAGCATGGCAACCAATACCACTGTGTTACTGATGCTAATTTTGACATGTTGTAGTGGAAAGTATTGTATACAGGCAAATACCACTTACCTAATCAGATTTCAAAACATGTATCAGCATAATATTATTTATTTCAAACAGTTGCTTTCACTGTTGTTAAGGTTAAAATTAGGGGATTTTTAGGTGAAAAAATAAAGGACACTATGAAGTAAAATAAATCACAAGACTGGTCAATCACATGAGCAAAATAGCTTTAAACAATCGCTAAGGTACAGTCAAACCTATGGGGGCTCATAGGATTAGGCGACATACAGAGAAAAAAACATCACTAAAATGGAAAAGTGTGAACTGGGTTGTCCACAACTTTTGAACACGCTGGCAAAAAATTGGAAGTAGCCGGATGGTGATTATCCTTTTCATATACATGTAAATGCGCCAGTATTAGAATAAAAAATCAGTAGCCGGCACAAATGACCCTAGTAGCCAGTTTATTCTGTCAGCTGTGCGCCGTTATGGACAACCCTGGACTGAAGCTCTGTGTGTCACTTAGGAGCCACAGGACAAACCCTCATTTTGAAATATCCTCTGTAAAGGGAGAACTCCCATCTGAAGGCTGAGTAGTGGTCCCAGCCACAAACTTACACTATTGTGCAACCTCCAGCTTGGACGCACTCCTATAACAGCAATCTTTGGCAATACCATATCGACTGAAATTGGTAGACCATTTTTGGAGATGTACACAACAGGTGCCGTTGGTGAAAAGGGCAGAGCTTCACACAGCTTGAAGCTGTCAAATGAACAGGGAAACTGACATCCTTAGGTTGCCGCAGAACATTTCTTTGCTTACGGTTCAACTATAGCTTCAATGAAATACTCAGGGGTAGCAGAGCATTTTAAAACATGGGGGCTTATTGTACACGAAGCCAATCGCATACCCTCTGGGGGTAGCTATCTATGGAGGTTGGGTATGTGCCACCCAGGTCTCCAATTTTCCAAGGAACTTGCATTCAATACATTATTACCCAATGATAGCTTACTGCGCGCATCACAGGAATTGCATCAGTTTGTTCGTGATGTCAATGGACCTAACAAATCCAAAGTTTTTGTTCCTTTTAAATATTATACCCAGACAAATGTAGGCTACAGAACAGCCTGTTCCATGTTCTATGTAGCTGGAACAGGTCAACTGCAAGGTAAGATCACAAGAATAAATATTCTGCCAAATCAATTTGTTATTGTGACAGCAATAGTTTTGGTACCAAAACGGCACCCCCAAAATTTTCATTTGGGGGGGGGGGGGGGGGGCTACAGCTCCCCTGCCCCACCACCCACCCACCCCCCCGCCCCCCACTATACACTACCAATGATACTAATCAATTGATTATGCTAAATCGTAGGGCTATCCTATATGCTTTTTCCTTGGATAAACATCCTTCCCTTGTTATTCACAAAAAAGCCTGTCATTGAAATGTTTTAGCCTTGTGGAATGTGGTCATTTGTGCTTTCCTGCATGGCATTAGATAGAGACCACATGGGCTTACTGTTATGTGCAGATTTGAGAAAACAGCCTTACCTATTTCAGCATCGATGGCTTAATGAGTTAACACTGTGTAAAGTTCTCTAAAAATACTTTGATTTATTTTCAACAATTTATTAATATGGCTAGGGGTTTGCAAAAGCCAGCTTACAACAAAAAATATTGCAACAAGTCATCGACATAATTATATAGACTTATTCACCGAGTGGGATGGCTGTGACTTAGCTTTGACTCAAAGCCACTCTGCACACTCAGACTTTGCTGAATGCGTGTTATAGCCATCCTTCTTAGTTAATAAGCACCTGTTGTTAACCATTTCACTACCAGAGTAAAATCTTGAGTGGGTTATTGTCAGGAGTAATCACTTTTTAGTCTGCGAATAAATCTCCGAGTTGTAGAAATATTCAAATAAAAGCTGCTTGGTTCTTACTTATTAAGTAAGCGGATAAAACCGAAGTGTGTGAAATGAAAGCTTCTGAGAAGAATTTTCATGCAGTATGCTGTTTATTATGCTAAGTCTGGTTCTAACTGTTAAGTAAGTCAATTAAACCCTGGTATGCGACCATTCAAATGAAAGCCAATCAGCAATACATACAAGACAGTTCTAACTGTTAAGTAAGTGGACAAAGCCCTATTGTGTGACCATTAAAATGAAAGCCACTGAGCTGCACTTTCATGCAGTGATTTTCTGCAAAATTTTCCCACTCTTGGGAGTGAACGGGTTAACTTGACTCATTGACATATCTTTTAGGCACTAACTTCACGCACCAATGCCTGATATAAATCTTAACTAAACAGGTAATAATAATTGCTAACATTTTGTTTTAAGATGCAATAATAGAGTCAATTATATATGCTGATGCATAAAGCCACTTGAAAGAAAAGCTTGAAGCATTATGCGTAACTTAGTTACATTACCTCACAGCAGTAGTTTTAAGATGGTAAATCATTACACATACAGGTATTTTTCATAACTTTTCACTGCAACTGATTTCAAACCAGTTACACTTATATGATAATTATTATGCTACACTACACTGCAAAGACAGGGGTAATTTCTTTTAGAAAGCACATTATTTAAAAATTTAATTCCAAAAATTCTTCCATCATCTTGAAGCAGCTTGAAAAATTAAAAACCCACAATTTACACGAT
>OX393561.1:31450197-31562697 GCA_947652115.1 Blastomussa wellsi
GGCTAATTTTTGTGTCGTGTGGCTCATAAATGTTTTTCTCTTTAAGGTATTCGTAGAACAGTTCCTTCGCCATTTTTGTTGATCTTTCAGAATTTGCCGAATCTTTATCTTCAAGCAATTCCTCAATTTCTTGCTGGGTCAATGAAGCGAATCGACAATCCATGTGCTTACTTCGCTGTCCATCTTACTGCTCTTGGAAATCATGCATTGCACGTGCAACCTGTTTCCCAGAATTAACTATAGGCTCTTAGCCAATGAGAAGACAGATGGTGACTACAATGTATAATAATAATAATAATTGGCTCTGACTGGGAAGAGGACACATTGAAGTGGTCATGTGCTTGTCAGTCTCTGGTTAACAAACTGAAAATTAGGTGGACACAAAATTTGTCGAGATTTTTGGCAGAGCCAAACATCAGTAGTGCATGAGAAAGTTGACTGTTCAGTAACAACTTGTCAATCAACACACTTTAATCAAACAACTCCTGCACCTACCACAGTTGATTTCTTTGATCAATGACGCAGCATCATGGGCGCCCTGCACTAGGTTGCGTGACCAGTTTGCTAATTCTCTTGGGGTTTCTACTCTGAACATGTGTGCCTCGACTCCTTTTCTTGTCCCAGTTCGTGTTCCAAATGTCAGATCTTCATTCTGGAGGTGGTTACTGCCATGACCCGAGTGAACAAGTCTGGAAACCATGACAAAAACAGTTTTCATAGTTAATATATAGCTTTAGCCAAGCCTAACAGCGGAGCTCCAGCACACGCAACTCTTCAAGAAAGATTTTGTTGTCAACAAAAAATCAGAGTCAATTGTCAACTCCAATCACAGAAATTCTGCTGAAGATGGCAATTAAAAACTACAAAATAACAAAAAAATCGGATCTGAGCTCGCTATACAATGAAAAACCATAACCTGGACAGCAGTCAACTTCCAAAAAATATGTCACCTCTATGAGCCATAAACCTGAGCCCACAATATGGTCATGTGATACTGGTCAGTAGATACCTTGTTTTGGCTGCTGTCAATTAACCACAATATTGATGTTCTATAACAAAGATGTACTCTTACGTGAACCGTAACCAGGTCAACCTGTTTCTGGAGTATGGCTGCCATGATGAACGACGATGTCGTTGTACGTACGTACGTAAGGTGTGCACACCCACAAGCCATGCCACAAGCCGTTTTGACCATGAAAAAAGACTGGCATGGGTTCTCCTATTTTTTTGCTTGCATAGTACTTTCTATGGGTATGGGGCTTGGCTGCTGGAGCTCCGCTATTAGGTGGGTTCATACTAGCATAGTAAGTAGACCTTAAGTATTCCTAGAGCTCAAGTATACTTCAGATCTGGTATGATTACTTACGATGATAGGTGTTCACATTTAAAATTCTAAGTATACTTCAAGTGACAGAGCCAATGAGCGCACCAGATTTTTGCTTCAATCTTACTTCATGTAATTTCGAAAGGTCAAAATTGCTTTTCTAGTTTGGCTTATATTTTTCTTACTGCAACGACAGCGGTATTTGCTACTTCTTCAGAAAAGTGCTGATTTGCATCAAGTACAGGCTGTGGACCCGCCAGTAGGCTTCGCATTTTGGATGGACGATAAAATGTGGCACTTGTTGAAGGAAATGGCCATCATAGACTGCTGCCCTAGATTTGCTACTCTTGCAAACCGTTGATTTAAGTTATTGCCAAAGGAACAAGAAGCTTCTTTGTGAGAATATGAATTTTCGTGGTAAATAGAGACACTTGCAAGACCCCGTGGTCCAAATAGTAATCATCGCGGTCCAATACGTGAAAGTTAGGTCTATAATGACTGAAGTTGGAGTTTTCCATTTTCTACGTCGTTCATGTTTTTGAAAGCAAGGCGTCAAGCAACAAGCAGTTCGCAAATGATGTGCTTGCCATGAAAATCGTGCGTGTTCTGATTTGGGAGCCCAAAGGGCTCCCTTAAATTTCTCTTAGGCAGCAGCCTTGGATAGTGCACAAGTTCGCTGGTAAGGATGATTGAACGCGACTTGGAAGTGCACTTCGGCTCTTTTGAAAATGATGCGTTGCCACGACTACAAAGTTAAGTAGGCTACTTACGTTGAAATTAGACCCGTTCGCATCTGAAGTAAAATTCAAGTATACTTAAGGCCTACTTACTACGCTAGTATGAACCCACCTAATATTCTTTACAAGAATATGACAAGCAATTGGTTAGCAACTTCAGTGGTGGCCAATTTCAACCTTACATGAGCCCTTTAGTAGTGTGTTTTGTTAACAGGTAGATTTAGCCAAATCCACATGTATCCCATCAGGAATTCTCTTTTGCATCAGAAAATTAAGTTTAAGTAAAAATTATTAAACAAAAGCATTGAAATACTCAAAAAAGCTCCATCAAATCATCTGGGACAAATACTGTAGATTTCAGGATCGGCCATGGAGGGAGGGGTAGTGGTATACCGATACACCTAAAAATAACGACCCGATATACCGAAAATTACAACACGGAAGGGGAAGGTACATGCTCTAGATCAAGGACAAATGAAACAGATTTTGAACTATCAACAAAATACCGGTATATATCAAGTATTCTACCAGCATATACCGTATACTAGACCTGCCAACTATAATGAATTATGCGCGATTATCACACCTGCAGGTTGAAAAAATCAATCTCACCGCTACTCGTGTATGCAAACCAATTTCTGACACCTCACATGAAATGTGACTGAAAACGTATTTTCACTGATTGTGTGACGTAAAAGAATATGAAATAATTCATATATGTCAAACTGCAGATGTAGATGAAAGTGAGAAATAAAAGAATTCAGGGCTTCAATGGAATTCAAACTCGTGATCTCCCCAATACCGGTGCAGTGCTCTATCAACTGAGCTATAAAGCCACAAATAGGGAGTGAGGTCAATTAATTGAGTTACAGTAAAAACTTGTGTATAAGCCACACCTTTTTCCTAAAAATTTTAGTCAAAAATCAACTGTGGCTCTTCCCAAAGGCCTAATTAGTATTCATAAAACTTTTAAGATGCCACAAACTGAAACCATGTTGTTCTAAAAACCAAAATCTTCCAAGTGCTCACAAGGCAAATGGCCGACCGTTTCGCTGTTCTTATCACCTTCACAGAAAATATATTCACTGAATTTTCAAATTCTTGTTCTGCACGAAGTTTTTCTCCTGCTTTGGGTTTCCAGTCATCTTGATAGACCTGGTATTCCGCCGAATCAAGGGATTCCGCCATGTTTGCCATGCTTTTCGTGCCCCGACTCCTCTTAACATTTCGAGCTTGGCCACCAAGCATTTGTTCGCATCATTTCAAGCATGTACGAATTGGAGAGTTTTGAAGCAATGGTCTTCCAAAAACTATACCAAGAAAGCATCTTACCGTAGTTATTTACCTATAAGCCGAACTTGGCTATAAGCCGAGACCCTTAACTTGAGAGAAATATGATGACCGAAGTCTTTCTTAAAAAAAATCTGAATAATCTCTGCTATAAGCCGAGACCTAATTTTTTTCGCATTCTCGGAAACCTTTTTTTCTAAATCATCATTAAACTAAAGCGCTCCTCTTAGGAAACAGTAAAACTACAACTTTTAAAAACAATGAAAAACGATTAATTTATTTTAAACAATTAGCCAACCAGCATGTTCATGAGGTAAGTCTAAAATATAGTGAACTTAAAGAGAAAGAAGGTTTGACACATGAAATTTTGCTTTGTAAAAGACCTTATTTATTTCAAAGCTTTCAATAACTGTCATGTCAGTGTTTTGAAACTGTACTTGTTTGTCCTTGTTTGCTTACCAATAGGACCTCTCTGTAACTTTAAACTTTGTTGTCTTTTCTTTTTTGTTCAAAATTTGAGCTCCCAAATTTGGGGTGCGGCTTATCTTCAAGTGCAGCTTACACACAGGTTATTAAAGTATACACACCGTATATGCATGTCTAGTAACATGCACAGATCTTGGAATGACAAAATTAAAAGTCTGAAGTCAAAAAGTTAACTTTTTAGCATCAAAAGGCATGTCTAGTGTTAGAAACCTTCAGAGAGCAGAATAAAATGTACATCAACCTCATTTGACCAAATAAGTTTTAAATTTGCTTTCTATGTTAAACTATAAATCCAATGTTGGCAAAGTTGTCACATTGTAATGAACATAATAATATTTACCCCACCTTGTTGCTAAAAGTGGATGACTCATAACTGGAGCACTCCAGTCCTCCCGTGACCAAGGTGCCGCCATATATAACAACATGTCTTTTTCCGTTAAAGCAACAAACACTGGTTTCCATTCCGTATGAGAACTGTCCCCACCAAGATGAACTTGCTCACTAAGCCAACCCATTGCTCGTACCTCGCGATATCCCGCATTGGAACTGAGCATGCCATTTACTTCTTCAATGGCTAAGGAAAACAAAAAGCACAAGGAAAAGACTATGTGAAAAACAATTTATCAAATATCAAAATTGTTAACCACTACTGACAATTGTCTTGGTTTTGAAGGCAGCCTGAGGAAGGAGGGGTTGTGAAGTGCATTCTGTTGTTCAAAACCCTTACGCTACATACTGCAATGGCCACTTATGGGAATATGTCAGTTATAAAGACCTTGTATAGGAGGCCTTTGTTAAGGTTGCCATAAACAGAGCTGTCTGCTTGAGAGTACCCATTAAGAGGGCCTAAATGTATGTTAATTTCTAGTTATTCTCCTTTTCAAACCTGAAACGTTTTGCTATGAACAGGATGGGTGACATATAAAATAGTTTCTTAATAAGCAAATTTCTCCCTGAGACCAGAGTGCACAAAATTTGGAACTCGTTGAGACAGCCACCTTGTTATTGTGACCACTGTATTTTGGCCCAAGCAAAAATCCCAAATGAATTGCAGGCTCAAAAATAAGACTTCTGCATTTTACAGCTTTACCTTTTGAGACACAATTTAAAATAATATTGGAGATTATTCCCATCCAGAAAAAGAAAAAAATCTGTGCAAGCCGAGATCGAAACTGTGTTTCTTTCGCAAGATATTTGCTGTTATAGCAAACAGCATGCGTCATATTTTCGAGGAGAAAGCTCTTTCCGATTCGGGATCGCACGGAAAGTTTCTTCATTCTATGGAATAAACTGTGTAAATTTTATCATAATTCTTTTCTTTTATTATTAAAATGAGGCTAAATGGAATTTAGGCAAGGTTAAAACTAAGCCAATGCAGTGGCTGCATTAATATTATGTGGGGGGTTCCAGGGAGGTTTGCAGGGGCACTGCCATGTGCTTTGCTTCATTGCCTGCCAGCTTGCTCGTTTTGTTGCTCGTTGCTCGCCTTTTTTGCGATATTGTCGGTTGAAAGTGTTTGCATTTGCTGCTTGGCGTTCGTGGAAGTGTTTGCACGGTTTTTTCTTCGCTTCATATGCCACCGAAACGGACCACGAACAACAGTTTGAGCTCTGCTATGGATTTGCCCTCCGACCAGACGAACGCAAATGTGGATTTCCCGCCCATCACACTCTTCGCTTCGAGTTCTGGTTCGGAATTCCTCTCGCTCGTTTCACTTGGTTCATCATCTGGCCCTGGTTTATCCGTGGAGACCTTAACCGCTTCCATTGTCAATACACTTCGCCCGCTTCTTGCCCGACAAATGTAAATCAGCCTATGGTTTCGTCTAAACCGGCGGCCTCGCATACGGTCACTTCCTGTTTGTCCTTGCCGATTTCCAACTCGCAAGCGGTTGTCTCCAGTGCTCAATTACCAGCTTCAGTGCAGGCTCCGAGCATAGGTAGGCGAAATGTTGTTCCTTCCTTTGTTAACACTTTTGCATTGCCAACCGTTTCGTCGCTCAATTTCCCCTTAAGTTTAAGCTCATCTCCGTTGTCAGCACCGATATCCTCAACATCCTTTGCCGCCAATTTAACATCCCTTGGCTCATCCTTAACACCTTCCTTTCAACAACCGTTCATTGTCGGGCCTGGCTTCTCGCCTGTTCCTTACAAGTTGGTCTCGCAAATCGTCTCGGGAAAGTTTGTCGATCTAGCTGAATTGCTCTCAGACAATTTAAAGGATGCGGAGTCGGAACCTCAGCTTCTCTTTGATGGTCAAATCGTCCTCACCTCAACTAACAAGCGATTGAAGGCAAAAATTGTGGATATCACTGCATGGTCGGAAGCCTTTTCCATCTTTTCCCTGATTTTAGCCTCTCATTATCCCTCAAGGTGGCGCGACTTGACTCTGTATAAACTCTTGATACTTCGTACTTACCGCCAATGTCAAGGCAACGCCTGGTTGACATACGACAGAGCCTTTCGTGAACATGCCGCTGCTGCTAACCTTACAGATTGGTCTAATATTAACGTGCAGCTGTTCAATTTTTACGCGGCGGGTTCTAGCGTCTGGCGGTCCTTCACCGAGCCAAGCGGTAGTTCGTCTGCAGTTATCTGCAAATCGTGGAACAACGGGTTTTGTGTGGCTCCCTCAAGTGTTTGCCGCTTTGCGCATCGCTGCTCAGTTTGTTCATCCACCCATCGAGCTTCGGAGTGCTACCAGCACAAGAAGAAGACAGCACCCAGATCCCCAAGCCCTGAGACATCCAAGAGACGAAAACATAGTTAAGAACATCTGCTAACTTTGCATTTACGTGTTTTTTATGCATTTTCTGCCCCTGTTGTGCGTTTAGTTTCATCTTTTATTGATCCATTGCTCTTCGGGGCATCGTTAGCCGCATCGTTATAACTTTTCACAGATTGACTATTGTTGACGATTGATTTTATTTATCATTTCGTTGTTGTTACTTGTTGTTGTTACTAAGGTTTTTGTTGAGTTTAGAGTGTCTATCCTTGCATGTTTTATGCAGGTGTTGTTTCTATTCCTGCATGTTCCTGCTGGTGTTACTGTTGTATTGTCTCGGTAAGCTCATTAAAGTTGCATCCCCCCCTTTTTGTTTTTCTCTTTCTCTTGCAGTTCCTGGAAGCTTTCCTGCGGTGTCACAGGTTTCCCCTCTTAATGCTACCAAGTTTGCCCTTGAGCTCCAACACCACCCAAACCAGGCCCTGGTGTCCGAGGTCCTCCGGGGTCTTGCAGAGGGCTTCCATTTAGGCTTCAACCCTGGGACTTCTTTACGATCTGCGAAAAAGAACAAAGCTTCTGCTTACCAACACCCAGAAATCATTGATGCTTATTTATCAAACGAAGTTGCTCTAGGCAGGGTTGCTGGTCCTTTTCCTTCCTCTCCTATTCCCAATTTGCACATAAACAGTTTTGGCGTCATTCCTAAGAAGGGCCAACCCAACAAATGGCGTCTCATTCTGGACATGTCATCCCCTCTTGGGTTCAGTGTTAATGAAGGAATCAATCCCAATGATTACCCTCTGCAATACATCCGTGTTGATGACATCGTCAAGATGGTGTACAAGTTTGGACGTGGTCCTCTCATGGCCAAGTTTGATGTAGAGTCGGCATACCGTAATATTGCTGTTCACCCCACCCAGAGGTTCCTTCTTGGAATGAAATGGAGGTCGATGTATTACGTGGACCTAGCCCTCCCATTTGGTCTGAGGTCGGCACCTCATATCTTCAACTCTGTGGCCGAGCTTGTTGAGTGGATCCTTCTGAACAATTACCGCATACCTGATCTTTTGCATTACTTAGACGATTACATCACGGCTGGCCCGCCCAACTCTCCACAGTGTGGACAAAACTTGTCTATTGCTTCCTCAGTTTGTGCAGCACTTGGCTTACCTCACCCATTCAAGAAAGTTGGTCCTACCACTTGCATGGTTACCCTTGGCATCGAACTAGATTCTGAGAACCAGCTTGCTCGTTTGCCTGAGGACAAACTGACATCTCTCCTTGAATTGCTACATCAATGGTCGTCTTATCGTTGGTGTACTAAACGACAGCTTCAATCACTTATTGGCCATCTTCACCATGCAGCTAAGGTGGTTTGGCCTGGCCGTGCCTTCATTCGCCGCATGATAGACCTGCTCCGCAATTTCCGCAAAACTGATCACCCAATTCGTATCAGCTCAGAATTTAAGAAAGATCTTTGCTGGTGGCTTCAATACTTGGCTTCTTGGAATGGCGTTTGCTTCTGGGTTTATCCCGGCCTCTCTCCTCCTGTAACGCTGGAGATGTCCAGTGACGCTTCTGGATCCCTAGGGTTTGGTGCAATTTTTGGCCCGCACTGGTTATTTAGTGAATGGCCCCCTGTGCTTCAATCCTCGTCTATTGAGTATAAGGAACTTTTCCCCATAGTCGTTTCAGCTCATGTCTGGGGTTCATCCTGGTTTCGACAAGCGGTGGTGTTCCATTGTGACAATGAATCTGTGGTGTTCATTCTAAATTCTCGTACCTCTAGGGCTCCTGACGTTATGCATCTCTTGCGTCTGCTTCTGATGGCAGCTGCCAAACATAATTTCATATTCTCCTCTCAGCACATCGCTGGTTCTGATAACAAAGTCCCTGATGCCTTATCTCGTTTTCATTGGCAGACCTTTCGTCGATTGGCCCCCCATGCCGACCGTCATCCTGCAGTTATCCTTCCTCAACTTTGGGAAACATTAATCTTTCATCCCTAGAGAAGGATTACTTCACTCTGATGTCACAAGGATTAGCCCCTTCCACGCACCGAACTTACAAATCTGCTCAACTTCGTTTTCTAAACTTTTGTGCTCAGTCTGGTCGTCTCCATGCAAATGGCTCTCCGTGCCCAGCTAATGAGTGGACTCTTTGCTTGTTTGCAACCCATCTTTCCTCCTCGCTCAGCTCTTCCTCCATCAAGATATATTTGTCGGCAGTTCGTTCCATGCACATAGACCTTGGATTTCCCGACCCTGTTTCTGGCTGCCTTCAGTTGCAACATGTCATGCGAGGTATAAAGAGGACTCAAGGACCCTCTGGCTCTTGTCGTTTGCCTATCACTGACCACCATATGCTGATTATTCACAAGTCATTGTCCCTCACCAACCAGGATCATGTTATGTTTTGGGCAGCCTCCACCCTGGCTTACTTTTTTTTTTTTTTTTTTTTTTTCTGCGCTCTTCTGAATTTACTGTTCCGTCCTTGTCAGCCTTCAACCCTCTCATTCACTTAACTGTCAGTGACATTTCTGTTGATTCCCATGAAATGCCATCCTGCTTACAACTCAACATCAAGGCTTCCAAGACTGACCCTTTTCGAAAGGGCTGCTGCCTCTACATTGGCTTGGGTCATCCTCCACTTTGTGCCTTATCTGCTATCGTGGACTACCTTTCACAACGTGGCCAGTCTCCCGGTCCTTTGTTTCTGCTGGCAAATGGTCAGCCTCTTTCTCACGCTCTTTTGACCCGTTGGCTAAAAGATATTTTTGCAGCTGCGGGTATCCAAGGGTCATTTTCCAGTCACAGCTTTAGGATTAGTGCTTCCACAGTTGCTGCACGGATGGGTGTCGCGGATCACCTTATTCAAGCCATGGGGCGTTGGAATAGTGATGCATACAAGCTTTACATTAGGACGCCTGCAGAGTCTGTTGCACAAGTAACTTCTCTCCTGTCGCACTGACTATGGCGGTTGGGGAGTTTGCATTGCTTATCGTTAGCCTGCGCTCAACCCTGTGTGGCATTGGGTTGCTGGGTACTGGTGCTTGGGGTATGTTTGGGAACAGGTAGGTCCCATGGCCTCCTGGCCACAGGCCCTCCTTTCTCCAAGCACTTGCTCGCTTGGAGGATACCTTGGGAGGTGGGCTGTGGCTCAGTTGCCATGGTGACCTCCTTGCTGCTGAGGAGATTGCTGCTCTCCTCTGTCGCTACCTTTACGGCACCTACACTCCAATACTTCAATTGGCTTCAAGTTTTAAATGAGGCTAAATGGAATTTAGGCAAGGTTAAAACTAAGCCAATGCAGTGGCTGCATTAATATTATGTGGGGGGTTCCAGGGAGGTTTGCAGGGGCACTGCCATGTGCTTTGCTTCATTGCCTGCCAGCTTGCTCGTTTTGTTGCCCTCCCTCCCTCCCACAGTCTTGGTAAGTATTCATTCCACACACTGGTTGTTTCAGTGTTGTGTTGACAGGTGCCTTGGAGGTGGGCTGTGGCTCGGTTGCCATGGTGACCTCCTTGCTGCTGAGGAGATTGCTGCTCTCCTCTGTCGCTACGTTTACGGCACCTACCCTCCAATACTTCAATTGGCTTCAAGTTTTAAATACCTTTTAAGGTCTGTATGTGCCCTTAATTTTATGCAATTTATTGCATAAATCTCTTAGTAAACGCTTGTCTTGCAGGAGCCATCTTGATTTTTCCTTAGAAAACCACTGTCCGAAATGTTTATATCAACAAAGGGCCGGTTAATAGTCGAAAAATGCCGAAAATCTATGATGTTATTCCGCGTGTAGCAAGAAACAAGAGCTTATCTCTAGGGATTATGAATAAATCAATGCAATTTTTCAAATCATTGATTTTTTGGTGTTTTATTTTTAAGCTAAAGTCAAAATTTGTAAAGCTGCTTGAAAAACAACAAGTTCCACAGAAAAGCCAGCCGAAACTGGATGTTGGTTTTCTTACAACTTTGTCACCAATTCAGTATCTAACAACATAAAAAAAAGCTTAGAAAAGCTTGCTAAGATGTCCAGCCATTATATCTAAATTAGCAGATATAAGATCACTTTAATTGTACAAATAAAAAAATACAATTTAACCAGCACATACCTGTACCATTTGACTTTAAAGAGAAGTACATGCACTTTTGTTATTTTTACGAATTAACTTTTAATCTCTTTAAAACTAGCACTACCATTTTAAATTAATTTTCAAATTGCTTTTTCGGAAATTGGCTACAAAGTTCGAGCGATTTGCCTTTTATTTGCATAATCTGAAAGGATTGAGTTTCTGCTTGATGGGCTTTGAATAAAAACATGCATAAAGCATTTATAACTCGAAAATGTGCCGATGCATTTTTAATGTGTTTTCCCTTCTTCGCAAATACAGGACACACTTTTTTCTGGTTATTAAAATGACTCGCATTAAATATTCAATCTGCCAGCTGCAACAGAGCGCTGAAAAAAGCGTTGCCTTTTATAATCCGTTCTTTATTCAGTAAACAAGCCATTACCTCCACTAGCAATGTTTTGACTGTTTACCAAGATTGGAAATTGGCACGCGAAAGTTGAAACAATAGTGACAAGGCCCGAACAATACCTTGCACTTGGAAGTGCCAAGAATTGAAAATTTCAAATATCCGTGCAGCTGTTCGATCGATCTTTATATAAATATTGAATGGCGAACTTAAAGTGTTAAACTTCCAAAACAGAACTCAAGAACTTTCTCAATGAGCACTAAAACGATTGAGAAATTGCACTTTAAGCCGTGAGCTACTGAAACTCATCCGGTGCTGACACATTCAAATGATAAATGTTCTACTGCGCAGGGATGAAAATATATAAAACATGAACTCGGTTATTAAACTGGAGTAGATTCGCCTTATTTTGAACTAAATATGTCTGTTACGGCTATCGTCCCCGCATGAAGTCCATAATCGCAGCAATAAGCACCTAACCCGATGAAGAAAAAGAAGACGCTGGAAATAAAACTTTCCAAAATAATTCCGATTTTGCTTGCGCGTTTTAATTCGGCGCAAATTGTCCGAGAAGCAAAATGACATGATACATACCTGGGGCAATGAGCCGTGTTATATTCGTATGAATATCGGTGAACCATTGATTTGCCGCTGATACATCTTTCCCTCGCAGAATGCACGCGGATCTGGCGTCGGGATTATAAAGCTCGAACGTTCTACCTTGATTTTCAATCTTGGGCGAAACGTGCTTTGTCACGAAGCATAACTTGAGAGGAATTTTCTTCACTTCGATACAATTTGGCTTGCTCTCCGACGCTCCCTGTCCTTCGCTATTCGTACTCGCATTTGCAGCTGCATTAGCGTTCAGTTCCGCCGTTCGATGAAAATAAGGGGTTACTTCTTTCACATATTTCACAGTTAAATCAACCTCTTTGCCCGCACGTTTCAGTGCTCTTACGGCTTCATCATGGGTCGCGTTTCGAAGATCTTCTCCATTTACCGCCAAAATCGCGTCCCCTATGTATAAGCTCTCTGTCTGATCCGCAGCTAACCCTTTGAAAATCTTTGATATGAGAATAGGCATCTTGTTTTCTTTACCACCTTTGATACTTATCCCCAAGCCGCCGACTTCTTGTTTTATCACACGCACAGTTCGGATTTGGTCCGCAATCGTCTGCGGTGGCTCGACGTGGTCGTTCGCTTCTGGCGAACGTGGAGCAGTCGGTGAGGGCGGTTCGCCATTAACTAAAGAATTATCTTCCACATTAAGAGTCAAAACATCGTCATCAAGGGTAGCTAACACTCGTTTCCATCCATCTTTAGTGAAAATTTCTAACATTCCCGAACGCGTAGTGGCCGCCATCTTTGGCCTCACATTCCCCTCAAGTGATGATTTTCCTGCTGTGTTGATCTAAAGAGTCTGGTAATGAGTCGGGTAACTGAGACAAAAATTTGGGAATGAAAAAAGGAAGAAAGCGAGAATTTCTAAAATTAATCTTTTCAATATTTTATTACCTTCAAAGAAAGTTAACGACAAGACTTCGCTACGAAAATAAACTTTCGCCATGATATGTTTCCGTCACTTCCTTGTACTGTTCTAGTAGAATTGACTGATCCCTCTCCATTCGAAATTCACTTCCGTTCGGTCAAATCGAATCCGCTTATCCGAACTGGAACTGTATAGCTGTACTGTAATTAAGGCGGGATTCTACCTGAAAGCCGTTTTTCCGTCATTTAAAGTGGGTTTAAAGCACATATCTCGCTTGCGTTTCAAGGAATGCCAAAACCCAGTGAATGTTTTGTGATGTTTTGTAAATTTTTGGATGATTTTTTGGGCATATTTGAGAGGAGAGAGTTTTTCTTAAAGGAGGAAGAAAATTTGGAGAAATATGAAATAGTGAAGATTTAATGCAGTTTAAAAATTAGAATTTGAAGTATAAAATTAGAATATGCGCACCCAAACAGTCCCCCTACCAAGCTGGTTGCTCTTGGGTGGGGTCAACTGTCTGTGGGTGTTTCAAAACTAATTTTCTTCCTTTTATACCAACTCTAAACCTCTCAAACTTTTAATCAAATTCAGGTAGATCCCCGCCTTAAAAGCGAAATAGTCACGAACTTGCTGTGTTCGGTTTCAAGAAAGGGGTTAATAAACAACAGATCTCCAGAAGAAAAGGCTGATGAGAAAAACAAAACTACCATTTCGGCAAGAACTGAAATAAGTCTCTCGTGAAATAACAATGGTCTCTGAGCCTCTGAGGTCACCGCGACTTTTTGATTCTTTACTAATTTATGCAATCACCAGACCGTTAAGTACGTTTCGTGATGTGCTGCATAAAACATTTCTCGCCATGCCGTAATTATTATTATTATATTGTCAATGTTAGTCAGTCAAACTAATTGTGTTGTGTCCCTAAGGACAGTAAATATAATTGAGTATAATTGATTTGTCTATTAAGGGGGCTGGGCGAAGAACGGGTTTTTACGCGAAACGCTGAGCCGGCCAAGGTGAAGACAGATTTTTAAACTCTGGCTCATGAGAATTGAAGTGATTTAAGTTGTAGTTCGTCTGGGGAAATCAGGAAATCAAGCTGACTGGTTCTACTATTTTCAGTATCCAACGTTGTTAGTAACCGTTTTTCAAGCGGAAAGGTCACTGATTTATTATTTCTGAGAATTAAATAGATGATCTGCTGCTTCGGCAATATTAAACAGTCATCAAAACAATAGAGGGGGTAAGTTTCTAAAAAAACTGTGGTGATGCGTCGGTGGGAAGTATAACAATATAATTCGCTTTTCAACTGTTATGAAGTAGTTTTGGGGTCAAAAACATTCCAAAAAGAATTGCTTTTAGAAAATTGGGCTGCAAGGTTGTTCTTAGTTCTCTATTTTGAAACAGTGTGAAAGTATTGATGGTATTTTATACGGGGGTGTCAACTCTAAGAAGGGCTGTTTCGGGACGAAAACAAAATTCTTCCGGGAATCGGAAGATTTTGCCGGGAATCGGGAGGCTTGGAAAAATTTCCGGGAAAACACGAAGTAATGAAGTTAATCAATAATACAGTTTTGCCTACGAAACCTCAGAAGGTAAACTCGCCTAAATGTCTTTAAATCGACTCCAGGACTACAGAGACATCAAAATAACGTAAGGAAAACACAAGGAAAGTCATTTTTATTTGCATTCTTTTCCACATGTAGAATTTAGGGCAATTTTCGAACTTTTCTCATATATTCTCTTACATAATGTCACATAAATCACATACAACGTATGGGCCGCCTGTGAATTAACTGAGAAAATATTGCAACATGCGACAACTTTGTGAACTCCCGGCTACCAGAAATTAAGACATTAAATTTGGCTCTTTAGCTCTTATTCGTTTTGTCACATAAAGATAAAAATTCACGAATATATAAATTCACTGGATTCGGAAATCTATGGATTTTTAAGCCCTTCCTTGCATATGTGTCAGCAGCTAAAAGAACTGAGGGGATTTAGTTGGGATCCAATTCAGGCTAAAAGTATTCCTGAAAACAAGAAGGGTATGCTTTGACGTTTAACCATTTAATGTAAGTTCTTCCTTACCTACATTCATTTCTAATTAATTGCTTCCAGTTTTGGCCTTTCTTAAACTGACTTAACTCTCAGTGTATATGTATGTATGTATGCATGACTGACGGCCGGACTAACTGACTGACTGACTGACTGCCTGCTTAACTAACTGACGACCACTGACTGACTGACTGACTGGTTGAATGCGGGATGTTGACTGACTGACGACCACTGACTGACTGACTAACAAACTGACTGACTGGATGGTTGAATGCGCAGGGGCGTGGAAGAGTATTAATGAAGGGAGAGACAATTGACTGATAAAGGTGTGAGAGAAACAGTTTAATCAATATACATTGAAAAGAAGCAAACTGAGGTAAAACTATATAATTTGGTTTTATCAACTGGATTGATAATGTCAATTGGCCACCGTAAAGAGATTCAAGAGCTGACGTTTCGAGCGTTAGCCCTTCGTCGGAGCGAATCAAGGAATTGTGCGTCGTGTGTTTTCATATACAGAAAGATGGAGCTTCGCTATTGGCTAGTGCCTGGTAACGTGAAAACGTCGGAATAAATTAGTTGAATGAAAAGCGTTCGTTGATACCGTGAGGATTAAGAGTGCCGATTTGAAAAATAAATTTTTGTTATTGAGTTTTACGGCTTTCCGTGTTTCCTTGGTGAAGGTCTTCTAGCCCTCAAGCATTTTTTTTTTGTCTTCTAGCCCTCAAACATTTTTTTGATTTACGCACTGTTAAGGAACCAAGCTCGGAAACATTACTCCGCCTGGCTGAGTTAGTGTTAACACTCAACTGTTTTTCGTTCGCGAACAATTATTACAAACAAATCAATGGCGTGGCCATGGGTACCAAAATGGGACCCAGCTACGCCAATCTTTTTGTAGGCTACATTGAACACCAATTTTTCAATCAATACAACGGCCGAAAACCTGAACTCTATCGTCGCTACATTGACGACTGTATCGGCGCTACCTCTTCTACCAGAGAGGATCTTAATCAATTTATAACCGCTGTTAATTCGTTTCATCCTGCCCTTAAATATAGCTGGGAAATTTCCGATACTTCCTTAGCATTCCTGGATATCAAAGTTTCTATCGAAGGCAACAGTTTATGCACCAGTGTGCACTACAAACCCACAGATTCTCATAGCTATTTGTTGTATTCATCTTCACATCCATCACATGTCAAGAATTCCATTCCTTATTCTCAGTTTCTTAGACTTCGCCGTCTTTGTAGTGACGACTCTGATTTTTCCTTAAAATCAGAGGAAATGTGCAATTTCTTCGACAAACGCGGCTATCCTGCTTCTGTTGTTCAAGCGGGCCATCATCGCGCCCAGCAAATTGATCGACAGTCAGCACTACAAACGTCACGGAGAGAAAACAACGATAGAATTCCATTCACCCTCACATTTCACCCTCACAACCACGCAGTTAAATCCATCATTCTCAAAAACTTTAAATTACTTCAAAACGATCCCGACACTGGTAGAATCTTTTCGCAACCTCCATTAATTTCATTTAAACGCGACAAAAACATAGGTAACTTTTTAGTCAGAAGTGCATTCCAAACTAGTGATCAACCCGGAACTTTTAAATGCGCTCGCGCACGATGCAAAACATGCCCTTTCATTCACAACGTTGACAAAATATCTGGACCCAAGCGATCTATCAAAATCACTAATCATTTCACCTGTACCTCAGCCAATGCCATCTACTGTATAACTTGCACTCTTTGCAAAAAGTTATACATCGGCGAAACAGGGAGACGACTTGGCGACCGATTCCGAGAACACCTTCGTGACGTAGAGAAAGACGACAAAAATGCATCGAAACCGGTCACGAGACACTTCAATCTCCCAAATCATTCTAAGCAACATATGGCAGTCTGCGGCCTTTCCCTTCACCAAGGAAACACGGAAAGCCGTAAAACTCAAAAACAAAAATTTATTTTTCAAATCGGCACTCTTAATCCTCACGGTATCAACGAACGCTTTTCATTCAACTAATTTATTCCGAAGTTTTCACGTTACCGGGCACTAGCCAATAGCGAAGCTCCATCTTTCTGTATATAAAAACACACGACGCACAATTCCTTGATTCGCTCCGACGAAGGGCTAACGCTTGAAACGTCAGCTCTTGAATCTCTTTACGGTGGCCAATTGCCATTATCAACCCAGTTGATAAAACCAAATTATATTGTTATACTTCCCACCGACGCAGCACCACAGTTTCTTTAGAAACTTACCGCCTCTATTCATGAGGTAAAACTAGACCACTACACATGCACTACAGTTGAAGCGAACGAGTGGCCTAGTGGTCTGGGCGCTGGACTTGTAATCTAGTGGTCCCGGGTTCGAGTCCTCCTCCCTGCCACTAAAACGGATTTGTCTTCGGTGGTCCCGAATTCAACTCCTCCACGCTTTGTAAATAGCCAACTGGTCTGCCTCCTGCCAGTTGGGATTTTTAACAACTTTCTGTTTCATTTACAATATTTGTTTACGTATTTACAGTGTCCCCAATTAGCACAGTGGTGCTAGATACATTGACACTTAAATAAAGTCTTTATTTATTTATTTATTTATTTATTTAGATGGCAAGCTGTAATCTAAGCTGCGATGTATTGCAAATAATTTAAATCCGTTTGGCTTTACTAAGCTCAATACTTTTTGGTTTTAGGACTGTCTGTTTATCAAACATTCCGATGATACAGCATTGAAAGTGGAGTTCAATGGTGATTACAGGATAGCTTTCTGCCTTGACTGCTGCAAACGTTGGTACTTCACCTTCAATGGTGTCGAATGCAAAAGGTCCACTCTCCATTGACGGTATTGCCCACATTGCTTCAAACCACGGAAGAATAGACACCAACATACCCAAAAAACCCAGATAAGCGGCTACTGCCAGGGGATTCCCAAGGGTACCATCCGAGTGGGAATTAATGTCGGAGACTGCGTGGGAAAGAAATCGGGATCCGATGCTTATACCGGGTGGAACTCGGTGACCCGTATCAGGATCGAGGAGGTCCCTCCACCACAGAAGTAGCTTTAAAACAACGACAGAGAAAAGAAGAAGCTTGTTTGCTATTTTGTTATCATTTTTCAGAAACAAAAAGTGTTTGTTTACAGCTTGGTAAAAACTAGATGCGGACATTAATGTCTTAAATACTGTATTTAGTTTCACGCAGGACCGTTAAGCAAAGTCCTGTACAATAAAATTTTTCCAAAACGATACACTTTGCTGCTTGGCCAGGCCTGTTATTCTTTTTGGAACCGGATTCATGAAAACAATACATCACATACCACAATATACCGCTATGATGTTGCATAAGCTCAAAAAAATAATGAGATACTAGGAATTAATCTCTAAACGTTAACCATAGAAAGCGAATCACAACTCATCTGCAGACCGGTAGCAAGCCCGGCGAAAATTTCAAAAAAGCTTAAGGTCTCATAGGCGTACGGGCCGGGGGTGGCAGGGGCGGCTGCAACCCCCCTCCCACCCCCCCCCCCCCCAAATTTTGGGCAAACAGATTTTTTTGGGGGCAGCGTGAGAAAATTTGGGCAAGGCAACTTGGGAGAATTTTTTGGGCAATTGGTTCACCGCCCTCCCCCCTCCCCCCCAAGCAAAAAATTGCCCGTACGCCTATGTAAGGTCTGACGAACTAACTCAGTCGAGACACATTCTAACCCTCGAAAGGATCATACCCATTTTCGAACCTATTTAAATTTTAATTTAAAAATGGGTTGGCGTTGAAGGGTCAACGGTGAAATATAGTTAGTAGTCAATTATACTTGTTAGAATATAGTTTGGTTTTATCAACTGGGTTGAAAATGTGAATTGGCCACCGTAAAGAGATTCAAGAGCTGACGTTTCGAGCGTTAGCCCTTCGTCGGAGCGAATCCGAAAAAGGGCTAACGCTCGAAACGTCAGCTCTTGAATCTCTTTACGGTGGACAATTCACATTTTCAACCCAGTTGATAAAACCAAATTATATTGTTATACTTCCCACAGACGCAGCACCAAAGTTTCTTTTGAAACTTACCCCCTCTATATTTGTTAGAGGTTGTTTTACGGTTGTGTATATAATTATAACGCGGAGACTCTCCAGTTTGGCAAATCGAGAATAGCAGTACACGGAGGCCTTACCAACTAATTATATCATTAACTACAAAGAAAAATACCGTGCTTTCTGTGCACCTTGTGCGGGCGTTAATTCCCGAGTTCGACCCGGATGGCCATACAATAATCAATTCAATTCAATCCAGTTCCTTTCTTTATTTACACTATAAAGACAAATTAAATACAATTCTTACAATAGAAATGGAAATAATTAAAACGAGGAGATGTAGCGACAAAAAGAATAATAAATTTCATGTGTGAAGGCTTTCAAGTTGACCATCGCCACAGTTGTGGGAGTCGCGGTGGCCTAATGCCGGTTAGTGCGCTGGACTCCGGATCGGACGGTCCGGGTTCGAGCCGCTACCGGGGCACTGCTTTGTGTTCTTGGGCAAGACACTTTACTCTAACAGTGTCTCTCTTCAGCCAGGTGTATGAATGGGTATAGGCGACAAAATACTGAGGGTTAACCCAGTGATGGACTAGCATCCCATTCAGGGGGAGTAGAAAAAATCCAGTCGCTTCATACTATGGCAACTGGGATAAGCTACAACCTGATGGGCCACCTGGCTCGTATACAGACTTTACCTACCTTACCACCACGGTCGAGAATAATGACAGCATACTAGTTAGAGTAAATTTCAATTAGACATATATATTGTATCTCAACATATATAGACATATACTGTATCTCAACATTTACATTTCAAGGAGATCAGACAGTGAAATCAAGTATAAGCATAACGCTAGTTAGAACAGCGACAAAATAAGCATAAACATAAGCACGAGCACAAGAACAACAAACACACTTTGTTTCTTATGTTGTTCTCACTGGGAACCACCGCGACATAAGCCCACAAGAAGAACGGACACTGTCCAATCTGCTTGTGTTATGCTTATGTCGCGGTGATTCCTAGTGAAAAAAAAAAAAACATGGGAAAAACAAGTGTGTTTGTTCTTCTTATGCTCGTGCTTATGTCATTATGCCTATGTATATGTGACAAAACAATTGCTTATATTCGGCTTTAAAAACAAGCTTAGTTCAAATTGTATTTAGTTTGCTTACACAACATCCTCTCTTAATCCCTAAAACGATTCGAGAAACAGAAAAAGGCGCCATTGCCTGTCCTCGTTGGGGTTAAACCCTATCACACTGAAGTTTCGCTTCTTACAATGAACGCGTTGAAACGCGGTAAAGATTTACAGCCCTAAGACTCTATGGAAAAAGTTTATTCTTCACTTATGTCGCAAATTATTTAGTGAGCCTGCGAGCGATAATCTAGATTACTTTAGGAACAAATCGACTTTTATGTACTCAAATTCTTCATGATAGTCGATATTACTTTAGCAAAAAATCTACGTTATGTACTCAATTTCTTCACTAGTTTCATGATTAGTCGAGATTACTTTAGGAAAAAAAAAATCGACTTTTATGTACTCAAATTCTTCACTGTTTTCATCATAGTCGAGATTACTTTAGAAAAAAATTGACTTTTATGTACTCAAATTCGGTTTTGTTTGTAGTGTTATGGGGCTCATGTAATCGATTCACTTCGCAGAAGTCTTTGGGATGTTATGTTTTGGTTCAGATTTCATTAAATGCGGAAGTAAAAATAATACCATTTTGTTTTGGATTTCGCTTGATGTAGAAAAAGAAATGACGTGACGCAAATATGTTGGCTGACAATAAAAGAAATTGTAAAATCCCTGCTCATGCCTACATACTGATCAACATCTACTCTCCCCACCCATAGTCAGGTTTGTAGGTCATGAGAAATAAATAAATGATCACCAGCTAGACATTGCGCTGATGTCTGAACAAATTCTCCTAACTAATACTGTAAAAATGTATGGAGACTAGGGAATATGATTTCGACAACGAAGGATTGAAGTTGAAATAGAAAACATGTACCGTGTTTCTATCGAGTTATAGAAACACGAGTGGAGCCAAAGCAGTTCTATTGCAGTGTAATGCAGTTTCAGATGTAGTTTTGTAGGTATTTCAGGGCTTCTGAAAATGTTGAATCTTTGGTCAGTCCGTCTGTGAAACCAAGCAGGTCAAGCAAATATCACTTTGTTGTCAGCTCAACGAGAAACAAATATTTGATGTGTTGAACGAATCATAGCGAGGGTAGAGGAACTAGTTTTTACGTGGAAAAGTAAACACTGAGTGAAAAAGAATTACTAAGTGAAGCATATGATTTGTTCAGAGTTGAACTTTCAAACTATTTGAGTTTTATTCGTAACGGTTGAAACTAAACGAATCCAAGAAATTGGAAGGAAAGCCGGACTACAATTCGCCTTATTTCAGGTCAGTTAATTTTTTCAATAATTTTTGTTTTTTCCTTCTCTTGCAGAATTCTTCCTGTCAACTGTTAAGTAAAACTAAAGCAAACCAAGCGAAAGATGAGTCTGTTGCTCATTCTGCTCGTGTCGTGTATGATTTCCCATTTGGTGTTCACCGCCAACCAGTCGGTAAGGTTTTAGCTTCACGGTTTTACCACTGTCTTTTACGCTTTCAATTAAGTCACCCTCTTTTCACAAGCAAGATGTGTGGCGCTTGAGTATTTAGGTGAAAGAACTTTCTGCAACTCCGAATCTCTCCCTTACTTTTCGTACTTCCTCGCTTTGCTTGTTTGGTTCGACGTTCTGGAAGCCAGGGCTCGCAACTATTGCTTTGAGCGAAAATATAACGACAACAAATTGGAAAACAAAAAAGCGGGTGCAACTGATCGCACTCAAAAGGAAGCGATATAAGTATGTTTTAAAATAAAATTCAGTGTCATCAGCCTCCACAAGAGCCTTTTACAGGTCTCTTCTGTATGTGTTTTTACGTCATGTAGAATGCCAGGTAAAAAAGAGATTATTTTCATTTTCATGTAAAAGTTTAGTGTCTTTTCAGAACTAATAGCCCTAATGGAAGCGAAATATTTTGATTGTCCGTTCTAGTGATATTTTGTTATCAGCAGGTAAAGTCCCAGTCTCCGCCAAGTTTAAGCTGCTCGGCCAGTGGCGTACCAGGTGTTCCTGGGGTGCCTGGGCTCAACGGAAGAGATGGTGCCAAGGGCGACCAAGGACATGTGGGAGCAACTGGGAAAACAGGGCTTAAAGGTACTCTGGGGGACAAAGGAAGTCAAGGGCCCGTGGGACCATCAGGAAAGAGGGGCCCTAAAGGCAGCCAGGGTAACAAGGGAGAAAAGGGCCTCTCTGATGTAGTCCCTCAAAGGAACTGGAAACAATGTACTTGGAAACCATTGGAAGATGGGAAGGATTACGGATTGATAAAGGTTAGCCCTTTTAAGGGGGGGAGAACCCCAACTGCAAAACGGTTGATTAAAAATATTACACAAACGGCGGTGATAAACATTTTAAGAAAATTCATTTATGAACTTGACGCACTAATTTGGAAAGATGATTTTTAGTGCACTGTAAATTAGAGAAATTTTTATTACATAGGTTTTCACTGAAGGTTAGTTAATTAGTTTGGTAGTTAATGTAATGTTATTCTGATGATATAGTTAATTTGTTCTTTGTAATTTTTTACACGACTCCTAGGAAAACCATTTTTATGACGATGCCATAATGTCGATGTCTCTCGCTGTCGGACTGTTGCAAACTTCGACGAATTAGACACAAAGCGTGGCAGTGCCAAGTCTCGACGATGACAATTTTAAAGTCGATTAATAAGGAAATCTCTGTACTGCGTTTCTCTCGGCCTTTTCTGTTGTCGAAAGAGACAATCTATTCGACTTTTACATACCCTCATCCGATTTTTTGTTTCTCCCTCTTCCCAGTATATGCATTGAAAACATTGAAGTAAGGACATTCAATTCGGACTATTGGAAATCGAAGGGCAACGGATTCAAGGTGAGTAACCTTTTTTGTAACTACCTATCAGTACTAGCTGCGGTGGAACGGAATTTGCAACAGATTCAAGGTGAGTAACCCTTTTTGTATCTATCTATCAGTACTAGCCGTAGTGGAACGAAATTGGCTTACCAAAATTTAATGTGAACACCACTGATCGAGTCTCGAGCCTACGCTTCCGTCCCTACATTTCTCTCTTGAAATTAACAAAAAAAAGTCATTCACGCTTGGTGTCATTAGATTCTCGATAACGACAAACAAGAACACCTTGGTCGACACGTATCATGTTCTGTTGTGAATCATCCGTCAGAGTATGAAAGAACCACGGAATTTCACAGTCTCTTCTAAAAAAACAGCATTATTTTGCGACTGGTTTGATGTGAGCACCACCGATCCGATCGTGTATCGAGCCTACTCTCTCGTCGCTGTATTTCTCCCTTGAAAACTCAAAACCTCATTCACACTAGGTGTCATTACAAAATTGACATCGACAAAAGAGAACAAAGGTCACCTTGTTATTGTTACCATCGATACACGAACTATTTGAATTGCATTTCAATAGATACACCACGCCCACTTTGATGAAAGTAATAAGCTGACACACTATAAAAGCACCACGGCATTTTACATTTTCTCTCAGTCTCTTCTGAAGCCTGACACGAGAGTTAGGGCGGCCGACGAAGGATGGGCATCTCGCAATGCACATCTCATCGGGACACCTTCTCGGATAGGGCCGCGAGAAGCCCCTTTTCGTGCAGTTCTCCTCTGGAGATCGGTAAGACATGATCGAAAGGGGTGTCTGTCTGGATGGCGTCAATTTACTCTTGGTTTGGGGGGTCTTCTGTTGTTTTTATTTTTTTATGTTTTGGGGGTTCACTTTTAATCCATTGCGGTTATCTCTTCCCGGAGTCTTGGGTATATCGATTTGCGGCGTGTGGTGAGTGTTCTTGCAGCCGTGGCAGTTCGCAGGCTGTGACTTGTTTGTGCTCTCATGTGGTTGATTCCTCACCGTTAAGCAACCAAAAGTCATATACGCCGAGAGGCCGTCCGTTAATTTTTAGGGGATTTAGTTTCAATGGAGCACCGGTGTCTCATTTCTGTCTCTTGGGTACATTGATATGCCGTGTGGTGAGTGTTCTTGCAGCCGTGGCAGTTCGCAGGCTGTGGCCTCAATGTGCTGTCATGTGGTTGATTCCTCACCTTAAGCACTCGAACGTCATATACGCCGAGAGACCTTCCGTTTATTTTTTAATTTTTTTAATTTATTTTTTGGAGGGGGGTTACCTCAGTGTTCGGTGTTATCCTGTTCATCCTTTCTGGATTGTATGTTAATTTTTTGGGGTGTATTTTTACTTCTAGAAGTGTTTATTTTTTTCTTTCCTATTTAGGTTTTTCATTGTCTGGTTACTCTATCCTTTTTTCTTGAGTTAGGGCGGCCGAAGAAGGACGGGCATCTCGCACGTCCCATCGAGACACCTTCTCGGATAGGGCTGCGAGAAGCCTCTTTTTGTGCTGTTCTCTTTGGAGATCGGTAAGACACAATCAAAAGAGGTGCTAGTCCGGATGGCGTCGAACGACTCTTGGATAAGGCAGTAGAGAGCAACGGGACTGATTTTTTTTAGATAGAGTAACCATCACACCAATTTTTTCCTACCCTCGGCCGTTACCTTGTCGTGGTGGGTAGGCTTGGGTGTTTCAGTGATCCTTAGGTCTATATCTGTTTAGTTAACAAAGATCTGTGGGGAGAAACCAGACTAAAACGGCCATAATCAATGAACATCACACAAACGATTACTGTAACCTTGGAGTGTCTCGGCCTTTGCGCACACGATCGAAGAGGCGCACTACACCGTCGACCCGGCGCCAATTCCGCTGTCGCCCAACTCAAAAATCGGTCTCGAGCGCAGTGTGCATTTCGACCTTGAGTAACCTTGGAGTGTCTCGGCCTTTGCACACACGATCGAAGAGGCGCACGGCACCGTCGACCCGGCGCCAATTCCGCTGTCGCCAACCTCAAAAATCGGTCTCGAGCGCAGTGTGCATTTCGACCTTGAGTAACCTTGGAGTTTCTCGGCCTGTGCGTACACGGTCGAAGAGGCGCACGCCACCGTGGACCCGGCGCAAATTCCGCTGTCGCCCAACTCAAAAATCGGTCTCGAGCGCAGTGTGCATTTCGACCTTGAGTAACCTTGGAGTGTCTCGGCCTTTGCGCACACGGTCGAAGAGGCGCACGCCACCGTGGACCCGGCGCAAATTCCGCTGTCGCCCAACTCAAAAATCGGTCTCGAGCGCAGTGTGCATTTCGACCTTGAGTAACCTTGGAGTGTCTCGGCCTTTGCGCACACGATCGAAGAGGCGCACGCCACCGTGGACCCGGCGCCAATTTCGCTGTCGCCCAACTCAAAAATCGGTCTCGAGCGCAGTGTGCATTTCGACCTTGAGTTACCTTGGAGTGTCTCGGCCTTTGCGCACACGATCGAAGAGGCGCACACAATCGTCGACCCAGCGCAAATTCCGCTGTGGCCTAACTCAAAAGTCGGTCTCAAGCGCAGTGACAATATTTCATTGTGGTGTGTATTTCGACCTTGACTGACCTTGACACGACTTAGTTTTTGTCCCTATCACGGAGAACGTCATTCAAGGACGTGCACGCAATCGTGGACTTTACGCAGATTCCGTTCTCGCCCAAACCAAAAATAGGGCTCGAACGAGTGACAATATTTCATTGTGGTTTGTATTTCGACCTTGACTGACCTTGACACGACTTAGTTTTTTGTCCTTATCACGGAGAACGTCATTGAAGGACGTGCACGCAATCGTGGACTTTACGCAAATTCCGGTTGTTGTCCGAACCAAAAATAGGACCCGAGTGAGTCACAATGTTGCATTGTAGTGAATTTGGACTTTGACTGACTAGTCATGACTCGACGTTCGTGGAGGTCACAAGATAGTGATGATCCAGGATATGGGACCGGAATTGATTGTGACGTGACTATGTATTTTGCCCTGTCATTGCATGCGTCATCGACCAGGTGAATGACGTCTGTTTAAAACTGTGATCTTATTGGTCATCCGTATCGTGCCATGGGCTATATATTCAGAGGCCAAACGAGGTCTCTATTCAAACGCGACCAGCAGCAGACAAGTACGTTCAAGAGATGCCAAAAGAAGCAGACAAGTTACCGAGTACGATGGCCTTAAAGGATGCTACAGCTAGATTGCCAAGTAACGTGGTTGAAAGCACTGCCTCACTCAGCATGCACTGTAACGGTTGCGATGGCTTGGGCGACAGAGAAAGGTTATGTTTCTTTCAAGGACTAAAGAAGCAAAGGCTGAAGGCATTGATAAAGGGAATCTGCGAGTTTCATCCCAGGTCTCAGTTCTCCATTCCTCTGTGGGACCAGATCAATCGATTGGACTCTGGGGACAAGGAACTGATAGCAAAGCTAATGCTTTTCGTTGGTAATTGCAAGGTCGATCCTTCGGCGTTTAATCTGTTTACTGGATGTCTAACGCAGTGGAACTTTTTCGAGACTTGTACCTTGCCGGTTCCAAAACGCCACGACACGATCGAAGTGGACTTGTTGAAACTGACTTGTAGACACAAGTTGACCGTTGAATCCACCTTCAGTCAATCGTCTGGTTACTTTTCTGTCGTCCCAGAGGAATGTTCGTCTTGTCCCGCGTCCGGAGTGCAGACACCTGCCGGGTTTTCATTTGAGGGTGGAGCAGAGTTGTATCAGATCGTGCATCTTTTCCAGCTGTTTATCACTTATGTGACACATATCAGCCACGTAGAGACGCCGAGGGAGATGGTTGACGTTTCGTATGCTAGTCAACAAGTGTAACCGTTAAAATTGGGTAAGCTATTTATACTGTAACAATGGGGGTCTGGAACCTAGACAGAAAACATCTGCAGTAGAAATTTTAAAACGTTTCAAACGGAAACTGACTGTAAAAATCTGTTGCTAAAGAAAACGGTTGCTATAGATAACTTCTAACCATCATATCTTGGGTTCCCTTTCAATCCTGGGATTAGTTTTTTGCCGTGCTTGTTCTATTGGAAGCTGCTTTCACTTTTGCTGGTTTTGACCATATTTGGAAACACATAAATGCAAACCTTACATCTTTCTCGGATGAAACCAAAGCCAATGGATAAATTGCATTCAGATGCAAAATCTGTAGTATGGATTTGTGGAGATTCCATTAGTTAAAAAGCTATGACATCATAAAATTTTTCTGATGTCATAACGTTACAGTATTGCGAATTTCAAAAAAATCAATACTACAGATTCTGCATCTGAATGCAGTTTATCCTTGGGTTTCGTTTCAAACGAGAAAGATGAAAGCTGTACGAATTTTTAGCATTTATGTGTTCTGGTCACATGAATTTCCAAATATGGTCAAAGCTGCCAAAAGTGAAAGCATGAACAAGCATGGCAAAAAACTAATCACAGGATTAAAAGGGAACCCAAGATATGATGGTTAGAAGTCATCTATAGCAACCGTTTTGTAGTTAGGGTTCTCCCCCTTAATGCTTACATGCGTAGGCCATTCTTCATGCTTGCAGTGCAAAACGATCTTGTAAACCAAACGGAAGCCTTGTAAAACTGAATTTATTTTTCTTAATCTTGAAGGATTGTGTCTTTGTTAAACAAAGCCAAGAGGCAGCATTGAAAGTTGAGTTTGATGGCGATTTCAGAGTAGCTCATTGCTCCCGCTGCTGCAAGCGTTGGTATTTCACTTTCAATGGCGTGGAATGTTCCAATCCAGCCACCATCGAAGCGATTGATGCCATTTGGTCAAACCACGGTAGAACAGACCACAACATACACAAGCACAGTCAGATCGGTGGATACTGCGAGGGGATTGGTAAAGGGACCGTACGCGTGGGACTGGTGGTTGGAGATTGCCCGGGATTCAAGAGCGGCAGCGACGCATACGCAGGACACAAATCCGTCACACGAATCATGATCGAGGAAGTCCCCAAGCCACAGAGCTAAACAACACAATCAGCTGTGAAGAAAAACGAAGCTATTGTACTCTAACCAAAAAGTTAAATTTGCGGGTAACTTTTAAAAACGTTTGTAATGAATGGGATGCTTTGAGATGACTCAATAAAATGCTATAACAAGGAAACATTTTTGACCATCGGTTAAGGTATCAGTATACCTCAACTGACGATCTCACGTTAAGGTCATTCCCCTGAAATAGAACTGACAATAGACCCTATGCATAAATGGCTACCAACTTAAAATTCTTTTGTATGTATTCAAATTAGCCTCACTAACCTCGTTTAAAAGTAAAAATTCTTTTGAATTACCAACTCAAAACCGAGGTTAGTAAGGCTAATTTAAATGAATACAAAAGAATTTTAAAGTGGCAGCCTTTTATGCATAGGGTCTATAGACTTTCGTTGAAACTTTGACCATTTGTTGTTCATCGTGAGGGAATATAAATTTTGTAATGAAAAAGAGGGGTTCCCATATTCGTTTAGGAGCAGGAGCACCTTGAAAATACCCCATAATTCTTTAAAATATCAACTTCAGAAATGTTTTCATTTGACTAGCTCATGTCACGTCTTATGGGAGAAGAAAAAAAAAATAGGGAGAAAGCAAAACAAGGGAAAAAACTATAGATATATTGTATTGCCTTCAAGGAACAATTTAATATATGTTTCATTATGAAAGCACGCATTTCCAGTCGACCTTGATTCAACTTGTTACTAGTATGCAATGATCTCGAGGCCACAATATCTGTTTAATAAGTTCACGTTTCCGTCGATTATTTATTTTTCTGCAATGGGCATTTGTTTAATTCCTGTTATAGGAAGAAAGTGATTGCTAGTCTCAGAAAAAGGGTAAAAAAATATAGGTCACCATACTCGTTTACGCGAAAACGACGATTTATCTCCTTCACGAGCAAAGCCGTAGATAAAACGCCGCAGTTTTCTTTAGGTGCGCGCTGATGACGTAATAAATCGTGCGCAGTAAGGATGCGCAATGCAATACAGGGAATGACCTTAACTCATTTTCGTGACGCGCCGTTAAAAGTAAACCCCTATAAAGTGTACATTTCCTGAAAGCTTAATAAATGAAAAATTCGAATATGTTTTCCTTTTTTAAAAAAAACGAAAAGCTTTCGAAATTTTGCGCGGCGAAGCGATATTTCCCGTTTCCAGTTTGTGAAGTTTGTTTACACGCCTCAATAATCGCGGCAACGTGTTTGACATCGCAAATGATTCGTTACACATGACCCTTGAAAAGAGTGTCTCCGATTTCTCAAACATCACTCTGTTTTCTCTTTATTCCACTCTAAAGTTTGATGATCGAAAGCTTGTGATATTCTTTAACAAACAAAGCCATAACTTCTTAACGAAAACGAATTTTGAAAATCGGAGAAACACTTTTGCAGAGCAGCCACCTGGGAACATTTCAGCAAAGTTTCAGCGAAATCGTTCGAAAGTGGCTTGTAAACGAACGTAAAACGTGCGCGCATTTCGGCCAATTTTTGTTTTCGAGATACGGACGCGAAAAGATTTTCTGGTTTTATTTATTGTAGGTGATCGATGACACGCAAAGTGTTAGATTTAATCATGTATTGACAGATTAGTTCAGGGATCGACTTACCGTAACTATGGCGTTGATGACAATCTACATTGAACAGCCATGAATTCGTGGGAAACATCAAAGCCAAAGTTTCCGCGGCCGTGTGTGATTTTTAGTTCACTGGAGACCAAACGGCGGTACGTTTTCTCTTTTTGGTTCTCGGATTTTTGCGCTGAAACGTTCACGGCACTGTAATCTGCTTGTGACTATATTTTCCAGGAAAGCTAAATCGAGCAGCATACTGCTAAGATGCAAAGAACATCCAGAACTGGTGGAAGATCGCGGAGGCAAAACCAGCAAGCTGAGCGCCATGTCAGTCCGCAACTTGTGGCAATAGCTTCGAGCGACTTGCACTAGGGGTGGACGATTCTTTTTCACAGCCACCGAACGCTTCGCTTTGATGCTCGTCTAGCCATGTTTCTTGTTCCTGATCGCTTGCTGCCAAATCGGTAGCCTTCGAGGGGGAAAATGGAACCTTATTTTTTCAACATTTTTTCGCCTTCTTTGCCGAAGCAAACGGTCACGAAACTTTTCGTTTCCGTGAATTCGTCAAATTAAAGGTCGGAGCAACACGTACAAACAGAGGGCAAAACGAAGAACCTGAAAACTATTGCCGGAGTATCGAAGCGATATCGTGTGAAAGGTTGTGACTTCCTGTGATGCTTACGTGACATTTGACGCCAAATAAATAAGTGATGACACCTTAATGACACCAACTTGTCAACGCGCAGTTGGCGGTAATAAAAATTTAAAATCGGTTTTTCCTTTATCTCAGAAACCAAAAACGCTTTTCTCTCCATTTTTTTTTGCAAATGAAAGGCCACAAAATTTCCTAACATGTAATTGAAAAAAAAATTAGATTTTTTGAGTGAAATTGAGGAATACTGATACCTTAATATGTTAAGGCAGAACAGGGTCTGGAAAGGGGGGTCCTGATCCCGCATCCCGCTCCTTTTTCACGCGAATTCTGCATCCCGCACTTTTTGTCATCGCTTTCCCGAATCCCGTTTATCTTTCCTCAAAAATTTATTTAAAAGAGGATTAAGTTACTGCAAACTGCAATTAGTTCTTCATACCTCAGTACGATGAAAGAGCCCGATATGAAAGCTAAGGTAAGGAAAGGTAAAATCTTTATTTAGACACGGTATTTCCTTCAGGACTTATAGTTTACAATATTAACTATAACTAACTACCTAACTAAATCATTAACAGCTAATATAAAAAGAGAAATAATAAAAAAAACCTGCTTTACAAGGAAGCCGTGTATAAAATCAAAATAAGATTTACGTAAATCTACCATCAAAACCATAATTTTTCAACTTAGATTTAAATACATCAAGAGTGTGTGACTGACGAATATCCAAGGGTAAGCTATTCCACAGTACAGCTCCGCTGTATGACAGACTTCTTTTACAATAATTAGTGCGGGGCTGTGGAATGGCAAGCGAAAAGTCACTCTCTCTTAAATTATAGATTAAGGTATCTGAACGGAAGACAAAGTGCGAGCTAAGATAATCTGGAGCCATTCTATTTACAATCTTATACATCAATATAGATTTATTAACAAGGCGTTGACGGTCCAGTTTAACCCAGTTTACCATTCGCAACAATTCGTCAGTACTACGATCATAATTTAAAAAGGTTATGACACGTGCAGCAATTTTTGAGAAAGACTCTTAGAGCAGGATCCCCACACCGAGCTGCAGTAATCAAAATGAGGTTGGACCAACGAATTGTAGATGGCAAGTAGAGTCTTATATGGAACCGTATGCCTAAAGCGTGATGGGTCTTCCTGTACGCGTGACACTGTCTTTGATAAAAAGTCTACAGGACCACCCTCGACTGCGTCTTCATTGGTGGTACTGTCCTCGTTGTCACTGGAGTCCGAATCATATACTCTGACAGCTGGTCATCAGTTGAATTGGGTTCCTCTGTGATTCGGTCGCCAACAGCTGCTGACGGCTTTGCATTGCTCGCTGGCCCACTGGCGCATGGTATCCTGGTCCTCCTGTGACATCTAACGTACAGGCAGACGTTTGATCTTGGGATGCCGTTATTTCCCGAATTACCAAAAACAGGCAAGAATTCCCGCGTACAGTGCCCAAATTCTGCTCAATTCCGCCTCCCGAGAAGCAAACAATTCCCGACTCCTGTCAAGTTATTTTGCGTTTTCCCAAATCCCACACTGTATTTTGGTCAAATCCCGGATCCCGAAAATACCCTTCAAGACCGTGGCAGAAGCTTTTGTCAGGATCCTACTAACAGTAACATAGCGAAGTTATGATAAGTTTATGTGAACTTGCGAACAAGGCGTTGGTCGCATCAGATGCAATCATGATTGTTTTGAATTAAAAGGATGTCGCTTTGATTTCGAACAGTTAGCAGAGACCCAGGACCCGGCGTCCGCGGTTGCCGGTTCTTCCCGGAGGTCGCTGAGGCATTTTCTTTGTGTTCTCCATAGTATTTCACCTCTCACAAATTTTACACGGTAGACGAATGGCCCACTCCGTGTTTGTGCCACAACATTTAATTATTTCATTCACAGATATTACGTGCTCACATTCACGGCTCCTCGTAATGTGCTGGGGCAAAAATGTCATATGATTACTTATGAGAGACTCACAGCGGATTTTCTGGATTATTTCGTTAAGATCACATTTCAGGCACGTATCTTCAAGACTGAAAAGCAAGCTACGCACTTCAGTTTCTGCCCTATCGCTGAAACGACAGATCGGAGCCCAAGTTAAGGTAACAGTTTTTTTGTAGCCGAAGTAAGAAACCTTAAGTTTGAGAAACTAGACTACGAGACGCGCAAAAGGAAAACCATGTAGCCTTTGCCTCGATATGCCACTCGCGGCTCGGTTGTATCTCGAGTCGCATTTATTGGCTATCATTGGCATACATGTTTTCGCGCCGCGCGATAGGAAACTTATTTAAGAGCAGTCTAATGTATATAAGTACATTGCAAGTACACTGAACTGATCGAGAGCTCAAAACAGAATTGGTCAGGACCTGCATAAATCTGTAGATACATTGTATATCAAGAGGGTTTCAATGGGGTTAACCGTTAGCCGTAAAATGGCCAAATATGTAGCCGTTAGGCGTAAAAATGAAAGAATTTTAACTGTTAGCCGTAAAAAATGTTAACCTTAAAAAATCTAAATACAAAAGTAAAGGCCTCGAGAACTTTTTTGAGTCTGATGTGTTGTGCGCTTATGTGTTCTGGTAGCGAGAAAAGTCGATCGAAACCGGAATTTGTCGCATTTGTCGCGTCGTCGCGCTAGTTGACAAACGTTTTGATAGCTCTTGTATTTTACGAGTGTACACACACACAAAAAAATACTTTTTAATCTCAAAATGGTCCAAAGACTTTCAGTATGTTTTACAACAATGGAAATTAATATTTAACTTCTTAAAACAATAGCAATTATTTTTTAACTTCGCCTGTTAACCGTAATGGAAAAAAATTAACCGTTAGCCGTAAAAAAGCCAAAAAATTAACCGTTAACCGTAAAAGCCACTACCCCATTGAGACCCTCCATCAAGGTCAAGGGAGGATCAAGACGTTTGTTCTTTCTGTGTTATACAGACCAAAGTCCTTTCCCGATTCTTAAAAAGAAGCCCGGGTACCGCGCTCGTGACAAATATGATAATTTCACCTAGTTATCCTTTATTCACCTAGAAGTCTCTCTTTTCCTCTAAAGTCAGGCCCCATTTATATGATCTCGGGTACCTGAGACAACCCACCCTCCGAGTTACACCAACCATTTTATGTGATCTCACCCGGGCTGTCTCGGGGGGCGAGACAACTCGGGTAGCCGGCGAGTTGTCTCGTCTCAGCAGGTAGGTTAACCCTGGCAGACGGAACAACTTTTTCTCATATAAACACTTTGGCTCGCCTACCCGGGGCAACTGTTAACGTGCCGAGTGTCACGACGTCCTGTGTGCACTGATTTAGGGGCTTTCCTATTCAGGTTACGTGACTTGTAAAATGCGGCCGTTATTTGAAACTTTCGAAGGATTCATTGATTGATCATCTGACCGTTAGAAAAATTCCTTAGGAAAAAAACTGGTAGTTAAGAAGGTCCCACGTACCTACCACATACATTAATGTGTCCTCTTCGTAACTTCCCGCATCTCTGAAGTTTAGTTTTGTCACCTGATTCAGTTTGCAAAATGCTGGCGGGTTTTGAAAATGTTGTTCTGTTCTTTATAGAACGCCGAAATATGGGTTTGCTGATCATTTTGCTCGTCTCGTGTTTTATTCCAAACTTGGTGCTTTCCACAAAGCCGTCGGTAAGTTTTAGCTTCACTTTTGCCCTCCCAGGTGCAGGTATTGCCAGCAAGCGCAAAACTGCAAGGCTGACTACTTCACGTTGATTTCTCGTAGTAAGTTTTGTGTATTTTTAGTAGTTTATTTTTACACTACGCGAAAAGCCAAATATTCGGGCCAGAATTCGCTCGAATACGAGTCGGCACACGCCTCGTATACTGTAATTTTCTCACTTATTCTAGTACGCATGATTAACACTCTGGGTGTGCATCACGTTTTCAATATTGAATACTCGTGAATACTCCAGGGGCACTTCACGTATTCAAATCGAATACTCCAGGTGTACTTCGCGTATAGCGTACGCCTTGAATACTCTAGGATACTCTAGGATTCTATGGCATCACACTGACATATTCGAGGCCAGAATACTCTAGAATATTTTTCATTTGGCGCAGTGTTAGCTGATGAGGTCTCTTGCAGATCCTAGGTAACTCAGCGGCATTATCGTTCGCGGTCCTTTGCAGTTTTCAGTATTACCAACAGGGTTATCAACCTCGTTCCCAGGGTCGTTTCCCTGGCTTGGGGGCACCAAGCCAGGGAAAAGACCCTGGGAACGAGGTTGCAGGGTTATTTGGAACCGAACAATATTGTTTGTATTTTCGCTGTGCCAGGAGGCCTTTTGCGCGGGTCCGCGGTTCCATTTGGTCTGACTGCTTTGCCCGTTAGTCCAGTGTCTCCATATACCTCTGGCCTCCGGTTTTCTGCTTCTGTGTTATTACAAAAATATAGTTTTGGGAAAACTCACAGTATATAGTATGGAGCCGTAATCTTGTTGTCCTTCTTGGAGGCACCAATATGGGTGCCATAAAATCCAGCAAGAATCAATATCGTAGCAGTATACAGGACGCGTGTCATATAACTATGAACCTAGTAAAACGGCATAGCTCACCAAGACGTCTTCGTAGCTCAGTTGGTTACTCCGGGGGTACTCTCTTATATGGGCTATAAGGAGACGTGCCGCTGGATAGGGTATTGTTTTTGAACCATCAACATCAATAGATCATTTGTTGGACTAGATATTAGCGCTATAGTATAAAATGACGGTTTAACTTGTCCTAACCGTTGATGTGTTTGACGTTATTTTTGTCCTAAACAGGGTTAGGGCTTCAGACCTCCAACAGCACCCCTATACCCAATGGAAATACCGTGTATAAATAAAGTTATCTTATCTTACAAAAGTCAAGTACCCCCGCCACCCCCCCCCCCAACCCGGTTTTTTTACAGCGCCCAAACGGTTTATGAGAGGTCATGGGATTCAAGTTTTTCGTTGTCCGACGCTCGTGACGTAATAGGCCACTTCGGAAAATACCATAATACTCTTTTTTTGTCCCCTAAAATTTTGCATAAGCTAAGCATTGTTTTTGTTTTCTCTTGGGACCATTGTAAGTCCCAAGAGAAACTGGAAACAATGTTTATGCAAAATTTTGGGGGGGACAAACAAAGAGTATTATGGTATTTTCCGAAGTGGCCTATTAAATTTCATCTTTATCATTCATTCACCGAGCTGAAAAATTAACATGTCTCATTGTTTATCACAAGAATCGATATCATTCGCTTTCAGTTTCTAGCCGTTAAGCTCTTACTCTTCAGGTTTGATAGATATCAAAATTTAAATGGAGAGTTAAGTCTAGAGTATTTAAAAATAGTATCTTTCTGGATTTTAAAATTTTATTTTAATGATGTTAGACGGTTACACCGGAACAGTAGAGAATGAAATACTTAATTGAGATGGACCTGAAACTAAGTGTTGACGTTTTATAAAAAGCCAATCATATCAGTCTCTTCAATCATGCTTAGGATAACAACCAGTCGCCAACGTCCTTGCATTGTCCGACATGCTGTGGCGCTGGCGTGCCCGGTGTCCCTGGTGTTCCTGGGCTCAACGGAAGAGATGGGGCCAAGGGCGACCAAGGACCTGTTGGAGCCCTTGGAAAAATGGGACCTAAAGGCCCTGAAGGGCCCAAAGGAGATCAGGGTGCAAAAGGCGAAGCAGCTTACGCGGTACCTCAGAGGAACTGGAAACAATGTGCGTGGAAGAGTCTCAACGACGGGAGAGACTATGGGCTGATAAAGGTGAGAGAAATTGAACAGTTGGTTCACTTTATGGCTTGTTACGCAATCTTCCTTTCCAACATTGGAGAGGTAGACTGTGTGATAAGCCAAAGGAGAGTCTGCGTAGGAGGTTATTTCTTTGCCAAAGTTTGTTTTGAAGGGAAATGTGGAGTAAAAAGATCAGACGCGATGGCCTGCTGGACTCCGCCGGGGGCATGCCGTTATTCCTCGGGCAGGAGCTTTCATGGCTTACAGTGCCGGGGTGGGAATAAGTGGGTACAGGGACACTGTAATTTGCAAGAACCTATTAAAAAGTACTAGGGGTATCCCTGCGATGCACTGTATCCCTTCTAAGTGGAAATAGAAATACCCATAGTACGGAGGTAAGCGCCGGCCTGATTCGGCAGGTTCGAACACAGACTTAAACCAAGGTTAGACCCTGGTCAGACCTACTCTAGTGCCCAAACAGTCTTGAGATGATTCAAGAGCTCAAAAACTGAATTACCGTATCAGTAGATAGAACGGTTTTCAATTAAGCCTCGAAATTAATTAGCGAATTGCTTTGGTTTTGTATTACTACTCTCAGTGATTGGTTTAAAAATCTTGCGCAACTTTTTCAACCAATCAGGAGTAGCAAAGCCAAAACCAATCGTGACTCGCGCGCGTACGTTTTCCCGCGCTTTGTGTCGGCTACGTGTAATTACTTTTAGTTTTGATTGGTTCACTGGATTGGTTTTACGACACTCAATGAAACTCGCTATAAAACATGTAAGGGTGACATACTTATTTTTTTTTGTTTAGGACTGTGTTTTCACCAAGCAGGCCCATAATACAGCTCTAAAAGTAGAGTACAATGGTGATTACAGGATAGCTTTCTGCCTGGACTGCTGCAAGCGCTGGTACTTCACTTTCAACGGCATGGAATGTAACGGCCCTCTCGCCATAGATGGGCTTGTTCACGTCCATGTAAACCACGGCAAAACAGACTTCAACATGCACAAGACAACCCAGATTAGTGGCTACTGTCAGGGGATTCCCAAGGGTACCGTCCGAGTGGGAATTAATGTCGGAGACTGCGTGGGAAAGAAATCCGGATCCGATGCTTATACCGGGTGGAACTCGGTGACCCGTATCATGATCGAGGAGGTCCCTCCACCACAGAAGTAGCGGACCAACGTTGAAAGGAAGAACGCTTTAATGTTTACCCTCAGTGCTATAACTGTTGTTGTGATTGAATGCTTACAGATTAAGAATTAGACGGGTTATTATTAGTGTGCAATTAAGAAGGGGATTTGTGCTATAGCGATTAAAGAGTTTTTGAAAAGACCGTTTCAGATTGTTATGTTTCTTACTTCGAAATAAAATAAGTTAAAGGGCGGCTTTTAAGTGTACTGGTCAATCTTGATCAATCATGAAATTTCAGATTTTGCACAGATTCTTTATCCTATTCTACTGAGCGTTTGAAACACACTCTTGTTGTACCTGCTGACTGCTGTAAGTCTTCATGAGTATTTTCTTTACGTAATAACGTAAGGAAAACACAAGGTAAGTCATTTTTATTTGCATTCTTTTCCACATGTAGAATTTAGGGCAATTTTCGAACTTTTCTCATATATTCTCTTACATAATGTCATGTAAATGATATACAACGTATGGGCCGCCTGTGGGGAGGGGGGTGGGTATTATTCAGCATACATGCTAAAATTGGACGGCAGTGATGAGAAGCTCTGTGTTGGGGCTCGCCTTTCCTAGCTATGTAAGACAGGACATGCAAAATTAATCCCTTCGATGTGGATATCATAGTACTGATTTCCATACACATTTTTTATATTAGTTAGGGAATTTGTGCAAATATCAACACAATACAAACGAACTGATTTGTATTTAATTAAGCTTACTTGGGCCACTTTTCCATTTCGGAGTTATACTTCCGGTAAATAACCCATCTCCAGTGGGTCGTTCCGGTTTTCCTTTTTAAAAAACTTTCATTTATTCCGGGCAAGATTTTCTATACCCTGTGAAGATCGAAGGGACCTCTGCTCGCAGGTTAGATTTTCTAATGAAAGACGGGCAATAGTTGAACATATAAACCGTGAGGACTGAGGAGTCCTCGATCATTCGAAACGATCTCGATTTTCGCGCCAACGCGCCAAGATAAAATGAACACGGATAACCCACGGATAAAAGGGAATAGGGGGGACTGGGAAACCACTAAACCCAGACTCTCACGATCGCATAATACATTCTGATACACCAAGCTGTTCCTCGAAGTTTACTTTTTATATTTAATCTTTTTCTTTTTCAAATTTATGTTACCACTCTTTTAAAGTTCACTTATTTACAAGAAATTTTAACATGGTCGTTAAGCGATGCCCAAACTGTGATCAAACGGTAAGTATTAAATATAAATCGTTTTCGAAATGTTAGAAGTATCACAAGCAACGCAGCTCGATTCTTGTTAATTTGATTTTTAAATGCGTTGTTATTAAATTAAGTTTAATGTTTTAAGACCTTTGCCTCCATCGCCTTTTAGCCTTCAGAGAAGAAGTAATTTAGCTTTCTCCCGGTTAAAATTTTCATACTTTACTTAAGCTTATATTTAATAGCTAACTGGTATTTGGCAGATAATATATCAAGTAAAGAATTCAACCACGATGTTTCACGACTATTAATAATTTGATTAGTTTAGCATTAGTTCACTGCGTTTAATAAAATCGGATTAAACTCATCCTTTTTCGTGCTTCTCCTGAGATGTATTTTTTTAGATTTCAAAATTTCTGGCAAGCGTGCAATATACATCGAACTTGCAATCAAACACTAATATTAATTAAATTAATTTATCATTGAAGTTTAAAACCCTGAAATGTCTCAGATTATAAAATCTTTTAGTCACAAATACTTTCAGATGCTTTTGCCAGATAAATGCAGGTTAAAATCATTTTTGAGCTTTTATGTACTTGCCCTAAAAGCTCCTAAAACTCTGTAAAACTTCAAAATTATTAAATAAATATATATTTTTAAGAACGATTATCAGAAATTACTAATCAAGCTGTTCGGTAATTGAACTTAATTGAACCTAATCCAACTTAAATGAACAATTGGGTTCAGCAAGTTCAATAATTAAACACAAATAATTATCAAACCCAAACAATTGTGTTACAGTTTGATTGGGTTAGATATCCGAACCAATAGAATACAGTAGAACTCTATCAAACACAATACAAACTTGTTTGATTAAAACTAATTTGTTTTCTTCAGCTTCCTGTGGCATGTAAGTCCTGCCCCTGCGGCCATGTTTTTATCAGCCGAAAACTACACCAGGCCCAGGTTAAGAAAGAAGGTATATGTACATTTCATTTTGCTTCAAAGTACCTTCACATATTCAATAAGCAATTGTTTTACATAATCATACACGGCGTTTTCCAACGACCACCACATATCGTATAATCAATCGCTTGATATTTATTGGTTTCCACATTTGTAGCAATTGAAGCAATTATACTATTCGATCTGAAACAGAGCAATACAATTCATGGTTGCGTAACTAGCTTACAATCTAGAACAACGATTTCACTGAAAAATAGAAACTCTTATCATGCTTTACTCACTTCTGTGGCGGGTCGTAGCTTAGAACAGGTTAGCCTCAGACTGGTTAGCTTGAATCTCTCTTATACAGGTGAGCAATACCGGTTAGCAAAAATACTTCTGAATGAATCCCGACAACGTGTAAAAAACAGCATGCATAAAATCTAGTAATCTCAAAATGTCAATCAATGTCCTTAATCTTTAACTAATCATAAATGAATGTTTGTAATCACGATTTAATTTCCGGTTCTGTTAACGAAACATCCTCCGCCCCGATAAGGGCGTAGTCCTTATCACCTAATCCTCTTTAATCGTATCCCTCTGCTGGGCAGATGACCGCAATCTTTGTCACCGGACGACTGTAAATTCCCTTGGCCGTTTTCACCTTAACGTTACGTACTTTCCCGTCAGCTCCTGGAAATACGTCTACAATCCTGCCCATAGTCCATGAGCCTCGAACAGCATTCTCATCCGCCATCGTCACGACATCATCAATCCTGACGTTTCGACGTTCTACGCGCCACTTTCTCCTGGGGACAAGTGTGGGAAACACATCTCTCTTCCATCGTTTCCAGAAGGACTCAACAATTCTTTGGACGAATTCCACTCTATGTCGGGGATTTTTGGTTTGCTTGAAGGGCCCTTGTGGCACTTGTGATGTCGCCCGTCCCAACAGGATATCATTAGGGCAGATGTAGGCCCCGTCATCTGGGTCATTTGGAACTCTTCCGATAGGGCGTTGGTTAACCAAATTCGCGATTTCAAGCAGACACGTGTACAATTCTAATGGCATCAAAACTTGCTCCCCAATGGCCCCCTTGAGAGCACCTTTACACGTCTTGACGAGTGCTTCAGCACATCCATTCTGATGCGGTGCTGCTGGGGTTGTGAACTTCCATTCAATGCCTTTTTCTGCACAGAACTCGCGTAGCTTATCGTCGTCAAAACCCTCGACCATTTCTCGTAGTTCTCTGGCGGCCCCGACCATCTGAGATTCATTGTCGCTCCTCATTACGGCTGGATAGCCACGAATGGAGAAGAACCTTCTTAAGACTTGCATAAATTCCATAGTGGAAAGGTCCACTGCCATCTCGAGATGAACCGCTCGGGTATTCAAACAAGTGAAAATCACACCGTAATGCTTTGCGGTCTTGTTTCGTTCGACCTTGACCTTAAAGGGTCCAAAATAGTCACACGCTGTGTAGTGAAATGGTGGAGTTGAAGGTGCCAAACGAACTGAGGGGAGATCTGCCATCTGTTGAGTTTCAACTCTTCGCGCCATTTCTCGGCAAAATGCGCACTTAAATTTGACCGACTTGGCAAGTTTGCTGGCCTTCAGTATCCAGTATCTTGCTCTGATCTTGGCAGTCGTGCTTGCCACTCCACCGTGTCCACATTGGTGCATGTGTCTTGTTATTAGCAAGGAAATACTGTGCTCGTAGGGCAGAAGTGCAGGGTGTCTTGAGTCATATGACACTACAGCGTTGTCGACCCTACCACCAACTCTGATCACTCCTTTATCGTCGACGAAAGGGCTGAGAGCGTCAAATTCTTTCTTCTTCATTGGACTGTGTAAACTCGTCTGTGCGCGTTTAAGCCACAGAGTCTCAGCCTCTTGTAACTCACTGGGGGTAAGAGGACCATTTTGTCGTTGTCCTCCACTGCGTCTTGCTCGAACCCCCCGAGCCAATCTTTGGATTAGGGCAGTCACTCTGATCAGTCTTCTCCAGCTGGAAAATTTCTGGGGGTCAATTGCTTCGCCATTCTTGGGAGTGATCACTGTACCAACCATTTTCTCTTGGCGATATTCCATCTCGTCTTCTTTTGGAGTTACTGGAACTGCATCCCGAGGCCATTCTGATTCGGGTAGCCGGAGAAAATCTGGTCCATTAGACCACCTCTTGTTTAAGTCCTGCACAGGTATCCCTCTCGAAACGTCATCTGCTACATTGAACTCTCCTGGAATGTGTCGCCACTGAATTGGGTTAGAGTTACTTTGTATCTCACCGATTCTTGAGGATACAAAGGGTTTAAAGCTTCCAGACGTACTGCGAATCCATGCTAACACAATTGTGCTATCCGTGAAGAACATGACATCACTGAATTTAATTCTCGATTCCTCTTGAATTGTCTTCGCTAGACGAGATGCAAGTACGGCAGCTTGAAGCTCTAGGCGTGGGATGGTTAGCTGCTTTAGTGGCACCACTCTGGACTTGGCTGATATGAGCTTGACTTCATACTTGTTGTTCTCTCCCTTTTGCCGGATGTAGGCACAAGATCCGAAGGCCTCTCGTGATGCGTCAGAGAAAATGCACAGTGATGCGTCTTCATTAGCTCCGATGGTAAACAGACCTCTCGGGAAGGACACTTCATTAAGTTCCATCATCTCTTGGAAGAGTCTTGTCCACTGATCTTGAACTGCTGGTTCGAGCTCCTGGTCCCAGCCAATTCCTAACTGCCATAGGTGCTGGATCCCAATCTTCGCTCTGATGAGGAATGCAGAAGCTAGCCCGATAGGATCGTAAATACGAGCTACTTTACTCAGTATCATCCGCTTGGTCAACGTGGCTGCTCTCTGATCTGTGACCTCTGATGCCTTTATCAAGTCTGGCCTGACTTTAAAACGAAGCTCATCAGTTCCGTGATTCCATACAACTCCTATAACCTTGTCTTCTTGTGTTCCTCCTTCGAATACTTCCGTTACATCCGAATTCTTTTTCACTTCGTTCCCCTTTGACATATCTTTGTTCGAAATCCAACCTTTAACACTGAACCCTCCTTTGGCCAGAACGCTATCAATGTCATTACTTAGTTCTCGCGCTTTTTCAACAGTGTCAACAGAGTCACAAATATCGTCCATATAGACGTTGTTAGTTCGAACCTCGGCCGCTTCTGGGTTTGTGGCTTGACTTTCTTGCGCTGTTTTGCGAAGAGCAATCTGCGCCATTGCCGGGGCTGGCTTGTCTCCAAAGGTTAACACCGTCTTGGCATACACGTCTGGTTCTCGGTTAGGGTCTAAATTCCTCCACAGGAAATGGTGAACGTGTTGATCTTGAGGTGGTATCAAGACTCGGTGATACATCTTGGAAATATCGCCGACCAAGGCTACTTCTCTCTCTCTAAACCGCAAAACAACTCCAAACAGATTGTTAAGCATGTCCGGACCTTTCATCCAGTAGTCGTTAAGCTGGTGACCTTGAAACATACACGATGAATTAAACACTATCCTGACAGGTGTACTCTTCTTTTCAGGCCTAACGATTGCATGATGAGGTATGTAATGAACTGGACCCTGGTAGTTTTCATCTTCTTCTTTCGTCAACTTTCTGCAAAAGTTCATTTCCAGCATCTCCTTCATCTGTGCGTCGTAGGCTTCTGCATGATCTGGACAGGATTTAAGCCGGCGTTCCGTTGATACTAATCGTTTCAGTGCCAGGGACTTGTTGTCTGGAAGGAGGTTTGGATCCCTTCTCCATGGATAGGGTATCATCCACTGGTTACCGACTTTCTGGCATGAGTCTTCAATGATTTTTAACTCCTCCCTTTCCACTTGAGTAAGCCTATCAGCTTCACATACGCAGGGCTTAACAGCGACGCCCATGGTCTCGGTCTTCCAGAAGTCTGTCAGATCAACAGGCATCTCAAACTTCACATGAAGTATGCGACTGGATTCCAGCATTTCCCCTGATGAACCGCCAAAAACCACCCATCCCAGTGGTGTACTCCTGGCTACCAGCTGTCCAGCCTGCCTACTTTCGCCGGTGTGCATATGGGCGTGGTCTATTCCAATCAACAGGTCAACTTGTCCTTTTCCTCTACGAAGCTTCTCATTTTTAAGTCCCAAACGTTCAGTAATTTGAGACATCTGGACAGCCGTAACCTCTTCACTGATGCTGGGTATCCCGATAGCCTTTATGGAGTATCTGCTACCGTCATCCAAAGATTCAACTGGCACGCGGTACACCTTGGTTTGCACGAATTCCTCATCGCCACCGACCTTCGTTATGGTCACAGAAGTATCCTTTCCTTTGAGCCCAAGTGTCAAGGCAGTATCGTTCCTAATCAAGCTTACTTGAGCCCCTGTATCGAACAGGACATTTGCACGTTTCTGGATGCCATCTTGACCAAGGATATTTGCTGTGATAATTGGCAGAAGTGCGCTGCTGGTTTCCGTTGTAGCTGCGATTGTGATTTTGATGGCTTTACTCTTGTGAAGGAGAATGTGATGAAACTGGGTACACTGAGCTCCGTTCTCTTCTATAGTACATTGCTGTCTTCGACTGCAGTTTGTAATTCGATGATCCCGTCCTGCTCTCTTTAAACAACTGAAACATACATGATTCTCTTTAGCTTTTTTCAGTCGATCATCAATACTGAGAGCAGCAAATTTAGGACACTGGTCCGGCCAATGGGTGGAGTTCCTGCATAGCTAGCATCTGTGATTGGTCGGCTTCGTCAGCTTCGTGTCTTCGCCACCTTGAGCTTGAAGATGGTTGACTTTGCGTAGGCTGTTTGAACTCGATCTTAAGGGGGCGGTAGCACGCATGCATGATTTCATTTCCACTGACATCCATTCCATGAGCCCTTTCAGCGAAGCTGACTTTCCTTCTCGTTCAAGATCCCTCGACCACACCTTTCTATCATCTGCGCACATTTTCTGCTCGATTATCGATAACATATGGCTGTTATCCATATCTTGAGGGACTCCGACTTCTTTGAGCGTATTGTAACAACGCTTCACTAAATGTACAAGATCACAAAATCGTGCATCCTCGCCATGCTGCAGTTGGCGAAATTTGGCAATGTCCTGCGTTACTGTGTCTGACACGAAGCGTGGATCTCCATAAATAGAATCCAGGTATTCCCAGGCCGCGTCATAGTCAGAGCCAATCCCTTTGATAAGATCAAGAGGCTGTCCTTGAAGACAAGCACGTAAAAACGTGATTGAATCTCTTTTGGAGTAGCGGGATTCGATAGCATGCTTAAAATCCGCTCTAAAAATCGCATATTCTCGGACATCTCCGGTGAATTTTGGCATCTTCGGTTTTTCCATTTTAAAGCCACACGCAGCGCTGTTATCGTTGTCGCCAGAGTTTCCGGTCTCGGTTAAAATACTATTGCTCAGATGACTTTGAGACGCTTGCAAAATATCAACAGAACCTGTGCTTTGAATATTGTGATGATCAGTTTGTTCAGCAGAGTTATTTGCAGTGTTTTCAGTGGTTCCATTGCCAACAACTTTAGTAATTTCAGCTGGATCAGGACTAGCGGAACTGTCATCAACTGTGCCTTTGTTCTCTGATGATTGCATGCTTGAAATTCCACTAACACTAACTTCTGGTTCTACGCTATTTGTGTTTATCCCGGTTTTCAGCGGTCCCTTTCCCTTAGTAACTAAGTTTTCCAGGTAAATCTTCGCTTCAATTTCGGTGACCATGAAAAGTTCCTGACATTCTTCCATCCAACGTTCCTGACCTTCGAACTCTTCATCGTCTTCAATTAACTTTGAATAGTTCTCGTGTTTAACCACAAGGTCATGGAATGCATTTTGGAGGCTATCTAATGCGTCCTGTACCTCTATGCCAGGTCGTTTAACTTCAATCCGTTTGGACAACGCATTCCTACATCTTGTGAGGGTTGCCTTCGCAGTCCTCCTGTCCAGCTTTGCGCTTTTAATTGCGCCTTCTGCCATGTGCTTGTTTCTCCCGCGGTGTTTAAGATCCGTGCCAAACTGTAGTTTCCTTTCAACCCAGAAATCGAATGAAATGTTTTACGTAATCATACACGCCGTTTTCCAACGACCACCACATATCGTATAATCAATCGCTTGATATTTATTGGTTTCCACATTTGTAGCAATTGAAGCAATTATACTATTCGATCTGAAACAGAGCAATACAATTCATGGTTGCGTAACTAGCTTACAATCTAGAACAACGATTTCACTGAAAAATAGAAACTCTTATCATGCTTTACTCACTTCTGTGGCGGGTCGTAGCTTAGAACAGGTTAGCCTCAGACTGGTTAGCTTGAATCTCTCTTATACAGGTGAGCAATACCGGTTAGCAAAAATACTTCTGAATGAATCCCGACAACGTGTAAAAAACAGCATGCATAAAATCTAGTAATCTCAAAATGTCAATCAATGTCCTTAATCTTTAACTAATCATAAATGAATGTTTGTAATCACGATTTAATTTCCGGTTCTGTTAACGAAACAAGCATGACGATGAAGAAGCTAGGAATGTTTTGCAGCTGTAGGTAGTGCTACTTTTTGGTCATGTTAACCCATTGGCCAAAATTGGCCATGACAAACATTGTCCTTTGTTCTGCTTCTGATGTTACGTTTTAACCCAAAAAGGCATCAGTTACACTCAGTCTCTGCAGGGGAAAAGATCTTTCCAATGATACCCAGATCAGAGTTAGTGGACAGTCCAGGTTCGAGCCCTGGCCGGGGCACTGCATTGTGTTCTTTGGCAAGACACTTCTCTCCACCCAGGTGTATAAATGGGGTTCAAGCCTTGAGCCTACTGGCCCAAACTGCTGGAGCTTATTCCGGTTTCAGTAGCATTACGCGGCTAGGAATATTTCTAATCCCTCCTGGATGGGATGCCAGTCCATCGCAGGGTTGTATAAATAGGTACTGGTGAAATTATGTTAGGGGATAACCCTACAATGGACTAGGATCCCATTCAGGAGGGAGAAGAAATACTCCTAGTCCCTTCATGGTACAGAAACCTGGATACATTCAAGATTTGTTTCTGTTGCAGTGGACAGTTGTAATGGTTCTGAACGTGATAAAAGACTTCGCCCTGAGCGTCCAAAGAAAGAAAACCCAGATTTTGACTATGAATTCCCTGAAAACCTTGTCTGGGTCAATAAGGAGCAGTTGCCATTTCCTTTGTCTCAGCAAGATGCGGCCAGAATAGAGAACCTACAGGACAGGCAAATGTCACAGGTGATTGCTAGCTAGTGGTTTCGTTTTAACGATGATTTATGTGTACAAGTCAGATTACTCTTTTTTGTTCTGACTGCATTAAAACAAATTTGTTTGAGTTTGAATTTTCGTGAACGTATTTTTTAATTGTCTGACTACGAATTTGTACATTTACTAATAATTACAAATGATAACGTTATTCCATTTATTTCACACAAAAGTCTGAGATTTAAACCGACTACAAGAATTATCTTAACTTGTTAATACTCATTTGTGGCTTACAATCACAATTTAGTAATTAAGGCGTTATCGTTTGTCTCACGATTCAGTCACTTGTGATGTGGACTGTGACGTTTCAGCTGCATACTGCTAGCCTTCATCAGGCGATAAGGTCGACTGGCCACTTGTAGCCACTGGCTACGTGTAGGGTCAAAGATGCTATTTACATAAGACTTCATCCTAACAACATCAACAGGGATAGTGGAATTGAGATTCCTGAAGCTTGGATGCCCACAATCAAGAAACACAAGAACGAGAGAACTGCATGATGGTGAACCACTGAGGGAACAACTAGCTGGTCTAGGATCAGCGAAGATCGAAATGCACCAATCACAGCTATTGAAAACCAACCAATCACAGTGGAGCACCATGCTTTAGAAAGCTACACTAGCCAGTCGACCTTATCGCCTGATGAAGGCTAGCAGTATGCAGCCGAAACGTCGCGGTCCACATCACAAGTGAATATACTTTATACCACGATGAACAACAACAACCCTTTTCACAACAATCACAATTTATTTTTTGTTTCTCTAAATTTAATGTGTTGTAATGTAATGATTGCAATGTTATTTGGCTTTAAATATAATTTATACAATATGTAGCATTAAATATATCAGAATATAAAGTGAAATATTTATAGTGATTGTACACTTAGCTTTGAGATAGCTACTTATTGTTTCTCTGTGGCATACAACTCAAGCAGATGAACATAACATGGTTAAAAATATCCCAGTTGGCATTACAGAGGCACAGACCAGTTTGCTATTTAGAAAGCAGAAGCTAAATTAAGGATGTCTGAGTTCAAGTGTAGCTAGTGGCATTGTGGATTGCTTGAACCTGGGATGCTAAGCCACTCGGCCATGCTGGCTTCATTAAAACAAATTGTATTGTTGTGTTTCTCTGTAGCTTCCTCATTCTTTAGATGGTGTGGTTGTTCCTAAAAAGCGTGGTCGGCCAAAAGGATCCAAGAACAAAGTCAAAACCAATTCTATCACAGGGGAAGTTCTTACTCCACAACCTCAGGTACTCATAACTTGTAATTAATGATGACATTGAAATCTCTTTCATAAAGGAGTCACCCTCTTCTGGCTTTCAACCCTCAGTCATGCTCATATTTCTAAATTTTGGTCCGACCTTCAATGGTGATCACTACATTACATGGATATGGTCTTGGCTTTTGTATCCTCAAATAAACCTTGATTGCACTTTTTAATTATTTATAGCCAGTTCAACTAGATGAAGATGGTATGCCAATAAAGCGAAAGAGAGGTCGTCCAAAGGGCTCCAAAAATAAGCCCAAACCACAGTCTCTTCTCTCCCCTCCAAACAAATCAGTTAAAAAAGACGAGGACGACCAAACATCAAGTGGATCAGAGAACAGGGAGCCAGTAGACATCATGCCACACATCTCACGGGAAAAAGCTGAGATGTATTCGCTTATTTTGATGGATATCAACCAAAAAATGATGTCACAGTCATGCATGAAGTTTGTGTAAAATTAATGCCCAATAGCACACAATTACGTATAAGTTTATAAGTCCTAATTGATACAACCTATTTATTTTAATATCCAGTCATTTGCTTGGTTTTAAGCAGTGCATAACATATATTTTGTTCTAAAAAGGAACATACCCAAATACCTTTTTTCTCAGTCACACCTGTAGTGAAGTATCAACACACCCTCAATTATTATAAATATCTGTTCCCTTGAGTATAATGTTTTAAGCACCCTGATTCCAGTAAGCACCTCCATATTTGGAAACGTGACATCTAAAGGCAGAATAGACCAATTCAAAGATGAGTGCAATATGTGGTTTGCTTTTGTCACCTGAATGTCATTTTGAACACCTATTTAAGCAAATAGTGACATTATGTATCAAACCCCCATTGTCAAAGTTTAGTGTGCAGTTCCAGAGAATATCTGTACCTGCGGGTCATGGAAGATCATCAGAAATAATTTCAAGGGGGTGTATGAAGCTAAACTGGAATCTCTAGTGGGAAGGAAGGTGCTCAAACCAAAACACCCTCCTTTGTATGAATATTTTCTGGAACAAGACAATATTAGTTACAGTATCTGTTGTTATTTCAATGTTTATGTTAAAAGAAGAAAATATAAGAGCCCTGTAGAAATAAACCACTCTCTGATTAGTGCCCTTCCTGGGGCTGTCAAAATTAAGTTAATTGGTAAGTTAAGTTATTTTTGAACAATAATCCCTTACACCGACTTTGTATAGCATTTTGAGAAAGGGTTGTGCTTAGGGCTGACCTGATGAGGCAGGCTCCTCACCCTCGCCATCCCCCCCCCCCTCAATAATATTTCTGTAAGGTAAATGCAACTATTTTGCCCAGATTTAGGGATGTTCTACTCAATGTGGAAATATGCAGTAAATTGTGAAGAAGTGTAGTTGAAAGTGGCTGTTAGGACACAAATTTGAGCTGTTCAGCATTTTGTTAGAGCAGTTGGTTGACTTGAGTGTCAAAATTATCTCACAATTGCTTTGGTTTTGGATTACAAAAATTTGTGACTGGTTTAAAAAACAGCCCAATTTAGATATTTTACATAATTATTCAGCCAAAAACAATAGACATCACTGCAGAGCTCTGGGGACTATAAAACCCCACAAACTCTGTAGTTTATTCCCCGGAGCCTTGCTTTAGGCGGAATTATAAAATATTGAAAGATGTCTATTCGCACAACATTCTTAACCAGTCAGAAGTAAAACCAAAACCAATCGTGGCTCGCTCATGTAATATATTTCCCTGTGCCATCTGCATGCATTCACTTCGAGTTTTGATTGGATCACACATTCACTGGATAATTATTTTGTCCTTTGTGAATGGTGTTAGTCATTACTTTCGTTTTGGTTTTTGGCATTCAATTGAAAACTGTTTTATCTTTGTATTAATATATTGATAATGATTGTCTATTTTTTGGATGGTTAAGATGTCAAAGTGATGTCTAGTGTATACTACATAACAGCTTTCTAACATGTAAATATCGACTGTCTAGTTTTATTACAAGCATAGTTACGTTATATTGTAATTCCTAAGCCAAATTGTAGGTTTTCTATAGGAACAAAGTTATACTAACCAAAGTAAGTGTTATTATTACCAGTAAATATTTTTCTTTGTTTAGTGTAATAAATATTTTTTCTATTAATAACTTTACTATAAAAAATCTAAAATATTTTTGATGTGAAATGTTGCTATCTACTTGTAGTATGAAATTAGATGAAAAATAAAATTTTTACAGCCAAAGGCAGCAAGGTGTACAACCGTTATATTTGAAAATAGCTCAAGGAAAATATGTGTGCTGATTGGTTAATAATTGTGTTTCTATAACTCGATAGAAACTCAAACTATCAAGTTTTCTTGGTTTTTTTGTTTTTTTCCTTGGGCTATTTTCTAAATAGAAAATATTTTCTTCGTGTTTCTATCGAGTTATAGAAACACTTGTGAAAGTTTGGGAGAACTCGAAAAAGCTGTGGAAACACTCGCCTGCGGCTTGTGTTCTCACAGCATTTCTCGTTCTCCCAAACCTCCACTCGTGTTTCTATAACTCGATAGAACACACGGAAAATGTTTTCCGTTTGTTAATTAACACAACACATTTGGCCTTCAGTGTGTCTGTAGCACCCGGCACAGCACAAGCTTTGCCATCCAGAATACAACTGCTCAGAAAGCACTGCAACTGATAGTTTATACTTCAGCTAAGGCCTGCAAAGGGATTGGTTGCCAAGATTTCTGTATAATATACTGCATTATGCATAAAGCCAGTTTCATTATATCCTACCGGTAAATACAATAAGCCATTCATATGAAAATGTGTTTAACCTGCATGTCCATTTTCATGCAAAGCAAACTCATTTTCATATGTACAGGTTTTGCACTGAGAGTTGTTTTGAAACAGAGGTCAAAGGGAACTCTGTAAATTATGCCCCATTGTGTTTTTGGGAGAACACATATTTTACACATTATTTTTTGACATTTTAAGTTGTTAGAAAAAGGAGTGTATTTTATTGTTTGGGCTATTGATTCCTTTAAAAGAATTGCATGCATTCCTTCAAGTGTTTTCTTTGTTTTCCAGGCAGAACAATTCAGAGCAGAATCTTGTGAAACCATTTACCAGAAAATGTTGCAGGACAAATTTTCTTTTCATAATTTACTGTTTTGTAGACTCCATTGATCAATCAGTTGATCTGTCGGTCAATCTGCCTCTCTGTTCATCAGTCAGTCAGTCATTCAACACATCCTTCCTGGGGCTTAGCCAGGATTGTTCCGGATGTATGCGCAATTTTCCAAATACCCCTCCAAACTCCCTGCCCCCCCCCCCCTCAAGTCCCAAACCTTTTCATGTGCCTTGAACAACAAAGGAAAGGTTTTGTTGTAAATATGAGCTTTCTTACTTGATACAAAATGACAGCTGTTGCTTACTTGGATTGTTCTTTCATGAAACTCAGAAAAGACTCTTGTGGTTGTTATTCTGCTTTGTTAAGTTTTTCAATTTTCGACATTTTGAGGTACACACATGTATGTATGTACAGGTAGAAACACCCCTGCCTATGTGTAATAATTAATCCATTCATTTATGGACTTCGAATAGTAGTGCATTTTATTGTTTGGGCTGTTTGCTTCCTTTGCGAACCTTATCCTGGTTTCCATAGCGACTAGGAGATTTACTCCTCCCTGGAAGGGATGCTAGTCCATTGCTGGAAACTGGCACTACGTTGCCCAAGAACACAATGCCGTGCGCCGGCCAGCACACCATGTCTCCCATGCAATTATGTAAAGGAGACATCATTCTTTGGTACAGGCTGACTGGGAGTATTTATTAACCCCACCCATACACTATGCAGTCAAAGGAATATACTGCCTTAGCCTCCTACTTGAAAGATGAGCAATGCAACTTTCATTAACAAAATTGAGTTTATTTCAATCTTCACTCTTGCAAGTAATAACTCCCTTTGGAGGCAGACCATTTATGAAAATAACTATAGGAATTTGATACCAAGCTTTTAAGCTACAGGTATAGGGAAAAGTAGGTACGATTTGGATGAATGCTTATATTATATCTTTTATTCTTTAGTTGCTGGTTTCAGTTAAAGAAAAATTCTACATAGAAGCCTAGTTTGACATAAATACCATGTTGCTGGGGACTTAATACCATGTATATGTACACACACACACCTAGACTTGCTCCACGTTGCCTGGCTTTTCTCTGTGTTGTTGGTGTTATTAAGAATACAAGTCAGAAGACTGCACAATCTATTTTCTCTGTGTGTAGCAAGTGAAGGGCACAATCTATGAACGGCTCACTTGGAGCAAGTCTAATTTATATACCTGACTGCAATTATCGTCATATTGTTGGCTTGCAAGGACACCCAGCTATTCAATAACATTAGTTTGTAAATGGTGCCATTTACATTTCAAAAACTATTTTCTAAGTCTAAAATGTGTGTCTTTAAAGAGACATTTCAGATTCCATACTGATTACATGGCATTAGTGATCTACTTTGAATCTCGGGTAGAGCCAGCAAACACTTGATGAAGTAAAGAACCGTTTACTTTGTGTACAAGCTGTAACAATAATTATTTAAATTTCCAAAGACTTTGACAGAAAAGTAATTCTGAAACAATTTATTGTTTCAGTGCTAACAGAGATTTTTCACAGGTGTGTTCTAATGTACATCCTAATAATTTAGCTTGGCGGTTTTTTGGTAAAATTTATAATTAGTACAAATTGTAGTCATGGAGACAAATTTTATTTTTGTCAGCTGTTACTACAAGAAAAATAATTATTGAGTTTACACTGTACTTTGTTAGAAAAATTAATATATTAGCTGATTCCACACAGGCATTTAACATTGGATAGTCTAAGGGCCATTCTATTTTATATAAACACTCCTCTGCAAACAAGAATTTTCTGAAACCTGTATGCTTTGATCTTACAAATATTTCTGAAGGGGCTAGTAAAAAGTTGGCTATTCAGGAAAATAGGATGTTTGTGAAGGGGGCACCACTTTCAGTTGGCACCTGTTTCTTATTTCTTCGGGGACCAGGGGATTTTGACATACTTTGTCAATAAAGGGGGGTGGGGGTGAATATAAAATGGTATGGCCCCAGTTTTATTTGATATTGAAACACTCTGACCTTCCCATAAATGTACCATGACCTTGGCTCCAACTGTCATAAGTAGCATAAGATTCTGCACTGGGAAGGTTTTACATGTAATAAAATTCACTTCAGATTTTTTGAAAAAATATAATGATAATAATAATTAGTATATTGCCAATCGAATCTCTTGTTTTTTCTGAATGCGACTGTGCGCCCAGTCCATTCTGGATTGTTATACGAGGCAAAAATGACCATTTCCCTCTCTTTTCGGGACAGACAACTTGTAGTCGCCCACAATACCTAGTAAAATTCCTACAGTTTCCCACCTAATTCTTAGTTAAACTTGAAAGAATCCTTATCATTTTAAGTTGCATTTTTCACTTTTATCCTGGTTACACTAAGTATTTTAGTCCCATTTGTGAACTATTTGGTGATTTGTGGACAAATTACTATTTGTAAAGGAAAGGAAATAACCAGTTTATAGAGTTGAGTTGGGATCACGGTACTTGCGCATAAAATCTTGGTGGAAGACTTTAAAACGTTCAAACAGAGGTTTCAAGGCTTCAATAGGAGGCAAAATTGTCAGCCTGTAAAATCAATAAGAGAACAAATAGATATTAGCAATATTATTTTACCTCACAAGACTTACAAATTTGTTCCCTCAACCCACAATATTGTATTTTGCCTTCCACCCTGGAGGCAGTTGAAATCAAGCAAAATGCTCATGCTGTCTAATGGACCACCCTTTGTAGCAGTGAAAAAAAATATTTTACCAGAACCGCAAGCTACAGTTAATTTTCAGTGTTCTGCGATGATACCATTGAGCGTATGCATCAAAATTCAAAACTTTTTTCAATGAGTCATCGAAATTCTGTAGTTTTTGCTAATTTTCATAGTTCTAGCAATGATTACACCAAATTCCCCTCTACACAATATATATGTTGTGGTTTAAATTTATCCTTGGTTTAAATTTTTTTAAACCAGGTTGATTTTTATTTCCCTTTGTCTCATGTTGATTAGCATAATCTGAAACAAAGGGAAATCAATATCAAACTGGCTTAAAAAATTTTAAACCAAGGATAAATTTAAACCACAACATATATATTAAGTAAAGGAGCCAGTCGTTTCAGTCAGTCAGTAATTAATTTTAATTTTGTCTATCAACAATTTGTAATCTGCAAAATCATAGTTGTGAAGTTCTGACATTTGAGCACATCTTGTCATGCTTTACCTAAAGTGGAAAGTTCCATCTCTCTGTCCAAACCCATTTCCTGGTACAACACACAGTCCTGTTTTCTCTAGTAACTCCAGTGCGTAGAAACTGTCAGGGTGCATACCTTTGGACTAAGAAAAGAAGTCAATGCTAAGATGAATGCTGACTACATACCCAGTTGTTAATGCTGGGCGTCATGTGGCCCAGCTGGGTCCGCTTTGAAGCCATATTTAGTTTGAAGCCTGCATGGAGGTGGAACTCTTTGAACAGTGACCAAGACGCCCACTAAGTTTAACCTGAGTTTCCTTGTTTCTTGTGTCAGTATAGTTCAGATATTTAAGTTTCGGTCGTGATTGGTTGTTTTGATCCATCGATAAAATTTGGTCATTCTGTTTGGTTCATTTGTTATGTTCATGTCGTGTATAAGTCATTTGCATGGTACCAGTAGTTGTTGACCTCTGTTGAGAGAAGTCATTTCTAATTAAGTGAACTAGCTTTCCAAAGTCAGCCGTTGAAACTAGTTAGTGCTGTAGGCAGTAAGCAGAGTGTAGTTTGCAATGCGTGGTTTGGGACTGACTCTAGTTTTGCATGCGCAATGATATTTTTCAAACCAAGTTTCCCCCAAACAAAGTTCACCATTTAGCATATTACAAAATCCTCCAAAATCATTTGCCACAAAATGTAATCTTCAGAAATTCCTTAGCAACTACTTTGAAACTGAGTCTCCCTCGATCCTTACAGGAAAGGGAATATAAGGGAATAATTTGATTTCTAATGCCTCAACACACGTGTGAATTTTCATACTTGGCCTGAATAATCAGGCATTGTTTCAGAAACCAAATATCTAAACCTGGAGTTGAATGTGGTAGTTAATAGTTAGTTAATAAAAAAGATTTGTAACGAAACACTTTGATCGCTTTATACCTTGGCCTCTTCTTGTGCTTTTTTAGGGATGAACACTCGAGGAAAGGCATACATGGCTCCCATCACTTCATTGCACTTAAATCCCTCCATTGAGTTGAATGTATTGGCAACTAGTTTAGCTCTGTCCTTGAATGACTGGAGTACTGCTGTTTTCTCCTGGAAATGTCATTTGTTAGGGGCAGATCAACACCAAGTTAGTCACAGCAGTCATTTTCCAGTTTAAAAACAATACACCTGGGTGAAGAGAGGCACTGTGAGAGTAAAGCGTCTTTCCCAAGAACACAATGCAGTGCCCCAGCCAGAGCTTGAACCTGGACCGTCCAATCCAGAGTCCAGCACAATAACCATAGGTCAACATGCCTCCCACAATCATTATTATGGGGGATTGAAAAAAAGCTTACCACTGGTAAATGCACCACGAATGTTCTTATGCAAGGTCTCCACCATGGGTTTATGTTACTAAGCAACTTGGTGAATTCAACCCCCAGGGGGTACTTGCACTATACATGATGGGGGGGGGGGGGGGGGGGTCTGACAGAGCTTCATATTGTAAACTCCAAACAAATTTTGCACGGAGATGTGACCCATGAAATGCGCATATTTTTTAAGACCTAGCAAAATATGTGACAGATTTCTTGACCCAAAAAATACCATGTATAATGCGAGTACCCCTTCCCCCCCCTGGGATTCAACCCTCAGATACATTATTTTGACTCTGACTAAAGAGGTATACCACAGCCCTGGAGACTCAGCAGGACCTTATGAAAGAGGCATACTGAAAGAAATGCTCTCCCAATCACAGTCCAACTACACTTACTTTGATAAATAAGTCGTACGACTCATCTCCAGGTTGAGGTGGGCTCACTAAGCAATCCATCATTGCCTGGGCAAAAACATTGCAATAAAAAGAAAATCAATCAAAAACTGCTGTTTCACACTTGCTGAATAATAATTGCCATCCTGCTGTATTACAAACTGAATTATAAATTAAACCCAACTGTCCTTGTCATTATCTTTATCACTGTCATCATCTTTGCCATCAATGTCCTCCTTCTCCTCACCATCACCATCATCATCATCATCATCGGCATGATCATCATCATCATTATCATTTCCATCGTCATAATCATCATCATCACCATCATCAATGTATGACAACAACAGGGTTTTCAACAACAATTTATCTAGATAATCACCTCTCAATCATCCACCTCTTTTATCCCTAACTAATAAGACTTAATTAATTTGTTTCACTTAAACTTTTTATACCGATTTTAAGTGACCCAGTCATAAGAATTGACAACCTTGACATCTTACCAAATTCTCCCAAGGATAATTTATAGAAAACAAATGAAAAGGTGAAAGGAGAATTCTAAAGCTGATCAGTTATGACAGTCACACAGCAAGAGACTCACCTGGCCAGTGATGCAAGAGCAAAGTTTTGCAGACATCATCTTTTTCAGCTGGAATCTAACCTCATCATCCATTCCCACAATTTCCATGTATCCACCTCTGAAGCCACATCTGACAGAGAATGGAAAAAATGAAGGTTTGGATATAACATAATAAAATGACCTCCCAGGGAAGGGGTGTGAGGGTGTGGGCCCCATGTTTCTAATATCCTGGGCCAAAGTAATTGGGATAAATTATGTTCAATAAAATACCAACTAGTGAATAATTATCTAAATGTTTGTTCAATTTATTGAAATCCCCTTACCCATAAAAGGTAAAGCCTTGTGCCTAGTGGCTCATCCCGGTGGATGGATGGGATGCTAGTCCATGGCAGGGTTATCCCCCAGCATTATTTTACCGGTACCCATTTATACTTCTGGGTGGAGAGAGGCACTGTGAGAGTAAAATGTCTTGGCCAAGAACAGAATGCGGTGTCAAGGCCAGGGCTTGAACCCGGATAATCCGATCCAGAGTCCAGCACACTACCAATTATCCATTTTCTAAACGAGCAGGGGACTGGGTATGAACATATTTCTCTTTGGTACAAACATTCAATATCGATTGAATTGAAAAAATGGGGCATGCCATCTGAAAGAGCATCCAAAAATTAGTAAATTTACCAAATTTGATGGTTATTGGTTTAAACCTAAAGGCACGGTGCACTTAGTATGGATTGGAGGGACAGGCGTCCTCCAATCCATACTAAGCTCTCTTATTTTAAAAGTGTACCATGCCTTTCCGTTTACACCAATAACCATCACATTTGGTAATTTTACTAATGTTTGGATGCTCTTTCAGATGACATGCCCCATTTTCAATTCAATCGATATTGAAAATTCGTATCAAGAAAAAATATATTTGTACCCAGTCCCTGTTCGTTTAGAAAATGGCCAATTAGGCCACCGCGCCTTTCGCTATAAAGTAATACTGAAATATCAAGCTTTGATGAATCAACATCAACACTGTATTTGGAGAGGGAAACACAAAGAAAAAGACTACTTGCAGGCAAAAACAACTACATGTAGATTCACAAGGTCTGTAGTTTGAACAAAGCACATTTGCAACTCTTTGTGTGCAACTTTCACTTCATGAAGTCTGGGATTTATTTCTCATATTACAAACATAGAGGAGTTTTAATTGAGTGTCGCGAGCCCAAAACCAAAGGAATTACTTTGGCCAAGCCAACACAAAGCACGGGAAAACCTGAATGCATAAGTCACAATTGCTTTTGGTTTTACTTCTGATTGGTTGAAAAAGTGGTGCAAGATTTTTAAACCATTGAACATGAAATGCAAAACCAAAGCAATTTGCTAATTACTTTTGACACTCAATTGAAAACTGCTCTTACCATTAAATTAATTTACACGTACATATCTATTAATCATCACAGAGTTGGTTATATGTGAGGTCAAGTCTGTGTAGAAATTCAATTTTAATTACAATAAGTAAGTAGGAAAAACTTACAATACTTCACTTACTCTCCAAGAAATCCTTTTGATGTTGAATGGAATGAAATGAGTTCAAAGTCTTCATAATCTGGGCCCAAGTCTCGTAGGACTTTCTTAAATGAGTGAAATTTCATTCCCTCTCCATAAATATTTGCCTGGTATACCTAAAGATGGAATAAACATTCAACTTTCTATGCTGTCAGTGATTTAAAGGTAGAGTGGAGGCTGTATCAGTCCTGGGAATAAAAGAAACCTGATGGTTCAGTCAATTGCTTCCAAGAACTTAACAACTTTTTTGAGCTTCTTCAGCATGAAATCACAAGGTGTTGTACCCCTCCCATGGAGGGGATGCTATTCCACTGCATTGGGGAGGGCAGGGAGGAAGGAACCTAGGAGGGAGAGAAGGGGAACAAACCTACCAAGACGGAACATTAGTCTTAATTCTTAGTAGTGTTTTTCTGTTGATGCAAAGTTTTAAATAAAGTAATACCTTACCAACCAACTGAATAAAGTAATACATGTACCTTACCTAACAGCTCTATAGGGGTTGGGAGAAGAGATGGAGGGAATGGGAATGCACAAGGAAGCAAGAGCCGGGAGTATTGCAATAGAAATAGTGCCGAGAGCTGGGGGTAATAAAGGAACGACAGAAGCTGGTAGTAAAAGGTGTGGGTTGAAACACGCTGCACCCACCACCCCCCCACCCCCGCTCCCCCACCACACACACACATTGCACCTGCCAGTTACCATTTTATACTCCGTGATAAAATTAATGTCTTGCCCAAGAGCACACAACACAGTGTGGTCTCTTATCACAGAAATAAACATTGATTCAGTAATCTACCTCATCTGCAAGTAGAACAAGTTTCTCTTCCTTACAAAACCTTATGATGTCCCGTATGTTCTCATAAGACAGAACTTGGCCTAAAAGAGGACAAAAAAAACGTACATTAATAAACATAATTCAGATGATGAAAGCTTGAATTTTATCACAACCCATAAATACGAATTAATATACATGTACCTGTTGGATTGCCAGGATTTATGACACACAAGGCACGAGGAACACATTGAGGTCTGGCTTCATTCAAAGATCTCTTAAGCTCATTAATGTCTAGGCTCCATCCATTTTCCTCATCAAGGTAATAATTTATCTGTAGATGGGAAAAAATTGCAATTTATATGATTTCAAGGTCATGCTTGAAGCAAACAGTTTCCAATAATGACAATTTATTTCTAATCAGAATCCCTATTTTTGCAGTCAATTTGACCACGCACTTGATCACATTTTACAAGATCTGTTTGTTGCTTAAATGAAGCTTCACAACACTCAAATTCGAGAAACTTTGCCTACCAATGTCAACTTGGTTAATTTAACTTTAAACATGGAGCGAGCCTATAAAAAGGCCCCGTCTAGCATTTTGTTGGCTTTAATTTTAAACAGCCGTGTCGGAGTAACGGTCTGCAAACAGAAAACCTCCGCAAATTTTTCTTTTCAATTGCGAGCCCTGTTTTTTTTTTTATGTGGAATTAACAACTTCAAATACAATATATACCACTAATAACCTTTTTCCATGCAAGTTAAGCAAATTTAAACAGAAATTTATACACAAATCCTGAAAATGCAAACTTTGTGTTGACCACGCACAAACACTGTTGCAACATAAAAGCTCAAACGGACAGTGCTGAACACATCAATTATTTAAGTACTTGGCTTCATGGGCTAAGAATCCAAACAAAAGATGAATAACGATGTGTAGTTATGACTTCCAATAACTCCCGAATTGTGGACGAACCAAGAAAGCATGCTCTTTTCAAGCTTGCTGAAACTTGGCATGTTGTTTGTTATCGTCAAGTCGTTTGCCACAAGGAAATTCTGTAATTTCGCAGAATAATTCACGAGAGTTACATAGCTTTACATGTATCTTCCTCTATTTCCGTTTATTTCTATTGTTTGCACCCAAACGACAAAAGGAACAATTTACTCACGAGGGTCTAGATAATATTTAATTCTTTTTTTTTTAATTATAAGAAGAGACAAGTTCGGATCACGCCACACCAAAGAAAACCAGTTGAGTTCAGTTCTCAACCAATAAAATCGTCACATTGGGATTTGAGATTGAAAGGCTGAGCCGCTCAGCCTTGTTATATAGAATCACTCCGTGTTTAAAAGGGTCATCTAACTGTTTCAAAATGCAGACCGAACCATCTCTCAAATGCTACAAAGTATCACGGTATGTTTGTGTGTTTTTAAACAACTTTCTCACAGCCAAAAGAAAACTTCATATCAAGCAAATTATGATTTGTGGAAACACTGGTCGGAGTGATTGAAAAATGAAGTGATTAGTTGACAGAGAGAAGTAGTCAGTGATGGATGATCGTACCTGATGTGCTAGTTACCTGGTAAGAGTTCATTTCAGACAGTGTCGCTGAGTAGAGGGGGTACTGGGGAATTGGGATCATGATGCCGGCTCTACCATTCCCAGTGTTGACACTAGTCTGGAGCAATTTCAGTATAGCCTACAAAAAATATAGGTCGGAAAATACATGAATGAAACTAGAAACACTGTAACAAGGAAGGAATCTAAAATATCTGAAAGACAATTATGGTTACTTGATTATAAATAACATTTAACAATTGTCACAGCCAGCTACTCTTCCAGTTGTTGACGCCTACTCAATCCTGTCCCCAGAGCCCGCTTTACTTTTGGTCAGCACCAAGAACAAGGCCTCTGGCATGCGCATAGTGCATTGCTTTGATTCCCAGCCAATCAGATTCAGCAAAAAAGTTCTGAGTTTGCGCAGAACGGCTGGAAATCTGTGAAATGTGGACTTTGGAATCGGTCCTGGCCAGAGTCTGTCTTCTTGGTGCTGACCAAAAAAAGTGGGCTCTGGGGACGAGATTCACGCCTACTTCAAAACATTTTGAAATACCTGAATTACTTATGGTCAAGTAACAAGGACAGACAAGGTAATGTAAAAACTTGTGTATAAGCCATAGACCTCTTTCATAAATGACTGCCAATTTTCAATTCTTTTGTATTCATTTAAATAAGCCTCTCTAACCTTGCTTTTGAGTTGGTAAATCAAAGGATTTTTTGCTTTCAAACGAGGTTAGAAAGGCTAATTTAAATGCACACAAAATTGGAAGCCATTTATGAAAGAGGTCTATGCCTTTTTGGGTACAGCTTATCTACAAGACCATTGCTTTCAGAGGGAGTAAATTGGCTAGTATGGGGTCACAAATAGCACTAAAAACCTTCAGTAAACAAGATTACCGGTAAACATATTGAAACCTAATGTTGTTTATCATTGCTTTTGGTAGAAGTGGTGGCTCCTAAAGGAGCCGCTTGTATCTTCAGGTTCTATACCTGAATCTTGTTGTTCTTTCAAGCATATTTTTATTTGCGCTTCGCTTGAGTAGCTGAACTCTAACTGGCATGAAATCTCCATTCCTCCGCAAAGCTGCTTACAATTGCATCAGCAACTGATCACGTCAATGCCGATCTCACTGGTTGCCAAATCACTTTACACTGTAAATTGGCCACACTATTAATCCCCTACTGTTGTTAGAGGTAAATAAATAGTTTAACTAGGAACATCATATTTTTTACTAAATTCATCAGCATTTAGTTGAAATTGCCTCTCACCCTAATCGCCTCACTGGCACCACTTGTCAGATAGATTTGACTAGGTTCTGAAGCATAGCCATCACGTTCGCTGATATACTTAGCCACATTATTCCGAATCCCTTCCAGACCTTGAGAATCCGAGTATGCACCTAGAAGAAACATTTGCCAAAAGATGATCTATTATTATTTATCCAAAACTGTCAGCAAATACATTGACTTTGTACATGTATCATATAATAATGAAAAAACAGAACTTTGGGTTTTAACAGAGACAGAGAAGTAAATCTGTTGAATAGATAAAAATTATCTGTGTGATTGCCAATTTCTCCTGGAGGTCTTTCTTGCTGATCTGACCTTCTACCACCAAAAGGCAAATCATTGACCACCTGTGACATTTCCAGCACTTACACAATTGTTTGCTTGCCTTCGCGAAGGGTCATTTACGATTACTTGCGGTTATTACAGATCTTTTTCCTTTCCCACTCCACCATCCCATTGGTGGGGTTTTGGTATTCCACTGACTGGGTCGGTGTGATGGTGCCTTTGGTGGTGGCCGCTTACAGAGTTGCCATGGATACCTCCTTTCCCATGCCAGATTTGTTGGCTGAGCTCCACCAACCTTTAACTTAAGCTCCCAGCTCTCAGCTCATCTACTGATGACGAGTTTAATTACTAAAGTCATTTACAGTATGACAACTTACCCATACTGGAGCCCTTGGTGTCACTCAATATTCTCCTGGCTTTTTCCTTTGCATCAGATGGTATTTCAGGACTGTTCAGCATTTCTGGGCACACACACATAGCAATAACCTACATGTAAGATGACCAGGAAAAAACAACATCTCATCATAAACTCAACTCCATTCAATCACATTCCCCAATTAGTGCCAGGAAGCACTAGAATGCTTAGACACTTTAATAAAGGCTTCATCTTACCTTACAGTACATTGACTGTAGGAGAGAAGTTTAAGATTATGTAAACTGATGACTAGGGTGAAATACCGATTTCTTGAACCCAGGGCTGTCAGTAGGTTTTTGAGTAGCAGGTTCCATCCAAAAAGCAGGCAGCTATTTCCATTTTATATCTCCAATATCATACTCAAAACTGACCTACTAACATTCGGAGTAGCCGGTGCAGTATTTGGAATAGCCGGTGAAATGCGCTGGTTGCCGGCTTATTTTGACAACCTTCTGAACCTCAGAGGGAAGCGAAAATTGGTTAATTGGGAAATTGGGGGTAAAACTACAGTGTACGGCTGAGGGAAGGGAAACGATTTTTGTTTCGAGTTTAGGGAAGGAAGTTTTAGAAAACGGGATTTCACTATGTACAACAAATTGACAAATCAATTCTAGATAACACTGATTACATAGTGGTAATTATAATTGAAAATATTAAAGTTAAAGTAAGTGCGACAATATTATAAGTGGGTGCTTTGTGGAATATCAAAATATAGTTCATGTGTGCTTTATTGATTTAATATTTAATTTCCGATTTCTTGTATATTATTTTGTTGAACTTTTGTCCTGTTAAGCTGAATTATATATGTTTTAGTGTCCACACACTAACGCCAAGACTAGCTCTGCTATTTGTGGGTAGTGTGTCATCATGTATTTAGTTAAATGTTCTCATTACTGCGGTTTTCAATATCATGCGAACTCTGAAGCTGAAAACCCAACCAACGATTGCGTTTTTTGCTGCTGTCAATCATAATTACGGTAAAAGTTAATGAACCTTGAAAATCAGAAAAAAACAAAATGGATCGAAGTCTACCAATCACAACTGACAGACGTGACCTTTTGACCCTGTTGAAGTGTACCTCCGTTTTCTGAGAGGTCCACTTGATGATTGACGGCAGCGAAAAAACGTAACCGTCAACATGAGCAGAGTTCGCATGTTTCTGAAAACCGCAGTAAATAAAAACTGAACTGAACTGAGGCTCAAAACATGTACCTTCAGCAACAGGTTTTAGTGTAGGATTCTACTCTCATAAATGCCTTGGTAGTTCAGCAGGATTTGCACAAATACTTTGCCCATACCCAAGGGTTGTCAAAATAAGCCGGAAACCGGCGCATTTCACCAGCTATTCCGAATACTGCACCGGCTACTCCGACTGTTAGTAGGTCAGTTCTGAGCATGATATTGGAGAAATAAAATGGAAATAGTCACCTACTTTTTGGATGGAACCTGCTACTCAAAAACCTACTTACAACACTGCATACCTGTGAAATTGTGGCTAAATGTATTTCCCAATGGAAACTCCAGTTATCCTCTGTATTTTGCATCACACATTAACATAGATTCAGTTGATTATATAGCAATTGTAAGTGTGCTCTAAACAGTTACCTCAAGCTTCACAACAGATATTGACTCTAACTGACCTTTGGCAGTGGTCTTACGACAACTCTAGGAACTCTAATTATAAAGTGTTTAACTGGTTAAAGAAGGTACACACTAAAAACAAGGTGAGGCACCTGTCGTGGAAAGGTGAGTGGTTTCATTCCAAGGGCGTGAGCATCTCCAATGTTTGCTTTTATTACTTCCTTGAAAGGCTTCTGTGCACCCTAAGGAAAAAAAAGGATAGAGTTATGTAGACAATACTCCCTGCTGCTGATATAATCATAAATACCAGCACATTTAACTTAATTCAACACCTTGTAATCTTAACCATTTTCTTACAGTATTACCACCAGTCTCAGTTCAAAACAAGGCATCCAAGAGGCAATGCATTTACATGTACAGTACCAACAATTAACAATTTAAAATGCTGGCCCAAGGGAAACAGAAAATTGTGTTTCTCTCCATAATGTCAATGTTTCTCATGGTGGGGCTGGAGAAACATTACAATCTGAGGGAAACAAAATAGACTGCTCCTTGAGGGACCAGTCATTAAACATGTAAGTGATTTATTTTAAGCACAAATTGAAGACTTTGGAAAATTTCTTAAAGTGATAAGCTGCAACAAGCCATACAATAATGGTAGTGGGTTAACATTTGTCAGCAAAGGTGGCGTCATACTCCATGTTGTAAATAGTTTTACTGTTCAGTGTCATGTGACCTCCAAGTAGCCAATTAGAGGGCATGTTGTTTGGGCAAAATTCCAGCTATAACAGTACATGTTGTTACTTCCCCTAGTATGGGAGGGTCATTTAATAATTTGCATATCACACCACAATATTTACTTCATGCAGTGGAGCAACTTCAGAATAACCGGTCACTTCAGTTCACTTCATTTACATGTGTCAGACCTATTGTAGAACAAGGAATAACACAATAGGCAGTATTCTTATTCAATGATATGGCAATAAGTGGCTGGGTATTCTGAAGTTTAGTGGTATTTGATGTTTCACCACATCATAAACTGTAAGTCAGAGTCTAGATGAAAGTTATTGCATTTTTATGTTACACTTCTGGCAATTCCAGTCCCCAAGAAATTTTCCTGTTATTTACATTTCAATTTGATACAATATAATAGAATTTGTGGTCTTTGGCGTACAAATATTGAATCAACGCAACAATTTTAATAGTACTTCACACAGTACATGCAATGCTGTTCTGGAACGTTCGGTGCAGTGGGACTCAGTTCTACTCACTTGGAAGTCGAGTGTTGGTTTACATGTAGTTGTTTGCAGTTGCAAAACAACGAATCAACATATTTGTTTGCTGACTTAAAAAAACTTAACTTACAAAAAGAATTTAAGACCATACCTTTAGCAGTTCTTTCTCCAAAACCCCGGCTCGATCTACAATAGCTCCTCTGACGGCATATTCGATCTGCTTCACGAATGGGTTCATCGTTTCGCCAGTGAGGATTTTGCCGTTGGAACATCTTCCATTTGCTAGAGAAAAGGAACGATTATGTAAAGGCACGATCAGAGATCGCTTGCTCAACAAGAGCGGCACTCGACGAGAAGCCATAGTCTGTTTTGTAAACTTCAAAAATAAACTTCAGGTCATATAAAAATAATGGCGGCGGGTGGAAATGAACCCTGATCAATCAATTATGGATGCGATGCGCATCATACTTACCTGCATTGGCCATTGTGGAGGCTCGGAAATCTTCGGGTGATGTATTTTTTGTACAATTTTAGTCCCGAAGTGCAGGTAGTTGAGCAAGTCACAGAGAAAACTCACAACACACCTGCTCTAAAAACGTGTAGAAACAGTAAATGAGCTACTCGCTTTGCTCAAAATGAACAGGTTTCCAATCGACAATATTTCGCTTAGCAATCGGAAATTTTCGCGCCAACATCGGTGGTAAAAACGATCATCCCCATTCCCTCCCGCACATCGGAAGATTGCGTGACAAGCCAAAAGAAGTCTGCGAATGGGAGGCTAATAGTCAAAGGCTAGCTGAGAAAGTGCCACGTGTTTTTGAACGTTTCTTTGTCTCTGGTCAGATGGGAATCCTCTGGTGATGTGAAAAAGAAATTTTAAGGCAATAGCTAACCAAACATAGCCAATATGCCGTGCAACATGTAATGGGGTGGGATACGGTTGCGTTACTTCATGTACTCTTGTACTGTTGTACATGTGACTGATATCAGACGAGCAGACTGACTGATCACTTCTGATCGGGTCTTGTTAAAAATATTGAGCAATATAATCAGCCATATGAGCTTGATTTGAGTTATTTTCAGTTTATAAATTTTGAATCTGCCTTTGTTGAATATGTAAGAATTCTAAATGGGGTACAAAGTCTCTTTTATTTATTCCAAGCATATTCGATACTACGAAACTTGATAATCATGTGTAATGTCTTCACATAAATTGGCGATTTGGACATGAATTTTTAAAGAGAAAGGTCTATTTTGTTTCCTTTTTTCTCTGGCCAAATATTTACATATTTACCAAATGCCTTGTGTGCAGAGTTTTTGTTTATGCTAATTAAATTCTGTAAGCCCACAGTCAGCGCGAAATTCGCCATCATTTTGTCCCGTTTTGTATTTGAAAGTGCCAATGTCACATACAAAGAGTCATAAATATTGAATGAAACGAAGTTTTGCTAGTGTAGCTTATACTGACAGTATAACCAAAGTTTGGAGGACTCAAATGGTCTCAAATGTGTGAAAATTGTATTTCAATTGGGTCGAAAATCGATCCATACATTAAGTGGACCATTCTGACTATTTCAACCGGAAAGAATTGTTGAGATCGTACGCAATCTTCACCAAGAAGACAAATATGACACTATAAAGCTGAACGTACGGAGATCGATGGGACAAATGCAGGTGTCTATTATACATGGCGGTAAAAATGATTGAAGTCCTCCAAGACGGGTCTCTTGAGGTAGAGTGCGTATTTACTAACCTTGTGTTCCGTTTTGACTCATTTTCTCTTCGTTATTTTGGGATCGCAGGAATTAAACACCTCCTTATTCTTGCTCTCTTAGATATGGCAGGTTGTTTTGATAAAACGTGGCTAATATGGAAATAGACTATTGTGAAATCCGAGACCATCCGTACGTGAGCACGTGCGTGACCATGGCATTGTCACGTTTTTACCATACGCCCTGTCACATGGGCGAAGATCATTCAACGAACATCATGAATCCGGTGTTTGAAATGATTGGTTAAGCACTAACAAAAATCGATTTCATCAAGATGGAAAACTTAGAAGTTTTTATTAGAAGATTATTGGGTTACTTCTTGTGTTTAAAGTGACGTCAAATTCACGTGATGGACAAACTTTTCTTGGACTCACTTTGGCGTTCATTTAGAGACAGGATTAAAACAGAACTGTCCGCAGTGACGGTCAAAACCCATTATATTACATACCACAATAAAATTAATGCTTCCTTGAGATTATCCGTTTCCCTGAGTGCCAGAGGGTTTATTTTGTGGCGAGGGTTTTATTTTGTGAAACGATAGCAGCTGCGACCCTCACTGATAGCGGTTTCGCCACCAAAAAAAAAAAATAAATAAATGATGAAAACGAAAACGACTGGCTGATAGTGGTAACTGGTACAATAACACAATAACGCAAACGCTTGTCTACGCGGAACGCCATGCGCCACAAGGGGTGTATGTAAAACGCGGAACCCACCCGGAACCTGCCGGAACCACCCGGAACCACCCGGAACCCACCCGGAACCACCCGGAACCACCCGGAACCTGCCGGAACCCACCCGGAACCTGCCCGGAACCTGCCGGAACCTGCCGGAACACACCCGGAGCCTGCCGGAACCGATAATGCGTAAGTCCCGGAACCAGCCGAAAATAATAAAAATAAAAATAAAATAAAATAATATAATAAGTAAGAAATAAAAGCAATAAAAAATTAAAATAACAAGAAAAATAAGATATAAAAATAAGAAAAAATAAGAAAAAATAAAATTAAAATACTAATATAACAATTAAAATTAAAAATAATAATTAAAATAACATGAAAATAATAAAAATCAATACAAAAATTTTACGACTTGACGCTAGTCACAGAAGATAACCGAGGAAACGTGCCCAAATAATCTGTTCACAAAATAATGTTTACGGTTTACTTTCAACAGTGCTGTGAAGACTGAACGGAACGATGACGACGAGCTAAATAATCGAAATTCTTTCCTTGCCGGAAACAAGTTCATAAAAGAAGAGGCTTAATAGGGCAGGTCCATTAAATTTTGTGAAGACGCAACGAGCTGCATAACAAAACAACCAGAACGAAACATACAAGCACATATGGCTTCAATTTGGGGACAAAATCTGAGTTTATGGCTTGCTGCGGTTGGCTAGATCTCTCAACTGCCCTCAGTCCCATATATACATACATATCACATCAAATGGCTGGAGATGAAAAGTACTAACTTATTTATTAAACAGCTTACGGATAACTAATGGCTGATTAAATGTCAATTACCAAAATTATTTTCCTTGACTAAATTATTTAACAAAGACAATGATAACCCAACAAATGTAAACTATGGGGGGGGGGGGGGGGAGTCCAACGGAATTTCATATTGCGAAACCAAAACAATACATGAGCCTGAAATTTTACACCCAAAAATACCTGGCATCAAAATTTTCTACCCCAAAAAAATACATACTTCAAAACTGATTTATTCAATCAAACACACTTTAATACCTAAAAAACACGTAACAGATCTCTTGACCCCCCCCCCAAAAAAATACGGAGGGTGTAAATTTTAAACCCCCTCAAAAAAATACGTGGGAACTCCGTCATAAATACTGCGAGTACCCCCCCCCCGCGCCCCCTTCCTGGGACAACAATGTCCCTACAAAAGACCAAAGACAAAACAGCGGGCGTTGACATGTCGCCTTCCTTGAAGAAATAGTAATTAGAGACACATTCGATTATCAAATTTCAACTCTGTATGTTTGTTTCTTTTTGTTATTGCATTTCATTTTATCTTTCTTTTTTGGCTCGCCAGTCCATAACAGCGGTAAGGAATAAACACAGGAATTGACAATCTGATTTTCTACTTTCTTCTTCTTCCACCTCCTCCTCTTCTTCTTCTTCTTCTTCTTCTTATTTTTCTATATTTTTTTGTGAGGTTCCGGGTGGGTTCCGGCAGGTTCCGGCAGGTTCCGGGCAGGTTCCGGGTGGGTTCCGGCAGGTTCCGGGTGGTTCCGGGTGGTTCCGGGTGGGTTCCGGGTGGTTCCGGGTGGTTCCGGCAGGTTCCGGGTGGGTTCCGCGTTTTACATACACCCCGCCACAAGCGCCTTAGCAGTGTAGGTCTGTCAAATGTCTCAATAAATAGTTGGAATATTTAATAGAAAAGTAGACAAAACAATTTAATTAATCACAGGATAAAAGTCGGTAATTGATTGTTGCATAGAAAGATTCCTCGGCAAGTATTTTATAACATTTTTGAAAAATATCTCGAAAGATAATTGAAAAGAAAAAACTTCTCTGAGCTCGAGTGTGTAAACGCGAACTGAATTTGTCACACTAAGTGTCACGCCACTGTTTGAGGTGGCTCACAATGTGGTTCTGGTCAGAGGTTACACTTTGAACAGCACGTGGATTTCTTGCGAAACAACATGGCGGCCTAGTGTGTCATGGTTGTTTATGTCGGAAATTTTCTGTGGCCAAAGTAAATTAACAACGAAAAATAATGGGAAAGACTAAGGGAAAGAAACGCTCTTCATTTCGATATAGCCCCACTGGCCTGCCAAGCGTCAAAGAAGCGGTAGCCGAAGCCCAAGAAAATGCTGGCACGATTGGTGTCAAAATATTGCCGCTTGTTGAAAAGGTAAAGTTAGCGGTAAATTATATTTTTCTTCACTGAAAGATTAAAACTTGGAAAAAAATAAGCATTTACAGCGCGGATACTCCAACCCTGGGCAGGTAACTTGACATTTTATACTTTTTTATGATTATCTATTGAACGAAAGCTCTTGAAAAAGACCAATGGAGGATTAGTGTTCTCATCACCAAAGAACGCTAATTCTTCGTTTTATATGAATGGCTAACACTGGATAATGATAAAACTAGTGGTAATAAAAAATTAGTAGTGCGTTCGACGTCGATTCACTTGGCTTCATTTTGACTTGGTTTCCCGAAATTCAAGCTTTCCTCAATGCTGAAATCAACATTTTTAAATAATAGTGTTAAACTCTTAACATATTAACTGTACAGTGTAGTTGATGAACATGATTTTTCCGATTTGTTCAAACAAATACAATGTTTGGATTTTTCACATTGCGTGACACCGCTATTCATGAATAACAAAGTTGCAGTCAGTGTTTAGAAAACCACAGACTGTGAACTGCACTCATCTGATTAATTGTCAGCCAAAACATTAAAAAATCGGCAAGTAGTTAAGTAGCAGTAGCCAAATAATCACAAACCTCAAGACAAGAATGACAAATACCTTTTCTTTGTCACCCAACAAATGCAAACAAATTAACAAAGCAAACGCACATGAAGGCTAAAATGCAAACATAAAATTCATGACTGTCACGGCACCGATCAAAATCTGCTGTTATATAGTTGTACAATCTTCGCTACAAGGTTCTTGGATAACAATAAGGCTGATTTTGAACAGTACAGCGTTACAACTCTGTATGCGGACAGAAGTTGAATCTCCAATGAAAAGCAGCCGAGTTTTATAATGAGATCAGTGGGTTGCTTGGGCGAATTACAGCATCTGTTCCAAGAAAACACACCAGCAGTAGGCAGGCTTCTGATGATCTTTGCCATTGATAGCCCAAATAAACCAATACAAAAAAGGAAAAAAGTGCGACAAAATCGAAAAACACTCAGCGGAACTCGAAAGGACTCGAAAACAAAAAGAAAGCAACGCGACAAGCATGGACATGATGTCATTCGCCCCTGATAAATTTTGTTGGGGGAGGGGGGGGCAAATTGGTGTCCACAGATTCACAGGAAAACTCGATTTCCTTCCAATACCGGATTAGAAATGCGTTCCATCGAACGCAAAAAAGGTCAAGTGTTCGTGGCTCGAGTGTCCTCACTGTAAACAGCATATTTTAACAAAATTAACAACAAAGAGCGGTAGTGGTCAGCGGTCTACATTCTGGGCTCACAGGCTCATATGGTTCATTCAGTCACACAGCAGCATTTGTCGTGCAGCTTTGTCAGCCTTTGTTCCCTTCCCTATTTCCACTGCTTGGCAGTGTGACGGGTGCCTGGATGCCTGGTGTGAAGGCTCATGGCTGGGTTACGGGAATTTGCCAGCCATGGGAGCGGTACTCGGTCTTAGCGATGCAGTTTTTAATCTTATATTACTCCTGACGTAACTAATCAAACTGTACGGTAAATCGAACTATATTGAACCCAATCAAACTGAGTTTGATTGTTTCAATAATCAAACACAATCGAACTGGACTGAAGTAGTGTACACACCTCTTTAAAAAATTTGCTGATCTAAAGATATGGTATTATTAATAGTAGACACTAGCGGACCTGTTATAACGATGTCATAGTTCTTTTTAATACCCACAACAGCTGACTAGTGTGCTCTCTACTGAACGGGAGTGTGCATGCGCTGGCCTGGCCAACCTGGTGTTGGATCATGGAGCCATTCCAGCACTTTTACAGCAGGATGTTGTGCGAAGACTAGCCCCACTGCTTATTGATGACAATAGAGGGATTCAGGAAGGTGCTGCTGGAACTTTAAGGTATTGTTATTTAGAAGGTAAAGTCTGCATTTGCCGGAGCTTATCTCGGTTTCTGTAGCATGAAGCGCCAGAGGGTATTTCTTCTCCCCTGGATGGGATGCTGGTCCATCACAGGTCTACCCGCCAGCAGTAAATTCGCCGGTGCCCATTTACAGTACCGCTCAGAAATAAGCGTCCATCGCATACGCAGCTCATATGCGTATATACGCATACGCATATGCATACGCATACGCATATACGAAGTTCTTTGTTATTCTTTGCCATAAGTTTGCTTTGTGTAGCATTGTTGGGAAAAACGAAAGAAATAGCCGTACGAGAAAAACTTGGAAAAGCGGCAGCCGATCGAGTAGTGGGAAATTTGCATATAGTCACTATGAAGTAAAAACAAGCTATTGTATTTCAAACCTAACTTGGAAATAGACTTGGTTGTCTTTTTGTCTAGGAAAAGAAAATCATCTGCCAAACTAATAAAAAGATATACCAAAAATGCGTATGCGCGTATACGTATATATGCATACGCGTATGCGTATATGCGCAACACATACGTGTATATTGTGTATATTTTGGGACGCCTAATTCTGAGGGGCACTGTATACACCTGGGTGAAGAGAGACACTAGGGACCTTTAGCAATGATGGCGAGGACGTGGACGAAGACTTGTATGGTTGACTAAGCCCTGGGACAAGACAGTCGTCCACGGCAGGAAACATAAACACTTTAGCAGACCGGTAGCGTGGACGAGTTTCGTGCTGTGGAAGTCAATAGCGAAAATGTCTTTTAAATAGTTTCCTGGGCTGCTAAAACTTCTCTCCCGCTGATAACGATATGTGAGAAGTACGCGTGTCAGAACAAAGCTAACTTTATCATCGTTTGCATAAACCACAACTTAAATGAATAGTTTGTATTTTTAAAGCCGGGAAGTCTTTCAGATTTAAAAATGAAGTCAATATTAAATTGCAAAAATTACAATGTAATACAGTTGACAGAATGTTATTTATATCTTATAAGGTTACATACATATCCCGGTGCAATTTTATCGCCACAATCTGCCGGCATTCCTCCACATGCAGTGCGACCACAAATGCACAAATCATAACCTTACTTTTAATCTCTGCCTGATGATCTGTTTTTTCCTCGCGTTCCGATGAAATATGTTATGGATGCTATCTTATTCACTGACGAGCCATTTTGAGTGAAGAAACCTCAAAGAAACCACGTAAAAATGCAAAAACTCCACGAAACATACTCTCGTTCACTAAAAGACGGTAAATGACGGCAAATGACGTCCTGAACGAGGTGTGGACGACGAGCCATGCTCGATGGGGCATGCGTGGTAGCGTCGAGTCTTGTATTTCCAACTTCCGGTCATTCACGTTCACTTCCTCGTCATCATTGCTAAAGGTCCGTACTGTGAAAGTAAAGTGTCTTGCCCAATAACACAACGCAGTGACCGGGCTACAGGCTCCAGCCCGGATCGTCCGATCCGGAGTCTAGCGCACTAACCATTAGGCGCCTCAGTGTAGTTAAATAGTATAAAACCTTTTCCTGTGGGCATGGCTTGAGTTTATTGGGGGGGGGGGGGTTGTTGGTCATGTTTTTGCGCACTGTTACAGTGAATGAAATCCCAGCTTGTGGTGTTGTTGTGATCTCAAACCCTACTCAGGGTTGTCAATAAGATTTGAAGTATGTGCAAAGATATTTTGAAAGTAGACGGCACTGGGGTTCCTTTTGTTAAGCGTTTTTGTAATGACCGCTTTTTTCCCGCTTATCTCTGCCAAATTGTAGCTGGTGAAAACCTTTAAGTTGCCGGCAATATTGCTGGTCGCCGGCGCCTATTGACAACCCTGCTACTGTGTGCGTTTTTTTTGTTTTTACGCCCACAGTGTTCTATGAAATGAAATTTTATGGTGTTGTGGTATCTTGTTTGAATTTTGTCAGAACTCAATCCTCATTATGCTTTGCAGATGGAATAAAAGCCTGTAAAAGCTGCGGAAGATTTTTAAATGGGGTGGGTGGATAAATGAGAAAAAAGCTCTCTTGCACTCTGCACTAGCTTTTGAGCCCTGCTCTGACACTTGCACATTTGTTTGGATAATCTGTGGTGAAATAGAAAACCGTCTGCGGACAGCCAAGATTTATTGATCGATAGTGTATTTGCACACATTCATACTTGCATAACTTTTTTAGGTTTGATTGTTGCTTTGCCCATTCTATCAAAAGTCGTGTTCAATCCATGTCCAAGACTTAAAGTTCCTGTTTGTTTGACCAACAACCTAATCAGTACAAAAACACTATAAATTCAACCCTTCAAAGGAACTCTAAGCAACCCTGACAGTACCACCGAGGCTCTCCACATTGGATATGATCGTCAGGACTAGTTTAACTAAATGTATTTGTAGAACGCTTTTTCATTTTGATTGCCATGCGCGTACTTAAAATTTTAAAGTGCCAGTTTCGCAGGGTAAGAAAATGCATGAAAACACGATTCTGCAGCATTTTAGAGAGGGGTTAATCACTTCTTGAAAACTCTTTTTGTGTAGGAATTTAAGTCTTGGTGGTGGTCCTGAGGTGTGTATCAAAATGGTAGAACAAGATGTGATGACTCCACTTAGTACATTTGTACGTCAGGTATGTGAAGGAAAATATTAAAATAAATTAAACATTTTGAAATGTTTTTCCTTCGGGAGTGTACAATTCTATACTTGAGGGAAAATGAAAATGTCTTTCTTGCCGGCTGAGCTTGCGAAAGAGGCAAGAAATGAAGTTCTCTCACACTGAATGGAGACCTGGGTACGAGTGGGTGTCAGTTTACATGCTTGTCACATGGTTCAGTTTTTGTTTCTTGCCTTGAAAGTGCAACAGTTTTTAATTTTGCTCTTCGTTGTTCCAATCGTTTTTTCTCGATTCGGTCAAGAAATGCCGCCAAAATCCAGAGCTAGTCAACGCCTGATGGCTCACAACGCCAGTCCGGTTAGGGAGTCACGAAAACGCACGAGGAACGAGCGTGAAAGGTCGCACGATCGGCGCGAGTCTTCGAGAAGTTCCCGCCGTAATAAGTCTCCATCTAGCGCATCTAGGAAGGATAGCCGATCAAAATCGTCCAGCCGCTCGGACTCACCGAGCAACACGCCATCTTGGGCGAAGAAAATCCTCGAGGCCCATGAAAAGAGCGAGGAACGCCTCCAAGCACTCGAACGTGAGTTAAAGTCACGGCCAGCCACCGAACGATCTCGGGAAAAATCGCCAACTAAGCTGGACTTCAAATTCAAGAGGAATAAGATCCAGTACGAGCTGAACGAGAAGGTTCTCAAACAACTGGACGTGGCCGCTTCTAATAGTGTCGAAGCAGAGAGAAACGAGGCCTTGGAAGAAGGTAAGAGGCTCTTAAAAGAGAGAAATAAACATATTATGTTAGCAGAAAAGTACGGCTGGGATGCTGTTGATTGCTATGTGCAGGAGCCGCTAGCAATTGATTCTGATGACGACAAACGGATCAGGCGGGCAGTTAAAGAAAGCAAAGCGCTAAAAGCGGATAACAAGAGGCCTTCAAAACCTCGGGCACAATTTAGTAATCGTTTCCAGCAGTCCTTCACCTCGAATCCTGGCCCCAATGCAAGACGTGTAGTGATTCCCGCGTCGAGACAGAAATCGGATCCTTCTCAAAGCGAGGTCTGTTTTCGTTGCGGACGTGCCGGGCATTTCGCCAAAACCTGCCGCGCTCCTATCCCCGCAACTACAACGGGAAAAACATACTGAAACAGCTCATCTAGGATTTAATTGTGATTTTGACGTTGATTGGAATGATAATTTGGACATACAGGACGTCTCTGGGCCCGGTTTGTTGAACATGTACAGTAGGCTTGGAATGTCAGAGCATGAAATGAAGAGTGATATGAACATTAACACTGCATGTGTAATTGACAGTCACGTACCTGCAAGTTGTGTTTTTAAAGTTAGTCCTGAACAGGGCCCTGTTTGTGTTAAAGGTCGATTGAAGGACCACTTGGGTTTTTGGCAAAGAATTAAAGCCAACAGATGGGTTACTACCATTATTAAGGACGGCTACGCCCTCCCATTTGTAGAACTACCACCCACACGTGCGATGGAGAACCATAAGTCAGCCGTAGATGATAAACAGTTTGTCACAGAACAAATCAAAGAACTACTTTCAGCAGGCTGCATAACGGAAGCTAATTTATCAGAAGTTCATGTTGTCAGCCCTTTAGGTGTTGTTAAGAACAGTGTCAAGAAGAGACTGATCCTCGACCTCAGATATGTTAACCATTTTCTTCGCATTCCCAAGTTTAAGTACGAAGATATCCGCACAACACGGGACATTTTCACACTAGGGGACTGGTTCTTTAGATTTGACTACAAATCAGGCTACCACCATGTAGACATTTTACCTTCCCACCAAAAATTCCTTGGGTTTAGCTGGACTCTGGAAGGGGAAAAGAAATGGTTTGTGTTCTCAGTCCTTCCATTTGGCTTAGCATCTGCACCCTACGTCTTTACAAAAATTCAGAAGGCCCTTGTTAAGCACTGGAGAGAGCAGGGCATCCGGATTTTTACCTACTTGGACGATGGGGCAGGAGCGGGTAAGACTTTGGAAATTGCCAGAACAACATCTGCAAGAGTTAGAGAGGACATTGCGGCCAGCGGTTTTGTTGCCCACCCTGAGAAGTCCTGCTGGGAGCCAACCCAAGTGGGTGAACTGCTTGGCTTTATTCTGGACTTGAGAGCAGGTGTCATTCGCGTTCCACCGCGTCGCATCGACGGACTGAGAGAACGGATTGATCTCGTAACTCGTCAAAAATCTGCAGTAATGGCCCGTCACTTGGCAGGCTTGGTGGGGACAATCGTTTCTATGGGCTTAGCACTTGGCCCAGTCAGCCATTTGTGGACGAGAGCGATGTATCGGGATATTTTGTCTGCTGAATTCTGGTCACAACGCATTGCCCTTTCCCCTGAGGCACTGAGGGAGGTGCAGTTCTGGAAGGATAGTTTTGAAGATTGTCACGGTCAGCCCATCTGGAAGGTCAACCCTAAGATTGATGTCCTTTCCTATTCAGATGCAAGTGACTCAGGATGGGGGGGCTACTGTGTGAATGTGGCAGGCTCAGAAGTTGCAGGCAGTTGGTCAACGGCCGAGAGTCGAGAAAGCTCGACATGGAGAGAGCTTAGAGGAACGAGACTGGTGCTCCTGTCTGTCGGGGAAAAGTTGGCTGGTAAAACAGTGCGCCATAGAACAGACAACATGAATGTGGAACACATCCTCAACGTAGGCAGTCCAAAACCTCAACTTCATTCAGAAGCTGTCGCTATTTACACACTTTGTAGACGATATCAGATTCATCTGGAGCCTGAATGGATCCCCAGGGAACTTAATAAGGAGGCCGACGAGCTTTCCAGATTGGCCAGTAAAGATGACTATATGCTCAACCTGAACATCTTCGCGGCTTTAGACATCTTGTGGGGACCACACACAGTCGACCGTTTTTCTACCTTTCGGACACGTCAAGTCCCCCGTTTCTGTAGCCGTTGGCTGAATCCATGTACTGAAGGAGTGGATGCTTTCACACTTTGCTGGTCTGGAGAGAATAATTGGATTTTTCCTCCCCCCTACTTGATACCCAGGGTACTGAAACACATGGAACATGGTATGGAGACAGGAACCCTGGTCGTCCCATTGTGGACGTCAGCTTCATGGTGGCCCCTTATCACCACAGATGGAACACAACCTGAAGCATTCATACAGGACTGGGTGGAAATCCCATCTTCAGAGGATATGTTCCTTCCAGCCACCTCAGGCGCCTCTTTATTCAGCGGAAGGCCATGCTATCGTGTTCTGGCCCTCCGGGTTGCGTTTACAGGCGCGGAAGCTTACACAGCTAGGCCATTCTCCTTCTGAAGTGTCAGCTTAAAGTAACTGAGTGCAACATGTTCTGGGGCTTCTAACCAGCATGCTATGACCTGCATAATGGCGCCCGTGGGCGCACGACGGGCCAGTGCTTTATGGCCTTCGAGGGGCCAGTGTTCTTAGGCCCTTGAGGGACCTATGAGTTACTACCTGGGAGGGACAATTGTGTTAGGGCCTGTAGTGGCCAATACACTAAGGCCTGTGAGAGGTCAATGTTTTCATGCCTGCAAGAGGCCAATGTGTTTGTGCCTGCGAGGGGCCGACGCTTTAGGGCCTGGGAGAGGCCCATATGTTAGGGCCTGTGAGAGGCCAATATATTGGGGGCCTGTGAGTGGCCAAAGCCTGCAAGTGGCTAACACGTCTTTTTGATCTGTCATGAACTTACAGTTATTACAGCCTGTGTAGAGGCCAAGCTTGTTTCGACATACTGTGAGACTGCTTGTTTGTACAGGAAAACTGGATGCCCATTGCCAACCTACTAGTGATTCTGATCATACCATGCATACTTGGTTGTGCAGTGCTGCTGGTTTATCCACCAAAAACAATTCCTAACATCCTCTAAATGTCTTTCTCACCAGTTCCTCCTACTCTGAGGGATCTGAAGAACAGTCGCCACCCGGAGATACGCTCCCTTGCTTAGGCAGTTCCGGGCATCATGGTCCAGGACAGAGCTCCAAGTACCATTAAGAAATACCGGTCATCCTTCTTGGCATGGCAGAAATGGGCGGAGGCTAGAGACATCAATGCCCTTCCCACATCTGGTCCAGAGCTTTCTGTATACCTGGTGCATCTGCTGCAGACCACTAAATCTTTGGCATCCATCCAGTCGGCAGCTTTTGCAGTGGCATGGGCCCACGAAAAGGCTTGTCAACCTTCGCCTTTACAGCACACCATGGTGAAACAACTCCTTGAAGCATGCAAGCGTATCCTGGGTACCTGCCCTACCAACAGGAAAACCCCACTCACAGCATCCCAAGTCAAGGATATAGTACTTCAGTTTGGCAACGGAAATCCCAGTGAGCTCCAGATAGCATGCCTCATTGCCCTAGGCTTCGCAGCATTCCTTCGTTGGGATGATCTTAAGGATCTTAGATGTTGTCATCTCCAAATGACAAGCGAGCATATGTCAATTACTCTCACCAAGAGGAAGAATGACCAGTTCAGGGAAGGTTCTGTAATCCTGGTGGCCCGCACAGGCTCTCGTACATGCCCCGTTTCGCTGACCGAAAAGTTCTTACTCACTGGACGACACAAGGGATCTGATTACCTGTTTAGGAAGGTGTGCCATACTAAATATGGCTTCTCTTTCCGTCCGCAACAGTTGACCTACTCATGGGCAACCGAGCTGTTTAAAAAGCATCTTAAAGCTATCGGGCTTGACCCCAGCCAATATGGCCTTCACAGCCTTAGATCTGGGGGAGCATCATCTGCCGCAGCAGCTGCCATCCCTGACAGATTACTGATGCGTCATGGAGGTTGGCGTTCGCAGACAGCAAAGAACATGTACATTAAAGAAACTGAACAGGCCCTTCTTGAGGTTTCAAGGGCTCTCCATCTGTAGGGAGGACAGTAACAGTTGACTCGAACTATTTTAGTTGTTGCTCGGAACTTTTATGGCGAACCTTGATTATTTTGTTTTTACTAAGTTTTCGTTTTTTGCATTCAGTTAATGTTCCGATCTTGTGCAGTATGTCATTCGAGCGAGGTTCTTAAACCAAGGAAAATTGTCTTAGGCTCTATACTTTTTCATCTTGTGTAATAAAGTGCTGTTGCATTTTTTCGTGTGGCAGGCAAATGGCATTCAGTGTGTGAGAAATGTCTTTCTTGCCGGCTGAGCTTGCGAAAGAGGCAAGAAATGAAGTTCTCTCACACTGAATGGAGACCTGAGTACGAGTGGGTGTCAGTTTACATGCTTGTCACATGGTTCAGTTTTTGTTTCTTGCCTTGAAAGTGCAACAGTTTTTCCCACCCCCCACCCCTTATAATAGTAAAAAGTGATTGAGAGAGCAATGAGAGAACAACGAACAGTCATGATTGTCATTTTTTTTATTACGTATCTATGTTCAGGTAGTTGTGTAATAAAGTGCTGTTGCATTTTTTCGTGTGGCAGGCAAATGGCATTCAGTGTGTGAGAAGTGTTCTTTTTGTTATTAATTTTGTCGTTTGGTAATAAGTGGTTTCCATACAGTTCGTCACTGTAATTAAATGAATAAGGAAAATGAAAGTGTTCTTTTTGTTATTAATTTTGTCGTTTGATAATAAGTGGTTTCCATACAGTTCGTCACTGTAATTAAATGATTTAGTAACAAAGTATTTATAGCATGTGAAATACTATTAATTTTGTAACTTGGTTTGTGAACCAGAGCTTTTGACTTACTTTTTTTTAAATCACATCATTTCCTGACAGTAACTTTTAATTATCATTTTCATTGTTCAGTCTCTTGATGCTTTGGGTGCTATTGACGAGAGTACAGGCAATGCAGAGTTTAAAAGACAATCAACAAGCTTAGCAATTCAGGCTGTTAGCTTACTATGGAATCTTTGGTGAGTGACTAAATATATGCATAAAATACTGTGTTTGTAATTTTTTGCTACAGTACACTGATTGATGTGTTATATTAAACTGAACTTTCTTGCTTCTGTAATAATTATAATACTGCTCATTTTTGTGGCCTGCAGACTTTAACCAGCTCTCTATCAGTCAACTTGGTTGCTATTTTTTACTTTTTATTACAGTGAAAGTAGTGATGTAGCAGTAGATGTTTTCAACAAACAAGGCCTTTTGCCTTTTCTTGTCTCAAGTCTGAAGGCTGACGTTTACCCTACAAGTGTTGCAATTCCTGCAGGTATCCTTATCCTTTTTATCCTTTTATTTCTTTTATTTTCTAATAATTATTTTAACAAATTGGACATGCCCACAGGTAGCTAGCTAATCTAGGTGGGTCATGTCTTAACTAAAAAGAAAAAGGTAAGTATAGAAGTTAACAGAAATCAGGAAATTAACCAGAGAGAGTATGTATACAAGTTTATAGAAATCAAAAATCTGGAAGTTAACTAAAAAGAGTAGGTATAGAAACAAAAATACAACAATATTACAATTAAGACTATACTTGTTATTCTGAAAATACATAAAAACCTTAAGAAAATTTGACCTTTTGAATAACGTTTCGTATGTCAAGATAGGAGTCTTCAGAAGACAGAATATTGAAAAGTACTCTTTTAATTTTTCTTTTAAAGTCATGTTTAGAAAGATTCCTTAATGTGAGAGGCATCTCGTTCCAAATTTTTGTTCCAATTCTAGAAAACGAGTTCAGTTGAATAGAGAGCCTAGAGCTTTGTGTGTAAAAGTTGTGCGAAGCAGAGGATCGGGTATTATAGGGGTGAATATTAGATATGTCTTGAAACAGGTCTCGAATATTTCTAGGTGCATTTCTGTGTCTAATATCAAACATCAGGTTAGCTGTAAGTTCATAATAAGAAAATTGTAGCGGTAAAATACCGGCATCGGAAAATAGAGGAATTGCATGCTGATTGCGGTCAGAAAAATAAATAAAACGTAGAGCTCGTTTTTGCAGCTTGAGAAGCTTATCAAGATATGATTATATTCAGGGTCAATTTATTTGCCGTTAACCAATCATACAATTTGCAGAGCTCCTGGTTTACAATTAACTCCAATGACCTAAGATTTTTGTCAGCATATAGGATATTCGTGTCGTCAGCAAACAAAAAAAAACTTAAGCTTTTCAGAGCATTCTTGAATATCGTTAATATAGATTAGGAAAAGTAGTGGGCCTAAGACGGAGCCTTGCGGTACTCCATAAGTAATATCATTTCGAGCAGATATATATGAATCAATTTGAGTTGTTTGAGTTCGGCCTTGTAGATAAGAAGAAAACCATTTATTGATGACACCACGGAAACCATAGTGATCTAACTTGTGTAATAGAATTTTATGATCTACCGTGTCAAAAGCTTTCTTTAGGTTAATAAAAACTCCACACGAAAATAGGCGTTTGTCCATGTTTGTCTGTATGGTGCTCACAATATCCAGGATTGCATGCTGAGTTGAAAGTGTTTTACGGAAGCCATATTGAGATGGGGAAAGCATATTATGTTGTGCAATAAAAGATTCCATTCTCTTGAAAATCAATTTTTCAAAGATTCTGTTAAAATTAGATAGCAGAGAGATTGGCCTGTAATTACTAGGATCAGTATCATCATCTGTTTTAAAAATAGGAATGATCTTTGCCATCTTTAGCTTATTCGGGTATACTCCGGTCGAAATAGATAGATTTAAGATTTCTGCAAGAGTATTGCTGATAACATTCGACGAGCACTTCAAAATCTGCGTTGGACATGAATATAAGCCATGAGATTTGTTGTTCGGTATGCGAGAAATTTCTAGTTTCACTTCAGATGGGGTTACTAAATTGAAAGCAAACGACGTATCAGGAGAATTAGATCTGTTAAGAAAATCAAAATAGTTGCGCTGGACGGATGGTAACTTATTTGCTAGTTTAGGCCCTACCGAAGCAAAATGTTTATTGAGAATATTAGCAATTCTATTGGGGTTGCTTGAAATTGAATTATTGTCATCAGGATCTTGAATAGAACTAATAGGCTTGGAATTGTTTGATTTACGTGCGAGGATACTATTTATTCCTTCCCACGTTTTTTTCATATTTGTCAAATTATCATTAAAGAATTTGGTATAATATTGCTGTTTACTTATGCGTGTTAACGTACAAATTTTATTTCTATACATTTTATATTTAGCTCTATCACCCGACACATAAAGCTTATTTTTGACTCTAATCGATTTTCGCAAGCCTTTAGTGATCCATGGTTTGGAGAACTGTTTTGCTTTGCGATTAGAAATTGTTTTCATCGGTGCATGCTTGTTCACCAGTTTGTTAAATTTGTTGTAAAAGGAGGAAAATATGCTGTTAACGTCATTCGATTCATTTGCAAAGAGAGCACTCCAGTCCACATTAGAAAGATCAGCATTTAATCTGTCACTAGAAAAACGTGAAAAGTCTCGCATTTTAGATTTCTTAACCCGAGTTTTTGCCTTCATAGATTTTAAAATGCAAAATTGCGAAAAATGATCACTTAGGTCAGTGATTAAGTTTCCACAGGCGATCACTTTATCAGGATTATTAATAAAGATATTGCCAATAAGGGTGGCAGAGGTAGGGCGGACACGTGTTGGTTTGTCAATTGCAGGAGTGAGATAACAACTTTGAAGGGACGATAAAAAGTCATGACTATGATTGGATGACTCGCACTTTAGAAGATCAATGTTGAAATCACCCATAATTACTATGTCTTTTCCGGAAGACGTAAATTTTTCGATACACTCGTCGAAATACAATTGAAAGCGTTCAGGTGAGTTATGCTGTCTATACAAAATTCCACAGATAACATTTTTCCTATTCTCAAAGGTTATCTCAGCCCACAATGCTTGAAAAGCTTCATTAGAGATCTTTTCTAAAATGCGATAGTTTAGCGACTCATCAATGAACAATCCTACGCCCCCTGAGGACAGAGGCGTTGGAACGTATTCAAATGAATATCCCGGTATTTTTGCAGTACACATTTCTGAATTAGCATTAGTAATTTTTGTTTCTGATACTCCGATAATATTGAAATGAAAATTTAATTCGTGTAAAATATGAGTTTGAAGATTTTCAAGATTACGATTTAAACTAACAACGTTGTTGTGAAAAACAGAAAAACTTGTGTCAGTTTCAACTTTGGTTTTCATTTGCCTAAAACTATGGGGTGAATAATACCGACTGGGAATTCTAATAAAGGATTGATTATCAGGGTTCAAATTACAGTCTAGAACTGTATTAAGGGTAAATAAATCTAGGTCATATAAACAAGTGAGCTTGTCCAAGTCTCGTTTAGTTTTACAAACGGTCGATAGCGAGTTATTAAATTGGCCATGGATTTGAATCAAGTTTCCTGTATAGTTGAAAAACGGTAGTTCCTTTAAAGTCAATTTGACAGATTTCTCTGCTGCAGATTCTACTGATAGTATAACTTAGGACAGGTGGATTGTTACTGCTAGCTGGGTATTATAGAATGGGGATGAAATACTTAGCACACCAAGTGCAAACTTGTAAACTTTTTCACAAGCAAAATCCCAAAGCAGCAAAGATGAACAGAATTCCAACGTGAAAAGTGCACGAAGGTGGCAGAGGGTTATGAATAATTTGCATAAATAAGGCTTGGTAGTGCATGGGCTTTAATCACACGGCGGCCATGTTGAGTCCCGAGGGATTGAAAACTTTTGTTTTGCCACGCGGAAACTCGTTCCCAAACATTTCAGCTCGAGGCTCGAAATCTATTGTCTATGGCCAATATGGCCGCCGTGTGATTAAGGCCCATTTTGAGCATATGACATCATCATGCATAAACGCCTATTATCATCATGATTGAATTTAGGTGTCGTGGCCTAATGGTTAGTGCACTGCACTTCGGATCGGATGGTCCGGGTTCAAGCCTCAGCCAGGGTACTGTGTTGTGTTCTTGGGCAAGACACTTTACTCTCACAGTGCCTCTCTCCACCCAGGTGTATAAATGGGTAATCAGGGAGTAGAAATATTACTTTCTGCTTAATGCTACGGAAACTGGGATAAGCTCCGGTAGTATGAGATGCTTTCCACGCGGCTTACCTTTCCAATAAGTGCCCCTAAATCTGTATACATGTAACGCTCCACCAATACAGTAAAAACACGCATAAAACAACCTACATGTGTTTTTCAGTTTTAGGATGATGCTGTTCTTATATATTGGGCACTTAGCAAAAAATCAGCCTCAAGCTGTTCTTAACATGTTCTTAACCCATTGACTCCTAAACCGGCCGTAACCGGCCGTGACAGACCTTGACCTTTGTTCCACTTCTGACGTCATCAGCTTTGACCAAAATAGGAATCCCATTTATCCCAGTTCTACAGAAGGAAAAGAGCTTTCCAGTGATACCCAGATGATATTGATTGGGCCAATGGAGCTTGAAATATGCAGGAAAACGCTTAGAATTTTCCGCCAAAAACTAGGAGGAAAATTTCCCTCACTTACCCTTGGCTACTCCATGTTGAGTATTTCCCGTCTCAATGATGCTTTCGTGGCAATTCTTGAACCGAAAGCAAGCCCAGTAAAAGGCCAACAAAAGCATAAAAAGATAGGAGGAAAGGAGAAAGGAAAAGCGAAAAATAAAATAAAGAAATCGAAAAGCCTAAAGACGTGGGTCACTTTCTCGTCCAAAAACGATCTCGAAATTTTGATTTGTGCGCATGCCCGAGCTAAAATATCGTTAAATGCGATACTAGTGAAAAACCTGGCATGCCTTCATTCTGCAAATGCATTTTGGAGCAATTTGAAGCATATTTAGACAAAAACTAACTAGAAAATGTTCAAAATGTCTCAAAAACACGTTTTTTTTTCAAAAATCTCCAGGAGTCAATGGGTTAAATATTGTCTGAAAATATTATTATACACATAAATGAGAGGTAGTAGCTTTGGAATAGTAGGTGCTTAGAATGACATGGTAATCCTGACCCAATAATTTTTAATGTACCTGGTACCCAGTATTTCCTTATATGTATAAGAACCAGTTGAATTTATCAGGCTGAATTGGTTCTTATGTTTCTGGTGTTCTTTTTACCAAATTTCAGCCTGCAGGTTCTTAATCTGCTTGGGCAGAGCTAGAAGCTCAGAAATGCAATTTCCAGCACTTTGGGCATCACAAAGATGGCAGAGAGAGGCCTTGTAAGTGGCAGTAGAGTGCTGGCAACGGGCTCAAACCCCTGAGCTAACCCTACCAAACCATCACAATAGTGCATTCTCCACTAAAAACTGCAACTTTAAATCAATGTGTCAACTACTTAATTTGTGTAAATTATATTGTAGCCCAGTGCCTTCACACTGTTACTGAAGACAATGTCTCAGCTGCTCAGCTTTTGTGTGGCTCCAGTGATCTGTTGAAGATTCTTGAGAAGTCTTTAATGGCTGACGGCACATCTAGCGACATGCTGCTACTGAAAGTTTTGACTGCAGGTATAGGCATAATTTCATTTTTACTGGCATTTGTTTTAAAGTTTTTTACAACATACCGGTAGTAGTAAAGCTAAGTGAAGCCTTTTAAGCCCATAGCTGGTTTCTGTAGCATTCTGTGGTTTCTTTGGTTTCTGTGGTATGAAGTAGCTAGAAGTATTGCTACTCCCCCTGGATAGGATGCTGTGGGAGGCGCGGTGGCCTAATGGTTAGTGTACTCATCTCCGGATCGAGCGGTCTGGGTTCGAGCCCTGGCCAGGGACATTGTGTTGTGTTCTTGGGCAAGACACTTTACTCTGACTCACAGTGCCTCTCCACCCAGGTGTATAAATGGGTACCGGCGAATTTACTGCTGGGGATTACCCTGCGATGGACTAGCATCCCATCCAGGGGGGAGTAGAAAAACTCCTAGTCACTTCATGCTGCGGAAACCGCAGATAAACGCCGGCCTGATGAGCCACTTAGGCTCGAATGCACACTTTAGATGGATATACTCTCCAGCATTCTCTCGGGGTACAGCCAGTCCCCATTTACATGTATACTTCTGACTGCTACTGCTCTTTGTTGTTAATTTTGTTAAATATACATTTAACTGCATTGAAATCTGCCAGCTAAAATTGGGGGTGGGGGGGGGGGGGAGGTGGGGTGGTGCCTGAGTAAGACACCCACTGGATTCTACATTCAGTTGGGTACCAGAGGTATAAAATCCCTGCAAACCAACCTTGAGCCCCACTCATAGTGTGTTTTGCTTTTTCATTGTTAATCAGGTGTGCTGTACAACATTCGCTACACAATTCCAGCCTGCAGTTTTAATGAACTTCTTCAAGCTGTTGTTAAAGTCCTAGCCCAAGTTCTTGATGTGAACTGTTTTGATATCATCAGCAAACTGCTCCCAGATCCCACCAAGGTAAGTAGCAATTTACTGTCATGCCCATGTAAATTTAGCAGAGAAAGTTCACAACTAAAGTAATGTGCCAACCAGAACAGATTTCTATCTGATTTCCAGCTGCACTTACATTTGTTTATTCTACAAGCCTAGTGGCCCATCAGGCTGGAGCTTATCCCATTTAGTTTCCTTAGCATGAAGTGGCTAGGAGTATTTCTACTCCCCTGGATGGGATGCTAGTCCATCACAGGGTTACCCCCCCAGCAGTAAAGTCGCTGGTACCCATTTATACACCTGGGCAAAGAGAGGCACTAGGAGAGTTAAGTGTCTTGCCCAAGAACACAACGCAGTGCCCCGGCTGAGGCTCAGACTCGGACTAGTCGTTCTGGAGTCTACAAATTATTGTGAGTCTTGGCTTATCTAAGTCTGGTATTTACTGTGGAATGTACAGTTAACAAGGACAGACGTTACCTCAAAAAGAAAAAAAGAAAACCATCTGTTTAATGTTTAACTTTAACTTTGGCAGATTGAAGATGTCCATATGCTGTTGAATGCCCAACAACTGGCATTGGAGATTCTCTCAAACATGTGCTGCCCTGATGGTAAGATTGTTACCTTAGTTTGACATTCACACTGGTAAACTTTATCTTATACAGTATTTTCAGACACATAATTATTCAGAACTCTTCATATATATAAAGAGAAAATTATTTTGCGACCAAGAATCATTAACAAAACGTTATCGAGGGAATGAGGTTCTTAATCAAAAGCCAAACAAAATGATGATGTTTTCTGTTCTGTTTACATTTCAACGTGAAACTAAAGCAAAGATTAACGCGACGCTGCCACGTTCACATGTGTTGATTATGAAGAGATACCAGCTTACGAGAGATACCTTTAGAGAGGATGGTCAATGAAATCTTAAACCTAAGATTATCGTCACTTATTTTTGCCTAGGACGTGTAGTTTAGTCACAGTCAAAAACAGGTTTGTCCTGCATCTGATTGCCAAGAAACTAAGAAGTGCCAAGTGTCCCCTGAGGATTCTAGCACTAATTTACACATGTGTAAACTGAAAACTGAATACATAATGAATTCCACACTTTGACCGTGTTGAAGTCCTGATGACACCAGGTTGGAGAGTGGCACTGTGGGAGTTAAGTGTCTTGCCCAAGAACACAATGGCCGAGGCTTGGACTCGGACCACTTGTGAGTCTAGTGCAGTAACCATTAGGCCACTGCACCTCCCAAACATGGGAGACAAATCAGTTATTTGTTGAGTGGAAGTAATACAAATCAAGTGGCTGCAAGTTAACAGTTTTAATAATTCAAAATTTTGTCTTCAAAATATTGCAATAAAAATACATAATTTTTTCAATAAAATTCATTCAGTTCCACAAGTTGAAATTGTTACCTACCTTTGAACTGTCAGTGAAATTTATCAGAACTCGGCTAAATTTGCTCAATGTTAATAAACCAAGATTTCAACTCACAAATTCTCCTAACAGTTCTTTAGATACTGGCAATATTTTAATCTGTTTATTCTTTAGTTAAGTGTTGTGTCCAACATGCTGGCACTACTCTAGATCCATTTTTCTATAATTTGATGGTAATGAAGAGATTATTTTCTATCAAATGTAGTAAATTACTGAGTAGATTTTGATTTGTTTTCCATTTTTGTTGCACTTGACACCAGGATGAGTTTTTGCTTCATGTTCTGTTTGATTTGTTTCAACATAATCATCAATAGAGTGTTGTAAAACTAAAATTAAAGCAATCACTCCAGGCAATCACAAGGGAAAAAAGATGAAAAACAAAATTCTCTTGCATTATAATCTCCAACAGTTATTACCGGTAAGTATTCTATTAACTAGTTAATTGTCTAATATGCCACTTGGAAAAATAGCTTACGGGAAGTTTGAGGAATAAGTGCAAAAATTAATTACTAAAAATATACTCGTATCACATTTTGAACACTATTATGAATTGTATGGTTTATATTTCATTTTTCTAAGCATTCTCGAAAAAGAAAAGTTAATCACAGACCTCATAAAAATGCTTAAAGTGAATGTTACTTTGATTTCAACTAAATAAACATGAAATGTCTGTTTTGATTGAGATGTGGATCAATTCGAATTCCATTTTCTCTCACAGGTTCAGCTTGAGACGTGAAGTCTTGATGATGTATTCCAAATATCACCATACTATGAGATTCCTTTGGTAGCTTTGTTCTTGCCTTTGTTGCTTGAATAATCGACAGAAACCATCTTACATGTAATTAGTGTCACACCAGCAAGTAAATGTAAGGAGTAATATTAATCCACACAGCTTTTCCTTTCATGACATTAACTAGCTGCTGATGTTGGAAGCCATTGTGAGGGATGCTAAAATCGAAGCCATCAGGACAAACCGGTTTGGTGTAAGGCCCTGTTACGACACTAGTAACCCAGTCAGTGTGATTTTTGTTCGATTGACAGGCGAACAGGTGTTCTTCTTGACAGTCAGCTACATGCCACCTTTCTGTCTTCCCAGCCAATAATACGCAGGTTCCTTGTGATAGTGGTTTTGAAGGTTCGCCTTCTGCCCACGTAAACACAGCAGTCTCCAGCAAGACAGGGTTGACTTGATCTGCTGACGGGTATGTCACGCCGCACTTCATAAATCTCGAGAAGTCGAGAATTACGCCAGTTTCTTCTGGGCCGTTCCAAAAGAAGATGTACTCTGTGCTGTCGCAGTATACCCTTGATGGACTATCGCGTGTAATACCTGAACAGTTTGGGCTGGCAACAAATTTGTTTCTGGTCGTTTCATCCCAGTATGTGTCGAAAATGTAATCCCCGCCATGTTGATCACCAAAACCAGCTATTATGATGGTCTTATTGAGTTTCCTGAGCTCTCTTGTCGTGGGCCACCTTCCTGGAAAATACTTTTTGGACTCACTGGGGGTGAGAACTTTATCTGCAAGGTACTTTGCAATTGGGTCATTAATCAAGGGGTCATGGCCACATGTGTGAGTGACACCATCTTCAAAGTACAAACGAATCACTTCCTGGGTGTTTTCTGCCTTGTGCACCCACTCTCCAATTTCTTTCATTCCGTCTTCAAATTCCCTATCCCAGGGAGCACACCCCCGGTATGCTTTGTCATCATCATGGCTCATCAGCATCTTGCCGAAGCACCACCAAGGGTCAATTTCCATACCTCGCACACCCATGTTGAGTAAATCAGTAAAACTGAATTCCTGATTGGCTAAGTCAAGGCAAGTATGCTTGTAGGGTGGCGGCCATGGGCAATCGTCTGCTCCGCCATACCCATCTGCTCGGTCATTAAAGGCATTGTGCGCAGACACCATTTGTATCTGGTCAAATGGTTCATCTATTTGAATCTCCCGTTGTGTTTTGAGAGCGAATGCAAGCCAGGGTGAAATATGAGCCGTGCCCTTTTGACACCTTCCACCAGAACCGCATAAACAGTTTGCAAGTTTGCTCAGTTGATCACAATTCTCGTCATAAGATCCGATGCTTTTATAGTTGTGGAAGCTGAACTTACTCCAGTCTACCGGTAATTCCTCTTTTTCAAGCGATAGCTGAGAGATTTTTACCTCGAAGAAGGCCTCTGTTAGTATAAATTTATTCTCTTCAAACACTACAATGTGGTACCAGTATTCCGTATTGTTCCGTAGCTCTTTTAAGTCGATGATCTGCCGAAGTCGGCAAGTTTTTAGCGATTTCTTGCTATAGCTATCAACGGCTAATTCAGCTGCTTTTGCCAAAGCGAACAACTTCCTCGGTTTGTGGAGAAACTGTTTCAGTGGACTCGACACAGTTGGCCTGGCGAAATATTCCACGTACTCTCGTATTTCGGCTTCGGTGGCATCGTGATGGTTAAACGGCGTTTCCTGCAGGTTAATTGAAAGAGAAAATCCATTTATAAAAGCTAGAAGGATTGTGTATAACAGCATTATTTGAATGCAGGATCTTTGGATCGTCATTTCTTCTTTGTTTATTATTGTGAAAGAGAAAACTCGTGACTATCAGTTGTCTAGATCCCAGTCTTCCAAGTGTGCGATGGACACGGAAGTTATGGAACGTCACGCAATCGTCAATTTGGTTGGATGCTAACTGCTTTCAACTCGCTGTCAAGAGTCCGAAATTCGAAATTGAAATATAACAATTCCCAATTATACTTTGCAAATGATTGCGTTCTAAGGCTGATTTGAAACAAGTGTTGAGTCACGCCATGACTGCGGGCAAGAGCCCATGGTGAGGGTATTTTTTTGCACATTTTTGGAGAGAAATAGTTTTTATCAAAGGATTCGTAACATTTTGGGACTGTATGGTGCTCCAAACCAATTTTTCTGTTTTCAACTCCTTAAAACGTCTTCAAATTTCATTCAAATTCATGTGCATCCCCGCTCTAATTGCAGATGCAAATGAAGATGAATGGGAAGACGTGGATGACTGCGCCAGTTTGGACTCTGTAGAAGAAGAAACTGAGGAGGAAGCTGCTCAACAGGATATCGACATGGTAAGAACATCTTTTCGGCTTTCGGCATCTTTTCGGGGTTTCTTACGGCTCGTCACGCATTCCTTCCCAATGTGGGGGAGGAACGATTGCGTAACGAGTCAGAAGGACGTCTCGAAGGAGGCTAGTGGTGATTCTAATGAACCAATCAAAAAATGGCACGAGCGGGCGGAAGTCGTTACGTCAGCACGTTACTTAGCAACGACCATGCCAAAAAAAACGCGGGATCAACAAGTTGTCGGTGACTGCTAGCCTGTGTGCATCCGTTTACTAAGCGAAGGCCATCGGAGACTCAGCCAAAAAAGTTTTTCTTCTATTATTGCTTTTAGGGGGATTTACCAGACCACTTAGCAGTGTTAGAGAAATAATACAAATGACGTTGAGGATTAGCTGAAAACAAGAATAGATTTTCGTCCAGAACCAGAATTTTTCTACATTAGGGTTCTTCACTCCACTGATAAATGAAAGATTGCTCTTGAAAATCGAGACAGAGGAGGAGCTGGGAGCCAAGCTGGTGTTGATTGTTTTTTTATGTGTTTCAGAGTCCTGAAAGTCTGTCTGCCGAAATGATCAACGCAATTGTCACACAAGGAGTTCCAAAGCGGGTTAGTTGAAATAGTTGCTAAGGCTCCACTTCACGCCCTGTCACGCCACATACTTAACCATTCAGACGCAACACCAAAACCAGTCGCCGCGACACTGCGGAAAAACACTCACTTCGGTGAGAACATCCAACTTACAATTAAACTATTCGATACATCAGTATCTCCCATACTCCTGTATGGTAGTGAAATCTGGGGCGTTGACTGCAATGACAAACTCAATACATACCCAGCAGAACCTGTTTAAAATAAATTCTTGAAATGGCTATTAGGTGTGAGTAAATATTGTAACAATAATGCCTGTAGAGTCGAAACAGGCAGATTTCCACTGCGAATTAAAGCCCAATGCAGAACTTTTAAATTTTGGCTTACTTTAGCTAAACACGAAGAGAATAATTGTTGTAAATTATCTCAAATGGCTTACAATGATATAAAACGGACTAAAGACAAAGTTTTCTGGAGTCAAAAAATCAAAAGCTCTTTAGATCATATAGGTTTAGGAAATCTTTGGGAAGAAGCACATTTGTCAGATATAGGAATTGTAAGCATTATTAGACAAAGACTGAAGGATATCGAATTACAAAGGTGGTTCAGTGAGATGAATAATGACATAAGGAAAGATCCCAATCAAAGCAATAAAATGAGAACCTATCGTAAAGTCAAAACAATAGAAAATTACAATTGCGAGGATTATCTTCACCAGGTCACCAACATCCGGCACAGAATCACAATGACAAAACTGTGACTTAGTAACCATAGACTGGCAATAGAAACAGGGCGTTACATGAGACCATATAAGAAACCGAACGAAAGAATCTGCCCTTTGTGTAAGAAAGAAGCGGAAGATGAGAAACATTTCTTAGTCTCTTGTCCAGGTTATCGAGAAAAAAGGAAATAGAAATAAGTTTAATATTGACAATTGATAACAAAGAATTTGATACATTAGAAAAGAAATCTAAAGATTACTAGATGCGGGCGTTGGCGTCGACGTCGTGATTTCGTAAGGTCCCTAGTAGGGACTTTACGAAACCACGACGGCGACGTCAACGAAGACGTCGCCCAACAAAAGATTCAGTGAGCAGAACAATAGTCCTGCACGTGCGTTATCCATCTTTGTTCATTTCTTTGTCGTCCTCTGCAAAACAACGACGTGAAATGACTAAATTCTGAGTTGTGTTGAGAACGTGAACCGCAACGACGAGTTTTTCATGTTTCTCGTTTGAATTAAACAAGCGCTGAAAAATCTAAGTAGAAATAAGCGGTGATACTGATAATCAAACTGGACAAATTTTAATAGTTGCGAGATTATTAAGTAAAATTTGATCGCATTTTTTGTGGACGTGGACGTCGTGGTTTCGTACGCGCGACGTCGGAGCTTCTCGGCGCTTCGCCGTGCGCTGCTCGAGCTCGATTCATCTCACTCGCATTCGTGTTTTGACGTCGCACGCTAGAAAAAGAAAGAGACTGACCGGATATTCTGGTTAGGATTCCGGGGTATTTTCTTGTTTGGTTTATGTTACTGTTACTATCTAGAGACGACATTTCTCCTCAGGTCCTGTGCAAGAGTTCTTTTGGCGAAGCAAGCATTTACGAAGCTTTAAGGGCGCATGCGGATGGAGAGAAGCTGTTAGAAATGTAAGACGTGTGTCAAATATAATTTGGTTTTATCAACTGGGTTGATAATGTGAATTGGCCACCGTAAAGAGATTCGAGAGCTGACGTTTCGAGCGTTAGCCCTTCGTCGGAGGGAATCACTGAATTGTGGGTCGTGTGTGGTTTATATACAGAAAGATGGAGCTTCGCTATTGGTCGGTGCCTGGTAACGTTAAAATTTAATTTGATAATTTACATTATCAACCCAGTTGATAAAACCAAATTATATTGTTATACTTCCCACCGACGCAGCGCCACAGTTTCTTTAGAAACTTACCCCTCGATTCGTTTGTCAAATATGTTGAGTAAAGCGCAACACTAATATGACGAAGCGTTAAAGCCCCTGTTAGTTACAACGGAGACTCGTTAAGGTTATTCTAAAGAAAAAGAACTTACGCTGAGGATTTTGTCCGCAAACTTTGCCCATCGATTCTTTGTGTTGTAGGAACTTAAATAATATTTTTCATGGGCCCCCATGCTCGATTAGGAGCGACAGCACCTCGTTTATACGCGGTAATTCCTTATGATATCGCAATGATTTCGATTGCTTGCTAGATTGAACGCTATGAATTGGGAATTACTCATCAGGAAGAATGTTTTTGCTTAATAGGCCATTTTACAGTTCTGTGCTGAGTTACCAAGCCTTTGAATTGAAGTGAGGCTGAAGGTGACCTTGTGTTGATACAAACCCTCTTGCTTTTGATATGCAAATCTTTGTGTTCTTATGTTAACTAGTTTCTGGTCTTTATTATCATGACAAGGTCACCCTACAGCTCGCTTTCATGCAGAGGCCTGGTTACATTTCACAGAACTGTAAAATGGCCTATTAGAAACAAGAAAAGAAAAGAAAAGAAAAGATATGTTACCTTACTCGTTTATGGGAACATGACGATTTTACTTCTCCAATCTTCCCGCCGTTGGGAACGAGGTTGCTTGTCACCAGGGTCTTATCCACGCTCAAAATAAATGGCGGCTAGTGTCGACCATATCTTCTGATTTTTGGTGGGATAAAAGTGCCCATGAAGTGAATTGGTTTGTATTTAGTTTTAAAATTTACCTTGTGAAATACTCGATTCCCAGTTTGAGACGTCTGGCGTTAAAAGACACGACTTTACAAGCCTTCAAAGTTGAGCCATTTTGTCCTCAAAAATGGTATTTGAATCGCGCGGTCAAAATACCACGTGACAACAACCTCTGACGTCATTTCGGTGCCAAAAATCGTTCTCACAATCGTTCTCAGTTTCTGTTTTCTCGGGGTTGCTGGATTTCTGAATCGCTCGACATGTTTCTCACGTTATCACTCCTCGCTGACAAGAAACTTTGATCATGCAAACAAAAGTTTGGCACCAAAGTGACGTCACGACAAAAATTTTCACTTCCTAGGCACTTTAAACACTATAAATTAATTATCGTACTTGTGTCGCGATAGTATCCCTACTGTCACCGACTACTGTAATGGTCAAAATGACTTCGATAGTCCCCCTAACCTAACACAACACAGGTTCTTCCATGTCGTAATATTGCGTTGTACATTTTTTCCATCAGATTAAGCCTAGTACAAGCAAGGGCATTAATATGCCTTAACAACATAGTATCGGCCTTAGATACAGATCTGCTGGGAGGAGAAGAAGCCCTTGGGCAGCTGTGGAGTTCACTTTTCTCTCTCACGTTCGCCACAGAAAGTGAGTGCTAAGTTATTCTGTTAACTGTCGTTCGCCTAGAACCAAAGCTATCACAAGACCAGTACATGGACCAATTCAAACCACAATGCGGGGAAAACTGCGTTTGCGATCGTACCAATTGTTGTGGCCTTGCAGCTGATTCGCTGGGAGGACAATGTCTTCGTTTTCATTGGTTAAATTTTTGCACGCGTTTTCATGGACCAATCATAAAACGAGTAAAACTCTTAATAATTTTCAACAGTCCACTTTTTGTGGGATTGTACCGTAACATATGTGATGGCAACAATGACCGTTTTGTGAAGGTTCTGTTTCATTGTAGACATCTCACGGGGATTTGTTTGTTTTGTGATCGCAGTCAAAGGTTTTGTCTCTGACGAGGAAGACTTCCTAGAAGCCGCCACTGGAGTTCTTAGATCAATCATGGACAAAATGGCCGCTTTACGAGAGCCTCAAGTAAGTAATTTATGAAATCGTAGTAGGGAGTTTTAGCAGCTAGGACGTTAACGGCAACGAGAACGCCACAAAACAATAGGTTTAATGAGTAAAAACAATCGTCCTGCACGTGCATTTTATAGTTTTGAACATTTCAGTGCCGTCATCTGCAAAACAACAACGTGAAATGACCAAATTTTATGTTTTCTCGAGAACGTGAGCACATGGCGGCAAAGTTTTCTTTCTATTTCCTTACTTTAATACCGTTCAAAGTAATTTAGTTCCTGGACAGTTCGTCAGCATTTTCCAAGTCAAACAGATTTCAATAATTGCGAAAGCGTCACAGAAACGAGAAGTTACGTTTTGAAATGACGTTTTCGTTGCCGTCGCCGTCGCCGTTGCTAAAACTCTCTAATGTCTTCTCAAGGTGACAGTCGGAAAAAAATGGGTAGTGTAACAGCTATCCAAAACTACTTTTGTTTGTTATTGTAAGCAGCTTCTATTGTTTTCAAGACAAAGTCATTGCTTCAATTGTTGAGTCATTTGTTTAGGGCTAGGGTATCAAACCAATCACATATGTTAGGAAAGCTGCTACATCGCCCAAAAAAATGCACATGAAAAATGCTGGTCAGCGTCTCAGGGGAAAAAGGCGCGCGAAACTAAAGTCGGTCAGCGAAAAGTGCGCATGAAAGGGCATGTAAAGAACTGTCTGTAAAGAACTGGGTTCAGAGGTCTGCTTATGTTCCTGTGTTCAATTCTCGCAGTGTATAACAGCTGAGCACGTGACCATATTGTGCCGAGTCACGGCTGAGACGTCGTGTGAAGCTGTCAAGGTCAAGCTGATTAGCATTCTGGGATTTATCGGCAAGATGGCCGCCAAAAAAGACAGCGCACTCGAGGTTCTAAAGGTTCGTTAGTTGCCTAGGTCGTACAAATGAAGTAATCTTTGGTAAAGTGTAAGTAAAACTGCCTTCGAATAATAGAAAACATTGAAATAATAGATTACCAAGGTAGAAAAACACAAAGGATGAAATAATAAGCTGACATCAAATAAGGATGCGTTTGAATTGGGAAGATTGAGAAGCCAGTTCCGAGTTCCCTTTTAAAGGCGTCTAAGTGCGAAACCATGCCATTCAATGAAAATGAGCTGGCCTTTCACAAAAATCAGAAACATGCAGGTAAAACGCATTTTCATATGAACGGTTTCGCACTTAGACTCGTTTTGACACTGAGGCAAAAGAGAACTCGGAAATGGTCTATTAGCAAACTTGAAAAATTTAGGCTAAACTTTTCAAGAAATGTTATCCGCGATGGGTCACCTTAAATGTTGTTTATTCGCCACATTTGTTCGATCATGCGGTGGTGAATGTATGAAATAAATCACGTACAAACCCCATTTGTGCACACAAAAATCCCTTATTTCACCAGGTAAATTAAACACAACGCTTTTATGTCTTTAAATGCACTCATAGCGTCCAAATCAGAAGATATCGATGGAACGTAAATATAACATTAAAATTCACGAAAGGGTCGGGAATTTGTCAAAAGTTACGTTGAAATCCATGTAAAGAAAATTTTAGAACATGCGTGCCCGGGGGGCAATGCGTGCAAGTTTTCTTAGTGTTAGTGAGTGAGAATTTGTAAGCAGGTTACAACGTTTGAATGTACAAATCTTTACACCAAAGCGAGTAAACTAGCAACCCAGAAATGTGGTCTGTCCTGCTTGATGCTATTTAAAAAGCAGTAACTCGCTGAAATTATCAATGAAATATGTTCAGCAGGGGCGGATGTAGCTGATGGGTGACAGCAGAATACTAGCTGTAGAGTGATTAAGCATGACGTTATACGGCAAACGGCAAACGCGAGCCTGCCTTTCATTTTGTTACCTTTTTATCTAATTCTCAAATAAATCTCTCAGAAAATAGGGAAAAATTAACTTGTTCACAACAAACACGAACCGGCTTATTTCCGCGCACAAACGCAGAACGGCCATCTACAGGAGTTGAATTTTTGCCGTTCGCGGGAAAAACAAACGTCATGCTTAATCTCTCTTGTATTAGAAAGCCACAGCCGGGAGGCAGGTCTTGTCAGGAGGGGGTGCGCACCCCCTGCACCATTCCCTAGATCCGCCCCTGTTCAGAGTTTCAAAATTCTTCAAGATTCACTCAAAATTTTACGAAAGTTTTTACAGTTCTCGTAATCCACGTGTAATCGTTTTTCGCTTTCTTTTCTCGCGGAAAAACAGTTTTCAATGAGTATATTCCCCTAAGTAATTTCCTAATGCTTTCGTTTCGTCATGATCAGTTTACTTTAGATTACTTTCATCTCTCTTGGCCGTAGTTTTAATTCTGTCCTTTTTTGTCTTTTTTCATGCAGTTCAACACTAAGTAATTGCCCGGTTTTGCCTTGAAGTGTTTAACACAGGAAATGTTTAATGTAAGAAATTAACGTATGAATTGTTGTCCTTTCAGTCCTTGGGTGTCGTTTTTCGCGATGTTATCGTCGGTCAGCACAGCTTATGGTTGATATGCGAGGCCCTGGACGCCATATTTGATACATTTGCCGACGGTCCGCTGGTCAACACTGCTGCAGACTCGATCGGCCTTCTGATGAACTTACAACAGTTGGCACCAGTCCTCAAATCTAGGGTAAGCAGTATTGTGTTTGGCTGATTATAAAGGTCAGGCTTATCGGTGATTGGCTTGTGGCTGATAACCCAGAATACAGATTTTTAACCAGTGCTAGAGTAGTTTACAAGGCTGAAGGGTTGATACTGAAAATGCGAAAGACAGAGGAACCAGGGTGGCGCAGTGCTGAGAGCGCTCGCCTCCCGCCAATAATATGGCCCGGGTTCTATTCCGGCCCGGTGCCATATGTGGGTGGAGTTTGTTGTTGGTTCTCTTCTAGCTTAGAGCGTTTTTCTCTTGGTTCTCCGGTTTTCCTCCCTCCCCAAAACCAACATTTCAGTCTAAATTCCCGTTCGACCTGGATACTCCGATAGAGGACCCGCGTGAAAACCAACTGAGGACGATGTGGCTTGCTCTCGAAAAATCGTTATTTATTTTATTAATTTGCTGATTATGCAACATAACATTTGTCAAATTTTATGTCAAAGAGCCTGTTACATTATAACAGCGTTCCTTTCTTAACGAAGGAAAGACAAGCTGACGTAGAACAGTCCAGAAAACACTTAGCTTCCCTATTTTGTGAACATGCCTCTGAATCCGAACCTGGCCTGCGCTTGATTCGGTTGTTACATTTCAATCCTTATGACCTTCTTGTTGCTGAGAATTTTCTCGTTTCTTCTTCAGATAAAAAGTGAGCGCAGAACACTAGGAGAGCATTTCCCAGTAGTGGATGCAGCGAGAGTAAATTTGACCAGATTCATCAAATACAAACTCAAAGGTCACTAAATAGCAATATTACAGGAAAGGTCAACAAATATCTAGCAATATTGCACAAACGGTCAACAAAAATCTAGCAATATTGCACGAACGGTCAACTCACTTTCCGTAAATCCAGCTCGAGGCAGGTGATATTCAGCTGCCGTATTCCCTTGCTGCGATGCTGTGTATAAATACAGCTGTTATCAAAGTGGCTAAACCTGCATTAACAACTTGTTTAACTTGTATGACAAGGGTGACTTGCAGTGGCCGGAATAGCCATGGTCAGGTCGACGTTTGAACTTAACTGCGACACAAGCTTGTACGAGCACCGGATTAAATGGCCAGAGGGTTATTCTGGCTTGTATCATCTATAACGAAGTCTAACTCCCTTTCCTAGTTACAATAACTTTTAAACATCTTTTGAGATAGAGCAAAAGGTACAAAAAAGAGAAGCGATATAAATAACATTATTCTTCGATTCGACGCACGGGCACTACACGACTATGGCGTGCTTTTATTATCTTATTTTATTGGCCTTCCATTCCTGATCTTTTATTAAGGGCCACCTTTCACAAGAAAATATTTAGGCGTCGCCCCGAACGTTGTCCTTCTATGGAAGGGTCAACTGTGGCTGATAAAATACTTCTCTTTACTACCAATATCTTTTTACTACAGTGCAATGGGATAGAGAAGGTTAAAGAGCTGCACAGAGCGCCAACATAACGCTTCACTTAACTCCACGGCATAGAATATATATTTTTCGGACGACCGATAAATACACCCAAAGATGGCGTTCCCATGTGTGAACGAAATGGACGGGGTGTGATCGTAAAAAGTGAAGGTCGTTTTAGTTATACAGTACAGGGGCGTAGCGACCATATACGCACTTGCGCAAGTGCAATACCAAAAGAAAACCGAATTACTTTCGACGCTCAATGAAAGTCGCTCTAATGTAATCGTCTGTTCTTGTAAAGCCGAGCGAAAGAAAAATTCTTCTTTCTCAGGAAACAAATTGAATGCAAGCTCGAGACCAATCGTTGCCTTGTTCTGGCGTGCACCTCTTTGCCCGCGCTTGCCAGTTACGTGATTTTTTTGGCCTCAAGTTCAGATTCCTTTGCTCCTGGGCGTAAGCACAAACATACACAAGCATAATTACAAGAATAACTAACAAACTCAATCTTATCTTGTCCTCTCTTGGAATAAGCATAACGGAACGAACTATTTTGCGTAAACTTGTGTTTACGCTTGTTCTGCAATCTCGTTCCCAGAGTCCACGTTCCCCTTGACCAGCGGTCGGATTCCCTTTCCGTTGGATAAGGTAACGCGGGCTCTGGGAACGAGATTGTTCAAGTTCTGCGTGAGGACTGCACAGGAGAAGAACAAAGTAAAGTGTATACGTTCTTATTTGCATTTCTTACACTTGTGCCAAGTGGAAACCATCTTTTATTAAGCTCAGTCTGGATATTACTTGGGCTCTGTAAACATCACATAACTGTGTAATAAATTGCCAAACAATTCTTTTTTCCTTGGTCCCTATCTTATATGAAGTTTTTTTTCCAAAATGTCATCAAGCTTTTTATAAAATAACTGAGAGACTACGCGTGCTCTCATTGGTTGATAGGTGTGTTTAGATGAGAGTACGTAAAAACGGTTGTGACGTTTTAGTTTCGTGCGTATTTTTGACTTTTTTCGTGTTTACATAGCCTCATCTAAACACTCGGTGGTTTGGGAGAATTCGAGACATTTATAATTTATAATTTGTCTCGCAAATATTTAGTGTTGGTAATCATTTTAGGCACACTCGGACTCTTTCTCGCCATAGTTTTCGAGCTGGTTTAGATTTCGAAATCGCGAGAACGATCAGCCGAGAACTACCCGGGGCGCTTCTTGACGTAAGCCTTCTCATAGGCAACAAGTCCGTCTCAAAAGGATTTATGGAATACAAATTAGGTCAATACTAGACAATTTGTTCACCAATACCCAGATGAAAGCAGCCACGGTTTATTTGTTTGTTCCCTTGACTGGTTAGTTTCTAAAACGTTTATAAATAATAAAATGGGGACGGTCATACTTAATCCACATAAAGATCACGAAACAAGTCAGTGTTTCAGTTTTTGTCAGTCCTTGTACTGAGTCATGAAATCCTGGTGAAAGGTTTTCAGCCGTTCAAACATTGGGATGAACTTGTCTTCTGAAGGAAGAATGGTTATTCTGCGAAGACCAAAAATTGAAAAAGGAAAATACAATATCGACAACGACTACAGTAGCAACAAAAGACAATGCAAGGAACTCCAGTTTGGTGCGAATCAAGACCGCTAAATAAAATGAATAAAAGGACACTTATGTAAAATGCGAGGCTCAATCTGAATCTTATGTTAAAAGTGTCAAATAGGAAGTGTGGGGCCAAAAACAAATGCGTCTGGTGGAGTTTGCAAAAGGCCCATGCGCACTGCGTTCCATTCAAAGAGGGAGGTCCTCACAAGTTTCGTTTCGAATTCAGTCTTCCTCTGAAGTAGTGTGTGTGTGTTGGGGGGGGGGGGGGGCGGCAACAAACACGGAACCTCTTCCGGCGCCCACGCTACTTGCTCATCGCGCTCATTCACTCAGTCGCGTTCGTCCCAATTGGCTTAAGAGCAAAAGAGAGACTTCTTACCTGTCTAGTTCAAATTAATCGTGCAAACTCACCTGAAATAGAAGTGATTACCGCTGCCTTTCATGTCAAATGCACGGCCTGGAACCATGTAGCTTCCAGTTTTCTCCAACACCTGCCAACAGTAGAAGTCGTCCGGTGGTATACCCTGAGCCTGAACAAATAACGAAGCAATGAAGTGATCGCGATGGAGCAAATATAGGGAGACAGGTAGCAGCTGAATTCTCAGTTGTTACGAAGATAAAACGGCTTGGAAACGTTAAATAGGTAGATGATCTTTCTACACTTCACAGGAGTCCCGATTCTAAAACGTGAAAAGGCTGGTTTTCACAAGAGACGGGGGTCGTCAGCGGAATTAAGATCGATAGAATCGGCGGGGTCAGATTTCCCTTATGACTCCATCGCTTATGATCCAGTGAAAACTCGACTGTCGGTGTCACAAGCAGAAATGGAAGAACAAACCAATCGCCATGTTAGTTCCAGCCACTCCGAGTTCCTCCTTTCTGCTTGCGAGTCCGACAGTCTACTTTTCACTAGATGCTAAGTGGTAGAGTCAAAAGAGGAATCGGAACCATGCATCAGTACGACTCTTTCAGTTTGATTTCCACTAGATCGTAACGCTCTGCGCCTTCGCTCCATGTACCTTTGCTTCTTCTGTGGCTTTCTGTGGCAATGTTATCCTCGGGAACGCGTACATTGCCCCCAGTACCGCATTACACTTGACACCTTCCATTGAGTTGAGAACTTCCGTGGTTAGCTTTGCTTTCTTCTTGTAGGAATTCTGTATTTTCGTTTTCTCCTGTAAGGTAGAGAGACAGGCGAAGGCTATTTCTCCTCATAAACAATTTTTAAAACCTAAACCAGGTGCCTATGACAATCATTCACCCCTATAGTTCCCTTATAGCTCCTGTATAGCATTGCCGAGACGAAAAAAGGAAATTATTTTCCTTGATATTTTTCTTTCTTTTTTTTTTGTTCTTTTTTCCACCTTCACTAACTAAGAAACCCAATGAATGAGTTTTTTACCGAGACTGATGCCAAGTTTGTAATAATATTTTGAGCGTTCTGAAGCCACTCACTGTGACTATACATAAGAACACTGAATTACGCGTCCCGGTGACTCAAAGAGCTATGCCGGCGGGGGTGTTTACACCCCTGGTAGGGCCTCCGAAGCCGGAAAGGTGAAGGAGTAGGTTCCAGACTAAAGACAGTCCCACGGGTTGGGCTTGAGGCTAACAATCTTACCCTGCAAAAAGTACCATTTACGGAAACAAACGAGCGTTCAGAAGTAAAAGATATGCGAATCCTGAGTCCTCACCTTCAAAAAACGTTCGTATGATTCCTCTCCTGGTTTGGGAGGGTTACAAACTAGTCCCATTATTACCTAAGAACAGAAGTAAGAAAGAGTGGAATCCATGTTGAAAGAGAGAAAGGAAGAAAGAAACAGAACTTTCCTTTTTATCAATGCGCAGTAGAGAAATGTCCATTCCCCACAAAAGAAAAACCAACAATCAACTGTAAAGGGGCGAGTTGGTGTCCGTGACTGGATTTAATCCATAGAGTTACATTACGCTAAATTTGACACTCTTCATCGAATGATTATCACAGTTTCCACTGGTAAATAGCTCTAAAAACTGGCCTCTGCTAATTTTACGTCAATTGCGGCCTGAGCCGCTTGTCCCTCTTTTGTGGCTATGGGTACACATGATTTGATTGGCTAGAATACAACAAAGGGAGCCCAATCAAGTAAACCGTTCTAAACTATCTTACGACAAAGGGATTGTGATTGGACTCTTTGTTAGATATTAGCCAATCAAATTATGTGTCCGCAAAGCCACTAATTCCTCGTGCACAGGCCCAGCCGGCTAAGAGGGACAATTGGCTCTTTTTTAATCAGGTTCCCTCGCCATTTTGCTTTCTACCTTTAATATATTGTGGTTTTGTATTTTCATTGTTATCTTGTGTATAGAGTTATTTTTGTTTATTATCTATTGTATTGTACCTCGATTTTTGTTTGTGTGGCAAAAATAAAAATAAAAAATAAAAGGTCCATTTGTCGTTAGCACGGTAGATGTGACTGGACTCCTTTGTTAGATTTCAGCCAATCAAATCATGTGTACCCAGAGCCACTTGTTCCTCGTGCACAGGCCCAGCCGGCTAAGAGGGACAAGTGGCTCTGGGGACGAGAATGGCCCTTCTCAGACTACTTATCTCTCCAAATGGCGCCTAAACAATGATGCGTACGGCGTGCAAAGTCACCTTTGGTTCCCCACCTTTCGTTTTTCTCCAAGTTTGTATGCTCGTACCTGTCCTATTGTTGAAGGGCAAGATCTTGCGCTTAGGTATGTTTTGATTCGAGACTTGACTGGGTCATTCAATCCTACCATCTCAATATATCCGCCTCTAAGACCACATCTTCAATAAAAAGAAACTTCATATAACTTCGAATAACAATAAAGCTAAAATTGCTGACAGGGTCAACAAGTGGTAATAGGGATAGTCTACGTTGCACTAATGTTACAAGACTAATAAATCAGAGACGGATCTTGGAGAGGGGTGCGGGGGTGCCCCCTCCCTCCCCCCACGATGAACTGTAGCTTTCATAACTAGTATTCTTCAAACAAAAAGAAAAAAATATGCGTTTGTTTTCGTCACACATTAGCTACGTCATTCCTTAGTGGCGCACCACCTCCTAAGAAAAATCTTGGATCTATCCCTGTCAGTCTAGCCTGAGTTGGTGGGGTCGGAACAAGCTTTTGGCAGCCGTTGCGCAGACGGACTATACTGAAGGTTTTGTCCGTCTGCGACGCAGGCTATGTCAGTCGTGCTAAATTTTTAATGAAATCAAGTCCTTGTGACAGATGTCACCCGACTGATAACTGATAGGCTAGATATCGACAGAACGATGGGCTTCTGATAGAATTGATATTTTATACATATGCAGATAACTGACAGACTACTTAACAGGTCTACAGATATCGGTACATCGTTCGCCTTACTCTCCGGTATATCCTTTGGCACTGGAATGGAGCGATATTAGCTGAAACGCACTGTACTCTGCTCCCAGGTCCCTCAGGACTTTCCTACATGAGTGAAACTGGGCGCCATCAGCATACACATTGTCTTGATAAACTTCATCGGCAAATAAAACCAGCTTCTCTTGAGCACAAAACTTGATGACTTCTTGAATGTTTGCATACGTCAGAACCTGGCCTGGAAAATTGACAATTGAAGTGATAACTGTTTATTGTACCCCACGCCAGTTAACCCTTTACTCCCCAAGAGTGACTTATAGATTTTACTCTGTCTAACGCCAGACGATTTTACTCGTCAAAGGGAGACCCCTTGGGGCTTAAAAAACTATCTCCCTTAACCCTTTACTCCCCAAGAGTGACTTATAGATTTTACTCTGTCTAACGCCAGACGATTTTACTCGTCAAAGGGAGACCCCTTGGGGCTTAAAAAACTATCTCTCTTAACCCTTTACTCCCCAAGAGTGACTTATAGATTTTACTCTGTCTAACGCCAGACGATTTTACTCGTCAAAGGGAGACCCCTTGGGGCTTAAAGGGTCAAAAAACTATCTCCCTTAACCCTTTACTCGCCAAGAGTGACATATAGATTTTACTCTGTCTAACGCCAGACGATTTTACTCGTCAAAGGGAGACCCCTTGGGGCTTAAAAAACTATCTCCCTTAAAAAACTATCTCCCTTAACCCTTTACTCCCCAAGAGTGACTTATAGATTTTACTCTGTCTAACGCCAGACGATTTTACTCGTCAAAGGGAGACCCCTTGGGGCTTAAAAAACTATCTCCCTTAAAAAACTATCTCCCTTAACCCTTTACTCCCCAAGAGTGACTTATAGATTTTACTCTGTCTAACGCCAGACGATTTTACTCGTCAAAGGGAGACCCCTTGGGGCTTAAAAAACTATCTCCCTTAAAAAACTATCTCCCTTAACCCTTTACTCCCCAAGAGTGACTTATAGATTTTACTCTGTCTAACGCCAGACGATTTTACTCGTCAAAGGGAGACCCCTTGGGGCTTAAAAAACTATCTCCCTTAAAAAACTATCTCCCTTAACCCTTTACTCCCCAAGAGTGACTTATAGATTTTACTCTGTCTAACGCCAATTTAATATTTATTGTAAGGCGCAGTTGAATATTTCTATAGAAACTGCGCGGTACAAATTTAAATTTATTATTATTATTATTTATTAAAGGGAGACCCCTTGGGGCTTAAAAAACTATCTCCCTTAAAAAACTATCTCCCTTAACCCTTTACTCCCCAAGAGTGACTTATAGATTTTACTCTGTCTAACGCCAGACGATTTTACTCGTCAAAGGGAGACCCCTTGGGGCTTAAAAAACTATCTCCCTTAAAAAACTATCTCCCTTAACCCTTTACTCCCCAAGAGTGACTTATAGATTTTACTCTGTCTAACGCCAGACGATTTTACTCGTCAAAGGAAGACCCCTTGGGGCTTAAAAAACTATCTCCCTTAAAAAAACTATCTCCCTTAAAAAACTATCTCCCTTAACCCTTTACTCCCCAAGAGTGACTTATAGATTTTACTCTGTCTAACGCCAGACGATTTTACTCGTCAAAGGAAGACCCCTTGGGGCTTAAAAAACTATCTCCCTTAAAAAAACTATCTCCCTTAAAAAACTATCTCCCTTAACCCTTTACTCCCCAAGAGTGACTTATAGATTTTACTCTGTCTAACGCCAGACGATTTTACTCGTCAAAGGGAGACCCCTTGGGGTTAAGACAATCAGACTCTTAATTGGCGGGCCACTGTCTTAGCATGAAGATGTTCGAGCCCAAATGTTGTACAAAGCTTACAAGGGAAACAACTGTAAAATAGCTAAACTGCACAAACCTGTTGGGTTGCCCGGATTAATCAGCACCAGGCCTCTCGCTACGCAGTGCGGTCTGGCTTCCTCCAACGCCCTTTTGAGTTCAGTTACATTTAAAGCCCAATTTTTGTCTTCATCAAGGCGATAATGAATCTATGGATGGAATAGAATTTGAAATCTAACGAAAAACGTATTAATGTCCAGGAGATCAGCGTAAAATTCAGAAAATAAGCGCCCCCATTCCAAACCAAAACCAGAGATACCAACCCTGTGAACTACAAACTAAGGATAGTACAGAATGCAATGGGACTAACAACCGATGATACCTTAATACGCGTTGAAACACCAAACGAAAAGCACTGTTTATACAGACGCAGTTTCATTTGAAAACACATCGCTTTCGATGCGTTTACCGGGCCCGGGTGTGTTTACGTCTTTCGTTTACTCCCTCCTTCCTCTTTTTAAATCATTCATTCTAGGACAAATTTTGAGCTTTTTTAATGAATATTCCTGTAGATTGTATTTTGCTATTCATTTTAATGACTGCATCACCAGAACCGTTCATTGTAAATAATTTTGCGCCATTTTTAATTATTTTATGTTATTAATAAAGTTGTTAAAAATCGGTAGGTAGGTTTTGTATGGGGAAATTATTATGCATCCAATATATTATTATAAAATCAATCGTGAAACCCTAACCCATATAATCTGTTATGTAGTCTAAAGGGACTTTTATATCCCATAATCTGTTATGTCATTTAAAGCGATTTAAATATATCCATATATGTTGGGTACATAATAGTACATAATAATTTTCCCGTACATCACGTATCTACCTAAAATCTTCTAACCTAATCTTCTACGCATGGACACCGTGCTTTGGTCTAGAAACTATCACAAGGATAACAGAGGGTGTTCCGAAACAAATATATACCTTTCTGATGTGCATACAGAAGTGAAACAGATTTACCGCGAGTTTTACCTGATACGTACCGTCCGTTCCTCCCCTCCCCTCCCCCTTCCACAAGAATAATTAATTAATTAATTGGTTATTAAAGTTTACACCATAGCGCTTTAGTGGATAAGCAGCAACCGCTACCAAACCATCACAATAGTGCTGCCATTTCCTGCATTTTGAAGATTACAGTCAATGGAAAATAGTGGATCGACGAAGAAATCGAGCGCCACAAGATCGAACAAGAGCACGCCACGATCGAGTCCTGATCGAGTCGAATCGAGGCAATCCAGTGCATTACCGCGCCCAAAATTACCGCTAGGATGACCAACGGGTAAAAAAAGGTGATAAACCACAGTGAAAAGTCAAAGAATCGTGCTAAAAAGACTGGCTAAACAGAGAAACATCGTCTTTCTTTGGCTAGGGAGAGTTTAAAAAGCTGGGAGAATTTTAAGCGAAAACGGGAGGGCTTTATATATCAAGTATGTCGCTCTCAAAACTGCATAATATCATTATGTCTGGAGGTTACTTCCTTGAATGCACCAAAACATTTCCCGACAGTATCTCAAATTTCTATCGACAAATAAGCCACTTCACCTCTTGAAGTCGCTTCCCTGGCCGCATTTTTGGCTCGTCACGAAAATTGAATGACGAACCGAAAGAACAGCCGGCAACAATCTAGACTTGCTCCAAGTCGCTCGTTTGGTACGCTTCGCGGAGGGCGCAGGACGGAGGGCGCGCTGGAGTCTGAATTAAAATGGCGAGGGAGACCGAGCGCTAGATATGGAAGGCGCGCGCTAAGTTTGAAAATCAAAATGGCGGCGCGGAACAAGCGACGCTCGTTTCGAGCCATTCTTTGCGTTCCGCGATGTCTCGCGCTTCATTTCAAAGTGATCTTGTCTTTTCGCGCGCGATTTCAAAACGATCTTTTTCAAATAACTCTACCGTGTCTATCGATACAAGGAAAAAACGAGCAACTTGGGGCAAGTCTAGCAACAATCAATAAGTCGTTACTTTGACGTCATGTTTTACATTTTGGCTAATCTGGTACCCAGATCTTCTCAACCCTCCGGAGCCTACGAAGTGAGTAAACATCTGGGTACAAGGTTACATTTTGGCGGGAACAGGGCGGAAGCACATACATTTCTCGTACAGTGCGCCACAACGCACATAAAACAAACACTCTATCACTTGTGTCTCAAAAAAGTCAAAAAAAGCCATGGCAAAAGGAAGAAAAGGGTTTCAGAGAAAAGGTGAGTTCTGTTTTGGTTTTGACGGACCTATTTGGTGCATTCTAGTCTCCTACGCAGGCGTTATTAGGGGATTGCGTTACACCTGTCCCCACTAACACCTGCTTAACCGCGACCAATATTCCTTTCCCATTGTCTCTCGCCAGACAAACTAACCAATCAGCATTGTATGTAGGCATTCAAAACGATCGTTATAAAATTTCCCGCGCATCCGTTCTTCGCCGGCGCTGTTAGATACAATACTCTGGTGTATTTCGATGGTTGAAACACCAAAATATTATTTATTGTGAAAACAAGAGGTAGGCGTGCGAGTCTGATTCTGTAATAGAGGGGGTACGTTTCTAAAGAAACTGTGGTGCTGCGTCGGTGGGAAGTATAACAATATAATTTGGTTTCATCAACTGGGTTGATAATGTCAATTGGCCACCGTAAAGAGATTCAATTGCTGACGTTTCGAGCGTTAGCCCTTCGTCGGGGCGAAGGGCTAACGCTCGAAACGTCAGCAACTGAACCTCTTTACGGTGGCCAATTGACATTATCAACCCAGTTGATGAAACCAAATTATATTATGATTCTGTCATAAGTTGGAAGGGTTAATATTTTGGGAAAGAGATGAACACAGTGGATAAGAAATATTTATTTCAACGCTATAAAATGCTACAAAAGACTTCGCCAACTCGAAAACGCAAAGCGGAATTAATTTAGAAATCATCAAAGAGGTCCACATCCGTGGTATTTACGAGCGAACAAATCGAAGGGTAAAATTGGAAAGAGCCGCTCAAGGCGAATACAACTTCACCGCGCTGAATCATTCATTCGACAAACTTGCCACAGAACGATTTAAAACGTCCAGCGCTGCTGGGTCAAAAGGCCGGCTTGAAAATATGTTCAACTTCTCCTTTCGATAGTTCATTGGCCCTTTGATTTGAGGCCTCCTTTTGCTTAAAATTGGTTTTGAACAACCGACGATTATGAACGGCGCACACACTTGAAATAATATTTTTCCGAACACCAAAATCGCTACGCAGTCGTTTAGAGTCTGAAACGTGGAAACTTTGACCCATAGGCTAGCTTTTCATTTGGCTGAACTTCAGTAATTCGTTGCTGGATTGTACGTCTTTTTGCGGAGCTGTGGGGAAAAATATGAAAACTGAAAATCAATGAGACTGTCGAACACACTGAAGGCAAAGCTTGATAACAAACGACTTATCGTAGCCAGTTGATAAATTAAGGAGTGTATCTCCCTTCCCTTCAGTAAATAAGTTTTCCTTCGCAAATTCAGAACTTGCTTTCATCTAAAATGAATTTACCAGAGAAATCTCTGATTTGTAGCAAAATGAATCGTCCCTGGCAGGTTTCATCTCATCGCGTGTCTCGCGGCGGGAGAGGCGTCGTGGGGATTTTAGTTGGTAAAATCTGATTGGCTAAGCGGCGGTCAAGGTGAAGGTCGGCTTTCCGGATTTTAGTAGTTAAAATCTGATTGGCGAAGCGGCGGAAAGGAATGTTGGCCTCGGTTAAGCAGACGTTAGTGGGGACAAGTGTAACGCAATCCCCTAATAACGCCTTCGTAGGAGACAAGCTGCATTCAAACTGTAAGCGAGTGCTTTTACTAATTTATCGTCTGAATTTAATACAGTGTGTTCAACGTTGCACAAAAGACGTCGTCCAAAAAATCCTGCCTGGGCAGAGAAGCCTAAACGAAAACTTAGGCGTAAATGACCAGCTTAAGTTGACAGATTCCCAGTACAGAAATATTTTATGTCTTAAGTTTATTGAGACTCTAAATCAGATGTAAAATATTGATACAGAAGCAGGGCGAAAGTCGGCAATCCATCCGGGATACCATCACAAAGTACGACAGAAACTTCCACATGGACTGAAAAATGTAAGCTTATTTGCTTTTATTTGTTCTAAGTAGCAATTGGTACAATTTAATTTGCCATTTTTTGCAATTAAAGTTTAAAGTTACGTTTATCAGTGAGCTACGTTTTCACAAAACGAACATACATAAACTGCTAGCACTTCCTGTTATGGACCTCGTTACCTGATAAGAGTTGTGTTGTAAGAGTCTTGCCTGGTACATGCTGTACCCTGGGACAGGAACCATTACCCCAGCACGTCCCCTCCCTTCATGGGCCCCTGTCTGGACGACTCCCATCATAACCTGAAATGGTAAAAAAATCACTCTTTTTAGGTAAAAATTGCCTGGCGTTTTGAAGAAAATAGAAAGGAAATTAGTATGGGTTATCATAAGGTTTCGAGTTCAATTTGGAATTAATTTGCACGAGTGAGTTTTTCAAACTGCACGAGAAATTAATTCCAAATTGAACGAGAAAAACCGTATGATTACTTATTAATAATATAAACATGAAAAAATTCGCCTGGAGGAAGTACTGGAAGATCTTAACAGTGTTGCAGACAGGAAGCGAGCGTTTGATGCGAATTTATAAATTTGACACTTTATTGGCTGATGAAGATCAGCTAATAATGCTACGAACTGAAAGCGGGTCGTTTAAAACATTTGCAGCCATAATCCAGAATTTCGATGTGTAATTTGCACTGGTGTTACACTCGAACTGCACTGCTCTCAGCCAATGAGAATCGAGTAATTTTTTCATGTATATTATTAAAAAGGATATAAAAATTTGCTTTAAATGCTGGTTCATTAACTAATGTACATATCCATGAGCACTTCCAAAGAGCTGTTTAACATCTACAGTAAGAAGAGAACCAAAACTATCTTGGGAAGAAATCCAATACAAAACCATACTCCAGTTTCCTCAATACTTGTGATAAATGTCTATCGATGGGGATGTTCGTCAGGAATAAAATTTTGGCAAGAGCTGTAATAGTATAATACTAGGTTGAAATAGGCCATTCACCACCAAGCCTCATTTATGCTTCAAATTTGCACTTTGAAAGCGAGGCTTGCTGGTGAACCAGCAAGCATAAGGGCTATTAACACTGGAAATTTCAAGCCCTTCTCAAACGTTTGCACAAAACAATAAAAGCAGTTTCTGGGTGGGGTCTGGTCTGAAACAGTAGGGTAAGGAAAATTGAGTATTGTGGTCTAAAACAGGGTGAGGGTTCCAAGGCATTCCAACCAGCCAGATTAGTAACAAACAGAGTCCCCAAAACACCCTGGGGGGTTACTCTCATATATGAGCTATATAGGTATGTCCCGCGGGATAGGGTATGTTTTTTTTAGGTTCTTGATCCTTTTGGCATTCCTGATGTGATCCTTGGATAGGGCATTGAAAATGATTGTATTGTTGAAAAAGAAACGGTCTATTTCACTGAACAATCACAAGAGTATTACACATAACAAGAACAAAATAAGATTTACCCATTTATAGCTTTCTTAGTTTTCGTTTTTCCCAGAATATGGTGTTATTTTTCTAGTTTGGGCCTTAAATAGGGGTCAAATTCTGTTTTCTTTATCCTTAAATAGGGTCAGAGTTTAAGAACCTTTGCAGCACACACCTATCCAAGATAGTACCTGTAGCAATAGTAACCCCCCCCCCCCCAAACAATGCCAGTTGTCTACTGGTCAGTGCAAATAATCTCCATTTACTTCAATCCCCTCAGCACCTCCGTCTGTAAGAAGTATATCATCAGATACTGCAGAATAACCATCTCGTTCAGAAATGAAACGAGCAACATCCTGACGCAAAACTCTGATACCCTGAGTAGAAGTGTAGCTACCTAGAAGAAATGAAAATAAATAGGTGAACGAATGAACAAACAAACAAAGTTTGCCACAGGGCACTAACAGAATTAATGAACTAATACAAGTTCAGTAAACTCTGAAGGATGGAAATTCAATTACATGATACATCTAGCTAAAGTGCTTCTGGTAACTATAATCTTATGGTACATACTTATAGTGTGCCCTACAGTGCCTTCTAAGATCCTCTTGGCTTTATTTTTGGCATCCTGAGGGAAGCTTGGATTATCTTGAAGCTCAGGACACAAAAGAAGGGCCAGGACCTGAACACAAATAGATTGTTCATGAATGCCATGTTATTCTGTCATGTTTTTTTGGAGGCTATCACCAACAGGAAAAAAATGAAAAGCAATCCAGTAGAACTTGCATTTGATTTGTTAATCAGTTGCTTCTCAGACTAATCACTCAAACAATGAATGAATGAATCGATCGACCAGTCAGTCAGTCAGTCACTCACGACAGTCACTCAGTCAGTCAGTCAGCCAGCCAGTCAGTTAGTTGGCTAGTCATCCAGTTGGCTGGTCGGTTGGTTGGTCGGTCAATCTGCTAGCAAGCAATCAAGCAATCAGTCAGTCTGATGACAATCAATCATCCTTGGGGACCTTCCCTGATGACCATCATTTGGTTCTTGGTCATTTTGTCAGTCACA